>JAPQVY010000155.1:80025684-81225684 GCA_028535165.1 Quercus tomentella
CCGTGGGACCCATTTTTAATAAAAAAGTGACTGAAAAATGATGTTTGTGGGTCCGTGAACAATGCACAGATGTACTGTTTACAGTTAAAAAGTCAACAAAACCGGCTAAAAAAAAAAAAAAAAAAAAAAGCTGCTGAAAATGTAAACGTAAAACGCAAAAGCTGAATCCAAACCCAGCCTTAATCTCATTCAAGAACATGGAGATTTGGAAGAGTAAAAGCTCTACCCTCTAACCCCTAACTAGTGCGGGCTAGGATAGCGATCCAAGGGACCACAAAAAAAAGAAAAAGAAAAAAAAAAAAGTTTCGTCACCAACGTATTTAAAGCCAAATTTTATATAATCCACATATAGAAGAAAACAATTAATGTTATGGAAAACGATTGTGATTTGGTGGTAAATGTCTATTTGAGTTTCACATTGTATTGCTTAATCTCGTTCAAGAACATGGAGATTTGGAAGTGTAAAGGCTCTACCATCTAACCCCTAACCAGTGCGGGCTAGGATAGCGATCCAGGGGGCCACAAAAAAGAAAAAAAAAAAAGTTTCGTCACCAACGTATTTAAAGCCTTCTTAACAGTTCTTAGTCCAACTGTTTCCTATTTTACAATGTTGTCCTTGGAAAACTTCAATAACAACGAGATTGCCATTCCCTTGGCTGCTTGTTAGAAATGTCTAGATTGAAGTTCTGTTTAACTATGCTTCCTGGAAATGGAAGAAAAATTAAAGACAAATTGGTCAAAACTCAAACACCACACAATGACAAGTTTTAGCTTACCAACCATCCTTCAAAAAAGTACTACTATTAAATTTCTCAAACCCAAAAAAATTAAATAAATAAAAATTACGTGCACTTTGGAATATCCTAGCCTAATTTTTCATATTTATTATACATTTATTATAACTTTATAATTTATATAATTTATAATTTTACAATTGGTCCTGGTGACTTCTAGATGAAGATTGTGAATAAATGAATTCATGTTAAAGTGGATAAGGCACACGACAAGTCAATTTAAATAATCAAATCTCCATAAAAATTCAATTACTTTATTGTAGGTAATAGAGACTTTTGCTTCAACAACATATCAAGCAGTTTAAGCAACCAATTTGATGTTAATGAAAATATTAAAGACCATTAGGTCAAATGAAAATATTTACTATTTTCTTTTAGGAAAAAAAGTAGAGCACAAATATAGTTGAGCTACTCTAATTGTGAATATTGTGGAGCAATATTCAATATTCTAGTCAAAATCGACTGCAAACCTATTCCATCCATAAATCGACCTGTATAAATCTACCTTGGTAGTAGTAGGAAGAATTTAATCTGAAAACGACTCCCTTTGTACGAGAAACAGTCGTGCAAACTAGCTCTTTTTTTTTTTTTTTGTGGTTGATGAAATAGCTCTAAATAATTGTGATACAACTTTTATATTTGTTGTTAAAAGTCTTACGGGTTAAAAGTACTAGTAATACGTTAAAAGAGTCTCGAATTTTAGGGATGTTATCTTCTCTTCTTTATCCATTTGGAACTTTCTAGTTATCTAAATAATAATAATAATAATAATTTTTTTCTAAAAAAAAATTCTCTTTCTCCTCAAAAAAAAAAAGAAAAAAAAAAAGAAAGATTTCTGTCAAAAGGCGTTCCCCATTTCCTGGAGAAGAGGAAAAGAATTTGCTGGCAAGCATAGTTCCCAAAAGCCAAAGGCATCGCCTTGACTCTTGACTTCTAGGTTTGTGGTACACTGGTACGGGTACCTTCCAAATGCTAACAGATAATTTTACGACTCATACACTAATAAATTTTTTTACTGTCAATTTTTTTTTTTTTTTGAGAAATTCACTGTAAACTTATTTACTTAAAATGACTTTTTTGTCTTATCTATATTATTAATAACAAGATTTTTGTTTTTTTTTTAAAAAATCAATAGGATTCCTGTTTGATTTTTAACATTTTGCATACTAAAATACCCTTACACAAATTCTCAAACTCTTTAAAATGCCCTTATCTTTTAATTAAATAATTTTAAATTAAAAAACACAAACTGATTAAAAGAATAATTTATTGTTCATAAGTTTTAGATTTTTTCTTTTGTCTTTTCCATTCGGCCTAAGACTTGAGACACTATTTCTATCTAATTTTTAAACATTATTCCATGTTACTTTACATCTTTCTTTTAAAAAAAATACACAGTTATTTATATATCACTTTTAACCATTATAAGTTTATAACACTAAACCCAAAAAAAAAATAATAAAAAGCAGTATTGCATGCATAAAACACATGTAATGAGTCTTGTATTTAAATAAATAAGTTAATCAAATACACATTTAACTTATGTGTGAAATTTCTCCCTAGCATCATGCACCCACCTCCAAGAAAATTTTTCTTGTTATAACCTGATGTATGCGGAATAAAGGTACTACACATACCCAAGAGAATAACCTCATTTTTTTTTATTTAAAAAGAAAACTACTAATATTTGATTTTTTTTCAAATTTTTTATTTATTTATGTATGACTAGTGAGATACCTTAACTTTATTGATAAATAAATTTAAACATAAGTTGAATAAAAATATAATTATACCTAAAAAGAATAAAACTTTAAAATATATATAAATATATATGTAAGGGCGGTTTTTGGGGCCCAGGCCCAGCAAGCAAGCGATTTTGGCCCAAAAGACCCTCGACAATGAATTTGTAGAGAGTGGGACTCAGAGCTAGGTCTTGACAGAGTGGACGTGATTAATGGTGAACCATGCAACAAATGGAACGTGGGAATGTTTTGTTAAGTTTCACGAGATAACAGTCCATGGGGCTGCTTTAGTGTTCCTACTGCTCTCTTTTTAGAAAGTCTCTCCTTTTTTCCTTCCTTTCTCTTTTTCTCTCTCTTTCTCATGGGGACTTTCAGCTCTTATATATCCTCTTTCAATTGATAATGACCTTACACTTGTTCACCATCTAGGCCTCTACTTGAGTGCCTGTCCCAAAGGACATCCTCCTCCTTTTTCTGTGAGTTGCAATGACCGAGATAATATTATTTTCCTGTCCAATCCACATTAATGCGGCTGGAAAAGTTGCTTCCTTGCATTTAATGCGGCAGTAGTGGTTGCTCCTTGCCCGTTTAGCATTTTCCTTCATTTAGAAGGATTCCTCACCATGGACAGGGCACGCGCTGGACGTCCATTTAGTGCGTCCGAGGAGACACTCCTCCTTGGACGACCCTTAAACAAACCCGGCCCGGCCCAACAGGATTGGGCTAAAAGTCTCCCGACCCTGTTTTCGCTTCCTGCCATGGCTGGGCTTCATCCTGGTCCCAAGGCCCACTGTTGACTGACAAAGCTTGCCCCCACAATAGCCCCTCAAAATTCCGGTTCTTTCTTCTTGATCCGAGGAGGAAAAACGGGATTTTGATAATTGCCGGACAGTCCATTGTGGTTTCCTACTTTATCCGGGCGAGCGTGTGTCCTCACGTGCCTCATTAATGCTGAAGGCATTTAATGCCCCGGGGGGAGTTAACTGCAGCTTTTGGAGTTTTACGCCTTTTCAATCCAACGGTTGGAGACCAGATCAACGGCGGACAACGTTTTATTTACTCTAGGCGGGAGTATGTCTGTCCAACTTCCTCTGAGTATATAAGGTTTTGAAGGCGTTTACTCCCCATTTTTGACGAAAACGCCAGTACTCAGAAGACCTTAGTGCATTCTTCTTCAGTACGCTCTTATCTTCGCCATCATTCTATTGAAGATTCCGTCGAGTTTCTTACCCGTAAGTGCGCGTTTCTTCTTCGTTACTCTTCTTTAGGCAAACTGCCTTCGCATTACCTAGGATTAGGGAGAATGGGTAGGCTTTCAAAATTGGTAGACTCTCCGGCCGGTATGGCGGGCTTCAGGGCGAAGTATCGTATTCCACCGGAGGTAGGTTTAGAGTACTGCCACGAGGAGGAAATTTTCTTCAAAAGGAAGTCAGGGCAGGTCGTAATTCCAATGATAGCCTTCGTAGAAGGAGGAATGACGATCCCCATGGGGGGAATAACTAGGGACTACCTGCGTGGTCATAGATTGACCCCCTACCAGTGCACCGCAAACCTGCTCCGGATCTTGGGGTGCACCGACGTTTTAAACGACCAGATGAACCTCGGCCTAACTTGGCGCGATGTGGTTCATCTCTATGAATGCCACAAGCTCGGTGACTCATACTACCTAAAGTCCAGGTCCGATGAAGTGAGGTTGATATCCTGCCTTCCCAAGTCCAGCAAAGGTTTGAAGGACGACCATTTGATCGTCTTCGGACCATGGCATGACGGCATTCACTGTCCGACCAGGGCAGGAAAGCCAGGTGGGGTGCCATAAAATTAGGTTCCGTGGAGAGGACCTTAGTTTGAGCTCTCCCCCTCTGTTTTGCTTTGTTTGTGTTGTGTTTTCTTTTTTATGGCCGCATGTCTCCTCGGACTAACATAACTCACTTAACGATCTTTGCAGACAAAGAGCACACATCTCCTCGGCTGAGCTTGGTCAACGTTCCTGCTCTAAATTACCTCTTGAGATCTGAGATCTTCGTAAGCGAGGACGGACAGTTACGGTCGGCTCCTTTAATTTTGGATTTTGTTCCTCTTACTCGATCCTTGGTGGAAGCTGGTCAAGCTATCAGGGCTGGAAGTCCGAGATTGGCACGTATAAACGTTTCCATACCAGGGTTTCTTGCTTCGTCAGATTTGCCTCCTGTTCAACTTCCTGATCAGCGCCCCATTCCTGCAGCGATTGTCCCGGAGGAGGAGGCTGGTTCTTCGCATTCATCCCTAGAGGAACAAATAGACCGTTTCCAATTTGCCGAGGAAGGGGAGGTGTCGGCCAGAGTTGTAGAGCTCTCGGACTCTGACACAGATTTAGACCGTGCTTCAGCAGCTCCTGCCCTCGGTCTAGTCGTCGCACAAGTTGATACTAGTCAAGAGATTGAGGAAGAAGGGATGGACTTGAAGCCAAGGTCTGGCCTCAGGGGCCTTCTATCCAACAGGAACAAGGGACAATCCTCTAAGGACGCCCCCAAGGAGCAGGCTCTGGCTAAACTTCCCCCTCCTCCTCCTCCATCCACCGACCCCCCACTTCAGCCTATGCCCAATCTGAGGCGGAAGAGGCCAGTGGAAGAACTGGAGGAGGGTGAGGTCGGCCCTCAGCAAACCAAGCAGCAAAAGAAAGGAAAGGAGCCTAAGGACAAGCGGGCAAAGTCCACTGACAGCCGAGACGAAGCAGCGCTGAGGAGGGCGCAACGTACTTGGAGCCCGCGGCTGGAACTGGACGGCGCTCCCATTCCCTGGGATGCCACAATTTGGGAGTCCCAACGGGGGCAGGCGTCTCACCTCGCCGAGGCCCTGCAGCAACCCCTGTTTTTGCCCCGCGACATGGACGGGCTCAGGAAAACGGGGCAACCAAACCTCTTCAAGTCTTTGAAGAGGGATCTCGCTATGGTAAGACACAAGTCTTGGCTAGGTTGGACACCTTGCTCCACCTTCATCTAGCCGTTGTTTTCGTTTTAACGACACTTTTATTAACTCTATGCAGATCACCGAGCAAATCTACGTCGCCGAAGAGCGGGCGAAAAATGCACGGGATGAGGTTAATGACGAGGTTCAATCCCGCGTAGCCGCGGAGAAAACTGCTGCTGTCCTCAAGCTGGAAAAAGAGAGCCTAAAAGAAAAACTTAAAGAGGCTATGAGGGAACGGGACAGCGCCAATGCGGGCCTTGAGAGCACAATGAAGCAGGCCGAGGACATGCGCCAATAGCTTCACTTATCTGAGATAAACCTTGCGACTGAGAGGCAAATGGTCCTGGATCTTAAGGCGCAGCTGCTACAAGTGAAGGAAGGGGCCAGATTGGCCAGGGAGGTGGCTGAGGTTGCGGTGGCGGCCTCTTATGAACGGGGAGTGGTGGACACTGAAGCCAGGCTGGCCGAAGAGGTAGCTGTGGTTTGCAGGGACTACGTTACTGAGTCCTGGGGAGTTGCCATGGACCGAGCGGCAGTTCCTGAGGATTCCAACCTTAGGAGGCTCGAGAGTATCTTCTTCCCAAGGGATATTCGCGAGATCCCTAGCTCGGATCCCCCAGGGGATCTCGCCTCTGCCCAAACCGTTCCTCTCGGCGCCGACATCCCAGAGGGCAAGAATGGAAACGAGGAGGTGCAGCCACCAGCCAGGGACAAATCGCCAGAGGACGCCCTTACGATAAGGGACGTCGTTGCACAGGCTAAGGAAGCCGGGCCCAAACCAACGGCCGAGGAGGAAATCCCCGTGGCCGTTGTCCCCATGAAGAGCTTAGCCCAGGACAAAGTTTAAGGCATTAGTGTAGGGATTTGCTTGTAATAGGCTTTGCTTTTCGTTTGCTTAGGCTTCGCTAATATGTGTAAAACGATATATCTTGGGATTTAATGAATGATATAACTTCGTTTCGTTTTGTTTTGCTGCTTCCATTTTGCCTTTGTTATGAATGAATCTTGACTATGTCAGTAGACTCCCGAGGATGAACTATCAGTCGTAACTCAAATAATGCGATTAAGTATGAGCTAATGAAGTAGTAGTTAATTTCACCAAGGCTGTGGTCCGAGGGGAAGAAAGACTTGGGTTCCTTCCAACACTTAGGCACATGTGGTTAATTTCCCCCAAGTCTGTGGTCCGGAGAGCCAGGCAAGACTTAGGTTCTGCTTAACGTTTATTGAGAACGGTTTAGCGGTTAATTTCCCCCAAGTTTGTGGTCCGAAGGGCCAGGCAGGACTTAGGTTCTATTTAACACTTAGGTCTTCTTAACGTAGCTAGTTTCCCCATAGGCTTGAGTCCGAGGACCATGCAAAACCTTGGTTCTGTCTAGTACTTAAATAGAAATGGTTAATTTCCACCAAGCCTGTGGTCCGAGGAGCCAGGCAGCGCTTGGGTTCTGTTTAACACTTATTGAGAACGGCTAAGCGGTTAATTTCCCTCAAGTTTGTGGTCCGAAGGGCCAGGCAGGACTTAGGTTCTGTTTAACACTTAGGTCTTCTTAACGTTGCTAGTTTCCCCATAGGCTTGAGTCCGAGGACCATGCAAAACCTTGGTTCTGTCTAGTACTTAAATAGAAATGGTTAATTTCCACCAAGCCTGTGGTCCGAGGAGCCAGGCAGCGCTTGGGTTCTGTTTAACATTTATTGAGAACGGCTAAGCGGTTAATTTCCCTCAAGTCTGTGGTCCGAAGGGCCAGGCAGGACTTAGGTTCTGTTTAACACTTAGGTCTTCTTAACGTAGCTAGTTTCCCCATAGGCTTGAGTCCGAGGACCATGCAAAACCTTGGTTCTGTCTAGTACTTAAATAGAAATGGTTAATTTCCACCAAGCCTGTGGTCCGAGGAGCCAGGCAGCGCTTGGGTTCTGTTTAACACTTATTGAGAACGGCTAAGCGATTAATTTCCCCCAAGTCTGTGGTCCGAAGGGCCAGGCAGGACTTAGGTTCTGTTTAACACTTAGGTCTTCTTGACGTAGCTAGTTTCCCCATAGGCTTGAGTCCGAGGACCATGCAAAACCTTGGTTCTGTCTAGTACTTAAATAGAAATGGTTAATTTCCACCAAGCCTGTGGTCCGAGGAGCCAGGCAGCGCTTGGGTTCTGTTTAACACTTATTGAGAACGGCTAAGCGGTTAATTTCCCCCAAGTCTGTGGTCCGAAGAGCCAGGCAGGACTTAGGTTCTGTTTAACACTTAGGTCTTCTTGACGTAGCTAGTTTCCCCATAGGCTTGAGTCCGAGGACCATGCAAAACCTTGGTTCTGTCTAGTACTTAAATAGAAATGGTTAATTTCCACCAAGCCTGTGGTCCGAGGAGCCAGGCAGCGCTTGGGTTCTGTTTAACACTTATTGAGAACGGCTAAGCGGTTAATTTCCCTCAAGTCTGTGGTCCGAAGGGCCAGGCAGGACTTAGGTTCTGTTTAACACTTAGGTCTTCTTAACGTAGCTAGTTTCCCCATAGGCTTGAGTCCGAGGACCATGCAAAACCTTGGTTCTGTCTAGTACTTAAATAGAAATGGTTAATTTCCACCAAGCCTGTGGTCCGAGGAGCCAGGCAGCTCTTGGGTTCTGTTTAACACTTATTGAGAACGGCTAAGTGATTAATTTCCCCCAAGTCTGTGGTCCGAAGGGCCAGGTAGGACTTAGGTTCTGTTTAACACTTAGGTCTTCTTGACGTTGCTAGTTTCCCCATAGGCTTGAGTCCGAGGACCATGCAAAACCTTGGTTCTGTCTAGTACTTAAATAGAAATGGTTAATTTCCACCAAGCCTGTGGTCCGAGGAGCCAGGCAGCGCTTGGGTTCTGTTTAACACTTATTGAGAACGGCTAAGCGGTTAATTTCCCCCAAGTCTGTGGTCCGAAGAGCCAGGCAGGACTTAGGTTCTGTTTAACACTTAGGTCTTCTTGACGTAGCTAGTTTCCCCATAGGCTTGAGTCCGAGGACCATGCAAAACCTTGGTTTTGTCTAGTACTTAAATAGAAATGGTTAATTTCCACCAAGCCTGTGGTCCGAGGAGCCAGGCAGCGCTTGGGTTCTGTTTAACACTTATTGAGAACGGCTAAGCGGTTAATTTCCCCCAAGTCTGTGGTCCGCAGAGCCAGGCAGGACTTAGGTTCTGTTTAACGCTAGTTTCCCCATAGGCTTGAGTCCGAGGAGCATGCAAAACCTTGGTTCTGTCTAGTACTTAAAGGAAAAAATAGGATACAAGGCAGAAAATCACAAGGAACCCAGAACTCAAATGAAAAGGATGCTTTTATTAATAGTGATACCTTATGAGGTTATTTATATTCCAAGGGCGTGGCACTACACGTTCGTCCAAGTCTTCCAAGAAGTAGGCTCCTATGCCGGCTACGGAAGTGATACGGTACGGTCCCTCCCAGTTTGGTCCGAGCTTTCCCCACGTAGGGTTCTTTGCGGTGCCCAAGACCTTCCTCAATACTAGGTCTCCAGGCGCCAGCGGTCTGGGCTTTATCTTGGTGTCGTAACCTTGCTTGAGCTTCTGCTGATAGTGAGCTAGATGGACCGACGCGCCTTCCCTTCTTTCATCGATGAGATCCAAGCTCTTTTCCAGAAGTTTGTCATTGGCAGTGGGGCAGAAAGCGGCTGTTCTCTAGGTGGGGAAGTTCACTTACAGTGGGATGACAGCCTCGGCTCCATAGGTCATAGAAAAAGGGGTTTCTCCGGTGGACCTACGGGGTGTGGTGCGATATGTCCATAAGACATGGGCTAGCTCCTCGGCTCACCTTCCCTTTACGTCATCCAATCTCTTTTTAAGTCCGTTCAGTATGGTTTTGTTAACAGCTTCTGCTTGTCCATTACCCTGTGGGTAAGCTGGCGTGGAATACCGGTTAACAATTCCTAGCTCACTGCAGTATCTTCTGAAGGCTTTGCTGTCAAATTGGAGTCCATTGTCGGACACCAGGGTGTGTGGGGTGCCGAACCTGGTGACAATGTTCTTCCAAAGAAATTTCTTGACATCGACGTCCCTAATGTTTGCCAGAGCCTCAGCTTCCACCCATTTGGTGAAGTAGTCAGTGCCGACGAGAAGGAATCTCCTGTTCCCTGTTGCCTTGGGAAACGGACCAAGTATGTCTAGGCCCCATTGTGCGAATGGCCATGGACTGGACAACGGGTTCAACTCTCCGCCAGGCTGGTGTATATTTGGGGCGAACCTCTAGCACTGGTCGCACTTCTTCACATACTCCAGGGCTTCCTTGTGCATGCTCGGCCACCAGTAACCGAGCGTTAGGGCCCGGTGGGACAAAGACCTACCCCCTGTATGACTTCCGCAAATTCCCTCGTGTAACTCTTCCAGGATGAGTTCAGTGGCCTCTGGGTGCACACACAGCAAGTACGGCCCCGAAAACGAGCATTTGTAGAGCTTGGAGTCCTCGGACAACCAGAATCGAGTAGCCTTTCTCCTGATTTTGTCGGCTTCCATCTTATCGTCCGGCAAGGTGTCGTGCTTTAAGTACAGCACTAGAGGATCCATCCAGCTCGGTCCTGTCCTGACGGTATGTACTCGAATTCCGCTGGCCTTCCCCGCTAAGGGATGGGTGAGGTCTTCTACCAGAATGACCCGAGGAAGGGGTTGGGCCGAGGAGGTAGCCAACGTCGCGAGGGAGTCAGCATGAGTGTTTCCATTTCTGGGCACGTGCGTCAAGCGGAAATGATGAAAGTGGGTCTGCAGGTGCCTAACCCGAACCAAATAGTCTTGCATCCTTTCGTCCTTAGCTTCCAAATCTCCATTTACTTGCCCCACAATGAGTCTCGAATCCGAGAGTATGTCCGCGGATTTCCCCCCCATTTTCAGAATCATCGACATTCCCTCCAGTAGCGCCTCATACTCGGCTTCGTTATTCGTGGCTGGAAATCCGAGTCTCAATGACTTCTCTATGGTTATGCCTTCGGGCGAGAGCAGAACGAGTCCTACTCCTGAGCCCCTTTGATTCGCTGCGCCATCGACGTGCGCTCTCCAGCAAGTGTGTTCATGTTGAGAAATTGTACTGATCATCTTCCCATCAGCCCCTAGCATGACTTCTAGCGTGGGTTCCGCAAACTCTGCCACGAGGTCGGCGAGGACCTGGCCCTTTATAGCAGTGCGAGGCATGTATCTGATATCGAAGGCACCCAGGATCGTCCCCCACTTCGCAATTCGGCTGGTGTAGTCCGCACTGCGTAGGATGGCCTTTAAGGGGAGTTGCGTTAGCACCACTACAGTGTGTGCTTAAAAGTAGTGGGGAAGCTTTCGCGTGGCTTGTATAACGGCCAAAACAGCTTTTTCGAGGGGAAGATAGCGGGTTTCTGCCTCCTGCAGTGATTTGCTCACGTAATAGACCGGTCACTGCGTGCCGTTGTCTTCTCGGATCAACACCAAGCTGACAGCATGAGGGGCGACGGCGATGTAGGCGAACAAGACCTCGTCGGCATCGGGGCTGGACATAATAGGTGGTCGGGCGAGGTATTCTTTTAGCTGTTGGAAAGCTGTAACGCACTCCTCATTCCACTCAAGTCCCTTCCACTTGTGTAATAGGAGGAAGAATGGCCTGCATCTGTCTGCTGAGCGCGAGATGAAACGGTTTAAAGCAGCTATCATACCCGTAAGCTTTTGGACCTCCTTAGGGTTCCGGGGAGGCTGCAAACTATGGATGGCTCTTATCTGGTCGGGGTTAATCTCTATGCCTCTGTGAGTGACCATATAACCCAGGAACTTCCCAGATCCCACCCCAAATGAACACTTAGTTACATTGAGCCGTAGCTTGTACTTTCTCAGTATTTGAAAAACGTTGCCGAGGTCTTCAATATGGTCGGGCACTAACTTGCTTTTAACCACCATGTCGTCTATGTACACTTCAACGCTCTTACCCATTTGCTGTTCGAACATCCTGGTCATCATCCTTTGATAGGTTGAGCCGGCATTCTTCAGACCAAAAGGCATCACCTTATAATGATAATTCCCAACCGGCGTGACGAAAGCAGTCTTCTCCTGGTCTTCAGCGGCCAAGGGTATTTGGTGATAGCCCTGAAAGGCGTCTAGAAAACTCATCCTGGGGTGTCCGACAGTCGAATCTACCAACCGGTCTATCCGGGGCATAGGGAAGGGATCTTTTGGGCAGGCCTTGTTTAGGTCTATGAAGTCTACGCAGACCCGCCATTTCCCACTTTTCTTTCTTACCACGACCGTGTTGGCTAGCCACTCGGGATAGAAGACCTCTTTGATAGCCCCTGCTTTCTTCAGTTTTGCGACCTCTTCTCTTACGGCGTCGGTATGTTCTTTCGACGGTCGTCGAGGAGGCTGCCTTTTAGGTGTTATAGCCGGATTCACATTAAGGTGATGGCAGATGAAACCTGGGTCGACCCCGGGGGCCTCGTAGGGGTCCCACGCAAACACATCTACATTCTGTCGGAGAAAAGCAATCAGTGCTGACCTCTCCTGGGGCGGTAGTTCCGAACCAATTTGAAAGAACCTCTCAAGGTCTGATCCGACGAGTACTTTCTCCAGATCCTCACAACTTACCCCCGGGGCTGGTCTTCACTCATCCGCGGTTGGGGTCAAGTTCATTAATTGCTATAATCCCTTCTCGGCTGATGTGGAAGGCTCACCACTTTGCCGTCGTGAAATCGCCGACACCATGCATTGCCTGGCCATGCCTTGGTTCCCCATTATTTCTTTTATTTGACCTCCTGACGGGTATTTTACTTTTTGGTGCAGGGTTGATGGTACAGCCCCTAACGCATGAAGCCACGGCCGGGCCACGATATATGTGTAGGGGGAGTACGCATCTACTACAATGAAGTCCACTTCCACCACTTCCGAGTCCATTTGCACAGGCAACCTGATCATGCCTTTCGGGTGACGATTGCTCCTTCGAAGCTGACCAGAGGAGAATCGTACGGTGAAAGGTCTTCCGGCCTTAAATTCAGCCCCTTATATAGGTCGGGGTACATTACCTCCACAGCGCTACCTTGATCAACTAGCACCCTTTTCACGTCATAACCTCCGATTCTGAGCGTGACGACTAGGGCATCATCGTGGGGTTGAATGGTACCCTGCTTATCATCTTCCGAGAATCCGATTAAGGGAGTGGCATCCACCTTGGCCCTTTTAGATACTCTGCTGTCCGGTTTTGCTGGGAGACCGCTCACTGACATTACCCTGAAAGGGGCAGAGCCTGTCCTTCCAGGTGCGGCGAGGATGACATTAATTGTGCCGATGGGCGGCCTCAGCGTACTTTGTCTGGTTTCATTGTTCGACGGTTCCTGTCCTCCTTCAGAGCGATGGAGCAGATGCCTCAGCTTCCCCTCTCGGACGAGCCGGTCTAAAAGGTTTTTCAGGCTCCTGCAATCATCGGTGGTGTGACCCGGCTCCTGATGGTACGCGCAATACAGGTTCTGATTGCGCTTCAAAGGATCACCAGCCATCTTGTTCGGCCACTGAAAGAAAGGTTCATACTTCACTTTCTCCAGGATTTTGTGGAGCGGTTCTCGGAATACAGCATGGACCGCCTGAGCCCCAGTAGACCCGTGATGCCCTATATAATCTCCTCTCGGCCTGTTACTATTGTTAAATCGATCCGACCTGAAGTCCCTCCTCTCCTGAGGGACAACCTTCGCTTTACTCTTCCCCATCTGCTGGTCTTCCTCGACCCTTTTGTACTTGTCAATCCTGTCCATGAGTTGACGCACGCTGGTGACTGGCTTCCCAGTGAGGGACTTCCTTAGGCCATGATCTGTCGGCAGGCCCCTCTTGAACGTGCTGATGGCGACATCATCATAATTCCCTTCTATCTCGTTATACATTTCCCAGTATCTGTCTGAGTAGGCTTTCAACGTTTCTCCTTCTCGCATGGACAAGGACAAGAGGGAATCTAGGGGCCGGGGAACCCTACTGCTGGTTATGAAGCGAGATCCAAAAGCCTGTGTCAGCTGTTTAAAGGAGTCAATGGAGTTTGGTGGGAGGGAATCAAACCATCTCATGGCCATAGGTCCCAAGCTGGACGGAAACACCTTACACATTAGCGCCTCATCCCTGGAATGGACGGCCATCCTCTGATTAAATTGGCTTACATGCTCTACTGGGTCGATCCGACCATTGTATATGGCGAATGCCGGTTGATTGAACCGCCGAGGAAGCACTGCCCTCTCTATCCTTCGCGTGAAAGGCGATTGGGATATGCGATCCAAAGCACGGCTCATGGCATCATTGGCTGTGCCGTGGTAAGATGGACTCTTGTGGCCGCGCTTGTAAGGCCGCTCTTCTTCGTAAGAAAAGGTCTCGCTCGGAGGAGTTCTTGATGTTTGCTTGTATTCGTTGTCCCCATCACTGCTACTGTCCGAGCGGAATAAAGGACGTTTTCGCTGCGCTCGGCGCAACTCTTTCTTTAAGTCATCAATCTCCTGCTGCATGATCCTTCGATCGTTTTGCTCAGGGGATGCGCGACCCTTCCCCTTTGAACGGCTTTCACCCGTGTGAGAGGTGTTCACACTTCCCTCTCGCTGTTTATTTTGGTCTTTCTCTCGTTCAAGATTCATAACATTGTCCTGTCGTTGGGAATCTGCATGTCCTATTTGGCGCGGACCTGATCCTTCCATTTCTCGCAGTTTCACTTGTCGAGACACAAGTTCTTCCCACAGACGGCGCCAATTGTAAGGGCGGTTTTTGGGGCCCAGGCCCAGCAAGCAAGCGATTCTGGCCCAAAAGACCCTCGACAATGAATTTGTAGAGAGTGGGACTCAGAGCTAGGTCTTGACAGAGTGGACGTGATTAATGGTGAACCATGCAACAAATGGAACGTGGGAATGTTTTGTTAAATTTCACGAGATAACAGTCCATGGGGCTGCTTTAGTGTTCCTACTGCTCTCTTTTTAGAAAGTCTCTCCTTTTTTCCTTCCTTTCTCTTTTTCTCTCCCTTTCTCATGGGGACTTTCAGCTCTTATATATCCCCCTTCAATTGATAATGACCTTACACTTGTTCACCATCTAGGCTTCTACTTGAGTGCCTGTCCCAAAGGACATCCTCCTCCTTTTTCTGTGAGTTGCAATGGCCGAGATAATATTATTTTCCTGTCCAATCCACATTAATGCGGCTGGAAAAGTTGCTTCCTTGCATTTAATGCGGCAGTAGTGGTTGCTCCCTGCCCGTTTAGCATTTTCCTTCATTTAGAAGGATTCCTCACCATGGACAGGGCACGCGCTGGACGTCCATTTAGTGCGTCCGAGGAGACACTCCTCCTTGGACGACCCTTAAACAAACCCGGCCCGGCCCAACAGGATTGGGCTAAAAGTCTCCCGACCCTGTTTTCGCTTCCTGCCATGGCTGGGTTTCATCCTGGTCCCAAGGCCCACTGTTGACTGACAAAGCTTGCCCCCACAATATATATATATATATATATATATTTTTTTTTTTTTAAAGTCAAGACAATCGGTGGATAAACGGTTTTGACATCTAAATGGATGGGCTTTCAACCAAATACTATTTGATCGATCAATAAAGTCCAATTCAATGGTTAGCCAATTACATAGTGCATTACCACCACATAGTGTATTACCACCACCAATGTTGGTGTAGTGGTACCTCTCGCATGCCATGAGGATTTGGGTGTTTTCCATGGGCTCGCTAGTTCTAGCCCCAGAAGGTGGGTTTGGGGTGGGGTTAGGTATTAGGAATTTTAAACTAGTTCCCAAAAAAAAAAAAAAAAAAAAAAAACATATTGCATGGATAATCACAAAGAACAAAAATTCTCAAACTCACACAAACACAAGATGTGTCTACAGAGAAAAAACGTGCAACGGAAAAAAAACTCTTGGCAACCTAGCCTAGCAAATGAAGTTCCTAAGAAGATAGTTGTGATACAATATACTTCCAAACCCATCTAGTATATAGATCTACTTGTATTCTAGCTTCCCGCTCTTGCTAGCAACCGGCAATTCCGCAAGTTGAGACGCCAACCACAAATCCAAACCAATGGATACGCCAAAGCCACTTGAAGGTTTTGGGATGATCTCTATAATTTCCAGTACCAATCACTCATTCCATAACTCACAAGTGTAATTAAAGTGTTTGGTTTAATATCCTCACATACAGTATGGCAATTTGGAGAGGGTGAAGGTAAAGAGTACTATGATTTCTCTCTAAGGTAATGGGTAGCTCTTCTTCTCTCTTCTTTCAATTAGGGTGTGATATTGTGGTTTTATTGGACACAAAAGGGGTTGGGGGGGGGGGGGGGGGGAGTAATTGGATAGAGGAATAGCATAGAAAAAAGCTAAAAATTTTCTCTCATATACCAACTTGCTCAAGCAAGTTATTGGCAAGAGACAGGTGAAAGTTTCTGACTATTGAAATTTTAAAGACTAGCAATCTCGCTCAAAATTCGCCTGAAATGGAGATTTCATGCAAGTAAAATTATATCTTCTGTAAAGTTGTGATTTTCAATTATGTTTTGTTGGCTTTAATTCTGTGTCAAATCTGATTGTATTATATTCAATCATTTACTTGTATGTTTGTGGGATTAAAAGTAATTGGTAAAGTGTTCTATTTGGTGAAGAACTGTGTGAAGACAGGGGTTTTCGCGACTTGATCGTGACTATTGCAACTCGCAAAAGGCCACGTGAGGAGCACATGATGAAAGTTCAAACGTTTGTTACATTAGAGATACTTCACGACTAGCTAGCGAAACACACTGACAACTGGAATTCATGTGTGAAACATTTCTTTCTTTACCCACACTATAAAAACCTACATTACCCATGAAATTATAAGGAGAGTTTTAGAGATAAAACCCTAAAAATCCATTGGAGAATTAGAGATTGTCATCCATCAATCATCTACACATTTCTCTTAGTTTTCTTCACTCTTTTCTCTCTCAATTTCCATATCCTATGAGAGGAACTTAGCCGAAACACAATCCACACCCATTCTGAGTGTAGAGAGTTGATTTGGAGCATTTGGGAAGCATTGGGTTCATGCCAATCTTTGGTAGGAGCAATTGGTAATAATTGCGGGATCTAGGAAGCTAGCAAAGACAAGATTCAGAGAAGTCTGTTGGTAGTTGGAGATTGGAGGGCTCAAGTACAATGGGTAGATTAGACTTGAAGAGTCTCTTTGTATTCATGTATTTTAATTGATTTGCTAGTGGATCATTTCATCTTGTAGGGCCGTGGAGAGGTTTTTCTATCGAGTTCTCAGATTTCCCTCTTTGATAGCACATCGCGTGTTATTGTGTGTTTGCTCTCTTCTTCCTTATTACTTGTGCTTTTAATTAATTGTTTATTATGTTTATCCATGCACTTGTTAGTATTCCCGGTTGATTAGGTTGTTTATCTTTCTTATTCTGCATTGCTTAGAGTAGATTAAAACTAATCCAGCCATAATTTAAAATTTGGGAGTCTTAATTAATACTAGTAATTAGACTAGTGAGCTTTCATCTTCATCAATTCTAACTGTAACTCCTAGTCCTCTTTTGTCTCCAATTCAAATACAACTAAAATGAAATTCAACATAAAAAATTTGACACGGAATTAGCCTAACTCTAAAAATCCTAACATAATGTATATAATTTGGGTTAGAAATAAATTCAACTTATAAGTTTTTAAAAAGTGACTTTTATGTAAACAATTTAAACATCAATTGAGATCGATGATAAGGAACTAACATGGCTAACAACTACAAACTTGAATCAAATTGACAGGAACTTGAATATAATCAAGAGATTCAAGACTAACATGGTAATGAGTTACAAGTAAACTACCTACCTGCATGAACATCTTCCTAAATACTATGAACTAAGAGGAATCTACAAAGGAAAATACAATATCAAGAGAGTAATTTATGTATCAACAGTTTTGACAATGGATAGTTGTGTTATTCTCCTTGAAAATGAGACTTCTATTTATACTTGAGGGCCTGAGGCTCTTGATAGTTATCGACGGTTACTCTATCCACGTGGCTTTCTATTCTTGAGTCCAAATCTTCTATCTCACTCTTCCTGCTCCACTATATACTCCACAAATAAAAACATGCCACATGTCTATCTAATTTATTAAATGCCAAATTTATGCCTTCTATTATTTGAATTTCCTAAAATAAATAAATAAATAACCCATCATATTTAAGTAATTGAAATAATAGTAGGCATAAATTTAGCATTTCATAAATTAATGAACATGTGGCATATTTTTATTTGTGGAGTATATAGTGGAGCAGGAAGAATGAGACAGAAGATTTGGACTCTCTATTCTTAGGCTTTGACGCCACTTGTCACTCTTTCAAGCATTGCTTGTAACTTCCATTACTACTTTGACGTCAATTGTCGTTATTCCATCTTATTATCAAAATAAAAATAAAATAAAGTGACCGCATACCACACCTTTGGTGTGATGGTTACTCGACAAGTATAAGTGTTTGTGGGGTGTGGAGAGGGGGGGGGAAGGCAAGGACCGGGGTTCAAGTCTCCAATAGGGAGTTTTACACACATGTACACTTAGATTAAACTAAAGTAAAATTTCTATCTTGTATCAAAATAATAATAATAAATAAAATAAAGGGTAAATTGCAAATTACACCCTAAAGTTTTGGGATATTTGGATTTTACATCCTGAAATTTTAGAATTTAGATTTTACCCTCTAAAATTTTAGGGGTGTTTGAATTTTACTTTCTAAAATTTGGGAGTGTTTAGATTTTACACTCTAAAGTTTTAGAATTTTGGGAGTAAAATCCAAACACTTTCAAACTTTAAAGGGTAAAATCCAAATTCTAAAATGTCGGGGTGTAAAATCCAAACACCCTAAATTTCAGGAGGTAAAATCCAAATTCTAAAACGTCGGGGTGTAAAATCCAAACACCCCAAACTTTAGAAGGTAAAATCCAAATTTTGAAATTTTAGAGTGTAAAATCTAAACACCCTCAAATTTTAAGGGTGTAATTTGCAATTTAACCTAAAACAAAATGAAAATGTTGCGTAAATAACTACCACATCTGCGTTTCCCATATTTTCTTCATGCCAATTGTTTTACAAAGGTCATGTTCCTATTCTTCCATTTGTCACACCGATGGCAAAGCTGAATTTTATTATTTTATCCAACAAATATCACTGGGTTTGTTTCGGTAAAAACTAAAAACAGGGAATAAAGGGTGAATGTATCTCATATAAATTATTTTGAACAATATTAGGCTAAGAGATGGGAACGCCAAAGCAAAGTACTTAAAATATTTGAAAACTTTTTTCAAAATGTGAAATTAAAGTAAATGCGGATGTTCTACCCTTTCAGTCAAAAAAAAAAAAAAAAAAAAAAAGTAAATGCGGATGGTGTAATCTCTAATGACAAGCTTTAGGTAGGAATTAAGATTATTGTGTTAGATTGGGTGGAAGAGCTATGGTAGCTATGACTATTAAGAAAGGGAAAATTACGAATACCAAACATGTAGAAACTATTTCTTCAATTTCAAGAGTTTTGCCTCCAAAGTATTGGTTGAAAGGGAAATCTATATACAAAAATTAGCCTTATTACACGCACTTTGCCTATGCGATGAGGCTTCTTTTTTTCTTTTTTTTTTGGGTTTAGTATAATAACTTTCTATTCATTCATCTCCTCTAATGTCATAAATTTTAGAGGCTCACCAATCAAAGAATTTCCAATGGTGAAAAATTACCAATTTAGGATGGACATCTAGGCCATCCTAAACAAATTGAAGCAAATACTCATAGAGACTCAAACAATAGCAATATATAAACAAACTTGTTTGTGTTTGGTTAGCTAGAAAATTTAAGTGAGAAAAAGAGAGAACCTTTGTTCTTTGTATTTTTCCTTTGAGTGTTGAAGACTAACATGCCTTCAATTGATTTGCAAAGGCTATGTCAAGCATCTCTCCTACGAATTTCTAGTCTTTTGTTGATTTCTTTTTCTCTATCAATTTTTTAGGAAGGGATATTTTATAGAAGGTCCAGTTTTTTTCCCCAGTATTTTTGAATGTTGTGAGTTAAGGTTGTGTTAATCATTTGAACGTGAGAGGTGTGCATGGAGGAAACTGGTTCAATTTGAATTGAATATGTGTAGTGGAAGAGAAGTTTATTGAAGTTTATCTATAACTACGGATTTTGAAGTTTATCAACTTGTTTTAAAGTTAAAAACGTATGACCAAGGATTTTGAAGTTTATCCATTTGTTTGAGATTATAAAATAAATAAAAGAAAAAAGTGCTTGATTTTGATAGAATAGTTTTTCATTTTCATTTTCATTTTCTTTTTTTCATTTATTTTTCCTTTTCTTTAAAGAAATGTAATTGATATATATATATATATATATATATATATATATATATATGTGTGTGTGGAGTAATTAAGAGCATTTGAATTCAAATAGGAATTTTTTTTTTTTAATATTTGAAAGGATTTGAATTTTTTAACTAGAGGTGTTTTATTCAGATGAAAAAGGGGAAAAAATTGCTAAATTTTAGGGGGTGGGGGTGGGGGGGAGGGGGGGGGGGAAATCAATGTGAAGGAAAAGAAAAAGGTAGCATGTGTTTTTTTTTTTTTTTTTTTTTTTAAACCAGTGGTGCTTTATTAAAAAAAAGGGGCTAAATGTTGGGGGGAAAAAAGGTCAAAGTGAAGGAAAAAATCTTTTTTTTTTTTTTTTTTTAACTAGAGGTGTTTTATTTAGATGAAAAATAACTAAATTTTAGGAAAAATAAGATGAACCTGAGGGAGAAAGAAGCCTAAATTTTAGGAATCCTCTTAGGTTTTTTTCTTCTTTTTTTTTTTTTTTCTTTTTTTAACTTGATGTGTTTTTATTCGGATGAAAAATGAATAAAAAATGGTTAAATTTTAGGGAAAAGAAATGAACGTGAAGGGAAAAAAAAGAAAGAGTAAATTGTAGGAGTTTTCTTTTTTAATTCAAAATAATAGTAGCTATTGGTATTGTAGAAAACGTGTGTTTTAAATTTGTTGTTTGACTTTGTTGTTCCTATTTCTAAGAGAAGTCACAGTTTATTAATGAGGGTATCTTTTGAATCACATAAAAGTTCAGTCCAAGAAAAACAATTTTATAGGGAATCCTGTGACATTATTAACCCAATTTCTAAAATATTTGTAAGAGAAGTTATTAGATACTGGATGAGGGTATTTTTTTACCTTAAAAAAGTCTAGATTAAGGAGGGGATTCATTTTATATATGTGGGCGCATTTTTTGCTTAAGGGAAACTCATGTATTCCCTGGCATTTTTTGTTGTCCCACATCGAAGAAATCTCCCTCCCCCTTAGGCCTTATAAGCATGAGCCGAAGAAGTAAGGGTACCACTAGTCCACTAGTTCTTTGGTACCCTTACTTCTTCGGCTCATGCTTATAAGGTCTAAGGGGGATTCCTTTTATTGTGGGCGCATTTTTTGTTTCAGGGAAACTCATGTACTCCTTGGTTAAAGAACTAGTGGTACCCTTACTTCTTCGGCCCATGCTTATAAGGCCTAAGGGGGAGGGAGATTTCTTCGATGTGGGGCAACAAAAAATGCCAGGGAGTACATGAGTTTCCCTGAAGCAAAAAATGGGCCCACAATATATATCATATATTATAAATTATAGATAAGTACAAAACTTCTCTCAATTTGGTATTACAACTAAAGACTCGATTCATATTTAAAAAATAAAATAAAAAGAAAGAAGAAGAAAAAATTGGTTATATAATCTCATATGCTATGCTAACCCAAAAGATATTGAGAGTTGATAAAAAGGTTGGGAGTTTATCCATCATTTCATTCATAGAACACAGTTTTTTCACTATAAAAAAATATAGGCTAAAATATTATTACTGTGACTAAAAATTTTATGAATTTCATTTTTATTCATAATTATAAACTTTAAAATTTTCATTTTCGTCCATACACTTTTTACAATTTTTTTTTTTCAATAGTGGACGAAAATAGGAATATGAAGAAAAAAATATTTTCAATATGTTATGGATATTTGTTTTAAGTTTAGTGACAAAAAGTATAACATTTCCAATAATTTTGAAACCAAAAAAAAAAAAAAAAATTTTAAAATGTAGGAATGAAAAATGAAATTCTTGCAAACTTTAGGGATGAAAATCATATTTGATCAAAAATATATTATTATGTTATTTTAAAGTTGTGTGAAAATTATATGGAGAACTTTTACCCATTAAATTACCTCTAATTCATAATTACCATACTCATATTTTTATTCTCCCAACTAAACTTGGCCTTTTTGAACAAATGAAATTATTCAATGCCATAAAAATTTCATGTTGACATTTTTTTCAAATACAATAAGTAAGTTTCGAATCAATTTCCTTTTTAAGGGAAGGGAAGACATGACAATGCATGCACGATCAAGCTACATGCATCATGCTGGTACCGATGACCCATATGCAATCAATTATTATTATTATTTATTATTACTTTTTCTCAAAAAAAAAAAAAATTATTTCTAAGTGTCTATTTGAAACAGGTTCTTTAGTTGAAACTAAATTTTTTTTTGCTGAAAATGTAAAAAAAGATTAAAAAAATAAGCTGAATAGTATAGTGGGACCCATGAATAGTATCAAAAAGTGCAGTGAGACCCATGAATAATAACAAAATAAACTAAAAGTGGAGATAAGCTGAAAATTTTAGCTCATCCCAAACACACACTAAGTCAAAATTCCTTTAACACACATGTAACAACAATAACAACAACTAAGCATTGGTTCTAAAAATTTGGAATCAACGCTATATCTTTGACAAACTTGTCAAGGCTAGCTACATGTATTGTTTTTTACAATTCTATTATATGTAAAGTCATAGTTTCTATAATATCTTTAATTAACATGCCCTTTTATACTACTTCAACTAGGGAAAAAATTGGCATTTTCCCTTTTTAAAAAAACAATCCAGCATTTTGCTTTCTTTCCCAAACTAATTAGAGAAATGCCTCTCTTTTGAAACTCAATTTTCTCAAAATCGAGTTAAGCCCTATAATAGCGTTTTTAAGGAGCCTATAGTGACGTTTTGAGGACCTATAGTGACGTTTTGTAACTCGATCTCCATGAAGTTGAGTTATAGGTAAAAAAAAGAAGAAAAAAAATTGCATGTAACTCAACTTCATGGAGATCGAGTTACAAAACGTCACTATAGGTCCTTAAAACGTCACTATAGGCTCTTTAAAACGCCACTATAGGGCTCTAGAAATTTTTTTTTTTATAACTCAATTTTGAGAAAATTGAGTTTCAAAAGAAGGGCATTTCCCTAATTAGTTTGGGAAATTAGGCAAAATGCTGGATTTTTTTTTTGAAAAGAGCATTTACCCATTTTCTCCCTTCAACTAGTGTTATCATAGGTTTTCACCTACATTTTTTTTTTTTTTTGGTTTCCTGTACTTATATCAACTTACTTTTCTCACTAGCACATTAATAGCTCCCTTCTACATGACCAAACCAACTTTCCCCACTTTTTTTTTTTTTTTTTATTTTTTTTTTTATCAATAGGGATCACTCCTAACTTTAAGTATCATCTCGAATCTTTTCTTCTTTTGTGTTTCAATTATCCATCTTAACATCCTCATTTTAGCTACACCTGTTTTATAGATGTGTTACTTCTTAATTAACACTTGCTTTTTTTTCTTTTTCTTATGTGCTTCTCCACTCCATCCATCATACTCTTATCATATAATTACACTTTAATCTCTACGTCTTTATGAATTATTGATCAAAGATATTGAAAGTTCTCACTCTTTGGCATCTTTTAACTATCAAGTCTTTACAACACATTCATTTATGTTTCTACTTTTACTAAACCTAAGTTATATTTAATTGTGTTAGTCATACTTAGTCAAAACCTTTAAATTATAAAGCATCTCTCCAAATTTCTATCTTAACATTAAATCAACGTCTATTTCATCCACAAAAATTTATATCATTCACAAAAAGCATGCACCTAATGACTTCACCTTCAATTTATTCAATGAGTTTATTTATCACTAGTACAAAGAGATATGGACTTAGTTGAAAACCATTTTCAACATTATCATTATAATATATATTTTAATTTTTTTAAGAATTAGAAATTTTGCAAATCTAAAAATAATAAGTAAGAAAATATTAAAGGAAAAGTGGAGATTTAAGATTGTATATATTGAATTAGATAGTATTTTCAAGTGGGTTTCATTAACGAGTGCTTTTAGGAAATTTTCTAAAGTAGTCAACTTTAATAATTATAGGATCATATGAAGACAACAAATAACATCGAGCTCTCAATAGCTCTCAATTTGTTGATTTTCTTCTAACGGTGCCATATAAGTCTACAAAATATCACTTTTTTTCATGACATCATTGTAATACACACATATATGTTTGCCTTCTAAGAGTTACAAATAGTGTCAAACTATATTAATTCAAACTAACTAAACTCACCATCTTTTTGCATAAAGCAACCCAGAACTTTAAAAAAAAAAAAAAATTCTCATTAGATTAGGTTTCATATTTTCTAAACAAAATACAATTATTTAGGCAAGTTTATTTATTTATTTACTCACAAATTCTCTAATTTGAATTTATTTATTTATAAATACTTATTAATTTAAAAATATCATATATAAATATTTTTGTTGAACTTTCACAAGTACGTGATTGCTAAAATGTAAATAAATAAATAAAAATTTGATTTTATGTTTACTTCTTTTAACTCACATTTTTTTTTTTTTTTCATATAATGACTGGGAGAGGAGGGATTTGAATAGGTTCTCTTTCATGGGAGAATTAGGCAATAGCAATACCATTGAATTACAAGGCTATTGCACCATATTTTCCTTATACAACTATATTTATATATTCCATTAAAATCTTATTACACCATATTTTCTTTAAGTGATAGAATAGATTTCAAGTGACAATATTTAACACGGGGAACATGACAATTTTTTTTTGGTGGGTTAATGTTTAGTGTAAATGGGGTTGTGAAAAAGCGAGTCAACCCAGTTTGACATCATTATTAAATGGATTAATTTTGTGTTGACATGCTTAACATGCAATCGATCCAAATTGATTTTTTGAGAGAGTTTCATCCTATGATGTCCACTCCTGATGATAGCTCTTTTATCATTAGACCAAAACACCAATCAATTTTTGGTGTAGGCAGGGATTGAACCCTACAACTATCAAAGACTTTACCAGTTGAGCTGATTGGAACCTACGATCCAAATTGATTTGATTCACTGTTAGTGTCAAGACTCAAGATGGGTTAACCCATTTTGACATGAATTTGTTGTCTCATATAAATAAATGACATTTTTAATCAACATAAAATTGAATTTAAATATAAAAATTATTACTTAAAAGAACTTTAATGGTTATATTGCTATATTCTTCATTGGAAACTTAAAGTAGTTAATCCTTTTACCCAAAAAAAAAAAAGAAAAACTCTCATTTTATAATATATTTCTCAAATTGTGTATTTCTAAATTTGGGTGAAAGTTTTGACACATTCCAAGTAAGGGAGTGGAGATTCGAATCCTAGATTTTTTATATTTTTTTATATTTTTATTTATTGAAAACACTAGGAGGTGCCATTGGCCTAAACGGTGATTGCAAATTTTGGTGGAATTAGGATAAAATCTTCTCTCGTTGATTCCTCAAATTCCCTCCAATTTTGATTTACATGTAGGACATATGGCATTTAAAAATTAAATAAATGTCATGCGTCTCATATCTAGCTAGAAATTAGAGGATTCAATAAGAGAGGATCATTTCTTGTATGATATTAGCAATTTAATTGATTTTAGAATTTGTATAGAATTGAGGGAAAAAAAAAAAAACTTGTTTTTAATTATTCTATACATGTGCTTACAATTTTAGATGGGTTGAAATGGATAGTGCTCGGTTTATTATGTGAGTCGTGTTGTATTAACTCGCTTAATGAATGTAGTGTGTTCAGGTTATTGACCCATATATGAGAATATACTATGTTGACTCATGTATTAGAACACTCAGCTTGCCAAGAGAAAATACTTACATAGTCCTTGACTCCCGAAGCAATAATGGTCTTAGACTATGTAAGTATTACTCTTTGTCAACTTACCTCTTGACATTTTAAAAAAAGACATGCACGGCTCGGCTCATACATTATATGAGTCACTCTACAAGCATTAAGTGTTTGTGGGTATAGAGGACAAGGGTCGGGTTCAAGTTTTCAAGAAGGAGTTTCACATACATATATACTTAGATTAGATTAGAGTAGAATTTCTATCTTGTATAAAAAAAAAAAGTAATGGATTATTGTCTAAAAAAAAGAAATTATTAACAATTATTCTTTTTTTTTTTTTTTTTTGAGAAACTATTAACAATTATTCTAAAAACATATGTTAATATGAGCCAATAATAATAATAATTAATTTTAAACCCAAAACCTCGTTAACAAGCAAAGTGGTAAACCATTTACCCAAACTTTTAGGTGAGTAAACCCCAACCCAAATTGGGAAAGTAACAAAAGAAAAAGAGAAGGCAAAGAAGAAATACGTAGAAGGGAGGAAGGGCAAAAAGGTGAAAAAGGAAAAAGAGGAGAGACGTGTTGGGGAAAGTGGGCTTTGAAGGAGAGCGGCGGGAGAGACAGGTGGATACTATCGTACTACTATATAAATAAACTCTTACTAAACGCCATTTCCCTACCACCCAATCAACCGCTGGCCCTAAAGTCCCACATTTCTCATTTCTCTCTCTCCAAATTTCTCTTTGCTCTTTTGGAAAGTGAAACCAAAGCCAAAACCAAAACCAAAACTCAAATTTTTATAAGAAGAAACAAGCGCATATGTATTTTATAATTTAAAAAATTGAGATCGCAAACCCTAGAGAGAAGTGTCTGGAAAAGAGAAAAGAAAAGTGTTTGCGGATCCGAAATGACATAATAGCCCTCTCTCTCCGCTTCTTCTCATTGTTTCTTGTTTCCACTGATTCGAAAATCTTTCATTTCCTTTTAGTTTCGTCGCTGTTGAAGGTACGGACGGGGAGAGATTTTGAATTTTGCTTTCGTTTTCTCTCGCTGTTTTGTGTGTGTGTGTTGGTCTGATACGCGCGTGGCATTTGTAATTACTGGCCATCGTTATCCTCTGTTTGGTTGCCGAGAAAGTGGTGGTAGTGGAAGGAAAATGATGTTTGCTTAATTTTAATGTTGGTGTTTTGCTGGCATTTGAATAATGAGAGATCTGGATTTCTCATTTTTTAAATCTCTTCCCATTTTCTCTATCGTTTTATCGGCAACCAAACGCGGAATAGAAGTTTTGTCTTCTTTTATTTTTGTTTTCTTTTTTTTTATTATTAGTTTCCTTAATTGTTTACAAATTGAAATGCTTCTGCTTTAGCTCTTGGATTTTTATTTATTTAAAAAAAAAAAGTTTTTCAGTTCAGATCTGCTATTTTTTTACTCCTTATTTACGTATCGGTCTGTATTCGATAATATTGATGGTTGCGTATTTCAAAATTTTCTGTTTATTCTTAAAAAAAAAGAAAAAATAAATTCTCCTTTTGATGGCTTTGATTTGCAATCAGAATCGTTTTTTCTTTTTTGGAAATTTACTTTGGTATAAATGTTCTTTTTCGTACTGGCTTTGAATTTTAGGAAAGTTTTACCGAAGTAAGCAAAAACTGTGGTAAATGTCAAAATTTGAGTTCCTGTTTCGTTTGAAATTAAAAAGTTTTTTTTTTTTTTTTTTTAAAGTAATTGTGAAAATATAGCAATTTAGATAGCGTAAATTTCTCGGAACATGTTAAATATGAATTTATGTGTGTGTGTGTGTGTTTTTTTTTTTCCCAATTTTTTTAATCAGAAACTTGCTTATGACATTTCGAATAATTTCATTATCTGAACAGTAAAGAATTTGGGTATTTTATTTTTGTCCTTGTGTAATTTGTTAGAAGGAATTGAAGATTCCAGTTTTGTTGTAATTATATGGTTTTATTTCATATTGCTTCATTATTAAGCGTATATGTTCTTTCTGAAGCTTTTGCTTATAAAATTTCACTGACAAAGTTTTATTTTTTTTTTGGCCAGAATCAGAGCTCGGATTGTTAACAATCTTTAATTGACTATTGGGTAAAAAAAAAGAAAAAAATTTCAACATGGTTGCCACAGCTGCTACTTCTGCATTCATTCCAGTCCCTTCTCCGTCGGCTCCGGACCCCAGCTCCAAGCCGAAAAAGCTTGCGAATTTGGGAGGAATGAAGTCGAAATCGACTTCTTCTGGTGGCTTGCAGGTCAAGGCAAATGCCCAAGCTCCTCCCAAAATAAATGGTAGCTCAGTTAGTTTGACAACACCTGTGGAAACTGTGAAGCATGAGGTTGAAATGTCTTCTTCTTCTTCCTCTTCTTCTTCACCGCCACCAAGGACTTTCATTAACACACTGCCTGATTGGAGTATGCTTCTTGCTGCTATCACCACTATCTTCTTGGCTGCTGAGAAGCAGTGGATGATGCTTGATTGGAAACCAAGGCGGCCCGACATGGACATGCTTATTGATCCATTTGGTCTAGGGAGAATTGTCCAGGATGGTTTTGTTTTCCGCCAGAACTTTTCTATTAGATCATATGAAATAGGTGCTGATCGGACAGCGTCTATAGAGACGTTGATGAATCATTTACAGGTACTAGTATTGAATAATTCAATTTTGTGATATGGATTTTTTGTAGGGAGGAATATGTAAACCACTTCTGGAAACCAAAATTTTAATGGGTTGTTATGTTTTCCGCAACAGCATATATGTATGTTAATGAGATTTCTTCTTCACAAGCTGGTTTTTTTTTTTTGTTCCTTTTGTTTTTGGCTGCAGGAAACTGCTCTTAATCATGTTAAGACTGCTGGACTCCTTGGTGATGGCTTTGGTTCAACACCAGAGATGTGCAAAAAGAACCTGATATGGGTGGTCACACGGATGCAGGTTGTGGTAGATCGCTATCCTACTTGGTAAGTCACTTCTTCATGCACGGAGGTTGCCATTTTTAATGGTAGCTGTGCATGAGATGATAGTTTTATCATTCATTTATGTAGTTCATGTTGTGTTTGGCTTCATATATTGATTTGATGATTTCATCCCCTACCCTGCTATTTTCCATATGATGATGTTCATGGGGCTGGCCCCATAGCAAAGAACTTGCTCCGTGCTTAGCTTTGTTTACTTAATTTTGTACTTTTACTTAATGATATTAAGATATGAATGCAGAGATGCCACTAGTGAAACTCTCACTTTAGTATGGGGTTGACATTTCAAAACTCTTTAATTATAAATATGTTTTGTATTGACATTAGCCAACTGGTCTAAAATAATTTTGTGTGCAAGTTATATAATCTGTTTTTAGCTAAGAACTGTATGGAGTTTCATCATGGCTGGGCAGTAATAGAATTTATAGGTTATAAATTGATTTGTAGTATCATGAAAGTGCTTAGTAGAGTTTGATGGACTTAATTTATTTTTGTCTTACAGGGGTGATGTTGTTCAAGTGGACACTTCGGTTGGTCCATCTGGAAAGAATGGTATGCGGCGTAATTGGCTTGTACGCGATTACAAAACTGGGGAAATACTAACAAGAGCCTCAAGGTAGGATATTAAATTTGATTCGAAATTAATATTTATTTTTTAAACTGTTTCTCTCTGCTCTTTGCTGATAAATTGTAGCCTGATGTAGCTTTTTTATATGCTGCATGGTGGTGTTGGAAGGGGGATTGTAACATGTAATCTGATCTGTTTTACTTTATATATTGTGTACATTAGGAAATGACAATTGAAGCAATGAAACAAATAATCATCTGCTATTTGTTATTTATTTCTTAATTGATTTTTGGACCATTGTATTTAACATCTATAAAACATGCATTGTGGTGTGATTGCATACTCTAAATGCTATCAACTAAAGAGATTGATTGTGGTGTGATTGTGTTTTTGTTTTTGATGATTTGCAGTGTTTGGGTGATGATGAATAAAAAAACAAGGAAATTATCTAAGATTCCGGAAGAAGTTCGAGGGGAAATAGAGCCGTACTTTCTGGATTCTGATCCTGTTGTGGAAGAGGATAGCAGAAAACTACAAAAACTTGACGACAACACTGCGGACTATGTTCGCACTGGTCTCGCTGTAAGTTTTTTCTTTCAATATAATTAGTCAATTTACATTCTATTTTATTTATTTTAAAATTTCATCTGGCTTGCTGCTCACAAATTGCTTTCTGATTGTTGTTCTTCCCCCTTTGTGATTTGCAGCCTAGATGGAGTGATTTAGATGTCAACCAGCATGTTAACAATGTGAAGTACATTGGCTGGATTCTTGAGGTAGACGTCCAAGCAAAATTGATTTGTTTAGATCACCCATTTGCACTTCCCCCTCTCCCTCCCTTGCTCTCAATCCTTATCTTTCTTAGATGACTGTTTACAAGATTTGATATGCAAGCTAATAATGCCTTTCCTCTCTGAAGATTGTCAATTGCTCTCTTTCCTTATCCATTCTTAGATGCCTGTTTACTAGATTTGATATGCATGCTAATAATGCCTGTCCTGTCTGAAGATTGTCAATCCGGAATAAAATTCTGAATGGATTGAATAGTGGAACTGGTCTGACCAGGGCTAACCTTTTCTTGGGTTTAGTTTATTCAATAAAAGTATAGATGACTGCAGTGACTCTGCAAACCTGTTTTTGAGCGGTACTGATTGATTTGCTGTTTTTGAGAAACAGTTGAATTCGTACGCTAAGAATTTTTACTTTTTTTTTAGAAGAATTTTTTTTTTTTTTAAATTTTTTTTTTATAATTTAAAGCTAAATTTTTTAGCTGAATCATATCCTAAAACTGCAATTTTATTGCTAATTCTTTAGGAGTATGTTTGCCATACTTGGAATGTATGTAGTTTTTTTTTTTTTGAGAGAGTTTTAACCTATATGTAGTTTACTTAATAATAAAAGTCCGTTTGGAATAGCTTATTTAGTTGAAATTGAAATTTTTTTGCTAAAAGTATTATAAATAAAGCTAAAAAGTAGCTGGAATAGTATAGCCCATGAATAATATCAAAAGGTGCAATGGGACTTATGAATAGTAGCAAAAATAAGCTAAATAATAAAAAAAGTTGGCTTTTTAAGCCAATGCCAAACGCAACCTAAGTCCCTTCCCCAACAACCCTAATTAATTGCCAGGCTGTATAAGTTCATTTGAGGTCATGTGTGTTGTAGTTATCACTTTGGTTGTCCTGCAAGGTTGTATTCATTTCAGTGCAGCATGTCATGTGTACATGTCTTCGTGAAAGTTTCCATTGTGGCCTTTCGCCATTGCCACATAATAATGTTTGCCTTTTTGTTGTCATCTTTAACCTCTTCGATTGATTTATTGCTGGCAGAGAGGTTCCTTCTCCTTTCCACCTGGCCATGAATTCTCAGACTACAATTGTGCTGAGCTTTGGTGAACAATTTCATGTCTTTTTCAGGTGTTTGCAGTGATGCCTCAGCAGTGCATTGCAAACTATATAAACATAACATCACCTGGTTTAATCAGCAAGAAAAGTGGGCATTTCAGATTTATGTTTAGGGTGCCATGTACTTGTGTTAAATACTTCCATCTCACAGTACTCACAGTACTGCGATAGAACTATTAGATTTTATGCATTACTGGAAGTATTAGATTAGTACATCGCGTGTTATTTTAACTCTGTTGATTATATGTTTCTTTTCTTTTATTTTGCTTTCCTTGACAGCAGGAGATTTAATCACGGAACATTTTCTTGTTATCTTTATTCCTTTGAATCTGGATATCTGATGTTATTTTTTTTTATTTTTTCAGTATCTAATATCTGTTGGAAAGTTTTCTTTTCAATTTAATTAGAAGTTAATAATCGTAAATGTTGCAGAGTGCTCCATTGCCAATCTTGGAGAGCCATGAGCTTGCTGCTATGACTTTGGAGTATAGGAGGGAGTGTGGGAAGGACAGTGTGCTGCAGTCTTTGACTGCCGCCTCTAGCAATGGTGTTGGCAATTTGGCTAGTCTTGCTGACATTGAGTGCCAGCACCTGCTTCGACTTGAGGATGGGGCTGAGATTGTGAGGGGAAGGACTGTGTGGCGACCCAAATACGCCAAAAACTTTGGGACTTTTGGTCAGCTTCCAGTGGAAAGCGCTTAATTTTGTGAGTGCTGGAATGGCAATGCTCTCCCTCCCTTCTGTGTGCCCCTCACTTGTGTAGAATCCTGCATGTGTTTCTCGGATTTATATATGTTTCTTCTTTATATATATATATATTCCTTCTCTTTTGTCTCCCCTCGAAAAGAAAAGTAGCCCCATTGTAATTAGCTCTTGCTGTATTCTCTCTCTCTCTCTCTCTCAAAGGCTCGCTAAAGGACAAATGTCTGCATTCTGGCAGTTAACCTTAGCTGTTTGGGATACCAGGGCGAGTTGTCTTATTTAATGGCATGACATGTATAATTTTTTTTTTTCTTTTCATTATTATTCTTTGTTATTTAGAAATAGCTATAAATATCCATTTATTGCTACAATAATCATTGATCTGACTTCAGTTAAAAACTTGTCTTGTGTTTGGATGCAACAGCTTGTATTTTTAGCATTTTATGTTTTAATGAGTTCCTCCTTTTTAAAGAAGACTTGTATATATATTTGTAGAATAGACTAGGCAAAAAGAAAGATTTCTTTAAATCTTAGGGTGGTCATCTTACCCCTATATTTGGGGGATTGGTGTTTTCTTAGGGTTGAAAAGTTGGGCGAAGATTTGATCATTAAATTGAGGGATTCGTTTAGAAGACGGCTGGCAAGGTTGTTCAACTCTCCAAACCATACATTACGGTGAAACCGTGTGGATTCTATTGTTAAGTGGCAGTTTCTAACGATGTAGACAGACACGAGCCAATCTCTCCTGACTCCTGATCTAGTTTATACTTTATAGGTAGCCAGAAAGAAACTTCTGGATAAACTATTAGGAAAAAAACATCACACTTGAAGCGCTTTGTCGTTAATAACTCACCTTAAATACGGTGCCCAAGTTTCTTATTGACAATACACATCCGCCAATCACTCACCTTAAATATGATAGAATTCCGCGGTGGTGCTGCGGATGATTTTTGATCTCGGTGCAGTGCCGGTGATGATTTGGCTTCTTGGAAAGCTGATCAGGTCAATGTAGCTAAAAAAACTCTTCCAAAACCAGCCACTAGAGAATCCTTAAGGTGTTGGTATGTCGTGCATCCGGCATATGCTTCATTTTTCTCATTAGATGTGGTTTCCACAACTATATAGCAGGACCCACATGTATTGCATTCTTCTAAAAAAAAAGATAAAAGAAAAAGATAAGTATTGCCTAGATCTTGTCTACTTTTTTCAACCAAATTATGGAGCCGATTTTGAGTTTTACGCTAAAGAGGAAATAAATATAAGTGGGCACGCCGAAAGGCATGTATTTGAGCTATTGGCAGTCAGTGATGATATTATTGATCGAGATTTGTGATTGCGATTCAAGATTGAATTTCACGTGCTTGTGATTTAAACGATAGCGATAGGGAACTAAAATGCTAAATACCCAAATCAAAAGCAAAGAGTGAGGATGGTGAGACGAGAAGACCATCCTAAATCTCTAGCCCATAGACCGATGACCATGCAAACGGAAACGGACTGAAAAAGATATCCAACGCCTTTATGGATTTGTGGGACAAGCAAATAAACTAGCTGGAGCCTTAAAAACAAATTGGACCAGGAGTGTAGTAAGTTTACACCTTTAAATTTTTTTTTTTTTTTTGGTAAATACGGAATGTTGGAATTAGATAGAAATAAGTCTGGTACAAGACATTCCCTCTTTATCAAGGGTACATAGCTGATCCACCGCGGATTAATAAACAAAATATAAGCGTCAACACTAGTGCTGCCTATTCTAGCCAAAGCATCCGTGCATTGGTTTGCTTCCCTATAAACATGTTCCACTTGCAGATTGCTAAAGGTCCTCAATAGGTTCTTGCAGTCGGTGAGTAGAGGTTCAAGTGAGAAATTGATTTTGGAGTTTTTAATAAGGTGAACTACTGCTAAAGCATCAAGTTCTACAATTAAACTTGGAATGTTTTCTTCTTGGCCATCATAAGCCCATCTCTGAGGGCCCATAATTCTGCCATAATGCTATTCATATTCCCACAATTCCGAGCACACCCTTTGATCCACTCCCCATTCTCATTCCTTTGGACACCTCTACCGCCAGCTTGCCCTGGTTTGCCTATTTAAAAATAATATGCTATTTGAAAAGAATGCGCCCGATCCAAAATATAAAGTTGGGCTTATAATAGGAATGGAAATAGCTGGAAAAAATAAATAAATAAAACATTTTTTTTTTCAAAACAGTATGAAAGTAATTTCAAAAAAATAAAATGTGAAACTAGTATGTGTTTAGCTCCCCTTTTAAGAACAAATTTCTAAATACTTTAAACAAATAAAAACATTGATTTTTGGGAGACCATTTCAAGTTTGAGATATTTAAAAAAAAAAAAATTTATTTTACAGGAAGTAACATATATAGATTATTATTATTATTATTTGGATAATGATAAACTTTAAAATTGATAATGATAACATATATTTTACAGTAAGTAACATATATAGAACTAATGTACCCTTCTTTCTTTCTTTTTATTTTTGGATAGTGATAAAGTTAACATTTGAAACATGAGAGTTTTTTTTGTGACAAAAATAAACTCCTTAATTTAAAAGATAAAAAAGTTTGGGCAAATCTGTGGAGCTCATTGTTTTCAATTTATTTACAACTATACCGTTAAAAAAAATTTCTATATCTTAAAAACATCCTCTTAATTGTTTTCAAAATCTTGTTTTGAACCTAGAAAATAGGAACTAATTTTTTGAATACTGTATTTAGAATGCATTAGCCAAACAAAAGATTCAAGTGTGGGATCCACTATTTTATGGTTTCCAAAACAAAATATTGTATTTAACTCCTCTTACCAAACAAGCCCTAAATATTTTAAATATCAAAATCAATTATATTTTAGGGCATGTTTGGTAAGAGTATTTAAATAAAGTTTTTTGTTTTGCAATCTATAAAATGGTGAGTCCCGCACTTGAATATATTGTTTGGCCAATGTTCTCTAAATACAGTTTTTAGAAAATTTTATCCTATTTTCCTTATTCAAAACATGATTTTGAAAACGACTGAGATGATGTTTTTATGATACAAAAAATGTTTTTAACTGTATAGTTGTAAATAAATTGAAAATAGTGGACCCTACAGATTTGTCCAAATTCTGCTATCTCTTAATTAGTTTATCTTTATCATAAAAAAAGTCTAAGGCTTCAAATTTGAAACTTATCATTATATATATATATATATATATATATATATATATATAAAGGGTACATAAGCTCTATGCCCCTTATCATTATCAAAAAAAAAAAAAGTCATCTACAGATTCGACAATGTTTTGAATTTAATTTGAAAGCATCCTAAAAGTAATCTACAGATTTTATATTAAAAATTGTTTGAGACAAATCTATGGACCCCACATATTTGTCTTTTAAATAAAAATATACACACTTCTAAAACTATTTTCATTAAATAACGTAAATGGTAAGTTAGGAAATTTACTTATTGACTTTTCAAAGAATGATATTCCATTATTTCCATCTAACACATTTTGGTATTTTTTAAAAATCCAAATTTTTAAAGAAACGTCATTTAATGAAATTGTCTTTTATATAAAAGGGTACAAATTTCCAATACTAACCTCTTTAATTTAAACTTTAGTGAAATATGGGTATTGATTTTTTAAATAAAATAAAATTGGTATGTTAGGAAATTTATTTATTAACTTTTCAAATAGAATTTTATCTTGTGACATCCCAAAAATAGATTAGAGTTCTAACAATTTGGGACAAAGGGAGTACATTTTAAGACATCTCAAAATGAAATAGAAAACTATCAATTTGAGATGGAGGAAGTAACATTTATCTCATAACATGTTAATTTTAAGAGTTAAATGGCATGTTGTTTTTTTTTTTTTTTTTTGGTATTTACTACAAATTGAATTAAACAAATGGATAACAATATGAAATTTGCAGCATATTGTGCATTTGTTTTCAACAAGGCATGCATGATGACTACCTGATGTTAAAAATATTATAAATATTTTTACATAACCTTTACAAACTTATGTGGCAATAAATTTGATTAGTAAATTCTAAAAATATAAAAATGAATGTTTGACTTGTACTAATTTTTTGTGATAGGTAATACATCAATTTGTAAAGGAGATATAGTAAAATTTATAGTATTCATAGTATCACTCTTATGGCAATTTATGTGTCTATTGAGGAATCGACTGGATGATGCATTGCACTTATCACACATTAAACTACACATAAAGAATAGTGATTAAGAAATTTATTAATCTTGAGCCAATTTTCTAATGCTTTCTGTTTGTGAACTAATGCATGCACATGAAGAAGTCCACTATACCAGCATGAGGCGTCACATGATTAGGCCCCAATCCTAACTGTATATATAGAAGAGTACAAAAACCCAATTCACTTTTGCACATGATGGATGAACTAAACAACGAATTATAAGAATGAAAGACGAGAATAATTTGCCAATCAAAATAATACTTTTTTTTTTTTTATGACCTAGAATGAATAAAAACAATTCAGGGTTAGATAGATTATTGCCTATTAGGTAAACTAGTTTAATTAGTTTATCTAAATATGAAAGAGATTTAACAAGAGCTTCAAATGAAAATTTTCTGAGATGGCAAGACAGTGGCTAAAGCCGCGTGCGGCTACCGGTTTTGCAGTGAGATGTATTCACCAGTAGCCGCAGTATCTTGAGTCTTGACCGCTCCCTGTTTTATTTTATTTTCCAGAAACGTTGAATGGGAAAACGACACGTCGCCAACAAGCAAACATTATCACATGTCTGTCGGACTTGTCAAGGCAATGCAGCTCTTCCCTAGCTTGACTTGAAATCTTCAAAGACTTGGGTCCCAACTTTGTTTATATAACAGCTTTAGGTCAACCTACAATGCACTGCTGCAAGCAATGCAAAAGCTGAGTTAATTCAATTTTATATTTATTTTTTTCAAAGTCTTTCTAGTACGTATCTATTTAGTTCAATTTATTTTGTGAAAATGTATTATATCTGAAAAAATAAAAAATAATGAGGTTTTAAAGAGTTGAAAAAGTACAAACAGTTCGAAGAAATGGATTCTTTATCATAAATCACGCTAGGGATGTGCTTCATTTCTTTCATTATTTTCTATGTATTTTGTAGCTGGACAATAAGATTATTGTTGAATATGGATAGCTGGCCGGCCGGCCAACCCTTAATTTATAATTTTATGTATAAATTTGAAGCTTGAACCCAAATCATTCTTACGGCTAATTAATAGGCACATGCAAATTCGTTTTAGGTCAAAACACCTTTGAATGTAGGGGGCTTTTAAGTTTTAACTTTATAAAGTAAAAAGATTTTGAAAAAGAATTTGACCTTTGAAACGCCAAAATGGTATTTCTTTTCGCCTGAGACATACATTTTAAAATGAGAGTAGGGGTGGCGCCAATCAGAAGTTTATATGGGATCTAGAAGTTAAAAGATCTCTTAAGTGGGATGAGGTGAGGAAGAATAAAATCTTGATTAAGTCTTATATTGCCTAAATATATGGAATGTGTCTTAGACTCTAATTGGCATGAGACCCTTTAAAACCGTGAGGGTAACACAAAGTAAAAAAATTATGCCAATGACAAGTTTGAGCGTGACAGAATAGTATCAAAGCGGATCCCTACATAATGTGGGGTGGTAGGTAAGTACCACACAAGAACATGTGGCCCTTGATGGGCTAGATTGTGGGACCCAAAAGGCCAAAAAACCTCTTAAGTGAGATAAGGTAAAGAAGAACCAAATTTTGACTAAGTCCCTCATCACTTAGGTAAACGGAGGTCCTACGCTTTTATCTGGAATATCTTTGACTCTACTTGATATGAGACCTTTTAAGTTTTAAAACTGTGAGGGACAACCCAAAGCAAACAATATCATGTCAATAATGAGTTGGAATGTGACATAATATTTCAAAATCTACTTCTTTTTGTCTAATTTATGCTGAGTTACGTTATTTTATTATTTACTTTCTAAAATTTTCATTTTCTCTGTTTAGAATAACACATTTTGTGTAATTAAGAGTGAAAGGGGACATAAATCTATCATATTAAATAATAAAAATGGAAACTCAACAAAGGATGAATTAACTCTAGTTTTGTTTCAAATGTCTCACATTAGATTTTAAACTCATTCTTATTTAATTTGTGTAAAAAGTCTTTCCAGTTTCAAAATATTTTCAATCTATTTAAATTATTTAAAATTCCATTTAAACTACTTACAACCCATTTGAAACTAATCCAATTTTTCTTAGAACTCCAAAACTTAATATTAATTCAAACACAAAATTTGATGAAAAATTTATTGATGATATGATATCATGTTAATAGGGTAGATGTTATTTTCAAATATTTTTTCATATACTAACGAAGGGATTCCCTATTTGGGTTTCATCATTTTTCGTACTAAAATATCCTCACACAAATATTTAAACTCTCTAAAATACCCCTATCTTTTAGTTAGATAATTTTAAATTTAAAAACACAAACAGGTTAAAAAAAAAGTAATTTACTATTTTTTTTAAAAGTTCCTAAGTTTTAGAATTTCAAACTTTTATAAACTCTCGCGTAGTAAAAAATCCTAAAAATTAGGACACTAACACTATCTTTATCTCACTTTTAATCATTATTTCACTAAATTCAAAAAAATAAATAATAAAAAGTCTCATTGCATGCACAAAGCGCGTGTGATATATGAGGCTAATTTTTTCATAATGGATTAATATTGGTAATTTATATGTAGATCTTGTGGTTATTTCTTAAGTTTCCATTACCAATATATATTTATTGACAAATAATTTCAATTCAATTTATTTAACATAGTAATTAATGTTCTTTAAAAAAAAAATCAAAATTTAAATCTCTCATTCAAAATTATTAAAATTCTTCAGTTATAATATTTAATTATAAGTATTTTTGGACTACTTTCTAAAAAACCATGAATAATTTTAATACTTGATTGCAATTATGCATGTATAGGGATTACAAACTAGTATTATTTACTAATACAAATGATATTTAATGTGAAGTGAAACCGGTCAATTTTATTTCCTAACAGAATATACCACACACAAAAAATGTGAAGTTTACTGTAACAACATTCTTATTATTGGTTATGTACGAAGTTCTCCAATGGTAGTCTATAACTTAGTATTGGATTTATGGTGGTAATTAAATGAGCCGAGCTATTTATGAATAACTCATACTTAGCTTACAAAGACACTTGTTTATGTTTTATTTAACAAATTAACCAAACTAAAGTCAGGTTTTATACATGATTTAAAAGAACGTAACCAAGCTTAAACATAAAAATGTGTCCATAACTTGCTACTCAATTTGTGTATGTGTATAAAAAAAAAAAAAAAAAAATTGGTAAATGTATGTAAAATATACTTATACATAATTAAGATTGGATTGTTTAAATTTGTAAATAAGTTCATAGAATATCAAGTTATTATTTTAAATTTATTTGATAATCAATAGTTCATTTCATAGTTGCAAATATACATAATTTACAGTCATACAAGATTAATTGGTGAATCTAATTATTATAAGCTTATAGAAAAGCTAATCTATTTAATTATCTCAAACAATATAATTTCAATTATTATTTAGTTATTAATTGTCAAAATATAATATTTGAAGATATAACAAATTATAGTAATGGTTTTACTCTGAGAGTAGAGAATTAAAAAAAAAAAAAAAAAATGAACCAAGCCTAAAATGTTTCAAATAAAATTAAATAAACTAATTATAAAAGTTTATTACTCAATTCGATTCGATCGACTGGATTGCAACCCAAGTTGAATCTCACTTTTATTCATTTACTTATCTTTTTAGGGGATCAAGTATTTGTTTGGCTTGACTTTTGTTTTGTTTTGTATATATGCAACCTTTTACAGTCATATTTTTGCCATATTAAATTTTGTGTATCTTATTTTTCAGGCAAAATAAATCTATCAAAATAAGTTTCAAAAATTGATAAATTATAACTTTAAAAAGAGAGTGTATGTGTGTAAATATTTTATATACATAAGAAAAATAAGTTCCAACCAAAAATATACTTAGAGCTATAAATAAATTTAACTGTTTATAAATAGTTCAAGATCAACTTATTAGGGATTTTGTTTTTTTTTTTTTTTAGTTTGTTAACATGCATACATGTATGAAAATACTTATTTGGATTATGTAAATTGGTGCACAAGCTTATAAGATATCAAATTATTATTTTATAATTTATTGAAAATGGAAATTGTCAATTTGTACTAATAAAAGGCAGGTCAATATAATTTGTATTTCATGAACAAAAATTATACTATCTAATTAACTCAAATAATATAATTTTAGCTATAATTTAGTTAAAAATCAATGGTATAGACTTGTGAAAAGGTAAATATATATATATATATATATTAGTCATAATGTTTACAACAAATGAAGAAAAAAAAGTAAATCAAATAACTCATAAACAATCTCGTGTTTATTTGACAAGAAAATAAATCAAGTTTAAACATATACTAGAGCTTTGTGATGAACTTGAACTCAACTTGTGTTTAAATCAAAATGAATCATTATAAATTTTTAATATTCAACTTAACTCTACTTGTTTTTAACCCTAATGCTAAGGAATAAAACTTAGATACAATACGTAAGTTTCTCAATTAAATTCAAACACTTGCTTGTATTGACTAATAAAAGATGAATAGTATTATTTTTTAAAAATATAATCAAAATGTTAAGAGATAAAACTTGAATACAAAATGTAAATTTCTCAATTAAATTTAAACACTTATTTGTATCGACTAATAAGAAATGAATAGCATTATTTTTTATTATAAAAGACAATCAAATTCAACCTAGTAAGTATTTGAATTCAATTGGAACCAAATATATGAGTTATTGTATCTAAATTTTACCTAATGATAAAATAATACTAGTGATTAAGATAACAGCAATAGTTGAAAGCAGATTAGCGAATATAGTGGGTGGGAGAGTTGAAAGTGAATTGATTGAGAATGAATGTACCGACAAGGGGCCCAAACTTCCAAGCTTTGCTATCATCACAATCACATCCACATTCACACAGCCTGCCACAGTACACGCATCTACATGGATTCATCCCCCAATCCACACCCCCACGTGGCCTCGTCTTATAGGCCTTCCAACCCCTTATATGTCCCCCGACACCCATCCACTCGTTCACGCATATTCACAAGCAAAAACCACACAAACACAAAAATTTGATAGTACTAAATTACTACTATTGTCATATACTAGGATTTATTCGTAGTTTCATACCCCAACTTGTGATTGGTCCCACCAAGCCCTAGCCTACACTATGCCACCGGACACACTCTCGGATTCGCCGGAGTCTGACGTCACCTCCGCCATGACCTTCAAGGACACCGAGCTCACCTTAGGAATACCTGGCGAGCCAACTCGTTCACCTGCAGGAAAGTTCTGTACCAAACGTGGATTCATCGAGACCGTCGATCTTAACCTCACAACATCTACCAGCAAGCCACGTGGCAAAGCTCATGCTGACGAGGTTGACGACAAGTCTGATGATGTTCCCTCCGGTGCCTGCAAAACCCCAGCTTCCAAGTAAGAGGATACTAGCTAGCTAGCTAGCTAGGGCCTATATAAAATTTTAGTTCATTAAAATTAATTCAAAGAAAAAGTGTGGCATTTATTTTTTTACTTGTTTAGGGTAATTACTCTATCCGACTCTAAAATATTTTGCACAACATCCATATTTGAGTGTTCAAATTTTACATATAATTTAAAAGAATGTAAAAAGGATGTCAAAGGGCATGGACACTGTTAAGTGCGAAATAATCAAAACTTATTTGTTTGTTTGTTGAAAGTTGGTTAAGTTGTATTGATGTAGTGAGGTTTTAAAAAGTAATTAAAAGAAAAAAAAGGTTATAACAAACATTCCTAGTTAGTTATGATGAATACAAAAGTTTTGTAGTTTAATTTCAGCACTTTGTCGTGGCCTTTCTAATTAAGACATTCAAGTTAATTTTCCTCTCTCCACTCTCAAATTATCAAGAAAAAAAAAAAAATATAGTGATGGTGGAAAGAAGATGATTTGCTTTACATGTGACATGGACATGATAGTTATTCTCAAGAATAATGGTAATATTTTCTAAATATAATTAGTCTATGGAAAAAAAAAAAAAAAAAAAAAAATCCTCCATCTGATAGGAGGGTTTTCTTTTCTTCCTTATTTAAAGTGTGAAGGAAGATTTTGACACTTTTTAAAAAAAAATTAGAGAACTGAATCATATTACTGAACCATAACTCTCAAGACTAATTTTAAAGACACTCCTTAAGTATAACTTAGTATTGTTACACCGGCTTTTACCAAGGTTTTAGAACGCTTTAAGCTTTTCTATAAATTATGTTTAGGTTTTTTTAAAAGATTTGTTTTTTTCTAGGCCATTGATTGAGTTAAGAAGGTAAGCGGGAACTTCTAGATCCGCCCGATCGATGAATATTTTAAGTTCAAAAGCACATGAGTTTTGCATATATACAAATATGATTTTAGATGCTGTTTTATATGTAAATGAAAGATCATCAAAGATGATAGAGTAGCCTAAAACGCTCGCTCTTTAAGGCCATCTGCTAATACAAACGAACTAGCTTACAAAGATTGAGCTCATACATGATAAGCGGCTATAGTTCATTCTTTGCGTTAAATAGGGTATATGCATGCTAGCTACTAAAGTCTTCATGCATGTTGTTCAACATTGTGAAAATTTTGTGTGATTAATTTGTACAAATATACACATAATTTCTCATTGTGGTATTTAAGGACCCAAGTGGTTGGGTGGCCACCAGTGAGATCGTACAGAAAGAAGGCGTTGGAGAGCTGCAAGTACGTGAAAGTAGCCGTAGATGGAGCACCTTATCTGCGTAAAGTGGACCTGGAGACATACAATAGCTATCAGGAGCTATTGATGGCCTTAGAGAAAATGTTCACTTGCTTCAAAATTCGTGGTGAGTATATTAATTATACTATATATATGTGCTACTTATAATATGTAGTATTTGTTGGAGTTGGAGTTTGTCATTATGGGACAATATTAATTATTACCATTTGACATTTTGAGTCATATAACTATATAATAAGAGGTAGTTTAATCATTTGTGCTTAAATTCTTATTGATTTTGGTGCTATTATATATAGGTAATTATCTGGATGAGAGCAAGGTTATCGATCCAATGAAGGAAATGGAATATGTGCCAACCTACGAAGATAAGGATGGTGACTGGATGTTAGTTGGAGACGTTCCTTGGAAGTAAGTCATCACTAAATATAATTAACCTAACCTTTAATTAAGTGACTAGTAATCATGAGAAGAATAAAGTTTCCAGGTTGAAGACTTATAAAACCATATATATTTATTATTTGGGTTTTACTAAGGTATGCCTTAAGTACATATTAGTAAATCATTTTTAAAAACTTTTTATGAAAAAATAAAAAAAGTAACTAACTATTTGATAGTTTTTTCAATTTTTCATAAAAGGTTTCTTAAAATGGATGATCATTAATGTATGCTTTAAGGACATACATTATTATCTTGGGTTTTGCTTACATCTAGTACTTTTTTAACTGGAGATCTTCTTTTATTTTAAATACACGAGGACAAGTGATAGTGGGTTTTAATCTTCACATTTTATTTAGTTAGTGGGTGATGTGGCAGTTTCTCATTAAAATAAAAGGAAATTTCAGTTAAAAAAATACTAGAGATAAGTCAAACCATATTATTTTAACAAGTCATATACTTGATTAAATGGGTCATGTGACCAAAAATATATGTGGATAGTTTTATTAATTGTTATGTAATGGGTTAAAAAAAATTTCTACAAACCCGTTATATATGAGGTAAGATCTCTCTCATTGAATCCTCAAATTTCTTCTAACTTTTATTTAGATGTAAAATATGTGACATTTAAAACTTAACTAAATGAAAAATGTCACACATCCAACTAAAGATATGAAGGAATTACAGGATTCAATTGGAGATGATCATTTTCCAACTTTATGCTTGTAGGAATAGAGTTTTTGTAAAGAAAATGCTAGAATTATTACTAATTTTACCATAAAATACTTTGATTTTAATTTGTGTTTAGAAATAGGTACATCAATTTGAATATTATACAGTTATACTGACTCCATCGAACAATATTTTTTTTTAAAAGAAAAACAAAATTGGATAATTTTGTGGGAGTTGGGACATGGAAACTTAGGAACTTTCGTTTATGGGTCCGTTTGGATACAACTTATTTTTGCTGAAACTGAAAACTGAAAATTGAAAACACTGTAGCAAAATAATTTTTAAATATGTGAATAGTGCTGTGAGACCCATTTTTAATATTTTTTTTCTGATGAACAGTACACAAACAGTAATGAACAGTACACTGTCTCCTAAAAGCTGTTGCGCGTGAATCAAAAAAAAAAAAAGGAAAACGCAAACATGAAACGCAGCTCAAAACGTGAATCCAAACACTCACTATGTGTCCTTTTCTAGAGCATTGTCAGTTTGAGAAATTCGGGACTGAATACCAAATCTTCCCTTGTGTTGTGTCTTGTGTTATCTCAATTTGGTCTCTGCAAGTAGCATCTTCTTTAAAGATGTATTTCTATTTCCAGCATTTCACTCATTTTAAGGATTTAAGGCTACCATTAAGCATAATAAATATTAATTAGATTAAACTAATTTAACTGGTACTATTTCTCTTAAGTGGCCTCAGATCTGTAATTGTAGGATATTGAAAGAAACTGGTCTTCTTAAATTCTTAATTTAATTTCAATTCATATGATTTATTTCCCTTTTTGAATGGCAGAATGTTCATAGAATCATGCAAGCGTATTCGCTTGATGAAAAGCTCAGAGGCTGTTGGGTTAGGTAATAACATATTTTAAGTACTTAAAAGAATTAGTTCATCTAATTTTTCTCCATATTTAATTAATACATCTCTTTTATTGAACATTTATTTTCCTAATTGATGATTATGCAGCTCCTAGAACTCCTCCAAGATGTACAACCACGACTTGAAAACCAAGAAATTAGAGTCTCCTTGAATGGTAGAAGCTTGCTTAGCGATCAGTCCGATGGAGAGTAGATAAATAAGAATGATTACTTTTTTTCTTTTTCTTTTTTGATAGGAATAAGAATGATTACTGTTTGTATTATTTTCCCTTTCTAGTCTAATTTGGTTGATGATACCTTCATGTAACATATTATTGTTAGTCTTGTAAACTTTTGCTGACATTACTACTTCTTGTGACTTGTGAGTGATTGTAATCGTGCCTTTTGAAATATTATTAGACTATTAATTATTGTTAGAATATTAATTAATTATTTTCTATTAATTTAATTTTTTGGACAAGTGGTATTTTATTACTATGATTTATGACGTTAGAGTAAGTTATAATGGGCTCGAATCTTTCTCCACTTTGCATTTGTTAAAAATTTTAAATTTTGAAATAAGTGATAATTTATTAATAATTAGGCTCATAGAGTCCTAGTGTGTTCGCTAACTACCTTTCCTGGCAAAATAACATCTTGATATACGGGATGAGATTTTTTAACATGATTCTAAGATTGTTAATTTCTAATGCTCTCTTGGATTCCTGCACTCCACTAGTTGCTGTATACCTGTATCCAATATCTTAAACAGGTATGTTAGAAATTTCAAGGTTTCAGGTCAATCCAAGTATCACATGTGGAGCGGGAAGGAAATAAACTAAGGAAATAAACTAACACATGTTTATCTTGGCGAAATATGCTGAGAAAGTAGATAATTTTGTAATTAAGATAGAGAAAAATCCATCTCCATTGAGTTGGCTGTAAGTCTGTAACTCAATACGTACTAAATTTATATTTTTCTTAATAAAGTTACCATCTTTTCATAAAAAAATTAAAAAAAAAAAAAAAAAAACCATCTTTACCATGAACCATTTATGCTATATATATCGGTTTTCACAGGCCTTCATGCTGAAATTAAATAACACTAGTTTGCTGCAAAATGGAGGACTCTGTCCAAATAGCAAAATCCCAGAACAGTAGAGTACACCACTCTTTTATCCATCAGGCGGAAGAAAATTGTGTTAATTTATAAATTTATGCGAAATTGCTTGGCTGAACAGTAGAGTACGTTTGTTCTTTGTAATCAATGAAAGTTGATTGATGGATTTGTTTGTGGAGCTGAGTTGACGTCATGCTACGCAGGCAAGTTCTATGCTTCACGCTTGACGATAATCACCATGAGAAGCAACTTAACCTGTAATCAGTATGCATCGTTTAATGCATTACAGTGCATGATCAATAAAAAGCCAGTGCATGATCAATAAAAAGCCGGAGCATTTGATTCTCTTACCATTTATGGTTAGATAAACCAAAAGTATTATGTCCGCAATATTTTCACAATAAGTCATATCTAGTAAATTATTATTGGTTCTAATTTGAATCCAAAACTTAAATTACATTTTTATCTGCTCATAACAACCAATAACGATCTACCACTTTTTTTGAGAATCCAAACTGGAAGATCAGCCAAGAAATTTATTGAAAAAAATTTAATGAACATTAAAAAGGGCAAGGGGAGCTATATTTTCAGGTAGGACTTCTAGCCTATAAGGTTGAAGTTAATCAACCATTTTGTTGGTTTTATTCCATGCCAATTTGCTTGTAATTTAGCATTTAGAAACCCTGTATTTAGGTGGGAATCATGTAAAGGTAATGTGTGAAAGAGTGTGAAGAAATGCTCAAGAATGTGCACTGAAGCAGGGACTCGCGACTGGATCTCGCGGGTGGCTCACGACCGGCAAGCCACCAGATGATGCACACGAGTGAAGCATGCAAAGAAGTTAAACCGCCATGCCAACTGTAGCACTACAGGACAAAAAGTCCAGACTGGCCATTTAGTTAGCTTGCGGCTTGGACTCGCGACTCAATCAAGTCGCGAGGCCAAGTCGCCAGTCCACTTTGTTATGGAAAAACTGACTCTTCGCATTCCTTTCTCACTCCAGTATAAATATCCCTTATACCCACGAAATATGTAGAGCTTCCAAAGAGAATTTTGAGAGAGAAACCTTAGAGAAAAACAAGATTGATTCATCCACAATCTTTACATAATGACTCTTCAAATTCCTCAACTCTCACCCTCTCCATTGTTACATCCTTGAGAGGTACATTAGCCAAAATCTTTTCTCACCATACTTATATGTGTGAGAATGCTATTTGGTGCTTAGGAAGCAGTTAGGAATGGACCAATTGATATTGGTTGATGCTATGGGTTATAGCGGAATCCGATAAGCTAAAGAAGAAATAGGTTCGGCGTAACCTCGTTGGAGTAGGAGCTTGGAGAGCTTAGGTACACTGGGTAGATTAGACTTGGAGGGTCTTCTGCTGTTCATGTATCCCAACTTGATTCTTTAGTAGATTATTGACCGCTTATAGGGCGGCGGAGAGGTTTTACTCTGAGGGCTTCGATTTCCTCTTCGATAACACATCGCTGTGTTGTCCTTGTGTTTACATCTCTCTTCCCTTAATCTTTACCATTTAATTTCTGCTGTGGATGTGATTTTATTTGGTTTAGATTGTTTATCAATTCTGTATTAAGCTTATGTTCATATTCCGCACATTAATTGTTTGATATTAAGCTTGAATTGATAATTTGTAAATTGGGGTCTAAACGTTCAAGGGTGTTTTACACACATTTTGAACATTCAATTGGTATCAGAGCAGGTGCAATTGTTGTGGTTTAATTATCCTAGTGTGATCCTTGATCCCGTTTGAGATGAACCGGTCTCAATCTTTAAATACTCCACCATATTTTGATGGTAGCAACTATGCCTTTTGGAAAGTCTGAATGAGAGCATTCTTATATTCAATAGATGAATCTGTTTGGGATGCTATTGATATCGGCTGGACTAGGCCGGAGGCAGCCAAATCCACATGGGATAAGGTAGCCCTCGCGGTGTCAAATGCTAATAACAAAGCACTTAACGCTATTTTTTGTGGTGTGTCTCCAGATGAGTTCCATCGGATTTCTCACATTACCATTGCCAAGGAGGCTTGGCAGATATTGGAGACCACTTATGAGGGAACGAAGAAAGTAAAAGACACGAAACTACAGATGCTGACCACCCGATTTGAGGAGCTCAGAATGAATGAGGACAAGTCCTTTAATTCTTTCTATAGTAAACTGAATGAAGTGGTCATCGGCAAGTTTAATTTAGGAGAGAAAACGGAGGATTCCAAGGTAGTAAGGAAGATCCTTCGGTCATTGCCGGAAAGCTTCCGTACCAAGGTAACGGTGATTGAAGAGAGCAAGGATCTTGATGATATCAAAGTCCAAGAACTGGTTGGCTTACTTCAGACTTATGAATTGTTGTTGCCCACTCAAAGGAAGAGCAAATCTCTTGCTCTTAAGACCATAAATGAAAGGGTAGAAGCACACGACTCATTAGATGAGGATGTCGTTGAGAAAGATGTTGCTTACCTTGCAAAGAATTTCTGCAAATTCCTGAAGTTCAAGAACAGTGGGAAATTTGATGATAAAGGGAAATTCACAAGTTCTGGAAAGGAGAAGAAGGACTTCAAAAAGAGAGACGAGAAGGAGTCTCAATCTAATCAAGGAGTCACTTGTTTTGAATGTAATGGACATGGCGATTTCAAAAAGGAATGTCCTAATTACTTAAGATCGAAGGGCAAGGCGTATGCCACCACTCTCAGTGACTCAGATTCCTCCACCTCTGATTCGGAGGATAGCTGTGATGAAGAAGGGAATTTCTCAGCATTTATGACTATTGCTCATGTTAAGTCTTTAGAGGACTTGAATTTGCTTGTGCAAGAGCTTAGGGAGCATAGTGATGAGGAATCAATGGGAGCTGTAGAAGAATCAGATGCTGAAGAAGATGAAAGTAATGTGGGTCTTCAAGAAAGCTATAATTCCCTCCTTGAGAAGTCAGGAAAATATGCAAGGGTGGCCAAGGCAGCCGTGAAAAAGATGAAAAAGGCAGAGGAGGACTATAGAAGTCTTCTAGTACGTTATAAGGAGGCCAAGTGTGAAATAGAAACACTGAATGGTGAGCTAACCGAAGCTTACACAAAGGTAAAATTCCTTGAGCTTGAGGTGGTTCAAGCAAATGCCAAAGTAGAGAGAGTTTCCTCCAAGAAGCTTGATGAAGTTCTTTCTCATCAAAAACCTTTCTCCGATAAAACTGGATTGGAATATACTGGAGAAAGCAGTTCAGCTGTCAATGTCTCCAAGGAAGTGAAGTTTGTGAAAGCCAAGGAGCCTAGTGGTTATCCCTACTGTCGAGAAAGTGAAGGAGGAGAAGAAAAAGAATGTGGCTGACCAACGGATGTCGAATAAGCCCCACAACCAATCAGTGGTTAGACCTGAAGCCAAAAGGAAATCTCTTCCAAGATCACAAAGAGGTCCGAGAACGAACCATGTCTGTCATCATTGTGGACTTCAAGGGCACACCAGAGCGAATTGTCATAAGCTAAGAGCATTGAATAATGCAAGTGATCAAAGGTCAAGAGGACCAAGAAATGACAAGAGAACTTGGGCTGTTGAGCCATCAAGAGGTCGAAATGGCAGTTCCGGAATGATGGATGTCATGAAGATGATTGGTGCATTCACAACCTGCTTGGAGAGCTTCACAAGAAGGTTTAAAAGATCTAACTCTCGTACCCAATCTTATAGGGATATTACCCCAAACGCACGTGACGTGTGGGTGAAGAGGGGTACTCATGCATAAGCATTACAACATGTCCATGCATTAATACTTCCAATGTTTTGTGACTATGCTTGGTTGTGTGTTTTTGCTAGCTTGAGTTGAAAATTGTTTGTTTGTCTGCATTTGTTTTAAATGTTTTTTACATTGTTGTTTTTTATCAATCTTTTCTTGCTTTTATGTCAAAAATTCAAAAACACATAAAAAGTAGAAAATCTAAAAAGTTTGATCGACATTATTGTGTCTTGTCACAAGCACATTTTGCCTTGTACCTTTGTACAAATGGCCTTGTGCATTTACGTGCGTAGCTTGTTCCCTATGCACTCATATCGTTGTGAGAGAAATCTTGACATCTTTGTGACTGTTGTAAATAGATCTTCAAACTTGTCATGAATGATTAGTCAATGGTATTGTTGATCTTGAGACATGCATAGACTTGTGCCTATATATCTTCCCACTCATTTATTTTATTGTTTTTGCTTAAAGAGCTCACCGAATGTAAATCTCCAAATTAAAAGAGATATTGAGCTGCAAAAGCCTGTCACACATACTAGTATTTGACTAGGAAAAAGAAAAAGCGACATAAAATGAAATGTATGATGCCCAAAAAGTCAAAGGCTAACTCATCAAATTGAAATATCAAAAATTTCAGGCATCGATCTCACATTGAGATGTATTGATTCAAAAAGATCAAATGATATGATGTATATGGAGTCAAATGAAAGGCTTCACAAGTTATGTAATCAAGTTTTGTGGGAGGTCATATATGCATATTTCTATAATTGAGATGGGTCACTTTATCTAGTGCTAATTGTGTATGGCTTAGTTGAATTGATCATTGAAATTTCATGTTAGACTAAGGACTATCTCATTGTTGATATCCACACACATCACACATGTCTATGTTCAATAAATGTCATATTCATTTGTGTGATTGTACTTGATTAAATGTATTTTCACAGGCTCAATCTTTGTTGATCAAACACAAAAAGATTTTTGAGTGTTTTAGTTGTCAAAATCTACAAAAACAGTGTTGCCATGTTCTGCCGACTTAGTCGCGGGTTGGTCCAGTCGCATGCCCCAGTCGCGAGCCCACACAGAGATTTTTCGCGACTCACTAGCAAGTCAATGTCCCCGTCGCGAAAAATACTTAGAATATTTTTCAAAATTTGGGTTTTTAATGTTTCTCGCGGCTCAGTCTGGCGACTTGTTCGCAGGTGGAAGGTTTAGTAACGAGGGGTACATAGAAATGTTCACAGCTTACCTCGCGACTTCCTCGCGGGTAGAACTTCCAGTCGCGAAAAACACTTAAAAAAATTTTCAAAAATTTTGGTTTCAAAGAGTCTCGCGACTTAAATCAGTCGCGAAAATTGTGTGTTTTGCGCAATTTGGTCAGTTTTTTTAAAACATTTGGGTTTTCCCTCGAACATTTTGTGTCTTTTCATTGTCTTCCGATAGAACTTCTCTCAAACCCACCGTATTTCTCACAAAAACCTCCATTGTTGCTCATCTTTTCATCTTCAAGCTCCAAGAAAAAGGTATGGGCTTTTCTATTCTCTCTTTATACTTCTTGTTTATAGTTGTTTTTTCATGATTTTGTGAGGTATTATTGATGATGTAATACACTGTTTGTGAGTGTGGTTGGTTCATAATGAGTGATTATTGCATGATGGGTCACATGTTTAGCTGTGTACCTTAGAGTGTTCATGATTGAGTTGTTGTGCTCACTGTCACAATGTGTTATGCATAAGAATTGTTGATAGTTTGTTCTGTGCTCGTCTAATTTGAGTTATCTCCTTCATTGTTGATCCTGAACTATGTTTGGTATAATACTCTGTCCTTTTCTATGCCACTAACATGTTACTAATGTTTTGAGTTTCCATCTATTGTGCTCTGTTTTTTTTGTGGGCTTTGCTGCTGTGGTATGCAGATGACTCCTACCAAGAAGAAAACTACTGCCAAGAAGGGTGATAAAAGGCTGAAGATGGACAATACCAAGTTCAGGTCTCCTCATCACTTTGAGTGATATAGAGATTTCTACTTGAAGGCACCTCTCATCCAGGATAGATTTATTGACTTGGTGGATTTGAAGGACACCTTCATTCCAAGCTGTTTTGAGGGTAGGGGTTGGGATAAGCTTTGACTTGCCTGGAGTTTGTGATCCTTTGATCAGGGAGTTTTATGCCAATGCAGTGTTAAGAGAACATGAGATAAATTGTTGGATACGAGGAAAGGAATTTACCATAGATGTGGATGACATAGATGATGTGTTAGGTTTTGAGGGCATGGATGATCATGATTTCACTCATTATAAGGATAGGATGTTGTCCTTAGAAACTGTTCAGACACATATTGGTGGAGTGAGAGAGGGGAGATGCCTCAACACCGCAGCCTTTCCAGCAGATATGAGGTGTCTAACAGTGATTATGATGTTTAACCTATACCTAGTGAAGAAGCTGACCACAATCAACAATGCCAGAGCTATCTTCCTTTTGGAGCTCAAGCAGAAAACCTACATAGACATCAGTGCTCACATCTTCTACACCATTGTGGATGAGACCAGAACAACCACCAGGGCCAAGCTGATTTTCCCTAGCCTTCTTATGAGGCTTTTTAGGTTGAAAGGTGTGGAGATCCCTCAAGATATCAGCCTAATGTCTACTCCCTCAGCAATTAACAAGCTAACCATCATAAGGATAAAAGTTCGTCTTCTGGGTGATGAAGAGGAAGGTGACCAAGAAGAAGGTGAACCCATGGACACTAAGACAGAGGCTGCAGGAGAACCCTCAAGCTCAAGAGGTCGTGGCAAGAGGAGCAGAGTTTCATCTTCATCAGTTGTACCTTCAGATGCTTTCCAGATCAGCCTAGATAGGATTGATGGGCTCAGAGATGTCCAGAACGAACAATTTGATAGACTGGTTGCACTTCAAGATCAGATGAACATCCTTTCAGCAAAGTTTGATAGCTTCTTCACCCAGCAGTGACCTTTTGGCCATTTCGGTCAAAAAATGGGAGATTTTTAGGGTAACTCTTGAGGGGGAGTGCCAGTTTGAGGGAGAGCCTGCATAAAACTTACATTTAGCAGTTTTTACCTCAGTTTTTACTTTATGTTTATGTTGGTGGAGTTGGTATTATGTTTTGAACAATGTTTTAATTATGAGTTTACTACATACGTTGTTAAACACTTTGGTTAATTTCTTGGTTTTTAAACTCATGGTTGGTTTATGTGATTAAGTTTTAAAACTTGTGTTATTATGGTTTAATGATTATAAGTTTATTTTCAGTTTCTATGTACTTTGGGTTTTGTACCATTGCTTTGTAGCGTAGTACTTGTTGTTTAATGTTTTGCATTTTCTTTAAGTACGTCACTCTTGTGCCCTTTGTTGGATTTTTATCCTTGATGCATTTACCTAGTGTTTATGTATCGGTTAAGTATTGGACATGCAAATGATACTTTGCATTAAGCTTGTTAGCTTGCACGTCCGGATGTTCATTCCTTGTGTGAATGAGCATTGTGGTCACCATTTATAATGATTGTTCATTTTTGGTCAAGTCATGGTTTATTCCTTAATTCCATTTTTGCTTGATCGCATTGTGCTTGCTCCATATGCATTACAAGTTTTCTGCATACAATGATCATATTGTTTTTTTTTTTTTTTTTTCAAGAGATACTTGTATTTATGGTTCAAGAGCTACACAGATTCTAGAGTTAGGTGTGAGTGAGTTTTTTTCAACTGTTCCCAACTCACATGTTAAGTCTAGAGTTTGTTTTAGGGTTTTGTCATGGAATAGCCAAAGGGGGAGATTGTAAGGTTGAAGTTAATCAACCATTTTGTTGGCTTTATTCTGTGCCAATTTGCTTGTAATTCAGCACTTAGAAACCCTGTATTTAGGTGGGAATCATGTAAGAGTAGTGTGTGAGAGAGTGTAAAGAAATGCTCAAGAATGTGCATTGAAATAGGGACTCGCGACTGGATCTCGCGGGTGGCTCGCGGGTGGCTCGCGACTGGCAAGCCGCCAGATGATGCACACGAGTGAAGCATGTAGAGAAGCTAAACCGTCATGCCAGCTATAGCACTATAGGACAAAAAGTCCAGACTAGCCATTCAGTTAGCTCGCGGCTTGGACTCGCGACTCAATCAAGTCGCGAGGCCAAGTTGCCAGTCCACTCTGTTATGGAAAAACTGACTCTTCACATTCCTTTCTCACTCCAGTATAAATATCCCTTATACCCACGAAATATGTAGAGCTTCCATATCTGTGAGAAGGCTATTTGGTGCTTGGGAAGCAATTAGGAAGGGACCAATTAATATTGGTTGATGCTATGGGTTATAGTGGAATCTGGTAAGCTAAAGAAAAAGTAGGTTCGACGTAATCTCGTTGGAGTAGGAGCTTGGAGGGCTTAGGTACACTGGGTATATTAGACTTGGAGGGTCTTTTGCTGTTCATGTATCCCAACTTGATTCTTTAGTGGATTATTGACCACTTAGAGGGCCGCAGAGAGGTTTTACGCCGAAGGCTTCGGTTTCCTCTTCGATAACATATCGTTGTGTTGTCCTTGTGTTTGCATCTCTCTTCTCTTAATCTTTGCCATTTAATTTCTGTTGTGGGTGTGATTTTATTTGGTTTAGATTGTTTATCAATTCTGTATTAAGTTTATGTTTATATTCCGCACATTAATTGTTTGATATTAAGCTTGAATTGATAATTTGTAAATTGGGGTCTAAACGTTCAAAGGTGTTTTACACACATTTTGAACATTCATAGCCAAACCTATAGCTCCATACCATCTTCGGCTTTTTTAGCTAGAGCATCTGCAACTTTATTACTATTGTGTATCACCTTTGAAAATCACATTTTGAAGGCCTATCTCTTTGGCAAATTGGACAGCTCTACGACATGCAAGGGCTTCCACTTCTGCTTCTGTCTAAGAGAGTGGTATACGAATTGACAAAGCACCAATAACCTCACCAATAAGGGTGGCAATTCATGTTCGTGTGCCAAATTCATGTTGTGTCGACTAATGAGTATACGACTATATGGGTCAACACTAACCCGACATGTTTATTAAAAGGGTCAAGATTCCTCAATCCTAACACAACCTGTTTATTAAACAAGTCAGTTATGTCGATCCATTTATCAAAGCGAAACAAAAATATACAAATTTTAGTATTAACCAAATTGATCTAAATTATGAAAAACCAAAAAAAAAAATTATTATATAAAATTCAGAACTAACGAGTAAATGCATCGCAAATAACCATTTAAAATCAAAACATATCTCAATATCACAAATAATCAATCACAATATGTTAAAGAAAATAAACCACAACAACTAATAAGTTTATATACCTACAATTTGAAAGGTATATTAGTAAAATATCATTTAATTAAACAAGTCAGACGGGTTAAACAGGATAAACCACAACAACTAACCTCACCATTAGGGGTGGCAATTCATGTTCGTGTGCCAAATTCATGTTGTGTCGACTAATGAGTATACGACTATATGGATCAATACTAATCTGATATGTTTATTAAAAGGATCAAGATTCCTTAACCCTAACACAACCTGTTTATTAAACGGGTCAGTCATGTCGACCCATTTATCAAATTTTATCAAAGCAAAACAAAAATATACAAATTTTAGTATTAACCAAATTGATCTAAATTCTGAAAACCAAAAAAAAAAAAAATTATTATATAAAATTCAGAACTAACGAGTAAATGCATCGCAAATAACCATTTAAAATTAAAACATATCTCAATATCACAAATAATCAATCACAATATGTTAAAGAAAATAAACCACAACAACTAATAAGTTTATTACCTACAATTTGAAGGGTATATTGGCAAAATATCATTTAATTAAACAAGTCAGACGGGTTAAACGGGATAAACCACAACAACTAACCTCACCATTAGGGGTGGCAATTCATGTTCGTGTGCCAGATTCATGTTGTGTCGACTAATGAGTATACGACTATATGGGTCAACACTAATCCGACATGTTTATTAAAAGGATCAAGATTCCTTAACCCTAACACAACCTGTTTATTAAATGGGTCAGTCATGTCGACTCATTTATCAAATTTTATCAAAGCGAAACAAAAATATACAAATTTTAGTATTAACCAAATTGATCTAAATTATGAAATACCAAAAAAAAATTTATTATATAAAATTCAGAATTAACGAGTAAATGCATCGCAAATAATCATTTAAAATCAAAGCATATCTCAATATCACAAATAATCAATCACAATATGTTAAAGAAAATAAACCACAACAACTAATAAGTTTATATACCTACAATTTGAAGGGTATATTGGTAAAATATCATTTAATTGAATAGGTCAAGCGGGTTAAACGGGTTCTATAGGTTGGAAACTAACCCAACCCGTTTATTAAACTGGTCAGTCGTGTCAACCCAAATATGAAACGAACTCGTTAAGCCTCAACCCATAACCTGCTAATTTTGTGTCAGGTCGTGTCGTGTTTGTGGGTCGTGTCATATTTTGCCACCCTTACTCACCATCGTTATCTCGAACAACCACCCCCAAACCAGCAAATTCGTTGCTCTTGAAAATGGCTCCATTGAAATTGGCCTTATAACAATGTCAATTAGGAGGACACCAATGTTGGAGAGGAGAAGACTGGGTGAGGTTGGGGTCCAATTCATGAGCATTAAGAAAGTCCTAAAGCATGCCACCAGCCAATGAGGTAATCATAGAGTGTGGCTACAAAGGGAGATCAAGACGGATTGCATTACGACAATTCCATAAAAGCCATGCAACTAGGACAAAGATCTCTTTCCTGTAATCATCATGAAACTGCAAAAATCTAGATAGAAGGTCAGAGAAATCAGTAGTACGGGATGTGATTATTTGGTTAATACAGGAGAGATTACTCCAAACAATCTCCACCTCCTTCCAACCCCATATGACTTGAAGACGGTCCTCCAATTCAACATTACAGTTATTACAAAGCACAACTAGGGTAATATGTCTACGAAATAGGTTATCTGTCGTTGGCAATGCATTGTTGCAAGCACGCCAAGAGAAATGCCACACTTTGTTGGGAACACGTAGCTTTCAGATACCTCTCCAAAAAGACTTTTGGGGGTTCAGATTAGAGATACTTTTGTTATTGGTCAAGTTTCCTCCAACCAACACTTACAAGCACTGTGGGTAGAGAAGTTATCCATTTGAGTTTAGGACCAGATTAGACGATCTTGGGGAAGCCAAGAGCTTAAGGAAATGCTCAGAATCAATTGTGCTTCATGAAGAAAATGTTATGATTTGTTATGAAAATGTTGTAGACATATCATTTCTCTAAACAAAAGGGTTTATTAATTTAGTTGTATGATTTTTCTCCCAATGCTATCTTCAACTAGCATTAAAAAAGGTTATAATTTTTAAAATTTTTTCCTCCCTTAAAATTGTAACTATATCTTATTTATGTTTTGCATAATTATTGATGGGTATGGAAAAACTGGCATGGTCGTTGATGACTAGACGTAAGATCAAAGATGAATGTGTAAGTAATAATCGTCCATATTAAATAGACAATAAATAACGACATTCAATGCCCACTTTAAATGTGTGGTAACCGATATAGGCAAACAGTTGACTAACCATTATCCTCTATTGATGATGGTTATGAAAGCACCGAGCATTATTACCCCAATAAAGACACCGCAATCAATTCCCAAAAAAGATCAGCCTAGAGAGAAGTATAAAACCGTTCCTACACCTACAAAACAAGTTATGCAATCTTAATAGTAAAATACACTTTTTATTCTTAAAAGCCATTTTTATTTCAACCACTGACTTGACCATCAAAGCTCCCATACTAGGGCACACCCCAATTGTCACTATAAGTTTTCTTTTTCTTGCAGATCTTAAAAAACCTTTTTAGAACTCTAGATTTGAACGAGTGACCCAACTAATGACTTTTGGCATCATCAATTAACATGGACATTAGACACCTACAAAAAGATTATGTGAAGGGTATTAGTGTATATAGTTCCAGTATTTGAGTATCCATTAAATATATACATGTTATATTAAAATTGAAACATAATCAGAATTCAAATTGAATCCAAATTAGCTATTAATTATAATTTAATTTTGTGCCAAGTATCCAATTTAATTTTCTTAATTTTGGTTTTGAGTGACATATTCATAATACTCAACATGAACGCTGCGATAACTACCTCACTTACTTGGATATGACCACCTTATCATCACCACCCATAAATGTTTTCGTGTGTAAGCATAGGTTACAACCTAGTTTTTCAGATAAAGAGACTAGCTTATTCTTTTGTATTTTAAATGCGTATATGTATTGTATTCTCGTTTTATTCTTTTTATAAAGAATCTGTATTATGGGGGGTTGGTCTGTTCACAAGGCCTATGAAGCTTCGGCCTATAAAGTAACAGTGAGGAAAAGGTTAAGCTCGGCACAAGAAACAATAATACGAGATTGACTAAGCGTGGTAAAGGGAAAAACCCCAAACTCAACTAAGAGTTTCGGATTTAGACACAATTGTTAGGTTCTAAAAGTTTAGAACAATTGGTAAATCGTGAACATAAACTTTTATAGATATAGATCATAGAGTCTATAAGGTATGTTAGACAATGCTCAAGGTACTGCAAATCAAAATACAAGAACAAGGAAGCTACAGGTTCAGGAAATTCGAAACTTGTTAAGTTCAACCAATCGAGAAGAAAGCTCGACCAATAGAGACAGATCAGCAAAATTTAATTAAGGCCTAACAGCTCATTAAGCCCATTAAGTGATTAGGGTTTCAGATCTAATTCACACAGTATTTAAAGGAAACCCTAAGACACATTTTAAAAAGAGAGAGAAGAGTGCATCTTGTGCCTCTAATTGTAGATCTAGGGTTTTTGTACCCAAAGCTCTCTCAAATCCTCTACCAACAATACTCTTTGAAGAAACTCAAAATTCGATGCTATAGAAGTTGCTGCCATCACTAGACATCTTAACTGATGATCTAAATATTTGAGTGGAGATCTCAAAGTCAAAAACTGGAGAATTTGTGTTGCTGATCAAAACCTATGAGTGGAGTTCTCAGAGTCACAAACTGGAGTGTTTATGTGCAACAAATTCATAATAGAAGAATTTGTGGATTTGGAGTTGCATTTGGTCATGTGAGTAAGTACTACATGAGGTAGTAGTAGATTTAGGATTAAGTCTATTGTAAAAACTTTCATTCTATTAGTGAATTGTTATCTTGTGGATTATTTAAGTTAAATCTTTCCCAAGTTTTTTACTTTGAAACGGGATTGTTTCATTAGTTTTCCAGGGTCATCATATCGTTGTATTCTTTACTTTTCTGTTATTTGATATGATTAATATTTGTTTAACCTAGATCTGTTTAATTGAACTAAGTAACAACTTGGTTTTAAATTAGGTTAAACAAACTATGTTTACAGGGGTCTAAAATCTAACAACAATGACTGCCCTCATTGTGGTCTACTGACTAGTAGATGAAGGAATGACCTTGGCATTCCAATGATATACACAAAAGAGCCAAGGATGAATCACTGCACAATGGAATTGTGCCCGATAAACCAAAGAAAATAGCGCCTGAATTCAACAACAGTCACCTTCCCATTAAATAGATGTTCTCACCTAATATGGTTGCATTTATTACTGAATGACTGGCCTAAATAGTGTTACACACCTAATAATCCACTCATCTCCCTAAAAGGTGGAGGAGACACCTGATGGAATAAGTATCTACTTATTTCCACCATTGGAATCCACTAAAGTGAGGGTTAACTAGTATAAATAGAGCCCCTCTCCAACTAGGGGGAATCAGAAAAGAGAGAGAGAAGAGTTGTCCTAAAGAGAAATTGTATTCACTTGTATTCACATAATTTAATTTGTAAGCATCAGTAGGTAAAACCTAGTACAATATTCATATTTTTACTACTTTGTCATATCATTTTGAAGTAACCTGATTATCTTTTTTAGCTCTCCCATTGTAGAGCTAGTTTGAAGTAAATTACTAAATTAGTTGTGCCAGTCAAATATAACATTTTGACTGGCACATGTATGATAACTTATGAAAGACCGTTTTCTTGAATCATTACTGTCATGGTTAATGTGAGATCACGGTGTGACTAGTAGTGTGATTCTAGGACACTGGCGGCTCCACATTGATGTTAGGGTGGTCACAGGACCACCCTGATTTGCAAAAAATGTATATATATATATATATATATATATACTTGCAAAAAAAATAAATATTTATTAAACTAACCTATTGTGATCACCCTAAAAAAAATGTTGAACACCCTAGCTTGAAAATCACAATAATTTAGGTTCAACAAAAATAAAAGTAATGCTATATCCACAACTTATTTACAATAATCTCACAGCAAATTTTATGTGGTAAGTTGTTACTGATTATAATTTGGACTCAATACTAACATCACTTTGTTACCCACTAATAATAGCTTGTCATATAAGATTTGTTGTGACAATATTGTGGACATAGCACTTCTCCAAAAATAATTCTAGTCCCCATTGAACTTCCCAAACATAATCCTTAACCCCTTAAACAAAAAGGTTTAAATAACAACAATAAAAATTAGCCCAAATAATAACAAAAATAACCCAAACAAAAATAAGACTAGATCAAACAATAACTAGTGAACAAATTATTCAACAAAAAAAACTATTCAAAAACAAAAAATAAAAATCTCCAATCATTCAAATTTGGAACTTGTTCAACCCATTACTAAAACATAATTTATAATTTCATTTTTCCTTCAAAAATGGTACCAAGAGAAATACTATGGTCGTAATTTCTCATTAGAGATGCTGGCAATTATGTTTTCTTTGGCTTTGTAATCACATCAATTTTTCTCTCCTTAGCAACTTTGCTCATAGTTTTAGCAAATACCATTTCTCTCTCTCTCTCTCTCTCTCTCTCTCTCTCTCTCTCTCTCTCTCTCTCTCTCTCTATTATCATTTCAGACTTTCTCTCACTTTATTACTCTCATCTTATCAGTCCTTTTTTTTTTCCCTCTTTGTAAATAGAAAGATGTTGTAATACTTCATGTATTTGAGTGTGTGTTATTTTTTTATTATTATTTTTTTATGTTGTTATATTCAAATTATTTCTTTAGTAAATTTTGTATAATTTAAGTTTCTTAGTGACCACCTTAAAATAAATTCCTAGAGCCACCACTGTTCTAGGAATACGATTAATATGTACTATGTAGGTTGACTGATCTTTGTATAGGCCATGATGAGGTCTTCATCACTTCTGAAATTTATCAACCTGAGTAGTCTTGCATAGGCTAGTAGTTTTTTTTTTTTTTTTTTGAGAAACCTGCTTCTTAATCATTAATCAACGGAGGCCAAATCAGCCTGAACAACATACTAAATGTCTGGTGGTACATCTTCCATCCAAACAGTTAAATTGGGCGAGTTAATTACCCATCTTGCTAAAGCATGAGCTACATTATTTCCTTGGCGACGAACATGAGTAAAACTATGACTAACAAAAGAGGAAACTAAGCATCTAATGTCTTGAATCACATGCCCACGTAAAGCTAGGGATGGATCAATGCTATTAAGTTCTTTGTAGATGGTATTTATCTGAATCACCTTCGATGATAACTTTTGTAAGGCCAATCTCTAGAGCCAACTCAATGGCTTTCCTAGCTGCCATTGCTTCCACTTGGGCCACTGTTGTTGGGGGAGGGACCTACTATGACAAAGAAGCCATGACCGCTCCTTCAGAGTTTCGGACGACTACTCCTATGCCAACTCTTCCTTGTTCCACAAAGATCGTGCCATCATAGTTCACCTTGTAAGCTTCTGACTCCAGCGGCTTCCATCTTGTATGATTCCATGCTGGACCGTCCTTATTGACGGATGGAGATTCTAGAACTCTGCCTTCCTTTCCTTTGACAATGGAAGTATATGGTTTATAGGACACACAACTTCCTTAAACCTGACTTGGTTCCTGCGGTTCTGTACACTTTTAGACCCCTTAAAACATAATTGGATTAACCTAGTTAATTAGCCAAGTTATTACTTAGTCCAAATTTCAGATCTAGATTATCACAAACAAACAATCATATCATGCATAGTAGCGGAAAGATAAATAACACAATGATATGATCACCCAGGAAACCAAACCGGTAAAAACCTGGGGAGGATTTAACCTAGCTATCCTCAAGGTAAACCTGAATCCACTATGAAAGAATCGAAGTTTTACAATAGGATTTAGACCACTAACATCCTATTGCTACCCACCAGTAGAAACTTAGTGACACGACCACGTGCAAGCTCTGAGACCACGGACTTCTTCTTTCTTGGATTCTCCAGCAAGTACAAGCACACCCGCTTGTGTTTCTTTAAGTTCTTATGGCAGCAACTGAATGATCATCAAGTTCTTGAACGAATCTCCTTCTTGATAATCCTAAACTTGTGTAAAGGAAAACTCCCCATAGATCTCACAAGAGATTTACACAAACAGCAATATGAGCAACCAAGTCTCTAGAGAGCTTTTGGGTACAAAACCCTAATATATAAGAGGCACACTCTTCTCTCTCTAAAAACCTATTAAAAACGTGCTTAGGGTTTCCTTTATAAACTAGGAGTAAAACACTTAGCCCTACACATCATATGGGCTTAGGGTTGAGTTGGAAATTTTGCAGAAAAAACATTCTGCCTGAGATTCGATCGATTGAGCCTGTTCTTCGATCGATCGAGCCAGGCTGAAATGCACACTTAATTATCCAACAGCTCGATTCCAACTTTACATAAAAGATACAACTTTGAGCAAGTCTAAACAAGACTAAACAACCTATTTTGATCATGGTTTGCCAACATTACACATTAGAGTTCTAAATACATTAGTTCCTAAGTCTTTAGAACCTAACAAGTTCCAAATGGCCTAGCCCGTGAAGGCTAGAAGTTCAGCATCCTTTTTTTCTGTGAAAGCTCTCTAGAAAATTTCTTTGACATTATATCCCTGCAAAACTGAAAGCCAGCTCCACTATGGATCCGAGCTCCAAACCACTTGCAAGTTAGAACAATAGAAAATTGCATGTGCACAATCCTCATCACTCACTTTACAATTTTCACAAAGGGCAGACGTAGTGATCTTTCTGCGGAACAAATTTCTCTTTGTTGGTAGAGCTTCCTTACATGCTCGCCACACAAAGTTTTTGATTTTACTAGGCACCTCCATTCCCCATAGATTTCTCCAAAATTTCGAATCATGAGCTGATCTTTGTACTGCAACAGAGTCGTCTTGCAAGAACCTGTAACCCGACTGTACTGAGTAACGGCCTGATAGAGTAAAAGGCCAGACAATTGCATCGGGCTGACTAGTAGAACTCAAAGGGATGCTCATAATGATGTCAACTTCAGCTTTCTCAAAAACATGGTCAATCACTTCAGTCCGCCACCATCTATAGATCGGATCAATCAGCACTTTAACACATGAATTTTCTTGACCAAATAGCACCGAAGTAGTAATTCTGGCCTTATGTTTTGTTGGAAGCCAACTTTCACCCCAGATTTCAATTTGTTTCCCATCACCTACTCTCCACAATGCTCCCTTAGCTATCACATCTTGACCTATAAGAATACTTTTCCATGCATAAGAGGCTGAAGGAGAGTCTTTTGCCTCTAAGATCGTACCTTTAGGGAAAAATTTTGCTTTGAACACTCTATGGAAAAGATAATTTTCATCATGGAGGAGTCGCCACGCCAATTTAGCCAACATAGCCTCATTAAACATTGCGAGGTCCTTGAATCCCATGCCCCCTTGATTTTTATGTTACACAAATCATCCCACTTCACCCAATGGACTTGTCTTCTATCTCCCCTTTAACCCCACCAAAACTTCCGAATAAGAGTTTCTAATTCATGGCACAAAGTGACCGGGAGTTTAAAACAACTCATGGTATATGTGGGTAAGCCTGAATGACAGATTTTATTAGCACTTCCCTTCCGGCTTGTGATAATAATTTTCCTTCCCAACCTTGTAGGCTCTTCCAAACTCTTTGCTTCAAGTGCTCAAAACTTACCCTCTTATTTCTCCCCACCATTGATGGCAACCCAAGATATTCTTCATAATTTTTCAAAGTAGTCACTCCAAGATCATCCATGATTTTGTGTTGCATGTCAATGGGAGTAGACTTACTAAAGAAGAGCGTCGTTTTGTCTCTACTTAATTTTTGCCCCAAAACTCTTTCAGAAGACGATAGAATCTCTAACACTTTTTGACAATCATGTGATGTGGCCCTACAAAATAAGAGGCTATCATCTGCAAAAAATAAGTGTGTTAGTTTTGGACCATTACGACAAATAGATACCCCTTGAATATCTCCATTGCTGGCTACCTTGTGGATCATTCTATGAAGACCTTCCGAGCACAACAAGAAAAGATAGGGTGATAATGGATCACCTTGATGAATCCCCCTACTTGGTTTTATGTTACCACATGGCTCACCATTAACCAAAAGAGAATAAGTTACCGAAGTGACACATTCCATGATTAAAGCAACCTATCACTCTTGAAAGCCCATTTGCACCATGACATCTTTTAAAAAAGACCACTCAATGCGATCATAAGCTTTACTCATGTCTAGTTTGAGCGCTATATAACCAGACTTCCCAGAGTTGTGGTTCTTCATGTAGTGTAAGGTCTCATAAGCTACTAGGATGTTGTCCGTGATGAGGCGACCTTTAATAAAGGCACTTTGGTGTTCAGAGATAATATAGGGCAGCACCTTCTTCAACCTATTAGCAAGCACCTTAGAGAAGATTTTATACAGCACATTACAAAGACTAATCGGTCAAAATTCCATCACCCTCTCCGGGTTTTTTATTTTGGGGATCAATGTCACAAAAGTATGATTTAAAGGGCTGGGAAGGGAACCTGAATTCAAGAAATTCAAGATAGAACCACTTACATCACCTCTTACCAAATCCCAAAAATTATGATAGAACAATGGAGGCATTCCATCCAAGTCTGGAGCTTTTAAAAGTGCCATTTGCTTCAAAGCATTGTCAATTTCCCATGCTTGGAACTCCCTGGTTAGAATCCCATTCATTTCCTCGGTCACCACTCTAGGAATGGAGTCCACCTCAGCAGCCATCTCAATTGAATTGGATGAAGTGAAAAGCTGGTTGTAATAATCCAAAAAAATGTCCGAAATCTGACTTTGTTCAGTACACCAATCATCAGCCTGGTTTCAGATTCCTGCTATGTGGTTTTGTCTCTTCCTTTGGGGGGCTCTACAATGAAAGAAATGTGTGTTTTGATCTCCGCCTTTTAAATATAAGGTTCGTGACCTTTGTCGCCACATCCTCTCCTATTTTCCCATGAGAACATTTATCTCATTCTGAATTTGCACAAGCCGAATTGACCCCCTAATCTGTAATGCCAACTTCTCTACCCGAGCCAACTCTTTTCTCTTTTTTTCCAGCTCTTTTCTGACATTCCCAAAGCATTTTTGGCTCCATCGGGTAAGCTCCTTACCACAATTTTCTATCATCCTGAGCATATGTCAATTGTCACCTTCCTCATAACTTGCTTGCCATACGCCTTCCACCGTTTCCCCACACCCTTTGTCAGCCAGCCACATTTCCTCGAATCGAAACAGCTTTTTCTTCTGCTGAAACTCTAGACCAACTTGTTCAATCCATAACAATTTATGATCAAATGTCGTACTGTCTATGTGATGTACCCGAGTACCCAGAAAATTTGAAAACCATTCAGTAGTAGCTATTGCCCTATCTAATCTCTCCCAAATGGAAACTCCAGTGCGGTAATGTTTGCTCCAAGTGAATGGGAAACCTTTGAAACTCAAATCCATAAAACCACACTCGTCTAACACTTCTCTAAAAAGCTGCATCTGAGCCCGAGGTGGTAATCTTCCATCTGACTTCTCTGATTGTTTGGTCACCTCGTTGAAATCCCCGGCACATAACCAAGATAATGAATTCTACCCATGCAATCGACATAAGAGATCCCAAGATTCATGTCGCTTGTGTGTTTCAAGCTCGCCGTAGAAGCCAGTAAAACGCCAAGCTAAAACCGAACTCTTGTTAATGATTGCGTCGATGTGGTTCAGTGAAGAAGATACTACCTCAACTTCAATGTAAGTGCCGTGGTAATAAAGTTTGGCTAAAAATTGGTGCCAGTGTAACTAAAAAATTCCTCTACATTTATCTTCACCTTAAGTTGTATTTATATTATATCTTTTAAAATTAATTACTAATAATTTATCAATGAGATTATAGATGCCATTATTTATTCATATATTATGTCATTATATGAGTAATATGAGTTATCAATTTATATATATATATATATATATATATATAGAATAGAATACTTAATTATTATTATTTTTTTTTTAGAAACAACTTTTTTTTTTTTGGGAGAAAATTTCAACCTATGGCGTCCGCTCCTGATGATAACTCTTTATCATCAGACCAAGACACCAATCAGTTTTTGGTATAGGTGGGGATTGAACCTCAGATCTCTTATACAATTATCAGAGACTTTACCAGTTGAGCTAACTGGAACCTATTTTTTTTGAGAAACAACTTAATTAAACGTTATAGTTACAAATATCATCATCTTTTGTATACTATTATATATATATATATATATATAGATCTCAAAGTGAGACTATGGTTTTTGAATAATGTGTGAATGAAATATTTATGACAATGGTATTTCTTATATTCTATGCAAATTAATGGCCGATCTCCTTTGATCCTTTTTTTTTTTTGGGACTTCTTCATTGCATAGCATTTTAATAAGGGGCGAATGCTTTGAGAGAAGAAAAGGATTTCTAGTCCTGTGATAATTGAAAGCTGCTATGACCCATTGTAATTTTCACATTTCAATGCTTCGTATTCTTTGTGCCTGTTGGATCTCTGGTATATGGTAATCCCATTTTAATTGCTGTAGGGAGAAATGCAAAGTTGCAAAATAGCCATGTAGCTACCAGATCAAGTAGAAGCATAAGGCATTATGGACATATGACATACAATATTATAATTTGTGGAGAGTAAAGTGTAATACTAAGGATAGATCACATTATCTTCGTTTATTTTTTATACTTACAAAATTTTAAAATGATTAAAGATCAACAGCAATGTCATCAATCAAATGTTTAAATTTAAGTTTTTGTAGTTAAAATAATGCATAAAAAATGAGTTTATGGATCAAATGGTAAATTATATCCGATTGGCATGAAATTTGGCATGCATGTTAAGAACATATAAAACATGTAATTCAACTGTTAAATTTTCGAAATATGAATTCAATAACAAGTTATTGGGTGGTGTAATATTGCTTAGAGTTGCACTACATGTAACTTGAACTCAACCTTATATATATATATATATATATATATATATATATAGAGAGAGAGAGAGAGAGAGAGAGAGAGAGAGAGAGAGAGAGAGAGAGAGAGAGCAAAGCTGGAAGTTCAGGTCAGGTATTTTCCTTCAGATTTGAAATGAATTATTGGATTCAAGTCCAATTTTGTTAGGTTTATTGAGGCTTTGTTTGTTTAGATGAAAATTGATTCTTAAAAAATATTTTTTGCATTTACGGGTGTAAAGTTGTGATTTACAACTATGTTTTTGTTGGCTTTAATTCCGTGTCAAATTTGATTGTATTTTTTGTTCAATCATTTTCCTGTATTTTTTGTGGGATTTAATGTAAAGGTTAAGTGTGAGAGTTTGGTAAAGATCTGTGAAGAAGGTGAATTCGCGACTGGCTCACGAGTGACAACCCGCAAAAGGCCACGAGAGAAGCACATGCTGGAATCTAAACAATCTCATGCCAGACTGGATTTCGCGAGTCACTTCGCAACTCAGGCCAAATCACAAGTGACAGATGAAACTCAATGCTCGGAACTTTTTAAGTGTGCTTTTTCTCATTCCTTTACCAACACTATATAAGCCCACATTACCCATGAAATTGTAAGGAGTTTTTCCAAAGAACTTTTGAGAGAGAAAACCCTAGCTATACACTTGAGAGTTAGCGATTGTAAACCCACAATTATCTACACCATTTCTCTTAAGTTTTCCTCTACTCCTACCTCTCCAATTACACATCCTTCAGAGGTTCTTAACCCAAACACTTACCTCACTCAATTTGAGTATTGAGAGAAGTTTTGGTGCGTGTGGGAAATATTGGAAGAAGCCATTGATTGGCAGATGCAATTTGGAGCTAACTGCGGGATCCGGATAACTAGTGAAGACATGGCTCGGTGAAGCCCGTTGGTAGCTGGACTTTGGAGGGTTCAAATACATTGGGTAGATTAGGCTTGGAATGTCTTTTTGATATTCGTGTACTCCAACTTTATTCACTAGTGGATCGATTTTGGCTTGGAGGGTCGCGGAGAGAGTTTTCACCGAGTACTTCGGTTTCCTCTTCGATAACACGTCTTGGTGTTATTTTGTGTTTATAGCTCTCTTCCCTTACACTTTAAGCTTTATTATTGTTGTTGCTTGCTTGTGGTTATGGCTTAGAGAGTAGTTCCAGTTATTACGAATCATTTAATCTTATTCCGCATTTAGATAAATTAGAGTAAAAGTAATTTAGTTGTAAGTTTAAAATTAGAGGTCTAAACAAATTATAGTGTTTTACACTATTTGAACTTTCAGCGGATGTTTGGGATGACTGAAATTGCTAGTCAATCTAAAAATGATTTACAATTGATTGTAAAATAGAGGAACTTTGGGTGTAAAACATTTTACTCTTTCATTTGCGGTCTTAACATTTTATGCATCACCCAAAACTCATCAGTCCAACCCCCATCCCCACCTCCCACTGATAGCAATCCAACCACCCACCCTTCCCTAACATAGTTGGTCATTGCTGCCGGATGCAAGTCATTAGTTACAATTTTTTTCTATACTTCTCATTTTTTATTATATATGTGTTTGAGAAATAAGAAAATGTAAAAAAAAAAATTTATTTTATAGCATTTCAAGAATGCAACCCAACACAAAAAAAAAAAAAAAAAAAAAAAAAAAAAAAAAAAATCCTAATATATTCAGGAGCATAATCAAATAGTTGAAAATAATTTCCAACCGTCTAAATAAAAGGAACCTTGCCAAATTCCTCGGAGTCTTTTTTTTTATTATTAATTTTTTTTTTTTTTTTGAGAATCAAGTTCCTCGGAATAAAAAACATCATGGTATTTGCTTTTGAGCTGGGTTCGAGACTATCTCTACTAACCTTATCTTTTTCACCACCTACTAATTCCAAAAAAAAAAAAAAACCCGTAAAAAAAGAAATTGTATTACTCAAAATAAAAAGACAATATTATTAGAAGCCGACAAAATGCAATGATAGCTCAGTAGATTATGAATTACAGCATTGAGAGATTAAGTTGTATCCAGTCAATTTGCATGACATTCAGGCCTTAGGATACAGGATAGTACTTGCAAGACATTAATTTCAATTTCACTGTTAGGTTGCTTTATGTACCCCACAATAAAAGCAACTTTCTTTTGGTGCAATGATAAAAGGCAAAAAATTAAAAATTAAAATTAAAATTGAGCTTTGAACATGTAGAAGTGTGAATACAGATCTAAAAAATGGCCACTATAGCCCAACCAAACAACCTCTGATATTTGTCCTAGGATACTTGGGCCTAAAACACATAACACATGGACCCAAACTCTATAATTTAATTTTAATATATTTATTTATTTTTAAATATTATAGTATTATTTGTACTATATTTTTTTCTTTACCTTCTGATGCAGGTGATGAGCCCGGTAGCTACTGCAATTCTCAGAAAATGCCACACCGCTTATTCTCTTCAATCGAGGTGAAGCTCTCCTTGATCTTCCATAGAGCTCCAACATAACCAAATATCACTACCCAATAATTCAGATCAGTGAGAAACACCCTTCTCACTTCACAACCATACACTCTCTCTCTCTCTCTCTGCCCAATGCTTCATTTTAAAGCTGGAAACTTTTCTGTCACTCAAACGTGAAATTATGAATCACTTTCTCTCTCCCCTTTGCTAAAGATCCCATCTTTCTCAGTTCAAAAAACAGGTTGTTACTCTCTCTCTCTCTCTCTCTCTCTCTGAATATGTTGCTTTTTATGTTTTTGTTAAATTTAGTATAACTGCATAGAATTTCACATTCATTGTTGGGAATGGAATTTTAGTACTTGCATAGGGAAGATGGTAGTTGGGTTTGTTAAAGTTTGTTGTTTATGGTAATGAATAATGGTGATCTGGGTTTCTGACCCCCTGGTCTTTTGTGATTTGGTGGTGTAGATTTTTGTGGTGATTCACTTTCCTGTTTTAGCATTAGTCCCAGATCTGGGTTTAAATCTACCAAATTCGCTAATATAGGCCAAATTTTAGCTTTGTATTATTAATGTTCTTATTTGTTAATAGCTTAGTACAGAAAATGTTTACTGTCTATAAGAGGTGTGTGTTTTCTCTTTCTAGCTCTTTTTTTTTTCCCTGGTCAAGCTCACGGTCTTATTATTTTCTATACTCTGTAGTAGCTGACCTAAACTTTTGTGGACTAAGTCTTTGTTGTTACTATTACTTTTCTTATTATTATTTGTAGTGTTTATGTAGTAAATTAATTGCCATAAATTTGATCTGGGTTATTGAATCTTCTGGACAATGCTGGTAGCAACTTGGGCTTGGGTAATATTAATGTTAAAAATTTGATTATTTATTTCAGTTACTTGTTCTAGCCTTTGGCTACTTTGATTTAAACTAAGATGTGGTCATGCTGATGTGTTCATATCATAAGCTATTATCACTAAGCTATGATATTGATCAAATTAGTAAAACTTGAGCTGAACGCAACCAGAAATTTCAATGCGTCTTCTGGTAGATGTGCACCCCAAAGAGTAATTGTATAGAATTGCAAAATTTTCTTGACAACTTTTCCCAAATGCCAATGGAGCATTGATGTTGTATTCTTCATCCTCTCTTTATATTTGCTTGTTGCCATTTCCATTTGTGTGGTTTTACTTGAATTTCATCATCATTTAGCCCTGTGTGGCCTCATCAATCTAATGCAGCTATGGTATTAGATTTCCCTTGTTATATGGGATTTTGCTTGTCTCCTTTTGCATTAGTTTTATCCACTGATATTTGCAGAAACTGTCCTCATATGTGTTTTGTTTCCCATATAGTTGTCTCGCCTTTCAAGATTTTTATAGTTAAAAGTAAGGGGTGCATCAGCATGAATCTTTTTGCTGGACACTGAATTATTTCATTTGGATTATTTTTGTGCTGAAAATATAAATTACAGCTGTTGCAAGGAGCATATGGTTTTCCCAGAAGTGAAGCTTTAAAATCCTATACAAATATTTGCTTGCATTAGTTTCTCTTTGTACTCCAAAAAAATGTTTTTGATTTGTTTTCTTTATTTGATTCAGGTTGTCTGTCTGTTAGATATTGCATCACTGCCACCATGATCAAGCAATTTCTGAGCAAACTCCCTCGGAAATTGCCAAAAGCTGACCAAGTAGATTCTTTAGGGGGTGATTCTGGCAACATTAATGCCAATTTCAGCAATGGATTCCAATGTACAAATGTTGGTAGTGCTCTTTCAAGCAAATTGAATGTTGTGAAACGGGTGTCTTCAGCAGTTTTCCCCACAAGCATTGCGGCTGGAGTCGAGCCAGTGGAAGCACATCTATCCTTCAAAGATGTTTCAAATTCACAGAAGCCGAACCTGTTTGTCAGTAAGTTGAACCTCTGCTGCGAGGTTCATGATTATAGTGATTCAGAAAAGCAAGATCTTAAACGTCAAACCTTGATAGAGCTTGTTGATTTTGTTTCTTCTGGATCCGCAAAGTTCACTGAACCTGCAATTGCTGCAGTGTGTAAAATGTGTTCAGTTAACCTGTTCAGGGTTTTCCCTCCTAAATATCGTTCTAATTGTGGTGGGGGTGAAACAGAAGATGAAGAACCAATATTTGATCCCGCTTGGTCATATTTGCAAATTGTGTATGACCTACTCCTTCGGTTCATCAGTTACAGCTCTCTTGATGCAAAGGTGGCAAAAAAGTATATAGATCATTCTTTTATTGTGAGATTACTTGACCTCTTTGATTCTGAGGACCCAAGGGAAAGAGACTGTTTGAAAACAATTCTGCATAGAATATATGGGAAATTCATGGTACACAGGCCTTTTATTCGAAAGGCTGTTAGCAATATCATCTATCGATTTGTTTTCGAGACCGAGAGACATAATGGAATAGCTGAGCTGTTGGAGATTTTTGGGAGTGTAATTAGTGGGTTTGCATTGCCTTTGAAGGAGGAACACAAGATGTTCTTATGGAGGGCTCTGATTCCTCTACATAAACCAAAATCAGTAGGTATTTATCATCAACAATTAACCTATTGTGTTGTACAGTTTATAGATAAGGATCCAAAGTTGGCCGGCACTGTTATTAAGGGACTGTTAAAGTACTGGCCAATTACAAATAGCCAGAAGGAATTGATGTTTATAAGTGAGTTGGAAGAGGTTTTGGAAATGACTAGTATGGTTGAGTTCCAAAAGATCATGGTGCCACTGTTTCGGCGTATAGGTTGCTGCCTCAACAGCTCTCATTACCAGGTATTTTCTGTTATATTGCTCTTCTTAACTAACAGCATGCTTGTTGCATAACGAGTTTATTTTGATGTCTTGCATTTAGGGAAATATACCTTTTGATATAGAATCCCATGCGACATTTCTTTGGTTTCATCACTTTGTTCTCTTGTTTTCAGCAAAGCAGCCTTCAACTTGTTGCGGGAGGCTCAACAAGATCTCTATTTTAATTTAGTTTTATTTAATTTTGGAGTCAATGGTATTTTTATTGCTCAATTGTATTTTAGTTTAGGTCCTAGTAGTTAATTAGGTTATTAGTATTTTGTTTTATTAGAGTCAATTTTTTTTTTTTTTTTTTTTTGGTAATTCAATAATTGGGATTTTTTTTGGATAAGTTAATTCAATAATTGGGATTTCCCAAGTCATTGTGAATTGGGTTTCCTAAATCAATTAGAATTAGAGTTTTCCTTTGTCAATTAGAATTAGGGTCTAGTCCTAGTAAATCTATATAAGCACACTGATGTACTATCCTATGGGGACAGACTCTTTTGATGATGAATAAAGTCTCTCTTGAAATTCTCTCAATGGTCTGATGCTAACTTTGGCAAACCGTAGGTGCTAACTCCTAGAGGTTCTCTTTTGCTTGGTACTAAATCCGAAAAGGCCTGAGCCTGACTCCTAGGTTATTTATCATTTATTTTTTCCATCTCTTAATTTTCATGCTGCATTGTTTTGGTTTGTCCTGTATCACAACTAGTGTCTTTTCTGGTTGTGTAGAAAATTATATCATGGCTTATATTTAGATGGTGATAACAAAGAATAAGTGCATCGTGTAAATACTAACATTTCACTTGCCATTATTATTATGGACACAGCAACCTGTGTTCTACTCGATGAGTATTATTTTAAGAAATTGTTCATTAGAAAGTGGGAAGTCTATGTATCTAAAAAACAATATGAAGGCTATTTTTCTTCTCTCTTTGATAATTTTCAGGTGGCTGAACGCGCCCACTTGCTATGGAACAACGAGCACGTCCTTAATCTTATCTCACATAACAGGCAGGTGATTCTGCCTCTTGTCTTCTCAGCTCTAGAGCGAAACGCTCAAAATCACTGGAATCAAGCTGTGCTCAACCTAACCCTAAACCTGAGGAGGATGTTCTGTGAGATGGATGAAGAGCTGGTAGTTGCGTGCCAACATAAGTTGGAGGAGGAAGATTCAAGGTTACGTGTGGCAGCTGAGAAGCGGAGATTGACATGGGAACGCCTGGAAACTGCTGCTGGTCTCCAACCTTTAGCTGGTAATATTTTAGGTTCAGTAAAACCTGCCACATGCTCTGTTGCTTGCTAATGCTTGGATAACAGTATTTGGGAAACATATCAGAAACATTATCGTGGCAGCTTTTACTATAGTTCTGGATGTAGGTTCTTGAATATCACCTAGTTTGGAATGTCAATAGGGTTTCTATCTGCACTAAGATGCTTTGTTGAAATTGTGTGGAGTGGTTATGCTGCTGCCTTGAAGGTTGTTTCGCGCACAAGAGGTCGGGGTTGGCGGGATTGCTTGCAATAGTGTGTATTGACCTCTCTGGTATCCTTGCACATGAGCTGTTTGTTTTACCCTGTATTATTATATATATTCTATCATATACCCTAAGAATTTACTAATCGTGCTTTCTTTCTTTCCAAACTTATAGCAAGAATATTTTCAAGCCATCTGCTTTGATATGCCAAAGGTGTATATAGTAATCCCATCTCTCTCTCTCTCTCTCAAAAGTCATGGAATTTGCATGTTTTAAGTGTAAAGGCCCAATTAGCATGGAATTCAAGTTCTACTAAATAGCAAGATGTTTTTTAAATAAATAATAATAAATAAGAAAATCAACAAGGAAAGTGGAAATATTGGTGTGCTCATGTTGGCATGGAAGTCAAATCTACCCACCCAATGGTTTGCTTGCTTGGATTGGCCATTGATATGACCTTTGGGGCAATTATTTTAGATATATATATGTGATGTAAATACTAGTATAAAGTTTAGGTTTATGGTGGTCTCTGATGCCCACTCTACTTTGTGCTATTTTATGCTGGAAACTGTTTGTCTCTTTGTTTTGCTTTTTGTGCAAAGAAACTAGAAAGGTATTTCTTCTTTACGAAGCAATCTCGGAAGATATTTCCTGTCCAGAAGATGCCACACTTTCATGTCAACTAATCCACATTATTTTCACCACAAAAATGGTAAACAAAAGTTGCACTGGGATTTCTAGAGTGAAGGTTTTGTATATTTCTTATATGTGTCGTTGTCTGGTTACTATTTTTGTCAACTAGTACTTGGAATTTTTTATTTTTCTGATACATTCATAAATCAGTATTAGTTTTGCATGTTCTAACCTTAACTAAAAAGCAGTTGCAATGTCTCCTTAAGCTTCACAATTAAGCAATGTAATTGATCTTTGACTTCATCAAATATAACTAAAAGTCTAACTTTCATCAAATATAACTAAAAGTCTAACTTTCTTTAAAATGTATCTAAAAAAAGCATCAAGACACGGGTTCAAGATCGAGAATCAATTTATCAAAAAAAAAAAAAAAGTTGCCTATAAATCTTTTTTTTTTCTAAATATGATAAAAGTGCAAGTTTGTGTATGGTAGTTGCAATTTTTTTATTTCCTAAAATTTGAATCCTCAGTTTGTTTTATGGAAATCTTAACCATAAAGAATAAATATTTTACTTCAAATAAAATTAAGATAGATTGTTCAATTTTTACGTTTGTAGAAGAAATTGCATCTGTTTAATATGGTGAAAGTAAAGGCAACAGTAACAGTAACAGTAACAGGAGCCGTGATAGACTTGACTTGCAGCTCAATTAGACTATTTGGGAGATGGTGGGTCCCACAAAAGTGACATGGTCCCACCTGATAAGACCTACATTGTTCTTGTGTCATTCATTTACTTAACCAAATGATGATAGTGATAGCTGCATGACCCAACCTTTTCTTTTTTTTTGGTTCAAAATTTATAGGACATATAAAACATCACTACTTAAACTTTTTTTCTTTTTTTTTATGAGATCACTACTTAAACTTAGAGTAAGAGAGAAAAAGTAGTTGATATATGTGAAGCGAATTATAATATGCCACGTAAGATATTTATGACAAAAATTGTGAAGTTTTATGTGCATTACTCTTTTTGTTTACCCACCGAACCCAAAAACCACTGTATTAATTAACTACTACAACACTAAAACAACTTGAGCCGCATGATAACAATCCAAAAAGTGGATAAATTATACGGTATTTATGGTAGACTACGTCATTTGTCCACCATTCCAATAAAAGACTCCTACCTATTTAAAATTGCTTAGTTAGTATTTAGTTTTTATTTAAAACTTCACAATTTTAAACAAATGGGAGTCTTTTATTGGAATAGTGGACCACATCACTTATCCACCATGAGGACCTTATAATTTCTCCAAAAAGTGACCCAAAAAAAAAAACAACAACTTACTAGACGGTCAATAAACAAATCAGGCTCCCTCCATAATTTTCTCCCCATTTTGGGGAGAAAATTTTCTGGTAAGTTTGGGAAGAAAACACTCTCTCCCCCTCCTAATCAAACACCCTTAAAAAAGTTTTCTTTCTTCATTTTATCTTCTTCTTTTTTTTCATTTTTTCTTTTTCATTCTTCCTAAAATTCACTCTACCAAACACACCCTTAAAAAAAAAAAAAGATTTGGTGCTCGCGGAATTGGACCTATTCTAGAAGGACAAGTGTCAACAACATGATTAAATGTTTGTTGATCAACACTTGCTGATAAGCCTCCATTTTCATGGTACATAAAAATGTTAAGAAAGGTGATTGGATAGAAAATTATCTCTCATTTGATTAAATATACATTTTCTATAAAAGCAAGTCTACAACTTTCAAAGCATTCAAAAAAAAAAAAATGTAGATTTAATGATAAAGACTAGAGTGCCAAAACAAGTTCAATTTTCTAGTACTTTAATATTTTATCAAAAGAGAACAAATTCAAATCTGTGATTTTTATATGATCCAATCCAATTTTGAGATTCACCAAATGTCCCATAAAAAATCTCGTACATTGCGTGTTTAAGTCGTATGACCATCTGATCTCATACAAGATAAACTCGGTGAAGGTCCATCTCCACAAAATGTTTAAATAATAATTAAGATCCGTGTCCATTTTTTACGCTTCTTAGTTCTTACCTTCCCCATTTATGTGTTTATATATCCACACCAGGTCCTAGCATACATAGATGTGAGCCTTTCTTGTACGATTTTTCCTTGTTTTGGAGAGAAGAAGAAGAAGAAGAGAGAATGGATGCACCAACATACCAAGAGATGTCATATTTTGAACATATCCAAAAACGCCACGAGGAAAAAGGATGTCTTTTTGCATGGTTCGTATTTAATTACCTATCATATGTTCTTGTTCTTTATATATGGTTATTATTGTTGATCTAGGCCACCTCATTTTTTATAGTTTTATGTTTTTGGTTTCTTTGCTAAGTGTGCTTTCATGCAATTAAGAGCTCGTTAGGTACTGTTGTTTAAACAATAGTACAGTTTTCGTTGTTTAAACACCATAACATGTATTTTCACAATACTTTTTCACCTACATGTATTTTTACAACACTTAAATAACGTTACTAAAAATCTCTTACCAAACGAACCCTAAGTTATTTACCAAGAAAAAAATATTATTCATGCAATTAAGTAGAGATGTGAAGGAGAATATATTTTGTGATAGAGTCAATGGCAAAAAGTAAAAAAACATTTGTGTGTCCAATCTAAATCTGTCTCCTTATTTTCTTGTTGCACAGTTTATCTAATTGCTTTTGCATTTTATGCCAATTGTTCTTTTTTGAGTGCAGTTTGTTCGCGATGTGTTGCTGTTTCTGCTGCTTCGAGACATGCGAATGTTGCCTTGATATTCTCTGCTGTTCCTGTCCTTGAGTAAACAGATTATCATCATCAGAAATGGGGTTTGCGAAGAATATTGGGAAAGAAAAAAAAGAGCAAGTTGTATAACTTATTTCACAATTGAAAAATTGTGATTGATGAATACGAAAAAATAATAGTGGTTGGTGACCTTGTATTTTCACCAATCACAAAAAAAAGGGGTGAAATATTTATGTTGTGTTCCTTATTTCTAAATGGGGGTATCACTTCCTGAAATAATTTTCTTTCATTTTGCTTTTCTAAAGACATATGGCTTATGCAAGTAAAATAGAATCTATATCTGAGATATACAATCGTAGGTTTGGTTAATTTGCTCAATCATGACATTTGCCTTTCTGTGAAATTACCAGCACTATAATTAGTTTGTCAGTTTTACAAATAATTTCTTTCTTTTTTCTTTTTCTTTTTTTGAGAAACTACAAATAATTTCTAGTTGCTAAATTTTGTACCATTCCAATGATACATACTCCTATATTTTGATAATCCAATCCAACGATATTAATTAATTGATGAAGAAATTGGCTACGACTTTTGTGGTTTGACTTATTTAATTGATTTGGAGAGATGGCCATCCGTTTAAAACTTTTAATAGATCCCATAAAAAAAAAATAAAATAAAACTTTTAATAGAGAAGTGTGGCAGTGCCGCGGTAGTAGGTATTAAAGTTGTTGTGTGATTATAAGTGATTGAATGAAAAGCGGAAGCATAAAAGATAGAGTAAACACAGTGATTTATGTAGTTCTACCAAACAACTTACGTCTATAGCGAAAAGCCCTTGATGACTACATATATATTTTCTATTAAACTCTTATTTTACAATTAACTAAATGTAGAGTTTATATAGTAGTGAGAACTTGACTAACCCAAGATTAAGTTGCTTGTTTTATAAGTAAATGAGTATATAATTAATTTGGCCACTTGGACTATAATGTTTCTAACAGTAGGTATGGAATTATGGCTTGCAAACTTTCTCTGCGCTTTACAATAGGAGGTGCGGTGTTGTAGTTCATTAGTCAATGGTTGTGCTATGAGTCAAGACTAACATCATAAATTAATCAAGTTACTTATGAACTGATCTAAGATAAACTTATATATATTCTTTTATTTAATTAACGAACCAAACTCAAAATTAAATTTAAACTTCTTGATCGCTAAATGAGTTAATTTCAAACATAATAATGCATTTATGAATAAACTCGCTAGAATGAGACACAATTTAAAAGTATATAATAATATATGTTTATATGTATACACGTAAAAATATAAAGTCAGTTTTATAGATAAAAATTATATATAATTTTTAACAATTAATACGGTGTTTGTGAATCAAAATTTTGTAATTTAATAAATAAAAATCATTTTATTTAATTACTAAAAAAATATTTGTAATGTTTATTGTGGGTGCATTTTTTGCTTCAAGGAAACTCATGTACTCCTAGGCAAATTTTTGCTTGTCCCACATTGAAAAGATAGCTTTCCTCCTTCTACCTTATAAGGGATGAACCAATGAGAAAGAGTACCACTAGTTTGGTTAGTACTCTTTCTCATTGGTTCATCCCTTTTAAGGTAGAAGGAGGAAAGCTATCTTTCCAATGTGGGACAAGCAAAAATTTACCTAGGAGTACATAAGTTTTCTTGAAGCAAATAATTCATGAATTATCTCAAAGTTGTTCAACTTCAACTGGAAAATAAATCAAACTTGGTGATGAGCTCAAGTTCAACCTATACTCAAAATAAAATTAAATAAAAAAATCTTAAGCTTTTAAATATTCACCTCAACTTGACTCGTTTACGACTCTAATTCAGCCTACAAAAGCTTAAAAGTGAAAAAGAAAAAAGTTTTGAAAAAAAAAATTATTAGGAGAAAATTAGAGTATTCCATTTGGAATAAGTTTGTGACTCGCCCTTATACATGAAGCCTTCATTTAAATAATATCTCTCTCACTCTTCCATGTAATTAGCAAAAGAAGTGTAACTTAGTGAAGTAGTTCTTGTAAAAGTGTAAAATAATTGGTAATCAAAACAAAGTTGGTGGTAAATGGATAGGTGGATATATAGTAAATTTATCTCATCATATCATACGTGGGGTTTACGTGTGTGTGATGAGTGATCCAGATAGAGAGTAGGCAATAGGCATAAAAAGACAACAGATAGACAATAATGCATGAAAACATGCAGATAACTTATGATTTAAAATTTTGTCTGGTTGGGGGTCCAGTCTTTAAGAATTTATATATATTTTTTTTATAAAAAACCATATCAGTCCTCTCATTTGTCGTTAACCGTCCTTATATGTAATAATGTGGATTTAAGTGTACCTCACGTTATAGAATGTATGAAAAAAATTGAGTAATTTTAAAGAAAATAAGAGAGGTTGAAGTGTACCCCACTTTATCTTAAAAGAAAAAGGGTACAATTTTACCATGGGAACAATGATTCTCTGCAGAGTCCCTAAATCATAGCCATGATTTGATACATTTAAACCATTTTAGTTTTATTTATTTATATATATATATTTTTTGATAATTATAATGGGAATAAAATATTTAAATCTTTGATGTCTTTAAAACACTAGAAAGTGTCAATCAATTGAAGTACAAAACTCTTGACCATTTTGATATTTATTTAAATGATTAATAATGTTATAAGTTTTCAAATATTCCAATTCACTCATTTTGTAAATAGAATTATAAGTTTTCAAATATTCAATGATGGCGTTACTTTAAAAACTTTAGAAACGTTTTAATTCAATCATTGACTCCTCATCCTTTCATTAGGCTAGGAACATGAGGTAGTAACTAGTAAGGATTAGATTAGTTAAGCTTCAAGATTTGTTCATTTATTTTTAGTTAGAGCACAAATTGAGCTTGAACTCATCACCAAACTAAATAAATGTTCAAGTTTAACCATTTTCTTATTGAACATGCTCAAACTTGTTCATAGACTACTTTTTTTTTTTTTTTTAAATGTTCATAAATTACTTGATTAACTTATTCTTTTCCCGCATATATTAAACGTCACAACTAAAATATATTGCCCATTCACAAATCTATGCAAATAATTAAAAACTAAACTATAATTCAAATAATTGATAACTAATTATAATTGAAATAATATTATTTGATCTGATTTGATAGAATGATTTTCATTTATTAACTGGTAAAAATTAGATTTACAAATCTTGTATCATTAAAATTATATATAATTTTTACCTCAAAATGGACTATTTATATTATCATTATATTAAAAATAATAATTTCATATCTAATAAACTTATAAAATTTCATTTCAAGCAAAATAAGGCAATAAACAATAAAACGTCCACTCCATGGGAGACCTTACCCCCTAAAACCCATGAGAGGAGAAAAAATATCTCCTATTCCTACTTTATGAAGCGGGCTTATAAGACAATCACTGCACGAAAAGAGGGAGAAGAAGAAGATGGTCTCGAGTCCCTTGAATGAACCAAACGAGGCCCAATAGACTAAGTTATGAACTAGTAGTGGACCATTGGAAGACTCTGTAGGTCAGGCCCGTGCATTTTCCTAATGAGAAGGAAATCCTACCACCACGGAAAATGCTATGAAGCCTTACCAAACTGTCTCTCATAATCAATTTGGACAGTGGCAAATTTTCACCAAAATGATGATGCCACATTGCCACTCAACCGTGGCTCATGAGTCCCCACCTGATATGATTATGACCTGCATATACTGCTCTATTTTCTTCATTTAGATCAAGCGTATAGATGACATACACGTCTAATTGATAATAGAACGTGGACCCGATCGACAAACAACATAAAATGTTGAGAAATGAGAAGCTAACTTGAGGTTTCCTCCTTTGTCTATTTGTTAACTATACCATTTATCCTTATCTACATAAATCTTCAGCACTCCCTCCCTCTTACACATATTTGTTATCCTTTCTTGAACTACGTTTTGTGCACCTGCAAAAAAATACTTACTAAGAAAAAGAAGAAGAAGAAGAAGAAACAATGTATGCACCGCCGGGTTTTCAAACGGTACCATACGTTGATCATATCCAAAGACGCCATCAGGAGAAAGGCTTCCTTTATGCTTGGTTCGTATAAAATATAAAATTCTTGTTTTTTGTTGTTGTTGCTACTTACTTGTAATTTATGTTTCACTTTAATCAAGTTGTCTCTCTTTGCAAGCTATATCACAGCACCAACAAGAAGAAACAAATTTTGATGACATAAGAGCTGTCTACTCACTAGAACACAGATTATTCCATCTTTTTTTTTTTTTTTAATGTGCTAGAATGTTTTGAAAACCACATACCCAATTATAAATTTCTCTCTTGGATATGCAGTTTGTTCGCGTTGTGCTGCTGTTTCTGCTGCTTTGAGACTTGTGAGTGTTGCTTAGAGATTCTTTGTTGTTGCTGCCCTTAAAACAACTGAGATGTTGTGGAGGCACAGAGGGTTGATGGGATACCATCAACCTCCGTAACATATATATATATATATATATATATATATATATATACTATGTAAATACTCGATTCCTCTGGTTCCCTATCATATTTTGTCAAACTAATGGAAAATATCTCAAATCTTAATTTCAGTTTATGAAATTTATTCTATTTGAGAGCAGTGTCCAATCTAATTGCCCTCTTAATCTACCCCTGCTGTAAAATTTCATGAAGTTGTATAAAGACACCAGAAATCAATATATAGAGCTTGAAGGGTTATGGAAGTTGTGTGCCAGTGCCACTCATCTGGTTTGCAATTACTAAGTTCGATTTCTTTCATTTGCATGCCTATCAGGGTGGAGTGAGGATAATGGATAAAAAGTGAAAGCACATGAACGCTATAAGCTTTCGATTTTTCAAATTTATTCTGTTTCATTGTTTTTCAATTTTACTGTTCTTGTCATAAAAAGGGGGGAAGGGAAAGCACCATGCTACCTAGATATCAGGATATGCGTAAGGGGTTGTTACTTGTTAGCTAGTGAAGATGGCATGACCATACAGTCATAAATCTCCCTATACAAAGAGCAAGGTTTGTAGAACCTCAATTCCGGCAGCAGTAAGTTAAAAGTACTTGTTGCAGCCTTGCCTGCAACCTAACTTGCCCAGATATCAACGACTGCCGCATCATTATTAATATGAATGAGCAAGTATTTAAAGTATAAGCATGTAATTCGTGCTCTCCTAAGTGCAGAATGTAGAAACTAGCAAATATTCCCAGTTAGCATAGTTGCTTTCAAGGAGCAGAACTAAGAAACAAGAATTAGCAGAGGGATCCTAAGCATTATCATGTGTTAAGTCCAGGAAATTCTCCCAAGAGCATTAAACACCCAACTAATTGGTGTAAAGCTTCAATGGAACTTCATTCTACCAAAGATTTTCATCAGAATCAAGGTCTCAAAGGATACATTATGGTACAGCTGGTACATTTATCAACTGTGAAATATAAATTCAGGCACATAGGAACTCTAACAAAATCTTTTAAATAAATAGATCATTTTAGAAAATATACGTGCAGGCTATGGAAGTCAGCAATGAGGTCAGCAATATTGACACAAGGTTCACCCCATTGTTGTCAAGAATGCTAAGTCCTGAAATCTTTTTCACTGTTGGCCCTGGTTTTCCCACAACCTGCATTGGACAAGAAGAAATTGCTAAGTGGAGCTTAAAATACCCAAGAATTATACGCATACTGAGCTGGTGGTAAATCTAGGGACAATGACTTAATGTACCTTATTGCGAACAGTGCAGAACCCACTGAACTGCAGTGTCGCTCCCAAAAGAGAATCTATAAGACTTCCACCAAGTCCAGCCATAGCTGAAAGAGGTATTACCAATAGCTGCTTTACAGCTACATCATATGTGCACTTTGTTGTGAGAAATCCAAGGACAACAAAAATTAGTCCAATGACACTGCCTCCAGCTGCAGCTGCGAGGAGCCCTGCTTGTGTCACACCACCATTAGTTCCCTTCCGAACAGGCTGAAAACCAAACAGGACAGAATTAAGATCCATAATTTTATGTATTTAAGAAGCAAGTCTTCCTTTAGTCCATATGATTAAAGGCATAAGAAATTTTAAAAAGCATAAAAGTCACTTCTTATCACATAGCAACTATTTCAGAATTGGGGTTTTAAAATTGAGATACATGGATGATTGCTTCAAATAAATAGAAATAAAGTAATAATAAATAAACCCTAAAAAGAGAAAAGAGAAAAAGTAAACGGGGTGGATGTAAAGAAAAACCATCATCATCATGACATAGACAAGATTTAATTATTATGAAACATTAAACGTGTAGATTTTGTTCCACTCATAATAGAGCCAAAACTGCAAGCACAAGCCTAACACAACAAAATTGCGAGAAGTGAATCTTCTAGGACATAAGTGAGAGCTTTTAACCAGATTAAGTTGAACAGGTAAAAATAACGGAATGAGTCCATAACCTAAGTTGCATAAGAGGGATGACAAAAACTACTCAAAGCTACTTCCTAGCTGTAATGGCTGCATTTGGTAGCCATAGCAGATAATTGGATATTATTTCTTCTGACATCTAACTACGGTACTCCACACATGTTTCTGTGCACAGAAATGGGAGAATGCCACAAAAATATAAAAACTAATACAGATAATCTTTTGAAGCAAGAGAGTATTAACCTTGAAGGTTGTAATTAGGCGAGGTTGTGCTTCACTAAGTACCCCAATCTCGGAAGACCAAGTGTCTCCATTACAGCAGCAATAGTGACCAATAATGCCACCAATGAGAGATGTAATCAGACTTGAGTCTTTTGAGTCCAAACATTTGTCCTGCCATCCGGCCAATTTCCATACAATCACAGCCAAAATTGTAGCAATGCCACTATTGGACAGAACTTGTATCCTGAAAAGAACACGGAACAAGCTTATCAAAGAGAGAATCAACAATTTCGTGCTTAGCCATTCTAGATGCTTCACAGAGGTACATTGTGCATAAGCACATATACATGCTGGTCCTATTCATTTTCATCTTTACAATATCACTGTGTTCAGGATTATGAAATGACCATTCACATTTATTTTTAATCAATAACTTGTTCAATAATCATGTGATCTATTCTAATCACTTAATGAGTTCTATTTTTTATTTTTTTAAGTAATCACTTAACGAGCTATGTGTTTAAAATACACGTAAATGGTCATCCGATTGCCACATGCTGAGCGGAGATTCCTCTAAACTAATTTGGAGAAAACCATTGTCTATATCTACTTTACATTTCTGGGCATAAGCAATTTGTTATGATTCTTTTACAACTAGTATCCTACGGAAAATTATTGAATACTCCAGGAGTTCCATAAATGCGTACTCCTTCCTTTCACATGAATTATGGGTCTCACCATAAATTTAATTAGTGGAGAACACAATTATGTGAGAGGAGAGAGTACGCATTTATAGTACTCCGGGAGTACCTAATAATTACCCGTATCCTACCAAGAACTGTAAAGGACAAGTTGACTTCACATCAAAATGTGAAACATGCAAGGTTTAATTAAAGAAGCAGATGGCCAACCTCCAATATGAACGGTCTAATTAATTAATGTTATAAAACGGTTAGGTCCAATGTGCACTAAGTAGCAAAAACAGAATCAAACATTTTTCATGAAGAGGGCCCAAAAAAAAGAGAAAAACTCACAATCATATTATCAAATATAATTAATAGCATATAACTCCACAATATTGAAACAAAATTGAACCTCAGAAACACAGACACGAGCACAGAACAAGGTAACACAACAATTCTTAAAAAATTAAGGCATACCAAGGTGGGATAGGATAATTAATTAGTATCATTGGATATATTTTATTTATTTATAGGCATATTTTAGATTTACTTTAAAATTTCAAAATAAATAACAATTATTAAAATCTCTTGAAACATAGCTAAAATCAAAAAGTTTTATTTTCCTCCCAACGAGCAAAGAACAGGCCGCAGGAGTGTCACAGGGTGTCCGTGTCGGACACGCCGTGATATTTTGGAGTGTCAATGCTTCTATAAACTAATTAAAAAAACAAAAACAACAACGGAGAATTGAAGATTGTTATTGATACCAATTTCTTTGGCCACCTTCTTTGAAATCAGCATCGACGCGTCGTTTTTTCTCTTCGCCAACCTTGGTCAGCTTAGACGAAGAAAAAAAGAACACAAGCAGCAAAGCTCCGTACCTTTTTTATAAAATTAAAAATAAAAATAAAAAATTTCTTAGGAAACAAACAGAATCTAAACTGTTTTATTAAAAATAAAAAGGGAAAACTAGAATGAAAGGAAAAAGGCTGACCTGTATCCAACAGCAATGTGAAGGGTCATAACAATGAAACCAGCAAGAGCTCCGGAAAGGTCAAGGGATTTTCTTCGGTAAGCTCTAATTGCAATTAAGGAGGAGATTAACGCTGCGATTAAAGGTTGAATCAGGATTTTTTCCATTTTTGCCCCTGTATTATTGGATGGGTAATGTTTTTTTTTTTGAAGGTTGGTTTTTTTTTTGTTCAGTTTTTTCAGTTCTTAGTTTTCAAAGCATAATCGAATGTGGGAACTGAAGGTGGTTAGGTTAAGGTTAGGGTTAAGATAGCAGAATTTAGAAGTGAGCAGCCGATGATGTCATATGATATGTTGTGACATTATTGTGAACTTTTCGGGCTTTTAGTGAGTAGTGAGTTTTGACTTTCTTGAAAATGATGACATTTTACACCGTTGGAAAATGCCAAAAGCCTAAGAGAGCGTTTGGATTGCGCTGAAACCAGCGCGTTTGCGTTTTTCAGGTTTTTTTTTTTTTTTTTTTTTTCTCACGCGTTTTTGAGCTTTTTGAGTGCTGCGGTTACTGTTCATATACTGTTTAATGAACAATAACTGCAAATTTTGACTTTTTCAATTTGTTTCAGCCAATCACAGCATATCGTGTACTGTTTATAGACCCACAAATTTCACTTTTTAACAATTTTTTCATTAAAAATGGGTCCTACGGTACTATTTACACATTTAAAAATTATTTTACTACAATATTTTTCAGTTTTCAGTTTCCAATTTTCAGTGTTCATGTGCGTGGTTGCTTCTTTATTTTTATTTCCTTTTTCTTTTTCTTTTTCTCTGGACAAAGTTTCCCTCCAAAACTTTCTTGAAAATGATGACATTTTACACTGTTGGAAAATGCTAAAAGCCTAAAAGATGTGTGCGTGATTGCTTCTTTCTTTTTCTTTTTCTTTTTCTTTTTCTTTTAAAAAAAATTTCTCTACAAACTAGTTTAAATTTTATGTTCCTTATATTCTTAACATGTATATCAAATTTCGTTCAAATTGGATATTATTTACTATTCGATCAATAAACTTATTTTTTATACACAATTTTAAATCATAAAAATTTGAAATTTTAACATTTGTTTGATGAGATAACAATTGATTTTTGATCTTCTTGAAATTTTACATGCATGAAAAATATAATAAGAACATGCAATCTAACGGTTAAATTTTCAAAATTCATACTCAATATAAAGATATATGAGGAGTTTGTAAAGTTTCTCTCCAAACTAATTTGGAGAGAAACTTTGTTCTTCTTTTTTTTCTTTTTTCTTTTTTCTACTATTTGCTATAAGATCGTGGCATTAACCAATGTGTGGCATGCAAGATCGTGTCCTTTATACTTTATATAAAGAGTCCGGTTAATGTGTACCCTTAGAGCATACATTAATCATCCATTTTGAGAAAGTTTTTATAAGAAATTGAAAAACCTGTAAAAACAATTATTTACTTTTTCCTTTTTTTATAAAAAATTTCCTAAATTGGTTTACTAATGTGTATCCTAAGGGCACACATTAGTAAATCCTTTATATAAATTTGGAGTATCCAAAAAGAATTATTAATTTATTAAAAGATGATTAAAGTGAGTGGATGAAAATAAAATGAAATCTATTGGGCATAGTTTCAAATCTCAACTTTTTTAAAAAGGAATTGGGAAAAGGTTACACCATGCCTAAAGGTACTGCCTTAGAAATTTTTTATAGGAAAATAAAAAAATTATTAATTTTTTTGACAAATTTTTATATTTCTCATAAATGTGATATTAAAATTTGTTCAAAATAGTTTATTAACAAATTTTCCAATGGTACCTATTAACTAGAGTACCCGACCCAAAGAAATTATTGTAATGAGCACATAACCGATAAGTCTACTTGTAGCTCAACTAATTAGTATCTCTTAGTATTTTTAATAGAGACATTCAGTATTCAAATTTCCCCACCCCAAATTATTAAAAATATAAATAAGTCTACTATTCTAGTCTAGTAAGGAATAAAATTTTATAGTTTCTTTTTCATAATTTTTTTTTTGATACAAGATAGAATTTCTATTCTATCCTAATCTTAGTGTATATGTGTATGAAGCTCCCTCTTAGAGATTTGAACCCCGTCCCTTACCTCCCACACCCCATAAGCATTTATACTTGTGGAGTGACCACTGCACCAAGGGTGCGCGGTGGTTTTTTCATAATATTTGAAGTCACTTGTAATTGCAGTGCAATAAATGTGATGTTACTAGTGAATTCATGTGAACATGGAGAGAGAATTTGAACCTAAATGTCTTTGTTGAAATACTAGGAGTCATGAAGTGCTAACCATTTGAGTTACAAAACTCTAGGTTATGTGAAAGTAATATTGTATTAATCACAACTTGTCATTTTAATAGTGATTATAATGGGTTAGACCTAGGATAGGGTCAAATCAAAGGTGCACTGTCTTACCTCATTCCCTATTTGTGCTAGAAAATTTTTACAAAAAGTAAAGGGTGAAGTAGGTTACAAATATTTTGTTATCCATAATGAGACGATTTTAACATTAAAAAGGATAAGTGGTCATACGAGTGCTAAGAAACTGATAAATAAAAAATAAAAACCGAGTGTTTTGACTTTTGAGATGTTAAGAAAATACGCATAAAAATATTAAATTATATATAAATAATTTAAACATATTTTTTGTTATTCTATATATTTGGAGTAGGGTGGGGTAAGACAAAGAGGGGCAATAAAACCTATTCTTGTTCCATAATATTTTCAGGTTAGAGAAAACCATATTAGGTAGAGTGAATTTTTGTCTCAACATTGCTCGCAATTAAGGTTTTTTTTTTTTTTTTTTTTTTGAGAGAGAGAGAGTTCCAACCTATGACATCCGTTCCTGATGATAGCTCTTTTATCATCAGACCAAGACACCAATTGGTTTTTTGGTGTGGGCAGGAATTGAATCTCAAATTTCTTATTCAACCATCAAAAATTTTACTAGTTGAGCTAACTAGAACTCACATGCTCACAATTAAGTTAATTGTTCATTCCCACTAAAAATGTTTCTTGTACGAAATGGTAAATTCACCTATTATGTTAAATTTTCTCATGAATTGCACGAGTTATAGAATTTTTTTTTTCTTCATTTTTTCTTACATTTGCAACCAAACTTACAACTTTTATATACCTTTGGGAGTTTAGGAAGATGATAAAATATCTTTAATTTTCGTTTTACATGTGCAACCAAACTTGATAGCTTTTATATACCTTTTGGAGTTTAGGAAGATGACAAAATCTCTTTAATTTTCGTTTTACATGTGCAACAACTTGACAGCTTCGTGGGCATATGTGTGTCCATCTACTTCCAAGAAAAATTTTCCAATGCAGTTATTCCATTTACTTCCCTCCCGTCTGTGTCCTTTTTACAGGAAATTAATTTTAGTCATTTCGTCAAATTCTAAAATTCATTTTCTAAAAATAAAATACCAGTATTTCAAATTTTTCCAACTTTCCTAACCTTTCCTGCATTTTCTCAACAATCAAACAGGGAGACATCAAAGTATGAATTCTTTATCTTTATTTTCCTCCAATTCTCATACCAATGAAAAATATAAAATTCAATACTTTTGACTTTTCTTTAATTTTCCTAAATTTTCTCAATGAAATCAAACTACACATTTTAGTTTGGATAAAAATGCATTTAGATCCTCCTAAACTTTAGTTTTACATGTGAAATGAAATAGATCCTCCCATCTCACTGCCGTTCAAAAACTAAACGACCGAAATACGTGACATCCACGTGGGACTGATAAAGAGATTGCTTTCTTTACAACTGGGAGAAACACTGATACCACACCAGGTCACAAGCCCTGCGCATAAAAGTTCTGGTTTCATATTTGCAGCATGAAACACATGATATTCTTTTTTTTTTTGTCCATGCCCAATAAGGATAGATACGACAGTCATTTCTGTATGATTGATAAGAAACTAATCAGAAAAAGTTTAATTCCTTTCTGATTCTTCAAAAGGGTACTGTAACTGTGTAAGTCTTTACGAACAATCAAATGTGAGGGTGGCAATAGAAGAGAAAATTTCAAGATTTTAATACGTTCAGGACCTCGCTACTGACACTTGAATAAATACACATTGCTAACGCAAAATATTATAATTACCAAAAAACCACAAAAGTTACTATACACACAATGACACAAAAGATGCTATGAGGATATAGATAATACAGAGAGTAAGGATAGAAAGTTAACCAAATCTTCTTCCCCTTCCCCTTCCCCGTCCCCTTCCTCTCCCTCGTCCTGTACCACGAGACCTATCATCATCTCTTTCATAATTAAACATACTCATAAGCAAGTTATCAGCCCCTGCTTCATGACTACCTCTTTGTACCTGAAAAACAATTTGAAAAATAATTGTATCAAACATTGGAAGAAAACTCAGAGCCCAAAATGAAAATACTACACTGAAAATCTATTACTTAACAACAGAAATAAGACTAAATTATAGAAAGATGCTGACATGAGAATCTTCTAAATCAAATTGGTTTTGAAGCTGCCATGCAAGATCCTCATCACGACTAATGTTTGGAAACCCATCTCTTGTTACAGGCTTTGTCTCTCCTCTTCCCTTTTCCCATTCATCTAGAGTGTAAACAACTGGCTCTTCTTCTTGTTTCCCCTTCCCCCTATGTTTTCTACCTTTATATTGTCGCCCATCCTGGTTTTGGTTGCTCATTTTCTGGCGGAGTTTCTGTGCAGCTGCTTGATTTTGAACAGGGATAAATTCCACAACTGTTATAAGACACAAATATTTACATTAGTATGACATACAAAATTTTAAATGCACAAAATGGCCCATTTTCTTCCCATTAGGTAGACGATGTGTCTATTTGCTTTCTTTATGATAAGTTCAATTGAGATTTCAAGACACTATCCCAGTTTTCAGTTCTATTTTATTCTGTAGTTCAGGTAATGAGTCCGTAATATATTTTTTTGATAAGTAATGAGTCCGTAATATATGATGACCACACAGTAAATGTAGACCACGAGGATCAGAAATTTGGTTTCCTCTCCTGCCATATTATTATCAATTTGTAAAACATGACCCTTCCAAACCCAATGACCCTTTTCATCTTCTCATTTATAATAAACAGAATGCATAATGAAACTGCAATCCAAGAGTCCTAAAAAATTGAAGTTACACCTTCTTTGGCTCTTATTTCAGAGCTGCTTGGATTTTCTTCAGCTCTCTCTGTAATGGAAGCCGCATTTGGATTATTATCTGCACTGGTTGCTTTATCAAGGTTTCGCTGCTTTCCAGTTGGCCTAATATTAGTATTTCCAACACCATTAGGCCCAAAGCTTTTGGAAGTAGACCCAGTGTATTCTGCAAAGCAGAATTTTTTCACCATGAGTTCATATGCAATATGTCTAGCAACTAAAAACAAATTGTAAAATGTAAACATGGTTTTCAATAATCCATCTAAAGAGTAAATCATTACAACATCAATAATCTAACCAATGTTATACCATACCAGTGGTCGTTTCAGCACTACCTCTCTCTGTAATTGAAGCTGCATTTGGATTATTATATACACTAGTTGCTTTATCAAGGTTTTGCTGCCTTCCAGTTGGCCTAATATTAGAATTTCTAGCACCATTAGGCCCAAAGCTTTTGGAAGTAGACCCAGTGTATTCTGCAAAGCATAATTTTTTCACCATGAGTTCATATGCAATATGTCTAGCAACTAAAAACAAATTGTAAAGTGAAAACATGGTTTTCAATAATCCATCTAAAGAGTAAATCATTACAACATCAATAATCTAAACCAGTGGTCGTTTCAGCACTACCTCTCTCTGTAATTGAAGCTGCATTTGGATTATTAACTGCACTGGTTGCTTTATCAAGGTTTTGCTGCCTTCCTGTTGGCCTAATATTAGTATTTCTAGCACCATTAGGCCCAAAGCTTTTGGAAGTAGACGCAGCGTATTCTGCAAAGCATAATTTTTTTCACCATGTGTTCATATGCAATATGTCTAGCAACTAAAAACAAATTGTAAAGCGTAAACATGGTTTTCCATAATCTATCTAAAGAGTAAATCATTACAACAATAATAATCCCAATGTTATACCATACCCGTGGTTGTTTCAGCATTACCTCTCTCTCTCTCTCTCTCTCTATATATATATATATATATATATATATTTAAGAATACTAGCCCATGACTCCAGCCAAATTCACACCTAAGATAAAAAACGCAATTAACACTTATAGTCATGTGAAGGAGAAGGGAAGAAGAATCAATTTGATTTGAATATTAAAAAAATTTAATTAATTTTCCACTCTGTCAGACCTTCAAAGACAATAGCCAATTCCATCTGCCCACACACAAAACTTGGAAATAGATTACCAGTTTTCAATTTCTCTCTTCCACTTCCCGTAAACCATGTGACTCGAAATCAATCTCTCTCTCTCTCTCTCACCTACCTATGGTCTCTCCCCTCTGAACTCACCTCCGGGGGCACAAGGAGCAGAGAAACTGAAGAGAAAGCAATTGAAGAAAGGGAAAAAAAAAAAAAAACTGAAGAAAATGAAGAAGAATGGTGTTGCTGATCCAGCGAGCTCAAGTTCGATGGTGCTCGCTGTAATCTTTTAAGAAATTTCAAACAAATATTGTACCGGTCAAGATAACTATAATGTGTGAAACACCCCAGAATTAAAACCAATACATTTCCAGTGGTAGATCACACCAGTTCAGGTATGGCATCAAATTTATAACTTTGGTAAGATCCCCTCCCATTGAATCCACCAATTTCCTCCAATTTTTATTGACTAGTTGAAGGCCCATGCAATGCATTGTACGGCTTCAATCATAAAATTATAAAATCCAATTTTTATAACTTTGATCTAACCTGGAGGACATGTTTAACATACCTTAACAGCATGTTCGTTTTAAAATCCATAAAATACTCTTTCTTTAGCTTCAACTTCATTTACGTATTTTCATGGAGAACTTTCTTGTTTCAAATTAACATTTTGTCAAGTACACGAGTATAAGCATAATTGATACAACCAACACAAAAGAATGGAGCTAAGGCTTACTTCAGTAGAGTTTGTTGCATATTTGGTTGCAGCATTACACAAATCAGCCTAACAAAATAACACAAGCCACAAAACATCATAGCACTAGAATTTCATCATACCTCAAGTAATTTTCTTGATTGATTGATGCAATAGACTATTCTTAAAATGTGACGCATTATATTTTCTAGCTAATAACAGAACTTGTGTGCAAATACAAGTTTTGAGCAGATACTTTTCTTGCATACATACTTAAATTTTACCAAACCCTTAGCAAAAAATAATAATAATAATAATAATTAATTAATTTAATTTAACAAACCATAATGGTAAAAGAAATAACTGTGGTAGGGTGGTTCGACTCTACAGTGACTCTATAATGCCAAAAACGAATTACACTTAAATCTGGGACAACCCTTCAAAATACTGGAACAATTCTTAAAAAGTCCAAATTCAAAACTAACTACTAGGTTTTTTCTTACTAGAACTAGGAGAGACGTATATAAAAAAATCTATTATAAAAATGCTTTGGACACTGACCAGAAGATTTTCCTTGCTGAGCAAATCGATGTGAGGGTGCCCCAATTTGCAACTTCTCAAATGGAGGAGGACCTCCTGTACCACTCTCCTGTGATAGCCTCAATGATGAGCGGGAAAGACCTGAATATTTTTGGCTCATCTTCCATTCTTCATAGAGTGGTTGAACAAGTCCTCCTAATAGAGTTAACACTTTAGGATTCAAGCATACTATACCATTACGTACTACAGCTTTATTTTCCAAACGGACCTGCCAAATAAATTGCAAAAGAAGAGTTAAAACTTGAAATACAATGACCAATTGAAAAAATGTTTCTTGAGTACATATGAACTACTCAATAAAAAAACAGAGATGCTTAACCGTCAAATTAAAATTGGGAACATCAATTGAGACATGTGAGGCCTTAACAAGTATGGAAATGCCACCTATTCAACAACTTGAACAAGTCATGTCATCAGTGTCTCAACCAATAAGACTAAAACCTTGATCTCACCTTTTTCTCTTGCAAGCAAACAAATCATGTCTATACCATGGCATGATACATGAATCTCTCTCTGCCAAAAATTTCTCAACACCATAATTAAATCCAATCCAGCAGCAAATAAATAAAAACAAACATTAAAATAAGACTCAATTCAACTTTCAACAGACTAAGCAAGGCCCTAAAGAGAGCTCTCCATCAGCCGCAACATCCCAAATTAGTGCTTGAACACTAGAACTAGCTTTCCATTGCCTATTATAAGTCTTTAAAGGGAGGTTCCAGTTACGTTCCCCATCAACTAGCTCTAGCTAAGGTTAGATTGCCTGTCAAAATCTTATTCAGCCAAATAATCCAAAATCCATGATCACTACTACATCCATCCACCATTTCTTATCACCATTAGAAATATATTACAAATGTACATGCACAACTTGTACTATTTTATTTTTTTTTTGATAAGTAATAAAGAAGTATATTTCAACTTGTACTATTTTATTTCAGTACTTGTCTGGCACAATGTTATGTTCCTCCCCTCCCCCCCCCCCCCCCCTCCTCCCTGATGGGCTCATTGTAAAACAACAATTTTTTTTTTCCTGATAGCTCATTGTAAACATGTAGTGCTTAAGGCTTTCCGTTGTGAACCTAAGCAATCAGACTGAATCACATTAATTCATTCGTGCTTCCACTTTCTCTATTTCCCTCTCCTCAATCACTCTAATTCCCAACATCAATTCTAGCAGTATATAAGGCCCTCTACTTCATCATAAAATCTAATATCATCGAGTCATTCCATAATTGTCACTTGCATCATCTTCCATAATCACTAATAAACTATGAATTAGGAATTACTAGTGGACTAGCAGCTAACCAATGAACACAATTCGGGACAAAACTAGCAAGTTTAGTGCCAATAAAATTGCATAATTTTAGCAGATGTCAGATATATCAATACAGGCTCAATGTAGATGCACACAACTTGTGCTATTGTACTGCAGTACTTGTCCAGCATCCTAACGTGTACTACAGCTTAAGGTCCCCCAACGGGCTCATTGTAACTTTTAAGTCATCAGGCCGAGCCACATTAATTCATGTGTACTTCCACTCTCTCTATTTTCCTCTCTTCTCTCCCTCTCATTCCCAACATCAGGCTTAGCAATATATAAGGCCCTCTACTTCTTCATTATTCCATAATTGTCACTTACATCAATATAAATCTCGCCACAATAATGGGTTGGAAAAGATAGCTCCAAACCAGCTTGGAGCCAAACTTTATCCTAACAACAATGAAATTTACTAGTGGTCTAGCAGATAGCCAAATGAACACAATTAGCGATGAAACTAAAACTGAGAGATTACCTTAGTGCCAGGAACAACGTCGTCAGGGATCGAAGGGATATGAGAGAACTCTATAGCAGTTATCTCAGCGTGTCCATCTGTGAGCCCTAGCCTTAGAAGCCGCTTACTGCTTGAACTATGCGAAAATCCCTCAATTGTGCTTTTCGCTATGTCTCTCACCGAAGATATCTGCTCAAATTTCACCAAAATCAAAGCATCAGATTCAGAAATCAATTAACCAAGGTCCTGTTTGGTTTCCGAGAAAACGAGGCTAAAAAAGAAAAATAAATAGTTAAAAAAAAAAAGCGAATTGCCTGAAGGACTTTGGGACCGAGAATATGAGAAGGCTTGCGAGGGAGAGTCGGGTCGGGTAGGGACTTGGCTCCGAAGGATTTGAGATCCATGTTGGTGAGCTCGGACTCGACTGAATCCACAACCGTAGACATGTCGTCGGCCAAGGCGGAGTGGATCATGATGATGGCTTTCAATTGGTCGATGTCGCCGAGACACCATCCTCGACTTCTTAGCGTTTCTAAAATGATCGAATCCGAATCGGTGGTGGTGGTGGCGGAGGTGGAGGCGGCGGCCGTGGTGGTGTTCTCTTCCATTTTTTGTTCTTTTAGCGCCTGTGCGCTGCGATCCTGGGAATTTGAATCGGAATGTGAAAAGCAGAGAAGGAAAATTCTGTTTGCGAGAAAAAAGTTGATGTTGGGCTGGGCCGAAGAGAGGTTGATATAGTTTGGGTTTCGAAAAAGGCCCAGATCTGGTTGCTTCATGCAATAGTGCATTAACTAGTGGAATTTGAAAGTTAAAAATTCTTTTATTATGCTTAGCATGAAATATAATTGTTTTTCGCTAAAATTTTCTAGAAAATAACTCAATCTCATGTGAACCTAAATAACACAAATAACTCTATCGTATATGAAATTAAATAAAGGAAGTTAAAAGATAGTTTTCCAACTCATTTTAAAATCACTATCAAACATAGGAAAAAAATATAGTTTTTTAGAAAATACTTTTTGAAAAATTATTCATTTTTCATAAAATGTTAATATTGAAACAAACAAAGCATTAATCCTTGGATTAGAAAATTTTTTAACCATTCAACCTTTTCATTTTTTTTACATTTTTACCTTTTACATCTCAGTACTACACAATAATTGCACCGTGCAATAACATTCAAAAATACTTTATAGAACAAGGGGAAAAAATATTTGATTTTTAGCTTTTTATTTTATTTTATGTATAGCTGTACCTAAAACAAAAAAATGAACCATTAAAAAAGTATAAATAAGCTGACAATTTTATTTTATTTTAGGCGAAAAGCACCTTTTAGTCCCTACATTTTTAGGAGATTCCCATTTTAGTCCCTACATTTTATTTTTATTGCTATTAGTCTCTATCCTGAAAAACGCTTCCCGTTTTGGTCCCTGCCGTTACATCAGAAACGGAGAAAACTGACGTAGCAAACGGTAGGAATAAATAATACTAAATTAAAGCTGACGTGGCCTAAATTAATAATAAAAAATGTTTTTTGGCATTAAAAAATGCCACGTCAGCATTTAAATTAAAAAAATTAATTTATTAATTTTAACTAAATAAAAAAAATTAAAAACAGAATTAAAAACTAAAAATCATATGAATTGAGATCTAAGTGTGTCTCGAACAAGAACACAAACTCAGATCCAAGAACACAAAACTGAAAAAAAAAAAAAAAAAAAAATTAAAGCAAAAAAAACTGAAATAAAAAAACCAAACAAGCTAAACTCTTAGAAGCATACTTGTGAACAGTCTCTTTCAACTTTTCCTCATCTAGAAACTGTAAGATCAAGAACACGAGCTCTCTACTAAGCAACGACATAGTAGCCGCCCACCTCTTGTTCGATTCCCAACAAACCAAAATCACCAAAAACACCACTAGATTTGCAAAAATAAAAATAAAAACTCAAAAGGGTTAATTTCTAACTACCTTTATTATTTAAAAAGAAAAACAACACATAGATTCAATCAAATCTATACCCAAAACCAGATCACTAAACTCCCATCCTTAAACACAAAAAGAACCCATTTTTACATACAAAAATTATTACCATGTACTTATTAGAAGACAAACATGTGCGAAGTAAAAATCAAGTAAACGAATAAATAAAAAAGTCAAAATGAAATCTGGGATTTTTTTTTCCTTTTAAATTTTTACTTAAGAGGATCACAAAAACAAAAGAAAGTTGCTTTAGACCATGTAGGTATCAAAGATGCAAAAGCCACATGGTGTGAGGGTGAGATGAGAGCAAAGCGACGACGAAAATCAGAGCTTGACGACGAGGCGAGCTCGACTGGGTCCTGACGGGGGCAACGACGTCCTCGACGGCATCCTCAACAGCGTCCTCGACGGCGTCCTCGACGGCGACAGAGATCGGTGCGAAGAGAGAGGGAGATACTAGAGTTTAGCTTGTTTGGTTTTTTCTAAGTGTATGTATCTTTTTTTTTTCTTTTTTTCTTTTTAATTTCTGGGTTTGTGTTCTTGGATCTAGGTTTGTGTTCTTGTTCAAGACACACTTAGATCTCAATTCATATGATTTTTAGTTTTTAATTCTGTTTTTAATTTTTTTTATTTAGTTAAAATTAATAAATTAATTTTTTTTTAATTTAAATGCTGACGTGGCATTTTTTAATGCCAAAAAATATTTTTTATTATTAATTTAGGCCACGTTAGCTTTAATTTAGTATTATTTATTCTTACCGTTTGCCACGTCAGCTTTCTCCGTTTCTGATGTAACGGCAGGGACCAAAGCGGGAAGCGTTTTTCAGGATAGGGACTAAAAGCGGTAAAAATAAAATATAGGGACTAAAATGGGAATCGCCTGAAAATGGAGGGACTAAAAAGTGCTTTTCGCCTTTATTTTATTTATGATAATTTTACATTTACAAAAGAGGTAAAATGTTTTGAATCTTTGACATTTCTGTTGAAAATATCATAAAATTTTAATTTTGCTACAAAACTCTTATCATAAACAAGCTACAATTTTAAGTTAAAACAAAGGCGGTTATTCATATACCAATTAGACATTATTTTAGATTTTTTTTATTGATAAGATTATTTGGGATGTTTATATAACTCATACTCTTAGTTATTAATTTCATTTCATTCTATCCGTAACGACTAAAATATTTCATTCAGTTGATTAACTAGTACGAATCACCCTTCTATTTTATCTTGTTTTAAAATTTTGGCATATTCTATTTTATTCCACTTAATTTCAATCAGTTTGGTGATTGAATCAAAAAAGGCGATCGAAGGTGAAAGCTCATTCCAACGCCAGTTTGATGAAGCCGTTGGAGCTGGGAAGGGCAAACCAATAAGAATCGAACCGCACCGAGGTTTATATAAAAAATCTTCAGAAACACCTCAAACCCTCTAATTTATGAAGTTTGTAACTCTCTCTTTCTCAAACCCTAACCCTACCACGATGAACCCACCCCAAACAAACCCAAACCCTAGCCGCTACAGCCATCTTTCTCTTTCTCTCATAGAATCTGGGTTTTGATCTACGATCACTCATAATCTCACTATCCTCTCTTAGAATCTTTTATAGAGAGTTATTATTTTCTTCCAATATCTCAACAATTGTACTCGTTGAATATTTCTTTGCAAAACCATCAATTATAAATAAATATATATATATAAAACAAATGAATTGGTTTCTTTGTACTAATACCACTATGATCATGCCAAAATCATGAAATATTAACTATGATATTGGCATGTTAAATGTATTTCATGCAAAAAAGGGCACATTGCCATGAAGATTTTTCATATGTGTATAGTATTTAAAATATCAAATAACAAGTTTTAAAAATTTGTAAATTCTAAATGGTTTCATTTCTAATGAATACCTCAATTTAGTTTCAAACATAGTCTAGGGTAGATTCAACCAGATGCAAATGTCAAATGTAGTATTACATAATACATTAATTGTATTATTTTTATCAATACCACTAATAATAAGATTTCCTGTTTGAGTTTCATCATTTAGTTAAATAATTCTTAAACTCTCTAAAATACCCCTATCTTTTAGTTAATTAATTTTAAATTTAAAAACACAATCTAGTTGAAAGAGAAATTTACTATTTTTAAAAAATTTCATAAGTTTTAGGTTTTTTCCTTTTTCACATACAAATAACTAAGAAAAAAAAAATTCACATAGAGAAAGATCCTAAGAATTAGGACACTACCTCTATCTTATTTTTAAACATTATAACACTAAACAGTCTAAACCCAAAATAATAAAAAATAAAATATAAAAAAAAGCCTCATTGCACATGCGATGAGGCTAGTATATTTCTAATGGGAAAATGCTAGAACTATAAATTATTTTACAACATTTTTTTACAAACTGCTGATATAAGGAGTGATTATTGATAAGTCAAAATATGATATTAGTGGTAGACTCAAATGAGAACCAGTAAGAATTGAGCATATTAACAATTTATAAAATATATTGTAAAATAGTTTGTGGTAGCATTATTCTTTATAAAATGCATTTTAAATTTTTAATTCTAAAAATATAAGTGGCAATCAATATCAGAACAAATTTCATATTTTAGATGGTCATTGTCTTTCTTGGCAATATTGTACTTCTTTTATTGAATAATGGATTTCGGTGATAAATTTGTCTAAAAAACTATTAATTCTAGTTTTAGATTTGATATAGAGAAAAAAGAAGAGTAAAATTTTTGGGAGATTTCAAATTTTTACACTCTTAAACTATCGCAAACATGGTAAAACGTATTAATAAAATCTTGAATATTCGAAAAGAGTATAATATTTTATAAACAATTTTTATTTATTAAAATTTTGGGCCTTATTTAAATTTTTTATATCTTAAGAGATATAGACAAGGCATTCTATCGCCAATCGAATGTTTTTTTTTTATAATTAAAAAAAAAAGAAAAGTCAGAAGCCTTACTTTTTTTATTACAAAATTATTTTGCGCTATATTATAAGACAACTAGATATAATATATTATATTTTTGGGGTCTTCTTTTATTTAGGGTACTTAGGTCATTGTCTAAACGGCCTAATGGTTGAGCCGCCCCTGGCATTTTGATATGTTTTTGTGGATTTTTATCTTTTTGGGTTATTGAGTTTTGATTTTTTGTGGGTTCTATTTGATTTGTGTTTGATGATCTTTGATTAATGGGTTTGAAATTGTGGGTCTGCTGATCTTTCGATATATGGGTTTGAGTCTTTGATCTGTGAGTTGGTTGAGTGAGTCTTTGATTTGTGGAGAAAAATTGATTGCCCTGCACCACACCAGTAGAGAAAAACCGCATCGCTGTAGGTTGGAAAACCAACCTGTGTGCAATAGTGCTGATTTTGGGAAAACCAATCCCAACGGTTCAATGAAAATTTTGGGCAAAATCTGAACCAATCGAACTATGCACACCTTCAATCACAATGCTATTAGGTAGGCAACCAAGGCTGCAAATTTCCAATCCACAGTCCATGACATGTGCAATCTTCTATTTATTTGCAATCCACAATCCATGGACTAGTTCACAACTTAGTACGCTAGGCCTCTTTTTGTATGACCCTGGGGACCCAAACCCATCAACCTCATCCCTCTCTGGGCCTTTGTTGATGCTTATGGACAAGTTCCTCTTGTTCTCCCTTCTATTATGTGATTTTGTTTCAACAAATTTATCCTTCTTTACCCAAAAAAATCACAAAATGTTATCACTGATGCACAGTTAAAAAAAAAAAAAAATATATATATATATATATGTAGTGAGAGATTTATTAATGTGTATTCTTAAGGCATATATTAGTAATTCATTTTAAGAAATTTTTTATGAAAAAATGAAAAAGTAATTCACTGGTTTGATAATTTTTTTAATTTTTCATGAAATTTTTTTTTAAATAGATGGTTAATGTGTACCCTCCGAACCCATATATATATATATTTATTTTTTTTTTGAATGAATGTACTACGAAAAGGGTCAAGAGATAAAATGGTTTTTTTTTTTTAATGAGTATTTTTATTATTATTATTTTTATAATGAATTAAAATGGCCATTTTCTACTTTTTATATTGCCGACAGTGTTATCTAGTTTTTATTATCTACTTTTACGAGTTACGACGGTCACATCCGAAATCGGTAGATGGGATGATGGGACAGACATTTCCAAATGGTCACATCAGAATTTGATAAAATTATAACGTGCAACAAATCTCTTTTTGAAAAAATTTGATTGAGAATCGAAAAATTTGTCAATTTTCAATTAATTTTTTTGTAAAATTGGTATATTATTGTGTGTATTTGGTATATTATTGTGTGTTTTAAGGTTGTACGTTAGTAAAATCTAATTATAATTTAGGAGTACTGTTAGGGATACTAGTACAACTTTATTTCACAACTCAACACATAGTAAGTTATGATTGATAAAAATGTGTCCTACATGATCTATTGACACATTTTTATTTATCACAACTCCTTATATGACTATTTGTGGCACAATTATTTCAAAAGTGATGTTCTTGGCATTATTCATAATTTAGATTAGCCCGATATCATAACTGCTAGTACTTCATATAGTACTGTATTGTTTTGGTGGGGGTACGTATGTTACGTATGAATCATACTACGTACTAATATTATTATTAATTAGCCTACGTATGCTACTTATGATGCTATAATATAGTATATTATTTATTAGCCTAGGTAGGTTAATTATGAACTATGATACTATATTAATTAGTTTAATTTTTTATGAGATTAGGGGTCTGTTTGGATACAATTTATTTTGCTGAAAACTGAAAACTGAAAATACTATAACAAAATAATTTTTAAATGTATGAATAGTACAGTGAGACCCATTTATAATGTTTTTTTTTCCTGAATAAAGTATTTATGGGTCCCGTGAACAGTGCACGGGACCTACTGAACAATGATCTATGTCTCCTGAAATGCGTGCATAAAAAAAAAAAAAAAAAAGGAAACGCCAAACATGAAACACGCAAACGCAATTAGCTGAATCCAAACATATACTAGGTATGTGTTTGACTCCAGCTTAAAAAACTAGCTTATTTTACTATTCATCTTATTTTTATTACTATTCATGGGCCACCATGACATTTTTTGGTACTGTTCATGGGTCTCACTGTACTATTTCAGTTAACTTTTAGTTTTATCTACAGTACTTTCAGTAAAAAGTTTTCAGTTTTAGCAAAATAAGCGGATCCCAAACGGACCCTAGGTGTGCGTTTGACATGGATTATTTTTGTCAACTTATTTTACTAATCGGCTTATTTTTGCTACTATTTATAGGTCTCACTGCACTTTTTGGTACTATTCATGGGTTCCACTATACTATTTCAGCTAACTTTTACCTTTATACAGTACTTTCAGCAAAAAGTTTTCAGTTTCAGCAAAATAAGCAAATCCCAAATGGACACTAGATATGAGTAGAGCAGTGCCGATATCTTTAAACTATTTTATTTAACCATCTCAAAAGTTACTTTATCTATTATACGGTTACCATACCATTTTATAATTCATCCAACATTTCAACTTTTATTTTACTATACCACATGTTAAAGTAATATAAAGTAAAATAAAAATAATATAAAAATAGAGAAAAGGGAGAAAAGAGGGGAGTGAGTGGGACTGTGAAAGACATAGGAGAGAGGGTGAGTAATAAAAAAAATGAAATTTAAGTTTACAATTGGTGAATAATAACTTCTTGGCTAAAATGCAAAACTGATCCTCTAAGTTTTACCACTTTTCATTTCAGTCCTTTAAGTTTGCATTTGGTCATTTTAGTCCTCTAAGTTTCAAAATTCCTCAATTCAGTCATCTGTTAAAAAGCCATCCATTTCTGCCGTTAACACCCTAAAACGATGCCGTTTTGGACTGATTTTAAAATCTAATTTCTATTTGATTATTTATTTCTTAATTTTAAAACATGTTAATTAAAAAAACCCAGAAATTAAAAATAAAAATAAAAAATCAAACCCCAATCAAAGTTGTCCCTTGCTGTGGGAAAAGAAGGAGATGATGACCAAGAAAGCATGGGAAGGAGAGAGGACTATTGTGAAACAAAGTAGCTTTGGTGAATCGGGGATTGGAGGCTGACAATGAGGCAGTGGATGTGGTAGATTTTGGAGAGCCAGGAGTCGACCATGTGTGGGGAGTGTGGCTGACGACAGTTTAGAATTGGTCGGAGTCTAAGTGTGACTTAGAAGAGGTCATGGGTGTCTTGGTTCACTTCATGGTCTAAAATGTTCATAGCCATGGCGGTGAAGAGGAAAAAGGAATTCTGGGTTTTGGGTTCAGAGGGTATAAGAGTGAAAATGCAGAGTGATGAGTGAGTATATAGAAGAAAAATGTCAGATTGAGATGATTGCAATGATAATGGTGTTCATGGTATTGGGATTTGTATAGTTTTGCTGGGATTTCATTGTTGACTTATTGGGTGTGGAAGCCATTGATGATAGCTGGGAGGGACGTTTTTTATTTATTTAATATTTCTGGTTTTTTTGATTAACGTTTTATAAATAAGAAATAAATAATTAAAGTAAAATTAATCCAAAATGACGTCATTTTGGGATATTAACGCCAAAAATGGATGGCTTTTTAACAGAGGACTGAATTGAGGAATTTTGAAATTTATAGGACTGAAATGACCAAATGCAAATGTGAGGACTATTTTTGTCGCAAGGTTCGACGTTCAGTTCGACCCATACATGGGAAGCCGAGGAAGCCTCTTTGACTCAAAATCCCACATCGAAGGAAAACCCCCCCACTTGCTGCCTTATAAGCTGTGAAGCCAAGGGAGTGCTTATAAGGCAGCAAGTGGAGGGGTTTTCCTTCGATGTGGGATTCTGAGTCAAAGAGGCTTCCTCGGCTTCCCATGTATGGGTCGAACTGAAGGTCGAACCTTGCGACAAAAATAGTCCTCACAACAAAATTAAAGGACTGAAATGAAAAATGATAAAACTTAGAGGATCAGTTTTGCATTTTAGCCTAACTTCTTCTTTTTTTAAGTAAAGGTGAATAATAACTTGTATATGTAGAAATCTACTGTAGCAGTATTGTAAAAGTTTTAGCAAATATATATCTAGGTAATGCATATATTTTGTGTCACAATGCTAAAAAATAGGATATCCTACACCTCCGGATACTAATGCTCTAATTAATTAGCCTGAATATATAGACTTTCTCGTGAAAAGTCAATTTGGATTTGCTATTTTGTAAGGAATAGCTTGCTATTTTATGAGGACCAGCTGGTCTTAGATGTAGCTTGTCAAAAGTCATTCTGAAATTAAACAAGCCTCACCAACCACTTGAACACAACGGTCCAACGCATGGTTCATATTATTTCTGAACTCAATGAGGGAGGCTGCGGTATACTGAGAAAAATATTTAGTCAAATCTATTTTGATTGGGGCAGGTCGAATTCAAGTAACACTGTATGCAACACTACTAAGTTTTAGAGAATTGTTTTTGTAGCTGTAGCTTCTGTTTGGTCAAGAGGAAATGTAACACAGCCGCTTATGCTGCAGCTAAATTCGCCATTTTGTCTGTTCAGTCTTTTTATTTCAATACTTAAAAAAAAAAAGAGTTTTTCTATTTCAATAAACTCAGTCTTTCAAATGTTTTAAAGACTACCCGTGAGGTTGACTGTAGTTCCCTGTTTTAATTTTTTATTTCAATAATATTGAAATTTATAAATAATAAAAAAAAAGTCAAATTCAAGTCCCCCATGTACTATTAAGTAATAACAACAATAAACCTAAAAGAAAATGAGAAAATCTATTGATATAAGAAAATGCCATAACATTTTCACAATATTCTTCTTCTTCTTCTTCTTTTTATTTATTTTTAAAAAAAACAACGTTCTTATTTAAGTTTTAATACATGTTCCAAAAAATAAATTATATAATATATATTATAATGCTTATGTGGAAAAATTAAAACTTTCTAAAGCTTTACATGCTAATAATTATATAAAAAAATGCTAATAATTAAGTTGCTATAAACAGTTGAACACTTTCATTTCACCATTATTATTAGTCATTAATTCATGTGAATGTGATACACACACAAAAAGAAGTGTGTATAGATTTTTATTTATATTTATTTTTATTTTTTTTATGGATATAAGATTGATTTAAAGTCTTTCATTTTTGAATTTGATATACAGACTAATGCTTTATTTTTCAGTGAGGGACCTTCAGCATTAAGTTGCAATTAATGTTCCCAACATGGTGCTAAACATTCAATTGGTAAGTGCAGTTACCACCGCACACCTTTGATGCGATGGTCACTCCACAAGTATAAGTGCTTGTGGAGTGTGGGGAGTAAGGGTTAGGGTTCAAGTCTCCAAGAAGGAGCTTCATACACATATACATCTAGATTAGGCTAGAGTAGAATTTTTATCTTGTATAAAAAAAAAAAATGGTAAGTGCAATTATCACTTGCTGAGTTCCTGACCGGTAAAGAGAAAAAGTTATGGTAAAATTCAATATGCTCACGCTGTTTAGCCAAAGTTCCTTTGGACGGAAGTCATCAAAAGAATGAGGAGGGTAAAGAGAAAAAGGAGAGGGAAATCAGGAAAAGAAAGGTTATAGATTTTCCCTTCAATTATTATGTATTTGAAAAAGATCATTAACTTGGACCCCTTTAATTTATATATTATGCAGTGAATTAATTACAATTAGCCAATTAATCATATAATAAGATGCTCTTTATGTCATTTTTTAATATTTTTCTAATACTTACTTTACTTTGCAAGATCAGTTTGATATACAGGGAGACCCTGTACATGTAAAGAAATCGCTAAATATTGAGTGTGGAAGATTATTGAGTAACCACTCCAATAAGTTGTATTCCAAATATAAAAAAACTCATAAAGGATCAAGGAGAGGCGTATGCAAGAAACCACCCACCAAATAATGCCACACTAAAGCAATGGATTGTACTTAATAATGGGAAGTGGAGTGACAAAGATTGACAGGTAACTGTAATATTGTCAAAATTTTAATTACAAGTAAAGTATGTTCTCCCCTTTCATCTAAGAATTATTACCTATGTGTGCATTGGATTAATATTTTATGTAGATCTTATTATTGTCTCATGTCTACTAGATTATGCTATCAAATTCATTGGATTAATACTTATTTGAAGGGTAAAGTTGGTCTATATTGTAAGATTCATAATCTAATACAAATTTTAAATATTTTATTGTTCTTTATTCTTTATAGGAAATTTCATTGAAAAACATTGAAAACATAAATAAAACGCATGACAAACATTCTCATAGATGTGGAGCAAAGTCACTTGTAGTTAGTGTAGATGAGGAGGTGTGTGATATTTCAATTTTTCAAAGCTTAATATATTACTTGTTGTACTTAATTAACTATATATCTAACATCGGAAAGTAAATTAATCAGAGACATAAAAATGAAGGTCATATTCCTAAAGTGGCAAAAATCTACCGCGATAATTCAAAGACAAATAAGTGGGTACACCTTGATTGTGAAAATACATATGTACGTATATCACTACGTGCATATTATGTTTTTAAAACTAGAACATATGTATTTATATTCTAATTGATTGTTTCTATTCTTTAAAATGAGATGTTGAGAGTACGGATGAGCATTGTAGCATTCTTAATATAAAGCATTTGACCAAAAATGAGATATCTATAATGGTTCTTAAGTTGAGATCTAGCTACGTAAAGTGACTTGGCATGAGGCATTTCTCATCTCTAAAGGCTATTGCCTCATCTTCTTCCTCAACTCAATATATCCAGTAACTTGAGGGTTAGATAAACGAGCTCAAAGATACAAACATAAGGCAAAAGGAGAAGATAGATCAACTCAAGGATGCAAACTTAAGGCAGGATGAGAAGATAGACTCGCAAAATATTCAAATAGTTGGTATCATACAATTTTTGAGGAGCAAGGGATTTAATAACACTTTTGGGAGTGGGGGGAGCGCTCATATACTAGTTAGAAGATATCTTGGTTAGTGTTTTTTCCCCCCTAATAAATAGTGTTTACCCACCTCTCATTGTCTTAGATATTTGTGTTTAATTAGTAATAAATATTATCCATAGTAATGCAACACCATCTTATGACTGATATCTTATTAGGAAATCCAATATGTAAGGTCACATGAGCATGCAAATTTACCTTGCTTGGTTATAACAAGTGTGCTTCACTTTTGAGTTTGTAAAAATTGGCTAAACCATTTTAATTAGTTTTATTGCTCTTTCAAAATCTATAATTACTGAATTTGATCCAACATGGGTTCTTGTAAGGCAAATATTTTGTAAAAGTTTTATGATGCAGATAAAGAAATATGTGAAGAATGTAAGTTTTACCTTTCTTGTTTATGCTGCAATTTTCTCAAAGTGATTAGCATGATAATGCTAGAGTTTGATGTTTCCTAGACTTTAATTTTTTTTGGATGCCTTTAGTGCATCAAATTGTTGGAGCATGATTGAAATCTTTGAAGGTATTAATGATGACTTTTGATGATAAATTTTCATTATTATGATTTGTAACATATATTAATGAAACTTTCTATAACACTTATCAAATATAAATGAAGCCTGTGAACTTATTGAAGCAATTCATAATATTAGACCATGCAAAGTTAGCTTATTTTTCTCGCGGGGAGGGGGTTGGAATGTGACTTTGGTCTCTAGGGGCCACATGTGAGCTACACAAACACCACCCTTAGGTCCAATAACACCAATAGGAGAGTTAGACATAAGCCTAGTTAGTAATTATGCGTACAATACACGTACGTATGTAATATTTTTTTTAAAAACTTCCGTCTTCTTGAGTTTCAACCTATGGCGTCCGCTACTGATGATAGCTCTTTATTATCGGACCAAGATACCAATAAGTTTTTTGGTGTATACTTTACCAATTGAGTTAACTGAAATCCACGTATCTTTTTTTTTTATTGAATATAATTTGTTAGTATCACTAGTAGTGACTATCGTACAAATTTCAGAATTTATAAATTTAAGAGAAATAATACCATATGTATAATATTTTTATAACAAACTTTACAATAGTTGATATGATTAACTGTGAGTGGTGAAAAAAATGGTAAATTTAAGTGTCAATTGTGTCTACGACCGGGAACCAATTCAGCAAATTTAAATTTATTATGAAAAAATTGTGTCTGTAACATTATTGATTAAAGAAATAAATAGTAATTAGTTCAATTAAAGAATAATTAAAAAAATACTAGCAAAAAAGTTTATAATATTATTTTATCTATTGACTATCTTATTTCAAACTTATTTGTATTTAATTCTAACGTAATTGTTTATATATATTTATTATAAAGGAAATAAATATGGTTGGAAAGTAAGATCACTTCGGGGAGTATGTTGGATTATTGTATTTATCTTCATAAAAATATAAAAATATATGATAAATATTTCCGTATTTTTGTTACAAAAATTTTAAATATAAACGTTTTATACACATACTATACATGTACTGTTATTTTTTCGTTTTCGTATTTTTCTGCTGAATATTTAAATGTAATTTCTTAAATATGCCGAATTATATCCGTCCGTATACTTACTATATTGTACACGTATCATATTTTTCTAACTATATATGGACGTAAATGTGCATTATATAATATTTGAAAATATATCTTTGTTTTATACAACTTAGCTTCTTTTGAGTTGTGGTGACTTAAATGCAATGGTGACGTAATATTTTTAACGTACTGCTAAAAATGTTTCTTATATTACTAACATAATTAATGTTTTTTCCTGATGGTATTGATGTATTTTTCTTAATTTATACTTGTGCAAATACGAGATTGGTGATAAAAAGACATTTTTTTATGGCGCTACTTGAACTCAATTATATTTTTGTAATGTATGGAAGACATCTTTCATCTATATATTGTTGTAATTACTTTGTGAACAACTTACTTCAATGGTTTTAATAGTACAATGGTTTTTCATTTACTTTTTAGATTGTATGGATGATTTGTTTATAGATGTGGTTGAAAATGAATTGATGATTTGTTTATGGATGTGGTTGGAAATGAACAAGTTAGTGTAATGTAATGGCAAGTTAATGAAATGAACATTAATAAATTAAAAAAAAATGGTGATGAAAATTTTTGTCACCAATAGGTCGAATTAAAAAAAAAAAAAAATAGTGACAACCTATTTCGTCACCAAAATGTTAAATAAAAAAAAGAAAAAAAGAAATTGGTGATGAAATGTTTTGTCACCAATAGGTTGAACTCTAAATAGAAGCAAAAATTGGCAACGAAATAATTCGTTGCCTAATCTATTGGAATTAGAAACTTTAAAAAAAGGTACAATCATTGATGAAATATATCGTTGCCTAATATGGTAAAATAAAAAATTACAAATTAAAAATCATTGGTAATGAATTTATTTTGTCTTTGAATATAATGTTTAGCGACGAAAATAATGGGTGACGAAAAAATTTCTTCACCTATGATTTTATTTTAATTAAAAAAATTAGATATATTAGTAATGAAAATTTTCGTCACCAGGATATTCGGTGACCGAGATTATGCAATGAATGATGTTTCGTCACCATATGTCTTAGGTGACAAAATAAGGACATTTCGTGATGAAAATTTTCATCACTATAGGTCTTATTTGTTGTAGTGGTGATTTTTGTGAGGAAGATGGTTGTTTGGTTTATGAGAAAGTGATGTAATCAAAGAGAGAGATGGATATAGCACATGAAAAAAGAACAATTGATGTGAAGTGTATTGTCAAATACTATATTAAAGTATAAAAATTAATTTTTCGTGTGTTAAAATAAGAATGGGATACAACACTGCTCTAATAAGAATTGTAATGCCTTTATAAATGTTATCCAACAAAAGAAATTGCCTTTATAAAGGTCAAGATTTAAGGCATGCAACTGTCTATTCTCAATGGGGGTAAAGAGTTCATGGAATATCCAAATATGTTGTGCTCAATCCTGTGTGGTCTATTTCATTGTTTTATTGTTGTATTGTCCCATATGGAGGTCAAGGTCATGATGCCAGTCTCTTTAACAGCCTTTAAAGTCATCTTCATCTATAATGTGGCACGTTAAGATGATATTTACCTTAACATTTATATACATGTATGTAGTGAAGGAGCAAAATTTATTAGAGACACACGCACGCATATGTGAATATTTAAGACCAATTTGAATAAATAAAAACCATTCATGTAAATAGTAAACAATATTTTAATACGAAGAAAATCCAAAAAAAGACATATTTGTTATATATTTTGTATCTATCATTTTATGAATTTTTAAAGTCAAAATTGAACTTATGATGAAAGGATTTTAGTAGATAGACAAACCTTGATTATAGCTCATGTAAATTTTGATTTGGTTAATTATATAGGCCAATAAAAAATATATATAAACTCAAAAAATGATCAGATTATAACATTTTTAAAAAAACTAAATTATGAACATTTACATACTTGAATTTTAAGAGTTAACTTTAAAATAATATTTAATTTTAGAGTATATCATGTAATCATTATTATTTTTTTATTACTTATAGAAATTTACATAAAAAATAAATTATAACATCAAGAAATTGAGCTTCTTGATCATTTTAATTACTTTTGAAAGGTAAAAATATATTTTTTTTCTTTTTTAGATCAAATCTCTTGCCTTTTCAGAATGGTAGAGCTAGGAAATTTTATTCGGGAGGACTGCAGTTAAACCTTAATCTTACACACACACACAAGAAGGTGTATGTATGTATTATAAATTCAATCTAATTACTTTATATCTAAAAAGAATAAATATCACAAAACTACAATTTTAAGAAAAAATTATGTCCTTATCATTTATATGTAGAATAATTTGAAGAATTCTTTTTATATTTTATGTTTTTATATTTTGAATTTTTATGCAAAAGAATATTATATAAAGGGTGTGTGTGTTCTCAAATCACATGTCATGTGCTCAATAATTGATTACTCCATATGATAATTATATGAAACACTTTCTTTTAATAGTTTGGTAATAGTATATGAGTTGGGCTGTCCACCCGATCACTTCGGTAGGGAGGCAATTTAAACCCACACCCGCAGATACCCGCCTCACCCACTCTTAATGGACAAGTTTTACCCGCCCCGCATAACAAATGGGGCAGGGATGGGGGTTAACATTTTTTCCCCACACTTGCCTTACACCCACCCCGTTTATATTTTAATAATTAAAAAAAAATTCTTATAGGTTTTTATAAGACGTGTGTGTGTGTGTGTGTGTGTGTGTTTAGCCTTCTAACTTTAAATTTATGACTTTTTTTATATTGTATTATTGAATTTATACTTTTATGTTTTAATATTTACGTTGTTTATATTTTTTAATTGTTGTATTGCTATGTTTGAATTATTTTTGTATTTCTTATTACTTGAATTTTTGTATTGTTATGCTTTGAGAAGGTTTTGAAATGTTAGAACTAGTTTTTTTTTTTTAATGTTTTATGTGTTTTAATTTAATGCGTTCAAAATAAACTTTTAATAAATTATATATATATATATATATATATATATATATAATCTGAGTGTGGCCCATGGGGTGGGGGAAAAAAACCCACCCCGAAGCAAAAGTGGGGTGGGGTGGGGAATAGGAAACCCGCCCCATACGCGCCCTGTTGCCATTCCTACATTTTGGGTCTCCTATACCTGGACCCACTACTGACCGGTAAAAGGAGTCGATTCGGGTGATCAAACTTCCTCAGGTACTGGTTAGTCCTTGGTCGGAGTTGGATTGTGAGAAACTCTGTCGGTTTAGCCAAAAGTAGCCGAATTTGGCAAGATATGGTCGAATCTCAAAGAGATCTCAGTGGATCTTGAAGAGATTAGGACGAATCTTGATGAGATCTGGCTGAATCTCAACGAGATTTCGCCAAGTCTTGACAGATCGAATAGAAAATACCAACGAATCACTATTATCGATGGAGGACGGTGACTTTCCGATGTGTAGACGGTTGGGTCGGTTGAAAATCGGCTTCTCATGCTTAGACCCGCCAACCAACCCGTTGCCACCGTCATTGGCGTCGAGTCGACCAATTCTTGATTTGGATCGGACAGGATGGGCTGGTGGATTGGGTCACGAGTTTGGTTGGACACCCCTATATATGAGACTAAAATTGTGATTAAATTAATTATAAATCATAAATACATGAAAACAAATGAAAATTTAATGGCATGATTAAAAAAAAAAAAGAATCAAGGGTAGAGAAATATTATTACATTTTACACAAAACCTATTTATGTTAAATTTATAACCTATCATATATATATATAATTGTCATTGGACATATATATATATATATATATATATATTTTTTGGGAGGATTATGATATACTTTGTTATTTGAGTATTAATTGCCACCGTCATTGGCGTCGAGTCGACCAATTCTTGATTTGGATCAGACAGGATGGGCTGGTGGATTGGGTCACGAGTTTGGTTGGACACCCCTATATATGAGACTAAAATTGTGATTAAATTAATTATAAATCATAAATACATGAAAACAAATGAAAATTAAATGGCATGATTAAAAAAAAAAAGAATCAAGGGTAGAGAAATATTATTACATTTTACACAAAACCTATTTATGTTAAATTTATAACCTATCATATATATATATAATTGTCACTGGACATATATATATTTTGGGAGGATTATGATATACTTTGTTATTTGAGTATTAATTGTCTATAAGTATGCTTACACTAACAAGAATATAAACAATTTAAAAAAATTAGGGGTAAAAAAAACTATAATTATATTACAAAGAAAAATAAAAGAATGTTCAAAATTTTTGGGGACTTGGCCCTCGTTAGTCTACAAGTGGCTCCGCCATTGCTTCTTAATTTATATATATATATATATATATATATATATATATAGAACCTTTTATAGGCTATTGATAAAATATAAAAAAATTTCCTTTTTAATTTCAAATGAAGTTTAACACGTAAAAGAAATACTAATAGAGTACGAACTTTGATATGGTTTGGAATTTTTGGCCAGACCAGGTGCGCAATTCCCCTTCCCTTGCATCTATGCATGCATGTTAAGTGTAGTAAAAAACTTTATTGTTTGGATTTTGCTTCCCCAAAACCAATAGCTATTCCTGAACACACCAAATCCATTAAATAAATTGATTTTCTCTAAATTGCTCAGCTATCAAACACACTTTATTCTCACCAATATTCCAAGATGTGTGTGACAAATTCTCACTTTCACCGCAATTAATTACTTATGGGATAGAATATAGATATATGGTTAGAACTAATCTTGACCCAACAAGTAATCTGCCCCATAGTGCAAAGGCATTAAAGGTGTAAAATATTGGTTGGATGTGATAATTAAAAAGGTTTCAGAAACCTTAATCGTAAATTGTCAAGCTACAAATCTCGATTGTCGGATGGAATAATAATAATTAATAAAGGTAATAGCTAGTTTTTTTTTTTTTTTTTTTTTTTTGAGAGTGAAGGTGATAGCTAGTTGGTCGGTCGTCATTGTAAATGAAAATGACGAGTGCAGAGTTTTCACGTTAATGACAAAATTGCAGCTGTATTTTGCGCTAGGGTTACACTACTAATTAATTGGTCCTTAATCACATGTGATGTTTTTGGAACCAATAAAGCAGTCACTATGACGAAATGGGATAAGACAACACAATGATTCGGCGGCTTTAAATTCGATTTCATTCTCATTGGCACGGTGCAGTGAGAGGCAAGCTTTAAGATTTGTCAGTTGTTTCGTAAAGACTTCTCTGCATATATTGTGTGGTAAAGACTAAAGAGTGGTTGTACTTACTATATATAGATAAATTTCACCTTCATTCACCCTCGTAGTTTACACAAGTAAATTTCACAAAGAAAACGTACATATACTCGATTACCTGTGATCCAAGTGACCAAGAGTGCGTTTGCGTTTAAGAATTTTTTTTTTTAGCGAATGAACAGTAAAATACTGTTCATGCACTGTGCGGGAGACAATTTTACTGTGCAGAGACAAATTTTACTGTTTATGTACTGTTTTTGCACTGTTCATGAGACCCACAATCACTTTATTCAGAAAAAAATATTAAAAATAGGTTCCACGGTATTATTTACACATTTAAAAATTATTTTGCTACAGTGTTTTTCATTTTTCAGTTTCAATTTTCAGTTTTCAGCTGTATCGAAACAGACCCGTCTCTTTTGCTTCACACGATAGAAAACGTAAAAACTTAAATCTAAATGACATATAGGATCTTCTCAAAAAAAAAAAAAAAAAATGAAGAAGAAAGACATATAGGTAAATTTAATAAAACATTTATTTTATCTTGAATATGCATAGTTTAAAAAGTTTAAAATTGTTTTCCCTTTCATATAATTTTATTTTATTTTCTTGGAAACGTTACAAAGTGTTTTGTATGAGTGGAGGTAGTAGGCTCTGTCGCTCTGATACTACTTTGTTCGGCCAAACTACTGTCTGTGTGTGTGAATTAATTAAGTTAAATAATCCTAAGTACATAATATATAATAAAAAAATGCGTGACAAAAAAAACCAACCACACAAACAAACCAAATATATGGGAAAAATTCTTCAATATAAGGCAGGGACGGACCTAGGATCTAGGATTTTAAACTAACGAGGCCGGAGTATAAAGAAAAAAAAAACTCCAAATAGGCATCCATATATTATTAAAAAATTATAAATACACAAAATCTTTATTTCTAAATACATTAAGATACAATCATCTACTGACAAAGATAAAAACAAAAACAAAAACAAAATAATGTTTTTTTTTAATACTAAACTGGCTAGGATTTTTTTGTTTGTTTGTTGAAGTTAGAGCATTTACAGTGGTGGTGCTAAAAATTTTAGCTTTTAGCATCTCAAAAAACTACTTTATCTGTTTTACCACCTCACTTTACAATACACCCAATATCAAATGTTCTATTTTTTTTTTAATCATTTCATTTAAAATAATATAAACAACTCATTAAAATAATAAAGGAAGAGAGAGAATTTAAGTTTTTTAATTGAAGGAAGAGATATAATCTTAATAAAATATTGTATTTTATTTTTAATAACTTGCTACAATCAACTAGTATTTATATTAGTTTACTGTAGTTGCAAAAAATTTAGTTTTAGCTTCTCTTATAACACATGATTTTTTGGTGGTAAAATAGTTTTTTTGCTAAAATGCAATCACCATTGTGAATGTTTTTATTATTTTTATTAAGTTTTTGGGTTGGATAGTTGCTATTTGGGTTAGACTAGCTAGATTGATTGGGGAAAAGGGGGGTCTAAAGTTTTGGAAGGGGGGCCCAACTACAAAAATAAAATATATAATAACTATATGTATAAATTGGACCCGGGGGGGCCCGGGCCCCCTTGGGCCCCCACCTGGGTCCATCCCTGATATAAAGGGAAAAATACTCATCACAAATCTGATCAATATACTATAATAAAATAGAGATTATAATCTCAAGTTTATGCTCAAAACTTAAGTTCACAATAAATTAAGAAAAAATACGAAAATATTAAATTTATAAGGTATAATACAATCTCACTGCAACAAAAAAAAAAAAAAAAAATCAAAATCAAAATCAAAATTTGGTGAAACCAACAATGAATTAAGATAAAAGATATCCAATCATATTAATACTTCATCTCTTTGTGATTGTAGCACCAAAATTTTCTTCCTAGAGAAAATACCCAAGTTTATCTTCCTAGTGAGACACAAATTTTTGTTTTTCCCCTCTTGCCATGCACGGCATATTGGTTACATGAAACTGTTTACTCTCACTGTAATGGACATGAACGGTCTTAATTAGACAACTTTCTGATAAGAGCAGAGCATTTATATTAGGCTCAATCAAGTAGGGGTGGCAATTCGTGTTCGTGGGTCGGGTTCGTGTCATGTCAAGCCATAAGTACTCTGCTATATGGGTTGATCCGAACCTGACTTATTTAGTAAACGTGTCAAGAATCCTCAACCCTAACCCGACCTATTTATTAAACAAGTTGACCCGACACGACACGTTTAACCCATTTAATTAATAAGTCATTTAAAAGTCAATACAAATAACCCGTTTAATAACTTGTTTGATTAATAGGTCATACATGACCTAAATAATCTATTATCAATTTTCATATATTTAAAATTAAAATACAATTACAACCATAAATATAGTAATAAACATATAATTACAACAAAAAATTAAGCAATAATAACAAAATTTAATACCTTCATTATCTAAACGGGTCAAACGGATTCACATGTTGAACATGAACACGACCCATTTATTAAACGGGTCAACTATATCGACTCGAATATGACCCGAATCCGTTTAGCCTCAACCTATGACCTGTTTATAAATGGGTTAGTCGTGTCGAGTTCACGGGTCGTGTCAGATTTTGCCACCCCTACAATTAAGTTTTGGACAAAATTTAGCTAAAACCCTTAACTTTTCTATTTTTGCTAGGCTATTATTCACATGTAGATGCATCAAACTTTTCTTTCAAAGAAATTGTCACGTGGCTTAAGAAAGCAAACTCACCCTCTGTCCCAGTTTGTTTGTCCTCTATTCCATTTTGGGATGTCCCAAAATATTGTCCTGTTTCTAAAAGTAAAAGTTATTAATTTACTAATGTTCCTATTATACCCCTACTTTATTTTCAAAACTATTTGAAAAGAAAACTAACAAATATTTAAAAAATTAATCTAATTAGGGCACCTTTTTAGTTGTCTCATTAAGAATAACTATTTAAAAAAAAAAAAAACTAATAAATTTATTTAAGGGTAGTTTTGTAAACTTATACATTTTTATAAGGTAGACAAGACAATAAATGATATTTTTTTAAAAAGTTTGACTTTTCAAATAGGACAAACAAATTGAGATGGAGGGAGTATTATTTTAGAGCAAGATTTAGATACAGTATTTAGGTACTGTTTCTTAGGTTCCCTTTTAAGATTCTGCCATATAGATTTTTTCTCATGGAATGGAAGTGTATTTTTTAATTAAGTAGCCACATGACTGAATTTTAAGAGAGAAATCTAAGAAACAACACTTAAGGTACTGTACCTAAGTTTTGTCCATCATTTTAATCCAATGATCTCCATGAAAATGCCCTAGAAAACCCGCTGTTTAAATACAAGAACTTCAAGTCAGACACTCTTCCAAAGGGGTGAATGAGGGATGTTTAGCAATAAATGTGAGAAATTTATTAAGTAAAAGTAGTTGACTTGGCTAATAATAACTCTAAATTAATGATATAGGAAGTAGTAATTTATCTCGGCTAGATTTAATGAGAACTTACCATCTAAAAAGAGTGTAATTCTTATCAAGCTACAGTATGTATAACTTGAATCTATTTAATGTCTAAATATTACTATTATTTTTAAGTACAAAGTTTGGCTACAAACTTGATTATAACCTAAAACTACAACTTTCACTAAAAAAATTAACAATGCTACATATTTTGAAAATAATTGTTGGATTTTTTTTTTTTTTTTTTATATATTCTTAACACACATGTCGAATTTTGTACCAATAATGTTATTTACTATTGATCCATAATCTTATTTTTTACGCATAATTTTATACTATAAAAATTTTGAAATTTAAACATTTGATTAATGAGATAATTATTGCTAGAACTAAGTTTATTACCAAACTTTCTCATAATATTTTTAATTATCACCTGTTCTGTAATTGTAATCTCGACATTCTCTTGCCCCATCGCTCAACCAACCCAAATACCCAATGGTCATCAAAGACTTTGCTGATGGCGAAGAAAGTCCATTCCATAAACCGAATAACAGACAGCGAAGAAAACCCAACATCATGTTTATGGGGTTTTGCCGTTTTGGTTGGCAACGTCGTAGGATTTTCAAGGCGTATGGTGTAAGAAAGCTGATAGTCGTCAAAGATTGGTGGGATTTTAATCCACGATGTTCCTATGGAGGTAGTTTTTAGGTGGTTGTTGTTGTTGTTTTTTTATTTTTATTTTTATTTTTTAATTGAAACTTTTGGGTTGATTTGGTTTATGTTATAATTGTGAAGAGGATTAGCCAGTAGCCAAGGATCAATGAAGATCGGTAAATATGGAATAATTTTTTTAAATGAATGCAATTCATATAGTTTTCACAATTTTTGGCTAGCTACATGGGTGTTTTTGGAGAAATTATAGAGTCTTCTGGTGGACCACGTCACTTGTCCACCATTCCACTAAAAAACTTCCATTTGTTTAAAATTGCTGAGTCAATAATTAATTTCTGTTTAAAATTTTTTTCTAACTAATAATTTTAAACAGGTGGAAGTTTTTTAATGGAATAATGGATCACATCACTTGTCCACCATATGGATCTTATAATTTCTTGTGTTTTTGGATTGGGATAATTATATGATTAAGAAGACGGGAAATTATTATGTACTCCCGGAGTACCATAAATGCGTATTTCCTCCTCTCACATGAATGGTGGGTCCCACTAATTAAATTCATGATAGGACCCATCATTCATGTAAGAGAGGGGAGTAAGCATTTATAGTACTCCGAGAGTACCTAATAATTTTCCCTCAAATCAAGTTTTCATATTTCGGCCAAGAACCTTGTGGCATGACTACTATCCTTTATTAGAAAAATCATTGCTTAAATCCCTATTTACCCACTTATAAGTTGTGCGTTTAACAACTGATTATAAGTTACCTATTTGCTTAAATTATTTACCGTTTATGGGTCTTATACTGTTTTCTTCTCTGTTTTATTTTAAATAATATAAGTTTTATTTTTATAAATATATTAGTTTTTAATTTTTTATCTTATATTATATAAATAAATTATCAAAAATAAACCATTCTTAAATAAACAAGCGTATATGTGGGCTTTGCGTGAACGCGCAACTGTTCAAATATTAATTACTTTATTTTTTTTTCCCCGGTAAAAGTTGAAACTTGAAATGCCATAACTGGACCAATGTGGCAATTGACGATTTATCCGTAGTACAACTGTTGACTTGAGCAGTCAGAATTCAGAAGTAGCTATAATACTAGGTAAAATGAAAAAAGAAAGAAGGGGCAAATAAAAAAACAAAAAAAAACCCCACATTAGGTAGGAGTAGGTTTTAGTTGAAATCTTGAAGATATGAAACAAGTACAATTTTCCCTAGATAGTTGAGGCCTTGACTTATTCAATCACTATAGAAAAAAAGGGTACTGCATTGAATTTGAGTCTATTCAAGATGAATGACAAAGCCGGAAGAACTTTTATTATAAGTTTAAATGTTTTGCATTAAATCTTTTAAATGTTTAGCATTAAACCTTAACATTTTATTATACTTAAAACAAAATTTAGGTATGTATAACTTCTCAAGAAAAATGCTAGTGTCATAAAAAAAAAATCACAATTTTTGTCATAATTCGCTAAGTAGCGAGTCGTGAGTGGTGGAGAAAAAATAGTGAGTCCACATCTCCATCCCTCACAACTTACCATGTAATGTGACAAAATTTGTGATATTTTTTGTGACACTAGCATTTTTCAATTTCTTAGGCATTGTATCTTTAGTTCCACAATTAAAATTCCTTTTAAAAAAACCTCAATTAAACTCAATCACGTAGATTTAACTAATGAACCACGAAGTTGCATTTAATTGTCCATAAGAGAAGAAAACACATATTATGCTCATTAGTCAATACAATCATATAATTAAATATAATAAAGAAAAAGATAGAAGATCTAAGAAACTGTACTTAAATATTTTCCTTATACCTTTTATCATTCTTTCGTGCTTATTATTTTTCTTTTATATATTTTAATAATTACTTGTCAATATTAAAATTATTTTTTCAATATATAGTAAACAAATCTTTTATCCCTACAATTCCTAAACCCATGGTAATTATAAAAGTCATTAGCAAATTAAAAAATTTTGATTGAGTAAATTATATTTTAAACCCTATAATATATTGATGGTTTTAATTTAAATTCCACACTTTTAGAAAATTTCAGTGTACGTTTGAAAATTCGAATGGGACCGTTTTCAAAAATATATGGCGTAATTTGAAAATTTTGAAGAATGATTTACTTTCAAACCATTCATATTATGTAATTAATTTTTTTTCTTCAGTAAATTGATATTTCTTGGATTCATTGTTTTTTAATATTAAAAATTAGAACTTTGGATTCTTATTAAGACTTAAGAAGTTAATATCTCAAAAATGATCAAACACTTATACTTGTAGAGTGACAATCACACATAAAATGTTCAGTAGTACCTCATAGATAATTCTAAATGTATAAACTTCAAATCCCTGTTATCCCAATTATCGAATTGTCCAAAAAAAAAAAAAAAAACTCCAGAATTGATTACTACGTTAAAACAATCGTTACACCACCCCCTTCTCCCTCTTTCCCTCTTTGACGTTAAAGTTAGAAAGTTAACTTTTACTTTCGAGAAATGATATATCCATAACATTTGAATTAATAACAATTAATCACCAATAATTTATTATGAAAATATTATAAAAAAGTAATCTTAATGTTAGGTTCGAATTTGAACCAATAACAACTAACCACCTATGATTTGTTGTGAAAGTATTATAAAAATATTGTGAACATGACACTTCTTATTCCGAGAAATGTGAAATGACATCAACTGGTAATAAAAAGTAAAAACTACTTGAAGTACAATTTTGCAATTACCTAATCAAGTAAAACGGTTAAAAAAAAAAAAAAATTTGAAGCCGTTCCAATTCAAATACCGCCGTAAATTCCACCCACACTCGCCCACTCCCGTCCAATTAAACTCACATGCTCGCAAGTCTCAACTAACTAATCTAAACGACCAGAAATACCCTTTTTCAACACGTGATACACCCGCAAAAGCGAGTGACTAAAATAACTCAAACGAGCGCGAGTACGCATTGGCAACACACCCGCCACACTTGTCTTTCCCGCGGCCATTAAATGAGCCCTTCTGGCTTCTGCATCCAAACCGTATCACACTTTGAACAGACCTCCCACACCACAACATTCAAAGAGAGAGAAAGAAAGAGAAAGAGAGCTCAATAGTGAAACCAAACGCATAGACTTAAATTCGGAGAAAGAGGCATTAATGGTATAGCTCAACCACCAATGTGATCCATTACTACTAGAAAGTAGTAGTACTGATATTTCTCCTATTTCGTACTCACCACGCTCAACTGCCAATCTTTTCACACATTTTCAAACCCTACTTACTATATTAGCATTGTTAAAAAAAAACTCTTTAGTGTTCATTTTTTGAAAAAGTCTGTGCGTGTGTTTGAGAGAGAGAGAGAGAGGTTGATTTGGATCTGGATGTGGAACTCGGCGGAGAATGCGTTTGCGAGGACGGCGTCGTTTAGGGAGGATGGAGAGGACGAGGAGGAGCTCCGGTGGGCCGCGCTGGAGAGGCTGCCTACCTACACTCGCGTACGGAGAGGGATCTTCAGGAACATGGTTGGAGATCACATGGAGATTGAGGTCACCGAGCTCCAAGCTCAGGAGCAGAAGCTCGTGCTTGATCGACTCGTTACCTCCGTCGATGACGACCCCGAGCGATTCTTCCAACGCATGAGAAGCCGATTTGACGCGTAATAATTTTTTTTTCTTCTTCTCTTTATCTCTTAAGAAATTTCGTGTAATGGCTGTGTTTGGTTGTTGAGGAAGTGTAGGAAAGGAAAAGAAAAGTTTGGAGTTGTGTGTGGCTCTGTTTAGTTAACTGAGTGTAGTTGAACAATTTGTGAGGATTATGATCGGTTGAGTTTCTGATCTTTTGGAAGCTGAATTTGACGTTTTTTAGTTTCTCTGTTTTTCTTGCTGTCTGTGTGTGTGAAATTATATTTTACTATTTGGCTCTGTTTGGTTGCTGAGAAAATATAGGGAAGGAAAAAGAAAGTTTGAAGTTGCATGGCTCTGTTTAGTTACCCGAGCGTAATTGAACAAAATGTGTGGATTATGCCCGGTTAAGTTTCTGATCTTTTGGAAACTGAAATTCTCTGTTTCTCAGCAACGAACAGAGGATTGGTATTGATGGCTTGGTTATTCTTTTATTTTATTTATTTTATTTGAATTTTTTTTTTCTTGCGTATGATCTGAATTATTTGGCCTATTACCATTTCTCAATTCTGATTTCACTTCCATCCTGCATTATTTCGAAATTTGGATCAGTAATTTTTTTTTCTCTCTGTTTCACTATGATTTCTTTGTTGATGTGCCATTGCTTTTCTTAGTGCATTTCCTGTGAGTATGTATTATCTTCAAGCTGAAGTTTCTTTTAAATTGCACATTTTATTGTGGTTGATACTTAATAGTTTTTGGTGTTACAGGGTAGATTTGGAGTTTCCAAAGATTGAGGTTCGATTTCAGAATTTTACAGTTGAATCGTTCGTCCACGTTGGAAGCAGAGCACTGCCAACAATTCCCAATTATGTTACTAACATGGCTGAGGTAGAATTTTACTTGATGAATAATCATTTTATGAGGACCCAAGTTTTTCCCAATTTCTGATTGTGTTTCAATTTCATTTTGTGAAAAATGTCAATTTAGGCATTTTTAAGGCAGTTGCGTCTATACCGAGGACAGAGAAGCAAGTTGACAATTTTAGACGGTATTAGTGGGTTAATTAGACCATCAAGGTGAATTTTGGAGATTCGATCAGAACCCAGTTGTTCAATGTTTGTTCAGTTTGTCTGTGTTTAATAAGGGGCTGTGTTATCTTGTAGATTGACATTGCTATTGGGTCCTCCAAGCTCCGGAAAGACAACTCTAATGTTGGCTCTTGCAGGTCGCCTTGGAACTGATTTGCAGGTACCAAAATGTGTTCATCTTTCATGACCCTAAATATGATGTGTATGTGCCTTACTTCTTGGTAATCACGCCTTTTGGTTCTAGCGTAAAAAGATTCGCAGTGTCATGTTAACACTGACCCTCTGCAGGAAAGAGCTATTAGGTTTCTCAATTTTGAGGACTAATTTAATTGCCATAAGCTATTGTGTTTTATGCATTTCCTATCTGTACTTTTTATCTGTTTTACCATAGTGAATAGTAATAATAGTAGAATGATGGTGAATGAAATAGATAAAAAAGGATATTCATAAAAGAATATATAGTAAGATGCATTGATTTGTCCAATGATGTGGGTTTAGTTCACATCACTCATCTTTGTTCATTAGGATTTGACAATCACAGTATTATGAGAAATTTAAAAGATGTATTTATTCTAATTTAAGTGATCGCATTTGATCGCTTTGCTGATTAAATGGAAATTTTTTGCTACTAATCTCCCTGTTGGATTCTTCATCTCCTCTTTGCCACTGATACTTTGATCATCTCTGAAGACGTCAGGTAGAATCACATATAATGGACATGGCCTGAATGAATTTGTTCCTCAGAGGACAGCTGCTTATGTTAGCCAACAGGATTGGCATGTGGCCGAAATGACTGTTAGGGAAACTCTTGAGTTTGCAGGACGCTGTCAAGGTGTTGGGTTCAAATATGGTAAGCTTTGGTTACCATTTGTGTGTATGAATTGCGCTTATTTAGATGCTGACTTCTGTATACTTCTGCTCAGATATGCTAACTGAACTTGCAAGAAGAGAAAAGAATGCTGGCATAAAACCTGATGAAGATCTTGATATATTCATGAAGGTACTTTGCACTTGTTAGATGTTTTGTCTGTTGTGGCATCCTTTTTTTTTTTTTTTGGCAGATAGTTTATAACTACTAAGAATCTTTGTTGACATAATTTCTTTCTCTAGTCGTTAGCTCTTGGGGGACAGGAGACAAGCCTTGTAGTGGAGTACATTATAAAGGTATTCTCTTGATGCTGGTTACCATTGGATGCATATAACTGATGTCATTACGACATCAGAATTTAAGAAACTCATTTGATTTATTTTCACTTCATGAAGGACCAATTAATAATTTAATGGATTAAGTATTGCTTAAGTCTAGAGTTAACAATTAAATGGATACAACCATAGAAAGGAAAAAAAACATAAGTATATCACCTCAATCCAAAACAATAAAAGAACACAAGAATTTGGTGATGAGTGGAAAGTCTTTAAAGAACTCTTCAAAAGAAAAACTACTCCAGGGTAATCTACCAACAAGAAATTTTTTTTTTTTTGGTGAACTACCAACAAGAAATTTCACTACAGAAAAACTGTTGCAATAGCCTAAACTTACAAAACCTTGGTAAATAGACTCTCTATGCAACTTCCACAAATGACCTGTTCGCCTCCCACTACAGTTACCCCAGAACTTTGGAAATCCCGTATGAAACTTCTTCCAAACAAGCCCATCTGCAACCAATGGGACTCGAGTACTCCAAAGAACTCTTAAAATGGATACACTAATGAACTCATTGATAAAGGGTATGCAACTATGTTATTTGAATGAGAAACTCTCCAAGAGAACCTCTAGAAGGAACTCACAAGAACACTCAAGGGAAAGGGTTTTCTGAAGGTTTGGCTCAGCAGAGTTAGGTTCTCATATGGCAGTCTTTCTCCTCAGGAATTTGTATTAGGTTTTATATAGACAAAAAGTAAGTCATAATGTGGTTTCAACCAAGTAGTTTTATTGATTATTGCAATCTCAAGTTTCAGATGAGAAATGAAGTTGTTCGAGCATGTCTATTGAAACTTGATTTCTCCAAATTGCTTCTTCACTTGACTTAATACAACCGAATTAGTTGAATGCAACTAATTTATACCACCCTATTTCTCCACATTCACTTATTTTGCTTTGAATACCGGCTTTCACACTATTGAAATAGGCATCTCTCTATGACCCATATATCATAGTGGCTTTGCACTGAATCAGAGGTAGTTATTTCCACTATCTTTTTTTAAAAAAAAGCTTATGTGAACAAAAACAATAATTTCATCACTCTTATCATGCTTGACTAAAAAACTCATGGTTTTCAAAGAACGTTCAACTCATCACTTAACCCACTAGTGAGTTTAACTAAGAGTAAACAAGTGTAAATGTGATAAAATAGAAATCTAGGGCATACATGACTTTTACACATTAATAATATAAATTTTCATTATTATTAAATATTCATGCACTACGTATGCACACATAATTTCCAAGTTTCATCACAATGTCAAGTTTGTTTTATGTCAAAAGATATATTTATATTCATGCAACATACCTTAAGACTTTCAAACAGAAGACAAAGAAAAACATAAATCAGAAAATTATTTTTTCTTTTTGAAAAATTTCAATGTTATTGGATTTTTTTTAGTAATCACGAATTGAAAATAAAACACACAAAAAACCAAAAGGAAAAAATCGGGCATTAAACTCAAAAGATTTTTTCCCTTGAAAGATTGAAGTATTAGTGCAAGGATGGATTGAGATAGCTCTCAATGGCTGAGATTAAGAGCTGAAAAATTAACTTTGAACCTAAGCTGAATCAGAAAAGTTTTAACTACTTAACTTTTCTAATGCAAGGGCTGAGATTGGAATTAAATTTTTAACTCTCAATCTTAGCAATTGATATGCTTTTGCATGGGATCCAATCCATGCAAGGAAAATGTGAATGAATGCTTATTTCAAAGAATCTATACTCACCCAGACAACATAAATTTTTGGCTTTGTAGGTGAAGAGATAAGAACATTGGAGTGTTTATGAAAGGAATTGAAATTATTTGAGATTATGACAAGTTCAATACTTGTTTTCCAAAATTCATAAAGTTAATGCTTATTACTTGAAATTGTTTGAGGATATCCAAATAAATGGGACTTTTACCATGAGGTGGTGTTTTCTCCTTCCTAAGCTATGGACAAGTTTTCTTATTGTGGCATTTTGTTTTGCAAACATTGCACACACTCCATTAAGATTTTTAGCATTCATAGGTTTTGGTTCATTTTTCTTGGTCATCTAAATTTTGTGGCTTTTTGATAAACTGGGTTCCTGAAGAGGAAGTTTGAGAAGTGTTAAAGCCAAAACCACTCTTGTTACTTTCAAGCCTCTGAGATTTAAGCATTTCATCAAGTTTTTCACTAGAGAACTCTTTTGGTAGAGATTTTTATTTTTCACTAGGGATTTATTATGCATGTTAAATTACCAATTGTCCCAAAAGCTTAAGAGACAATCGGTAATTTAACATGGAATCAAAGTAGGAGATCTGAGTTCGATCCCTATCTTCATTCTATCTCTCATTTAAAATGTTAAATTCTTACTTGTTGGGCCCCCACTTATTAAGGGAAAGTTTAGGCCCACAAGTGAGGGGGAGTGTTAGAATTATGATTAAGTGATTAAACTCATAATTTCCTAACAGCTTAAGCTTTTGGGACAGTCGGTAATTTAACAATGCACAACCTTATTAAGTTTTTAAGGGATTTCTTAAAAAATTTATTCAATTTAGTGTATTCCTTAAAAAGCTTATTATAGGTCATCTGAAGATCATCTTCTTGACCCGAATCATTGTGAGATGATTCCCCATGTTCAAGTGTGCGTCATACTCACGGGACTCATTTATACTTCCTCTAAAGCCAGCAAAGGCCAGGAAGTTTACATTCTTGTTGATACAATCATCAAACTCTTCGTTGTCTGATTCATCACTTGGGGTCGCCTTTCTGGCTTTTCGTTTGGACTTCTTGTAGTTTGGACATTCTGCATGAACATGTCCAAAACCTGAGAACTCATGGTCATGAAATTGGATAGCTTGAAGCCCTTTTGCTTTGTTACAATTAGAGTCTTTTCTATTTTAGGAATTCTCACTGGATTCACTATTGGGATTTTTTAGCAAATTTGGGAGTATTTTCACCCTTTGTTTGAGAAATTGTCTAAAACTTTTTGGCAAGTAATGTCATGTCATCTTCCAAAGATTCCTCGTCAGAAGAATCATTAGCCTCTTTTTTTTTTCACTATTTTCAAAGCTATGGACTTCTTCTTAGGTCTAGGCAAGGTTGGTTCATAGGTTTCTAGAGCTAGGTTTTTCTAAAGTAGTGCAAGGCAGCCCTGCTATTTGTGACTCTTGACTAGAGCCTGGTATTGCATGCTGTCAAATGAACTCTTGAATTGTTCACACATTCTTTCTTTTACCTTTTTCATTTAATTTATGTTTTTCTTGGAAAGTCTTGTCTCTATGTTTCTTTTCAAGTTTGAAGTAATACCAAAAACTATGTCTAAACCTTTGGCAACTGGTTTGTTCATTTCAAATTATTTTGAGATGTTTCTGCTACATACAAGGCTATGTGTTTCACAATATAGGCGTTTTGAAGACCTGTTATTTGGCAAACTTGTTTTTGAGCATTAAAAAGGTGTTAGTTTTGACTAAGCAGATTGAAAAGAACTGGTTTTAACAGGTTCCAATATAATAGTGAGGGCAGGACCCTTCGAAAAAGGGCCATGAAATGACATTTATTCAGATTTGCTTGGGTTTCAATTCTTGTAGGTTTGTTGATGTGCTACAAGCCACTGGGATAGAAATTATGCTTGAATACTAATATATTCTGACAAAGATTTTAGGGTTGGACATCTGTGCTGACACATTGGTGGGAGATGAAATGCTCAAGGGAATCTCTGGGGGCCAAAAGAAACGGCTTACTACAGGTGATTACTCTGTATTATTTTGCTTATGGTGTACTAGTAAACCGAATGTATTTATTTATGCTGATTGGGCATATATGTAATTTCCAGGTGAATTACTAGTTGGTCCTGCGAGAGTGCTATTCATGGATGAAATATCAAATGGGCTTGATAGTTCCACTACTTATCAAATAATCAAATATCTTAAGCATTCAACTCATGCACTTGATTCCACCACTGTAATTTCTCTGCTCCAACCAGCTCCTGAGACGTACGAATTGTTTGATGACGTTATACTTTTGTGTGAGGGCCAGATTGTATACCAGGGATCTCGCGATGCTGCTCTTGATTTTTTCACATTTATGGGATTTAGTTGCCCTGAGCGAAAGAATGTGGCGGACTTCTTGCAAGAAGTAAGTAGTAAGGAGCTTGAGATGTGAATTTCTGCTCTATTATTTTTTTTTTTTTTTGACAATCATTAATGATTTTTCTGCTCTATTATGTGGTATCTTTGTTAAATTTTTGTACACAGGTGACATCGAAGAAGGACCAAGAGCAGTACTGGTCTGTTCTGGACAGCCCTTACCGGTACATACCTCCTGTAAAGTTTGCTGAAGCTTTTCGATCATATCCTGCCGGGAAGAATTTGTTTGAGGAACTGGCTGTTCCTTTTGATAAACGCTATAATCATCGAGCAGCCTTGGCAACATATCGCTATGGAGTGAAAAGGCGTGAACTTCTCAGGACCAGCTTTCACTGGCAGAGGCTACTCATGAAACGAAATTCATTTATTTATGTCTTCAAGTTCATTCAGGTGGTACAACTTATTAACTGTTGGCAAAATCTCAATTTATATCCTAGGATTCAGCAGTGTTTTTGGTGATATGTCAACTTGAGTTTTGTTAATTTTTTTGTAGCCAATGCAGGTTATAAACCACTTAACTTCCAACTTTTATTTTAAAATATTTAGTTTGGCTTTGTGTCATTTATCTAAAATTAGGCTTCTTCTTGGCCAATCACTACAAATAAATTCCAAATTTATATCTATCAAATCATTCTGACCATATGTCAGCATGATTTATATTGACTTTTTCATCACCAAAGCAGCTTAAATGGATTACTCACTGATTTTTATCAGTTGCAATGCCATTTTGTTTTGAACGTGTAATTTACGTGAAAGAAGGAATTGTTTCTAGTGCTGATTTGCAAGTATTATTTACTGTTCTCCAGCTTCTTTTTGTTGCTTTGATCACAATGAGTGTGTTTTTCCGGACAACAATGCACCATGATACGATTGATGATGGAGGGATATATCTTGGGTCACTATACTTTTCTATGGTTATTATTCTTTTTAATGGCTTTACCGAGGTGTCAATGTTGGTGGCCAAGCTTCCAGTGATTTACAAGCATAGGGACTTGCACTTCTACCCAAGCTGGGCTTATACTCTTCCTTCTTGGGTTTTAAGTATTCCAACTTCACTCATAGAGGCTGGTTTCTGGGTGGCAGCCACATACTATGTGATTGGATATGATCCTGCAATTACTAGGTAAATCTTATGTTCTTATGAAGTTCTAAATGTATCCTGACAGTAGTCTTGGGATTGATTTTATATTAATTCTTGAATATGCAGGTTTGTTCGGCAGTTCTTTTTGTACTTCTTTCTACACCAAATGTCAATAGGACTCTTCCGTCTTATGGGATCCTTGGGCAGGAACATGATAGTTGCCAACACCTTTGGATCATTTGCTATGCTGGTTGTCATGGCTCTTGGAGGGTACATCATTTCAAGAGGTCAAACAGAAATTCTTTCATTGTTTGCATGTTTTATTTTTCATTTCATATGTTTATTCATTTTCTTGTTACATTGTAACAGATGATATACCAAGTTGGTGGATCTGGGGATTCTGGATTTCTCCTTTGATGTATGCTCAAATTGCAGCATCTGACAACGAATTCCTTGGACATTCCTGGGATAAGGTAATACCAATATATCATCTTACATTCCATCCCAATTGGTAGCTTTGGGTTTTACTAGTATGTGTGTGTGTGTGTGTGTGTGTGTGTGTATTATGTGACACTTTGGGATTTTTCTATTCTGGTGAGGATATGATGACATAATATAGAGACAGTTAAAACAAACAGCACTATCACTAAAGGATGTTCAGGCCAAGTTAAGATGCATCTGATGTGTTATCCTTTCAACTGAGTTTTGTTAATTAATTATCAACAACATAATTAACATCCTTTAGTGTTACCGGGTGAAGGTTATATTAAGATGTTGTAAGAAATTTTGCCTATATCAACTACCAAGTTGTCTGTAAAATCTTCTGTAGCGTAATAGAAGCAATTTACAAGTAATACCTTTAAGTTGAGTTACTGATCTAGCAGATTGCTTCTATCTTGAAACTTATAATTGTTTGTTACGTTATTTATGTAGAGAGTTGAGAACAACTCGAACTCTGGGTTGGGTGAGGCATTACTAAGAGCTCGCAGTTTATTTCCAGAGAGCTACTGGTATTGGATTGGTGTTGGTGCTATGATTGGATACACAGTTTTACTCAACATGCTGTTCACATTATTTCTAGCTTACCTTAACCGTAAGTCATTTCTTTCTGCTAAAAAAGTTTACTAATAATTTCCTTCTGGTACTGTATATTGCCAAACAAGAGTAAACACGAAATAAAGGCTAATCAAGTTCATTCTTTTATATGCCTTCAGCTTTGGGTAAGCAACAAGCTGTGGTCTCTAAGGAAGAGCTGCAGGAGAGAGAGAGGAGAAGGAAAGGCGAACCTACTATTGTTGCGCTGAGGTACTACTTGCAGCAGTCAGGGAGTGGTATGTAGAATACATATTGTATTGACTTTCTTTCCATAATTATTTTTCAGTTATTATATCAAAGTCCAACCAAATGTTTAATTTAGCATTAACTTCTTGGCAGCAAAACATTTTAAGCAGAAAGGCATGGTTCTCCCATTCCAACCACTCTCTATGACTTTCAGCAATATGAATTACTATGTGGATGTCCCTGTGGTGGGTATATAACTCCATTCCTTCGTGTCATTTTGGGAAACGACTACTCAATTTTCTGATCAAAGTGTCACTTCAGGAATTGAAGCAACAAGGAATAGTGGAAGATAGATTGCAGCTGTTGGTTGATGTTACTGGAGCATTTAGGCCTGGTGTCCTTACAGCATTGGTTGGAGTCAGTGGTGCTGGGAAAACCACCCTCATGGATGTATTAGCTGGTAGAAAAACTGGTGGGGTCATTGAAGGGAACATACGTATTTCTGGTTATCCCAAAAGGCAGGAAACTTTCGCAAGAATTTCTGGTTACTGTGAGCAGACTGACATTCATTCCCCTTGCTTGACTGTTCTGGAATCACTTCTGTTCTCTGCTTGGCTTCGGTTACCATCAGATGTTACCTTGGAGATTCAACGGGTAGATATAAATTGTATTTTGTAATTTTTGTGTGACTTAGGCACAATGTGAATACTGTAGGGTATTTTGCAGGCCTTTGTTGAGGAGGTGATGGAACTTGTAGAGCTCACTCCACTGAGTGGGGCATTGGTTGGTCTACCTGGAGTTGATGGTTTGTCAACAGAACAGCGGAAAAGATTAACGATTGCTGTGGAACTTGTTGCCAACCCTTCTATAGTGTTCATGGATGAGCCCACATCAGGTTTGGATGCAAGGGCTGCAGCCATTGTGATGAGGACTGTAAGGAATATTGTAAATACTGGACGAACAATAGTGTGCACAATCCATCAGCCCAGCATAGACATTTTTGAATCCTTTGATGAGGTAGGTGCCTTTTATTTTTTATTTTTCATAAATATTTGCTACACAGTTTCTTTTGCAAGTTAGTCTTTTCTGAAATATTAAATGCCAGCAGTCAGAATTTCTTCTCACCAATAGCATCACAGTCTACAAAAGTATACACATATCTTCTAAGTTTGTATATATTTTTATTAAAACTCCTTAGCAGTTCCAGCTGGTGCGCTCTCCCTGTCTCACAAAGATATGCCCATGACAGAATAATTACAGTATTGAATAATAATTTGTTTCTATATTGTTATGATCTCTTCATTCATCCTCCCCTAATCTCATCTGTCAATGCAGCTTTTGTTTCTGAAGCGCGGAGGAGAGCTCATATATGCTGGTCCACTTGGCCCCAAGTCTAGCGAGCTCATTGAATATTTTGAGGTCCGGTCATGCATGTTCATATCTCTTATAATATGTCATCTTACTTGAAGTGGTTTTGATTCTGTCCTCAGTTATCTTTATGCTATAAAAATTTGCTTCTGCAGGCAGTTGAAGGAGTGCCAAAAATCAGGCCTGGATATAATCCTGCTACATGGATGCTTGAGGTTACTTCTGCTGCTGAAGAGAATCGTCTTGGAGTGGACTTTGCAGAAATTTACCGAAAATCAAATCTATTTCTGTATGTGCAGCATCCATAAATTCTGCCTATTAATTTTGCTTTTGAGAGAACTATCCCTTTTCTTATTTAGCTTGGCTGTCTTCTTCCATTTCAGACTTAATAGAGAGTTGGTTGAAAGCCTAAGCAAGCCAAATAGTAATTCAAAGGAATTGAACTTCCCCACCAAGTATTCAAAGTCATTCTTTTACCAGTTGTTGGCTTGTCTTTGGAAGCAAAATCTTTCTTATTGGCGAAACCCACAATACACTGCAGTTCGCTTCATCTATACTGTCATCATCTCATTGATGCTTGGAACAATATGCTGGAGATTTGGTGCTAAAAGGTTTTCTTTTAAATTTTTCTTAATTTTTAAATTTTTTTTTACTCTACAATTGCATTAAACTCAAGTAATTGCTGTTTTTTCCATCACCCAATCTACAGAAATCTTCTTTTGATACTTTGTTCCTCGACAATTGAGTGCATTAGTACCACAATTTGCTTTATCACATGCTCCCAATTAATAGGTTCTGTCACATTTTTGTGACTTGGAAGTTGTCCAATGAGGATGCTATGTGGTCCTTTTAGTGGCAGATTGCTCGTACCAATGCCATGAACATGTACAGTGTGTTTCTCATCTGTGGATCCAATGGTGGTTGACCATTAATAAACCATAAGGCTCTTTTAGGTAGTAGCAACGGAGAACAAGATTGATTAAAAGTTAAGATGGTTTATTTGCAGCAATAAGATCAATGGCTGCATCAAGATTTGATATGGTTTGAATAAAGGTACGGCAAGAGAAGAGGAAGGAAAAACAGAACGCGGTCAAAGCTACGTAAAGAAGCATTTTGATGGAAGCTTGTGATCTGAGAGTAGAAATAGCCAACTCTAAGATTAGATTAGATTGGATTGGTTGATCTTAAATTGAATAGTGCTTTTCACACTCTAATTCTGTCATAAACACTCTGTGAACTGATAATTGAGTGTCAAAAGACTCAAAACACTAATCAAAAGTGGAGCACAAAGCACTTTTTCCTTTTAATCATAGTACACCAAATCCTATGGATCATTATTGTTTTTATTTCCCATTTTTTCCTGAAGAATATTGGGTCTAAATGTCAGTCTGTACCATCAGAATCTCTGACACTTTCGTTTTTGCACAGGGAGACCCAGCAGGATTTATTTAATGCCATGGGTTCAATGTATGCAGCCGTCCTGTTCATTGGAATCACAAATGCTACTGCTGTTCAACCTGTTGTTTCTATTGAGAGATTTGTTTCATATCGAGAGAGGGCTGCAGGGATGTATTCAGCTTTACCATTTGCATATGCTCAGGTTTTCCTTAATTCTGCTTTTTTTCCCCCTATTACACTTCTTGCTGCAAAACACTGGCTTTGCTTAAAGTTAACCATCTTTAATCCCCCTGTGCAGGTTGTTATTGAGTTTCCCTATGTATTTGCACAGGCAATCATCTACTGCACAATTTTCTACTCCATGGCTTCATTTGAGTGGACTGTGTTGAAATTTATGTGGTACATATTCTTTATGTATTTTACTATGCTGTACTTCACCTTTTATGGGATGATGACAACTGCTGTCACACCAAATCATAATGTGGCTGCCGTCATTGCTGCTCCATTTTATATGCTATGGAACCTTTTCAGCGGCTTTATGATTCCTCACAAGGTAATGAATTAAAAAATTTCTTGCTTCTTTAGTATCTGAGTTGGCTAAATCAGACCTGCATGCCATGATATGTCTCCTATTAATATATTGATCTGTGGGAAATATTAATTATCACCTATTTACTCGCTAAAATTATTGCACGGTTCTCTGTTTAGTCCTTAGAGATATAAAGATGGTGTATTGAGCACCAGTGTCTGATATTAAAAAATACATAAGAATTTTAGACATCCAAAACATGTGAGCCGGATTAAATTGGATTGGCTGATTTGTGGGCCAAAATCCAGTATGTCAGACCGTGAGTTATGTCATTACACCATAAAACCAATTGACGATGAGGAAGACAACACTCCAGTCTTTTATAGCATTCAACATCATACCTTGCGAACCTATTTTTAGAGCGGTTGTAAGGAGTCGAATTGTGGTCCCTCCAACACAGAATATATTTGAACTACTGATTTTTTGAGCTCGTCCCTAATACTTATGATCGTCTTCTTCTAATTTGAATAAGGTGGCTGTAGAGTGACATTGTAAATAAATTATAAATAAATAATAATAAAAAACCCTTATCTCCACACAACTAAACACTCACTTCTTCCCTTTAATTCATTCTTTGTGATTTTTTTTGTCTTTCTAGCTACATTTCATGACATGTTCCACTTCTTTTCAGAGAATCCCAATATGGTGGAGATGGTATTATTGGGCAAACCCTATAGCCTGGTCTCTATATGGCCTCCTTACTTCACAATATGGTGATGACAATAAACTCTTGAAGCTATCAGATGGAACTCACTTGGTACCTGTAAGGCAGTTACTCAATAGTGTTTTTGGCTATAGGCATGATTTCTTGGGTATATCTGCGATTATGGTGGTGGGTTTCAGCGTGTTTTTTGCAGTCATTTTTGCTTTTGCAATAAAATCCTTCAACTTCCAAAAGAGATGATAGCCAAGTTATGTTCCATTAAGAGGGGTATATCCTCAATGCATGCTTGACGAGTACAGTACTTCCTGGTAAATGAAACCAGTGAGAAATCTACTTATAGCTACATGATTTTCTAGGGTGAATTATTTGTTTTACTTGAGTAAAAATTACAGCTAGCTGGAATTTGTGTGTAAAACTATTAATAGTTACATGTTTCAATATTGTTTATTATACAGAATTAAATTAAAAATATTGTAAAGTCAGATATCAGTGGCATGAGAGTATGTTTTCTACATAATGATTTGAGAACTTAAAACGAGGATGATGTTCTATTTTTATATTGCAATGTGTTCTGTATTATATTAACAATGGCAAAGCTATACATAGAATTATGTCCACTTCCTACTCTATAATTTCTTCCATCCATGTCAAGCATTGCACCTGTATGCATGGTTGTCACTTGACATTTTTTCTTTTAACATCAGAGCTTGTTGAGGAATAAAAGAAAAATGAAAATGAAAAAAAAAAAAAAAAAAAATCAGAGCATTAATATACTTTTATAAATATATTGAGCACAATCTCTCTGGGTGTCATGCTGAAATAAGTATCGGTAGCTTTTCAAGGACACTGTTTCCTGCACATACTATGGGCAAATACAGGTGACTCTTTAAAGTTGTTTTCGGCGGTGTGTGTTTGCACAATGTATGGTATGTGCAATAGATTTTTCCCTAATCGAATATCTTATTAAGAGGAAAAAAATCTAGATGCACATCTTTTTGTGTCACAATTTTATCACGTGTATTTCGAGAATAGTAGAGAAAAAGTGGTAGATCTAAATGAAAGTGCTCGATCTAGCATAGTACAAGAAAGAGGAGCCTGTCATTTGTGTGGTAGTGGCCTTCGTGCATTATGAACGTGATTTTTTGCTAAATAACGATGGCTTCTTTCTAGTGATTGTGCTGGTAAACTGCCCTAACACGAGGGTGTGTTTTTTTACACCACTCCGAACTTAGTTGAATTTTTAATTTTTAATCTATTAACAATTTAACAGGAGCAAGACATACTAGAGGCCCGCCACCAGGCATGACAATTTTCTAAGGAATAGGGAACTAACCAGTGGCGCCGCCACGTTCAGGCCAGGGTGGTCCCAAGACCAAGACCAACTTGACCTTAAAAAAAAAAAAAATATATATATATATATATATATATAATAATAATTTAAAATTTTTTATTTATCTACCCTTAAAAAAAATTAGGAACACCCTCAAAATTTTTTTATGCCAATAAAATTAAATTTTGGTGGATTATTTGTTCTACTTTCAAGCAAAAAAAAAAGGTCAAAAAAAAGTTTTGAACTAAAATATTAAAAAAAAAAAAAAAAAAAAAAACCAAAACCCAATATGCTCCGCCAATTCATCATTCATCAAATGGTAAAGCAAAAACTAAAATCAGAAAACTAACCTAAAGAAAAAAACCTCATCAATGAAACGACCAACGGACCAAGCACTGAAGCACATCGGCGCGACGGCACCTCCGCTTGAAACCCGAGCAACAGAGCATATTGGTCACCGCATCGGGCCTCAAACTCGGGCAACAGAGCACATCGGGCATCGGAGATCGGTCCGATTGGATTAGAGCTTGCGACGCTTCGGCTTGGCCTCGAGTCCTTCCTCGCCTCGACGTGGTGCTGCCCCTTAGGCCTCCCTCAAGGTATTTAAGTTCTCTTTTTCTCTCTTACATCTTTGGGTTTGCTATGGAGTGTGGACTGTGGTTTGAGAGAGAGAGCTCTTTCTCTTTGAACTGAAATAAGAGTATGAGACTCTCTCTCTCTATATCTAATTCTCTCTCTTTCTCTTTGAACTATAATTGGCTTGGCTTTACAGCTAAGAGCTTTACTTTATAACTTTACAATTATTTGCCCCTGTTTTGACTTTATCCGTTGGTGTGTTATGTGTCGGTGAGTTTGTCTTTTAGTTTATTGTGATTTGTGAATTTATCTGATTGGCTACTCTTGTGACTCTTGTCAGTTGAGTGGGGGGTGGATAGGGCCAGGGGGCTGTGTGGGGTGGGATATTTGAATTGGGGAAGTAAAGGCATGCAGAGGCAGGCACCAATACATTATAAAAGACAAAATTAAATTATGTTAGACACTAGGCAGTGGGTTGAGCCATGGATAATGCACATGGGGTGTGTGCTAGACTGCTAGTAGTTAGTAAAAAAAAATAATGAAGCAACTAAACAACAATAATTAATAATTTAATTAACCAATACATTATAAAAGACAAACAAATTAAATTGTGTATATTGAACAAGATGTAACTTGTAGTATTGATAATGAGACTATCATGCAACGATTTCGAAATATGAAAACTCGTAGAAGGCAGCTATAAACTTTATGTATTTACGTGTTTTTTTATTGTTGTTGTTGTCAATATATGAATTTCTCTTTTTATTAGATTGTGTAATTTATACTTCTTAAGGAACATTCTGAGAAAAATTTCTGGAGCTGCCACTGGAACTAACCCTTGCATAATACTCATTGACAGTAACTTAGTTCCTAGGATGATTCATCAAGAGTTTTATAGCTTAACTTGGTGTTTTCAATAGAGATGTTGACAACTCAACTTGTGTTTTCAATGGAGACGTTGAGGTTCAAATTCTTCCACCCCTTTATAACTATCAAATTTATAAATATAAATATTAAAAAAAAATAAAAAGTTCCTATAATGGTCCTGATAGGTTTTCGTGCAAGGGTAACGGTTTGGCTTGTGCTTATTTTATGCAAGGCAGAGAAAGCCAAAAGAACGGTCAAAATTGGCAAAGGCGTTTATGAAGGTCGAAAGTTTTGGTCAAAATGGTAGGTGCAAATGTATGAACTTCACATCACAGGCCCCAACTTGTCAAAAGCTGAACCTCTAAAACCTAAACCCTAATTTATAATGCTGAAATTCTAGATATAGAATTTGATCAAATCCTAAAAATTCTTAAATAAAAAAAGAAAATGTTAAAAAGCACCATGTTTGTTAAAATTGCCCTATATGGGTGTCACTTAATAAAAATGACAAAAAGTTATTAAAAGAGTGGTCAAAAATGATATTAAAAAAAAAAAACTGCTAAAAAATTGTCAAAATGACAAAAAGTTATTAAAAGAGTGGTAAAAAATGATACTTAAATTAAAAAAAAAAAAAACTGATAAAAAATTGTCAAAAATCTGCAAAAAAGTTGTATTAAAAAATTCTAAAAAAGCTAGAACTAACCCTTAAAAGTTAAAACCCCAAAAATGAGCAGGTTGAATACTTTATACTTTATTTCATTGAGTCTTTTGGCTCAATATTGTAAAAATTAGAGTTTATTAGGTTTATGTATACTGTGCAAAGTTTTTTAGCTAAATGAGGAGAGACGTAAATTACGGTATTGGTGATGCCGAAATTCAAGTAAAAGAAGAGAGAGAAACTGACAAATCTGATATAATTTTGGTATTTCGATATCCATGTTGCCGAAATTCAAGAAAAAGGTGGAGAGAGAAACTGACATCAATTTCGTCAGTTGGATTGCCGAAATTCAATTTCCGTTAGATTCTTTTTTTTTTGTTAGATTTCCGTTTGGTTAGTTTATTCATAGTTTATTTTTATTTTAAAAAAAAGATGTCCAAGGGGATTGAACCCTTGCGCAACGATTGTTCCACATAAGAAGCAACCAGCAGACTACCGCGCAACTTGCTCAATCTATATGGAAACTAAATTAATTTATTCTAAACCTGGTAGGTATTTCAAGTTTTCAAAAACACAAAAAAACACACATTTTTTTATATACTTTCCAAAAATTGATAGTTATGATAACAAGAATGGTAAATTGAAATTATAGTTCATCCACGATGATGTCAAAATTAATTAATATTAACTAAATAAAAATAACAATTTTGTAAAAACTAGTAACCTTAATTAAAAATAACAAAGTTTAGTTACAAAATGGGTTGTAGTCTATGGTTATAACCTTACTCAATAAATTTTTATTGGAGGTGAATTTTGACAAATTTAGCAATGGATTACATCTTCTTCTTATATCCTCCATACTTGCAAAAAATTTAGAAAATTAAAGATCAATAACTATATCATCAATAAATTGTTTAAAATTGAAAACTTTTGTAGTTTAAAATTATGCATAAAATATAAGCTTATAGATCATATAGTAAATAATATTCGATTGACACAAAATTTAACATGTGTATTAAAAGCATAAATGACATACAATTCAAAGGTTAAATTATCAAAATATGCAATAATATTTTATTTTATTGAGTAAGGCTACAACCAATTTTGTAACTAAACTCTATCTAATTAAAAAATTATTGAAAAAAATTTGAATATTTTACAAACATATTACATGAATTAAAAAAGAAGATGATATTGTTAATATTTTTAAATTTAAGATAAATTTTGTTATTTATTTTATATTATTTTAATAGTATATCATAAGAATTTTTTTAGTAATCAAAGTTGGCAATACAAGTCATGCTTGCATGATGTGTCTTGAGTTGTATAGCATAATTTTTCCATGACTTTTTTTTTTCTTTTGAAAATTCATATGGCTCGTTATAAATAGATTAAAATTGATAATATAGTTTAAATTTTTGGAAAATAATATTTTATTTCAAGAATAAAAATTAAAAAAATACATTTTTTTAATATGTATTAATTTACATCTATTATAATTTGGAATTACTATATTTTCCAATCACAAAAAATACTTAGGGGTATGATGAGTGTTATGCGTTTGTGGTTGAAATAATGTTTTTATCACAGCCTTAGGTATTTTTGTGATTGAAAAATATAGTAATTCTAAATTACAATGGATGTAAATTATTAATATTTACCAAAAAAAAAAAATAGAAAAGTCTCTAAGCACGCATACGAGTGCGTGCTCAAAGGCTAGTATTCCGTAATTATCATGTGCTTCTTAGAGGCTTTCTATTTTTTTAAGATATTACTACATTTTGTAATCATAAAATACATATGATGAATATTGTGCGTTTGTGGGTGAAATAATTTTTTTATCACAACTCTAGGTATTTTTACAGTACTATCCTCAAGTTTTGTATGGTTAGGATTATTAATACTTATCACGCGCGTACTTAGAAACCCTTCTATTTTTTTTCCTAAAGGCTAATGAGTTATATTCATTATAATTTAGAATTTCTACATTTTTCAATCACAAAAATAACTAGGGTGTGATGAGAATTATGCGAAAAAAATTATTTCACCCATAAATGCCTAAATCTCATCACACCTTGGGTATTTTTGTAATTGAAAAATGTAGAAATTCCGAATTATGATGAATGTAAATCATTAACCTTTAGAGAAAAAAAAAAAAAAAAAAAAAAAAAACAATTTCAATTGTTATTTTTATTTAGTTAATATTAATTAATTTTGATATCATCGTGGATGAACTATAATTTGAATTTACTATTCTTGTTATCATAACTATCAATTTTTGGAAAGTATATAAAAAAATGTGTGTTTTTTTGTGTTTTTGAAAACTTGAAATACCTACCAGGTTTAGAATAAATTAATTTAGTTCCCATATAGATTGAACAAGTTGTGTGGTAATCTTCTGGTTGCTTCTTATGTTGAACAACCCTTGCGCAAGGGTTCAATCCCCGTGGGCTGCGCTTATCATTTTTTTAAAATAAAAATAAACCATGAATAAACTAACCAAACGGAAAACTAACGAAAAAAAAGAATATAACAGAAATTGAATTTCGGCAATCCAACTGACGAAATTGATGTCAGTTTCTCTCTCCACCTTTTTCTTGAATTTCGGCAACATGTATACCGAAATATCAAAATTATGTCAGATTTGTCAGTTTCTCTCTCTTCTTTTACTTGTATTTCGTCATCACCAGTACCGAAATTTGCATCTCTCCTCATTTAGCTAAAAAACTTTGCACAGTATACATAAATCCAATAAACTCTAATTTTTACAATATTAAGCCAAAAGACTCTTATTTCATTAGAAGTACTACTTTTTAAAAGGTTTTACTAGTGCCTTAAGAAACTGCATTCTATATTTAGCAACTTGAAACATAATTCTCTGCAAATCTTATTACACAATGGTCTTGTTAGAGCCATTATGGGTTGTACTCTTGTGTTGTGGTAATCTTCAAGAAGGGTCCAGAAGATTCTAGTGATGATTTGTCCTTATCAAGATCTCCATCAAGAATAGCCTATGTCCTATTGTAGAGAATGTATCCTGTGTATGAGGTGTATGCATCAAACCTCCCATCGCCAATGGTTCTAGTGGGAAAAAGGCTTATTTAATCATCTCTTATCTAATAAGCCATCATCCTTTACATTTATGAGTGATGCGCGCAATTAGCTCATATGATCTTTACCACCTCCGTTACCTCAATAAGCCTTTGGGACCAAGTGAATAATTGATCATGTCTCTCATGCATGCTATTTGATACCGAGTCCAATATCAGAGGTCACTTGATGCATCTTCAATCGGTGAAAACCATTTGATTTGGGAGGTTCAAATATTAAATGAGCAAAGTTCAAACTAATGTGTTTGTGAACAACTCATATGTATAAGGTTAGTTTTAATCAGTGGCGGAATTAGGAGGGGCAAGATCAAAAGACAATAATAAAAAAATAACTTAAAATTATTAATTGATATTAATAATAAAATTATAAATAAACAATAATTGTCATACAAAGCATATTAAAAGTAAACAATTGAAAAATAAATAAACAATTGTAAAACATCTAATTCACAGTTATTAATTGACAATCAATCATCAAAGTAAGAGATTAATCTATATACATAAAGTTTAGAGATCTAATTTGATTCCTCAAAATAAATTGAGAAAATAAATTTCAACTTTTCTCAATTCTTTTAATTATTTAAAATTTTGGATTTATTGTAGAGACTCAAATTTTGAAACTATGAAAATGGAAGAGATGAAGGATAAAAAAATAATGGACATTTTAATGCTTTAGTACCATACAAGACATTATTATTATGATGAGTAATTAAAGCTACATAGGCTGAACTTCAAATGAAAAGAAGGAAATTTAGATAAGTGAAGGGTAATTCTACGGTACCCCCCAAAAAAAGAGAGGGGTACGGTACCCACTAGTAGGTAACCTGCTATATCAGGTTACTTTTTTTTTCACATTTGACGATTTCATCTTCACATTGTGCAGTTCCAACATCACATGTAATAGTTCTTTTCTCACATTTGGTAGTTCCCTTACTTTTTTTCTCACATTTGATGGTTTCATCCTCACATTGTGCAGTTCCAACATCATATGTGACAGTTCTTTTCTCATATTGTGCGGTTCCCTTACTTTTTTTTCTCACATTTGACGATTTCATCCTCATATTGTTCAGTTCCAACATCACATGTGATAGTTCTTTTGTCATATTGGATGATTCCCTTACTTTTTTTCCACATTTAACGGTTTCATCCTCACATTGTGCAGTTCCAACATCACATGTGACAGTTCTTTTCTCACATTTGGTGGTTCCCTTACTTTTTTCTCACATTTGATGATTCCATCCTCACATTGTGTAGTTCCAACATCACATGTGACAGTTCTTTTCTCACATTATGCAGTTCCCTTACTTTTTTTTCTCACATTTGACGGTTCCATCCTCACATTGTGCAGTTCGAACATCACATGTGATAGTTCTTTTGTCACATTGGATGGTTCCCTTACTTTTTTCTCACACTTGACGGTTCTATCCTCATATTGTGCAGTTCCAACGTCACATGTGATAGTTCTTTTCTCACATTTGGTGGTTCCCTCACTTTTTTCTCACATTTGACAGTTTCATCCTCACATTGTGCAGTTCCAACATCACATGTGACAGTTCTTTTCTCGCATTTGGTGGTTCCCTTACTTTTTTGTTTTTTCTCACATTTGACGGTTTCATCCTCACATTGTGCACTTCTAACATCACATGTGACAGTTCTTTTCTCGCATTTGGTGATTCCCTTACTTTTTTCTCACACTTGACGGTTCCATCCTTATATTGTGCAGTTCCAACGTCACATGTGACAGATCTTTTCTCACATTTGGTGGTTCATTTACTTTTTTCTCACATTTGACAGTTCTATCCTCACATTGTAGTGTTCCAACATCACATGTGACAGTTTTTCCTCACATTTGGTGGTTCTCTTACTTTTTTTTTTCTCACATTTAACAGTTTCATCGTTACATTATGCGGTTTCAACATCATATGTGACAGTTCTTTTGTCACATTGGATGGTTTCCTTACTTTTTTCTCATACTTGACGGTTCCATCCTCACATTGTGTAGTTCCAACATCACATGTGACAGTTCTTTTATCACATTTGGTGGTTCCCTTATTTTTTTCTCACATTTGACGGTTCCATTCTCACATTGTGCAGTTTCAACATAACATTTGACAGTACTTTTGTCACATTTGGTGGTTTTTTTTTTTTTCTCACTTTTGACAGTTCTATCCTTATATTGTATAATACCAACATCACATGTGACTGTACTTTTGTCACATTCCGTGGTTCCTTTATTTTTTTCTCACATTTGTCGGTTTCATTCTCACATTATGCAGTTCCAACACCACATGTGACTGTTCTTTTGTCATATTTGGTGATTCCTTTTTTTTCTTTTTCTTTTTTCTCACATTTGATGGTTCCATCATCACATTAAGCAGTACCAACATCACATCTAACTATACTTTTGTCACATTCAGTGGTACCCTATTTTTTTCTCACACTTTACAATTCCATTGTTACATTGGGCAGTACCAACATCTCATGTGACCGTACTTTTATTACATTCAATGGTTCTCTTATTTTTTTCTCACATTTGACGGTTTTATTGTCACATTGGACAGTACCAACGTCACATATGACAAAAATATCCCCCTAAAACTCTCAAAAATTACTGTGATACCCTTAATACCTAAAAAATGACTGATATACCCTTAGAACCTAAAAAATGACTGAAATGACCCTAAAACCTAGAAAATGACCAAAATACCCTCTAATACCTTTAGAACCTAAAAAATGACCGAAATACCTATAGAACCTTAAAAATGACCGAAATGACCCTAAAACCTAAAAAATAACTAAAATGACCTTGTAACCTAAAAAGTGATTGAAATACCTTTAGGACCTAAAAAATAGCCGTAATACACTTGAAACCTAAAAAATGACCGAAATACCCTCGAAACCTATAAAATGACCAAAATACCCCCCGAAACCCTCTAAAATTACTAAAATACCCTTAGAACCTACAAAATGACAGAAATGACCGTGAAACTTAAAAATGACCGAAATGACCCTGAAGGCTGAAACCTAAAAAATGACTGAAAAACCCTTAGAACCTAAAAAATGACTGTAATAACCCCAAAACCTAAAAAATTACCAAAATACCCCTAAAACCTAAAAAATGACCAAATTACCTTTAGAAACCTATAAAATGATTGAAAGACTCTTGAAATCTAACAAATGACCAAAATACCTCCTAAAACCTTTATTTGCAAGACCAAAATGACAAAAAAAATTTATATAATCACTCTACTTGCTTCCCCCTCCCCCCTAAAATTCTCGGTGGAACTTATAAATTTTCTTTTGTTATTAAGTTGCTGTATTTTGTTGTTTACTTATTGAAATTTAAAATATGATAAGTTATCTAAAAAAACCTATCTTGCACGTCCGCACACACGCGCACACTCATTTATGGGAGGTTGTTTTAACTAATATATTTAGTAGTTAGTACCACAACTTAGTGCCCTAGTTTTGACCTAAACCTTATGATTTTAAATTTTTTTTTAAGTTTTATTTTGAAATTCCTACAAAAAAAACTTAGGGTTGTGACTGTGTAGTCTGTGTGTCAAAAAGAGTTAATTTGGTCAAAAGTGTAAACAGCTGTGTGTGACTGTGAAAAAACGTTTATTACACAAACTGTAATAAACGTTTATTACACAACCATAAGTGAAAAAAGAAAAAGACAAAAAGAGTTAATATGGTCAAAAGTGTGAACAGTTTTATCAAGTTTAGTTTGGTGGCATTTATTTTGTGACAGATTGTTTAAAGTGGGAGGAATGGTTTTAGTAATATACCACAAAATCTCACAATATTTTTACAATAAATTGAGGTGTTAGTATATCATTGGTCAGAATAAAATAAAATAAAATATTTTGAGATTCATTTCAACTAAAAACAAGAATATTGTAAAAATATTGTGAGATTTTGTTGTGTCCCTAAACTTTCTCAATTGAAAATTTTGTTATTTTATTATTTATTTCATGTCATGTACAGTTTGTTTAAAGAAACTGTACAGTTTGTTTAAAGAAACTGTATCTCTGTTTTTCTATTCTATGTCAAGAGCTAATCAACTTTACATAGACTTTTTACTCTGGCTCCGCCCTTACTTTTAATTATATATAACATTATATATATATATATATATATATATATATATATATATGAGATTAAATTCTATAAAAATGGGGTGTAAAACTCATGTTTTAAACAATTCAATACATCCTATCACACCTAATAACATCTCAATAAATTCTCAATTTAGTTAGATTTATATATAAGTATTAGAATTGATTGAGTGTGATTGTGTTTATTCTTAAATATGTGATAAAATGATGTAGCATGTTAGGATTGGAGGGGTAAAACATAGGTTTTACACTATGTCCTTATAGAATTTAATCTCATATATATATATATATATATATATATATATATATATATATATATATATATATATATCATGTAAAATTGTAAATAATTTTACAAGATATCAATTTATCATTTATGATTTATTGATATTATAAATTCTCCATTTCATAGGCAATATAAGGTTGGTGAATCTTATTTTTATAACTTCATAAATGATAACTATTTTATCTAATTAACTCAATTAATATTTCTTCAATTAAAATTTAATTATTAATTATTAGTATAGATTTGTAAATGCATAAAAAAAAAATTATAGTCATGTTGTTTACAATATATGTACATCGCATAACTATTTATTTCATTTATTTTATATTTGATAAATAAGGACTTGAATCTGGCGCATTGTGCAATTACCATTTTGATACAATAGAGAATAGTTAGCAATGTAAGAAGTTAAAAGGTAAAAAAATGATTCGAGGGTTAAGATTAAAAGTGGCTTTTAATCTCAATCATTTAAAGTACTATTGGATGGTGATCTCAATCCAATAAATCAATCAGGTATTTTTTGTCCCTACTCCCTATTATTGTAGTCATTGAAGTTTTACCAAATCCTAATCCCATAAATCATTGAGGTTTTTTGTCCTTAGTGTTGTTGTTTTGGTATAGGAGTCACATAAGTCACTCTCAACAAGGTAACAACTAAAAAAATGTGCCTCTACCCACTTTAAAGGGCTATATTGCATAGGATGCTTAGAAATAACCATAGGAAGCTAGCATTAGCTATCGTTTATTTATTTGTAACTATAGATTTATATACAACTCTACAAAGTTCCTGACTGAACCCACTTAGAATAGAGACAAACGTGTGTAGACTCAAGAAGAAAGGTTCTGATGAAACCTAGTTCAACAAGAGACAATAGTCAGGAGCTTTCTCTCTCCCAATTCAGAAAAAGACAACAGTCAAAAAGCTCTTTCATAAGAAACAAAAGGCTCTCTTAATTTATTATCGGAAAACAAAAACAGAATGCTCTCTCTTTCTCTCTCTCTCAAATACAAATTTACAAAAGCACCTCATTTTGACAACAAAAATTAGTTTGAGCTTTGTGGTAGTACTATACATGCTCAAAGTAAACTAAAATGATGAATTCAATCTCAGAATCCTTCAAAAGCAACCCTATCCACCTCAACCAAATCATTCCACTAGATTTCAAGTCTGTGCTCACATTACCGGACTCTCACACTTGGACCCTATCCACGGATCCCCACCAACCCATACCCACGGACCCATCTGAGTCCGTGCCCATCATAGACCTTACCGACCCAAATGCAGTATTGCTGATACAACATGCATGTGAGCAATGGGGTTTGTTTCAAGTCACCAACCACGGCATTCCCATTGACCTCCTTAAACAACTAGAACTTCAAACCAAGCGTTTATTCTCTCTCCCATTGGACCAAAAGCTACGTGCCGTTCGAACCCCAGAGGGCATCACCGGCTACGGCCTCGCTCGCATTTCTGCGTTTTTTCCAAAGCTCATGTGGTCGGAGGGTTTCTCAATTATGGGGTCTCCCTTGGAACATGCTTGCCAACTTTGGCCACATCACCACAAAAAATTCTGGTACGTGTATAATGCATGCCTTGCTGTGGCAACGGGCTTCGATTGCCTTCCACGTTTTGTGTACACATCATGGGTTAAATAATTAAATGTGAATATTTTTTAAAAAAATATAGATATTTGGAGTAAAAATGTCGACATTCTGCCGTGAACTTAATTTGTTATTTGTGTTTCATGTAACCTATGTATTAAAGAACAAGGTTATTACACAAATTGTTTTACACACACCTTTGAAAGTAACTGAAATCGTGACTTGACTTCAAGTTATGATTTTAGTTACTTTTTGGAGTGTGTTATCGAAGAGTAGTATTTGTTACATACAACTGTCTTATATAGTCATGATTTTCAACCTTTAAATCACAATTTCAGTTACTTTTAGAGGTGTGTAAAATAATTTATATGTAACAAGTTTAACCCTATACTTAACCTAATCCACCTGCAATACGCAGGTTTGACCGTCTAAGGTCGGGTTTTGGGCCAGTTAATTAGCATGGGACCGGATCATTTAAAAAAAAGGGTCTTGGTTGGATCTAAATCATCCTAATTAGAATGTTTGATTGCTTACATAGAATGTAATTATATGAGGTTGCAAACTAAAATTGGTGTACCCTTATACTTTATTCTATTTTTTAGAGGAATATTTTGTTTTAACAATATTGCTACGTTGTGTTGTGACCAACGAGAGAGTAATTAAAATAAAATTTTTAAAAAAAATAATAATAATAATTAAAAAAATTATAAAAAAACTTTCTAAGTGTGTGTTTGGATTCCAAGTCTGCGTTTCCAAGCTGCATTTTGTTCCTTTTTTTTTTTTTTTTTTCACCCGTTTTGGAGTATTGCGGTTACTGTTCAATGAACAGTAATCGTAAATGTTGAATTTCTGCAGTGAACAGTGCACATATACACTGTTCACGGACCCACAAATTTCATTTTTTATCAATTTTTTCATTAAAAATGGGTCCCACAATACTATTCACACATTTAAAAATTATTTTGCTACAGTGTTTTCAGTTTTCAGTTTTCAGTTTCAGTAAAATAAGTTCTATCCAAACACACCTTAAAACTCTCCCCATGAAGGGGTGCACGTTCATCGATAAATAAATAGATGAGCATACACCCCTTCATGTATGCCTTTCACGAGGCAATCGGTGTGTTTTTGTCATATCCTAGGACTAAGAGGACAATCGGGACTAATTATTTTGCTCGAATCAGTTTCACCGATTTAAGATTTCTTCCGTGCAACCGCAACTTTCTAGTTTCTACGTGCGCAATCTTCTGTTTATTGAAATGGTAGTGTGGAACTATATATCTGTTGTCTTTTTGCCAAAATTACATAGGTTCTTAGTGATCCGCATTTCTATATTTAGTTAGCGATTAATTTGAACCGATTCACTAGTTTGTCATAGCCTCACATATGATATGTGCCCATATATTTGCTGAATTGATCTGATTTTGTGTGTGACGGTGTTGGGTTGAGGTTGGGATAAGTACTCTTTGCATTTAAATTTATTTAAAGATAACATAGTTATAGCACATCTCATGAAGCAGATGTCACTAATTCGAATCTTTCCTTACCTCTCCTAAGCGGCGAGAAAGTAAGCCCAATACTTACTCGATTTCAAGTCATGTATAAACATTTTTTCAAAGAATACAAGAATAAGTTAACTATAATTTTCCTTATTATCATGTATAATTTGTAACATTTCTCATTTCTGTCATGCAGTAATGTAATGGAAGTGTGCCAAAAGGACATGAAGGACCTAACAGAAAGGATTCTAGGGCTGATGCTTGTGTCATTGGGCTTAACCCGTGAAGATGTTAAATGGCTAAAGCCCAAAGATGGGAAGAAACAACCCCAGGCCCTTGTCCATTTAAACTCATACCCAATCTGTCCGGACCCAAGCCGGGCCATGGGCTTGGCCCCTCATACAGACTCATCATTGCTCACTTTGCTACACCAAAGCAGCACCACTGGGCTCCAAGTCCTTAGAGACAGTGTTGGGTGGGTGCCTGTGCATCCTATCAGGGGTGCACTTGTTGTCAATATTGGTGACCTAATGCACGTACTCTCCAATGGCCGTTTCAAGAGTGCATTGCATCAAGTGGTTGTTAACCAGACACATCATCGCATCTCGGTCGCTTACTTCTATGGCCCACCAGGGAATGTGAAAATATCACCGTCGATGAAGTTGATTGACCACAAACATCCACCACTCTATCGCTCGGTGACATGGAATGAATATCTTGATGCCAAGGCAAAGCATTTCAACAAGGCACTTGACTTGATTAGGAATGATGTATGTATTGGCAATTGATAAAAACTAGTATGGATGTTGAATTTTGACTTCAAATTTCATTTGGGTCTATAATATATGATCAATTACGACACTTAATTAATTAATTAATATTTATTTTTTAGTATATATATTTTATATTTGAAATAAGTTATGTTTATTTTGGATTTAAAAAGTATGTAACAACAATGAAATGTTTGAAAATATATCTAAAATTAATTTAAAGACGACAAAATATTGTTTAAAGTAGGAATAAAAGAGTTTAAATAAACAACATTCAATATCAAAATAGAACAAATGAATTAAAAAATGAATTTTTCTTCCTGAGTGCATACTTGACACGTTTGTGTCTATATCGGATACGTGTCCGACACCAATACGTTGGCAATTTTGCTGTGTCCGTGCTCCCCAGGCTCTTTGCTCTTATAATGGTGTGATGCCTCTTCCATTTTTATAGACAGAAACCGAGCCATAGGGATAGGGATATAAATTTTTTACACAATGGTAATTATCATTTCTCGCAGAGCAATGTTAAGTTTGACAACAGAGGGTAAAGAAAATTTACTAAGCAAGTTTTATCAGTGCAAAAGGTTCTTGAGCACATGGACCAGAACCAAAAGTGCACCACAACATTCACGGTGAATTATATTAGACGAACAAAATTGTTTGAAAGGATTCTACAAATCTAATAGAACTGTAAATATTGCTAAGAATGAACAACCAGCTTGCATGTTTGAACGATTCTCAAAAAAAAAAAAAAAAAAAGCTTGCATGTTTGAACCACAATCGTGAAAACATAGATATAAAATCTGAAGCCCCATCATATTTAATGCCTTTCAAAAGGGTGATTCATATAACATAACAGGATGTCATGCTGCTGATGTTCATCAACAAAAAGGAGAATTCTGTATTAAAAAAAAAAAAATTTACATCTTTTGTAAGTCTGAACCAAAACTCTATAGGAACATTGTCAACCGGATTTTGTGTGTAACAAAGTTAGCTTTGATGCAAAAGTTGACTTCTCTGGGTCATGATCTAAATACTTCTTTCCTTGCCAAGGCAGACTGTAAGGAAATATAAACAGCTACAAAAGTATCTGTGGAAAACCTGCTGAGTATTTCTGGATACACATAATGGAGAAGGCATACCAACTTTGTCAGGGGGAAAAAGCAGTTAAGTCACTTCCAGAGCTTGACATACTTGTCATGACTAGCTGTAGCTATCAAACCTGCAGCACTCGATACTGCTAAGGCGGACACTAGTTTGTCGTGTGCATGTAGAGTCATTGTCTTGTTCTCGCTTGTGTTCCAAAGTTCCAAAGTCTGGAATGACCGCCAATCCACATGAAGAACATAAGTCCAGGTCAGCAGCTTAAACAATTATTGCCATCTAGTTCAAATCTCAATGGAAACAAAAGTTGGAATGCACTCGACATATACCCTACAATCCAGTACATCACACTATGGAGCACTGGTATTTCAAAGTTGTAAAAACCTTATCTAATTGTGCACTACTAATCTGAGACTTGCACCATATTGCACTCCTCACAAATCACAATGTTGTGTATAGCTAAATTAGATGAAAAGGCAAAACAGTCATCTTGCACCGTATTCAATCAAACTGACAAACCATATATGTTATGCAGCAAATTTCATGAAATTGCATTAAAAGGTAGAGCTATGACTTACCTGATAACAGCCAATGACCAACAGCGTAGGATAAGTAGGATGGAAAACACAGTTATTAAATTTGTTTCCAGTACAGCTCAATTCATGAATACATTCCCCTTTGTTTCCAGAGCCAATTGTCCACACTCTAACCAAGTCATCACTCACAGATGCCAGATATTCACCAGTAGGATCCCAGCAGACAGAATGGACCATGTTTTTATGGCCCTAAACAGTAAAAGAGAACGTCAATCATAATGTGAGGTCATTACTCCAAAGAGAATGAAGTGAGAAAAAAGAAGTAACAAAGCAATAACAGATATTCATGTGACTTCCACATCATATCCTGAAAACAATTCAAGAAAACATAAACTGCATTATTCGCATATTTTCTCTTCAAGATCTCGTAATGAAACTAATTCAATTTGTAGATACAAAAGATCTCTTGATGAAACTAATTCAATTTATAAATATAACTGAATTTTATTGGTTCAGGGCCAATAATGAACAAGTAGCTTACGTAATGTGAGAGAATATTCCAAGTTACAGAGCCAAAGGCTATGGTGCCATAAAGGACTTTTATATGCCAAGCAAGCAAAATTATATATCCATTTTGGATTTTTCATCAAGGGGCACTTAAAAGCCATTAATCATCTTGTAGGCAGCCCTCTAGGGAGGGGGTTAAAGGAACCTTGAATTATTAAGATTTCCATTTCTAAAATAGATGTTTCCATTTTCCATCAAAACTGTAATGACTAGGGAAATTCTAACCACGATAATCTTAGTCAATTGAAAAAAAAAACCACCAGCTTTGAAGAATGGAAAACTGGTATGCAACAGAGACAGATGAGAGCCATCTGGCAATGAAATCTGGTTTACGAATTTTAAAATTTTAAAGGACCTACAGAGATGGGTTAAGAAATGCCTCTAGGAAAAGAATGTATTCATCTCATAGAAAATCTAATGGCTCGGTTAAAAAAAAACTAAATTATATCAATCAAGCCAGTTGCCAAAACACTCACTAAATTGAACCTCTGGACACGGATATTGATGTCTCCAACATACGCGCAAGAGAACTATCTGACAGAAAAAACTGGTCTTGGAACTTTGGAGTTTGGACCTACAAAGCCAGCTAAAAGAAAGGCCTCCATACATGCCCTCCAATTATACCATACAAATCACACACTAACAATCCATCCCTCCAAAGGGAGGTTTAGTAAATAATCAAATATGACACTTGGGCTAAGGGTCAAGTTGGTAATTATCTTTACATCCACCCCTCCTGGAGACGAGAAGGTATTATTTATCCTGGGGATACACTGAATTTTCTCCCTGGAGCCCAGGAGTCATATGCACCCCCAAAATAAAGAGCTTTGAAAGCTAGAAGAAAAGCATCTATACCTAACAAAATTAAGTGAATACCCAAAATTGTAATCAATTTATTTCCATCTTTCCACACATAACCGAAGAACAGAAAAGAGTCCACAAACGGACGACAGCCAACCTGTAATTTAAGCCTACAAACTTGGGTCTCTACATCAAGTATGGATACAAGATTCTCTGCTGCAGCAGCAAGAAGCCTTCCAGCACGAGGTTGAAATCTCATCTGGGTCGCACCACCCTGAAAAAATGGAATATAATCTACTAAATACAAACAGATGCTTAAAATAATATCGAACCTTGTTGTACAATTTTCTTGAAGATGAATAAACACCATATTCTTATACCTTGAAAACTCCAGTACAACTGCCATTCTTGATACTCCAGTATCTTATCTCATTAATATCACAAGAGCAGATAAGGTCCTCTTTACTAGGATGGAAGTCCAATGACAAAACAGTATCAGAATGCCCCGTAAAAGTACGAAGAGAATAACTGGGCTGCAAAGTATCATTGTATCCATTAAATTAAATAATAAATAAATAAAGATAAGAGAGGTAAAGGCATCATAATAACCCCAAAGACACGGTAAGATAAATTGATTCTATCACTGACTTCAAAGGCAAAGGCGTAAGAGAATGAAATCAATAGAGGAAGTTTACATTACAAACTTGTCTTAGTATTTCTAGCAAGTCAACTTTATGACTCAATCCAAAATAACCTTATTCTACTTATGAGAAGTTGTCTTAAGGTATTAAAAAGGGGTTTTGGGGGTGGGGGGAAGGGAAGGGAAGAGGTGTAGTTTTATTAACAAGTTGTGATGCAATTATGCTGGTATATAGAATTCCAAATTTGGTGGATTTCTATCAATACAATCAAAGTTCAATTTTGAACTTATACATAAGCAATTCAAAATAAAAAGGGAATATGCCAACTTACATTATCAGCATCCCAAACCCTGACAGTTTTGTCAGCTGAAGATGTAGCAAGTCGAGACATACTTGGACTGAAACGGACATCAGTTATCCAGTGAGAATGCTCTTCAAGTGTAGACTTCATTGTAAAGGATTCTGTGCACCACAATACAACCTGCACCATAAATCATCAGGCAAAAAGGTTTCTGTTGACTTTTCTATAATCAGAATCGATTCGGTCAAAGCAGCACTGAAGTTTCCCTGTGCAACTGTTTGCAGCATCTGAACAATGTTAAATAAAACAATCTAATCAAACCAACCGCTTACTTTTCTATCAAAACCACCAGTAGCAAGCAGTTTCCCATCTGATGAGAAGTGACAACATTCAACTTTATTCGTACTACTTGCAGGAATACGCCGGATTTCCGTAAATGTGAAGCCTAATATTAATATAAACATGTTAAACCCTTGGGTCCCATTGACATAGATACATGGAGCAAAGCATTAAACAATCAAACAAGAAGCATTCACCAATCTAAAAAGCAGAATGCACTGTACCTTTGCTGACACCAGAACATTGATTAACTCGACTATCCCTAGGGTCTGCATCATCTTGAGACAAGAATGACTCAACATTATCTTCCAAGGACCCATCATCCACAAACTGGTCCATATCAGACTGCAAAAGACTATGTCAACTATCTGACTGCAAAATTGAATGCAAATAGCAACCCCCCCTTCCCCCTAAAACAAAAGGAGAGAAAGAAAAAGAAAAACGCCTTGCCCTTAGCAGCAGAGTCATGACCCTGGCACTGCTAATGACAATTCCTCACAAGTAAACAATCTGTAACTTTGTTACAAAGGGCGCATTGTATAATTTTTAAACATTACTTTAACAACACACTACTTCTAAAACATGTAACTTGTAACTAGCTGATCAGGAAAATTATCCAAAATGAAATTAACATGAAATAAGTTAAAATACAGGTAAAGCCGAGCTCAGTAGCACGAGCCTAGAACCTCAGCAGGGGCACCATGGAAAAAAAAAAAAAAAAAGTTGCTCACCAACTGATTTGGTGCTGATGTAAGTGGGCCCACCGCATCAGAACCAAACATAAGTAGAGGCTTAGAGGAACCACCATTATGTGGTAAACTTGGCATTGACATCACATCTCCTGGTGTGTGAGTAGAAGGTGTTGAAGGTGAACTTGGGGATGGTCCAGTGGTGTTTGCAGTCCCAGAGCTATTGGCAGGACCTGAAGATGATACTGGCTGCTTTCTCTTTCGCACAATTTGAGTTTTTGGAGCCTTGAAGGAACAAAAGGAAACAATTTCAGAAACTCAAACCAGGTTATACCAACTTTTCAGTGATGATCAAGTACACAGTGGTAAATTAGAGTTATGAAACCATTTGACACAACTTAGATGATGGAAAAGTAAAGCATGAGAAACAAATAACAATAATTATGTAAGGGGATATAAAAGCAAAATGAACTAGATGATGGGAAAGTAAAGCATGTGAAAGATGACACAACCTGTAATTGGTTAAAAGATTACATGTTTAGCAATAGTAGCCCACATTACAAAAGAAATTCTAAAATAATTTGTCAAGTTATATTTGGAGAATGGAGAATTGTTCTACAATAACTAAGCCAAAAGCCAAGAAAAGAAAATGACAACAGGAAAAGAGTGTAGCTAATAAAATCTATGACTGCTGAAGCCAATAAACCTGATCGCTTCCTTGAAAGGTATTTGAAATGCTACCATCCGCTGTGATGCTTCCAGCACCATTCATTTTATCTTGCTGCTGGAGGTGGTGGTTTGAATTTTGAGAATGTTGACTAGAAAGTGGATGTTGCGCATAATGCTGCTGCTGCTGATTGTTCTGAATTTGTTGCTGCTGTAACTGAGAAGCATTACAACATTAGATAAGCAAGCACAACTGGAAGCTTAAAGACTGATAAAACTGTTGAAAAGACATAAAGATGATAAGATTGATCAACTCTGATGTGCAGGAACAAAATAATACCTTGATTAGCAGCTCTGTCTCTGCACGGGAACCAACTTGAACTGGTGATCCAACACTAGGAACCATATCAACAACAGAATTTAAATGGCCATCCTTTGCAAGACCCATATTACGATTGTTTTGAAACATTCTTAGTTTTCTGGATTCCAAATCATTGGCAGATGGAGATGCCAAGTTTTGCTGTGCCTGAAGCATTAGTTGCTGCTGTAACTGAAGTTGATTGAAAGACTGAGGGGACTGCATCTTCTGCTGCTGGAAAAACCCAGTTCGAATCTGCTCCAGCCCCTACAAAAGGTGAGAAGTTTTCAGAAAAGAAATCCAATTCCATCCTTCTATAATATCGTAATCATTTTCTGAACCACCAAATTGATTTTTTTTTTTTTAAAAACCAAACCAAAAATGCAAATGCAAGTTTCATTCCAAGCAGCCTGCATAAACAACATTTGCCAGTTGTCAGACAAGAGGGAGGGAAATTTGCCTTCATTCTGCCTAGCTCTTTCCTAAGAAGTCAGGTTGAATAGAAGTGGAAGCAATCATTTGCTTACTGCACTTTCAAAATAACCAACCTCAACAATTCCCACATTCACTACTTCCAACTTTCATTTCTAAAGTTGAAATATTTAACAGAAAACGCTTAAGCAACTCTCTATGAGCAAAATGGAGGCTTCCCTTAATCCAACTGCCCAAATACAAAGACAGGCTACCACGTATATTGCAGAAGCTCTCTTCAATAGTAACATAGACAAAGATATAACGTACTAAAACAAAAAGAAGGAAAGACAAACTGAATTCAAACCTCAAATTAAAAATTAGAGAAAGAAAAGAGTACTGATTAATTTCTTTTTTTGATAAGTGTATTGATTGAATTAAATATATCTGTCCTTCAAAATAAAATACATCAACCATATCAAAAGTCTTATTGCACAAAATAAAACGATTTATCTTATAATGCAACCTATTGCTTTAACTAATAATTTTTTCTAATGACAAATTGCCTTGATAGGTAGAATATTGAGAGGAAAATGTCATATCGGTTAAGACACTTTTCAGCTCAATTAAGATTTGATTGGCAGATGAGTGGTGGATGAACCAACCAGAATGAAACTAAGATCATCCAACTTGAAAACAGATACACAATTGAATATACAGGGAATAAAAAAAGCATGGCTTTTAGTCTTACCGTCAAAGGCCATCCTTTCAAAGTCAAATTGTTACTGCCTTGATTTGATCCTAAAAGAACATGAGAATGATTGTTATAACTAACAATGAAAAAATCCTAAATTATACAGTTTCAATAAATAATTAAAGAACTAATAAACCATGGATTTACATGCTGCATGACTCAAAACACAAATGCATACTAGATCATGGAACTTAATGGGAGTTTCTTAGGATCCATTTGGGATTTCCAATCACTTATACATACGTTTCTAGATCCAATAACAATTGTTCCTTTGCAACAAATGACAGTTTTGTTTGATAAGAAAATATAAGGTAACGAAAGAAGCAACATCCTTTGCACAACAAATGACATGAAAAACATTTACAACAAATCCATAAATATTCAGCTAAAAACATCTTATTTATAAGAGAAATTTCCTAGATTCCTTCCTTTTTCATTTGATCTTCCAAAATCATCACCTATATTGGAATAATTGCCAATCTGTAAGTTCAGAGTAGTAAGCAGAGAAGAATACTAGGTTTAGTAATAACCATTTGAAAATTTGAACCCTTGTTGAGCTGAATACCAGAAGTTACATTCCTCATTCTATTAAAATTCTTCATAAGATAAGGGGTCAACATCCCATGATTTATTAATAGTAAAAAGAAAGTTACAGCTATAAAATCATAGAACCTATACATAAACATAACAAAATGAGAAAAGAGAAACAAACAGCTGGATTGAAACAAAGGACAATTTCAATCAATACCATGAACTCCAATCAATGATCCTTCTGAACCAGCAGCTCTGGGGTTCATCATTGAACTCATCTCACTCTTTATCTCCTGTTTCAGCATACAAGATTATCAAAAATAAGAAAATTGAGCTATGAAAGTAACAAATGATGGCAATGATGATGATTATTATTATTACCTGTATAGGCCCTGGAAGCTGCTGACTTCGATTTTGAACTTGTTGGAGATTTCCAGAAATACCCCCAGGTGTACCATGAAGTGTTTGCCTGCAAAACAAGAGTTTACCTACTTTCAAATTGGACAAATTACAAATGTAGACTCATAGTACAACTTAATAACTGTGTCCTGGAAAAAAAAAATACCCTTGAGGTTGGCCACCTGCTGCACCTGCCTTCAGCATTGAGGCATGATTAGGATCCAGTAGCTGTCCGACATTGTCACCTATCCTTTGCTGCATGATAATGTTTTGTAAATAACTGCAGGGATAATGAAAAAAGAAGAAACTCATTTTTAAATCCATCACAGAACATCAATACCTTCATAGCTCCATCATCCAATGCATCCCTCTGGAGTGGATGCTTTAGTCTATCCTCATACATTTTTGTTGCCAATGCATTTGCAGTTGCAGTCGCAGAGTTCTGTCTAATAAGAGGGTCGCCACTTGCAAGCCCATTGGCAGAGCCATTTAGGAGCTGCGTTCCATCTCTCCGCTGCTGCTGCTGCTGCTGCTGCTGCTGCTGCTGCTGCTGCTGCTGTTGTTGTTGCTGTTGCTGTTGCTGCTGTTGAGCATGCCTCTGCAACAAGAGCTGCTGCATTTGCATCTGTTGATGCTGCTGAGGTTTCTGGTTCTGTTGTTGTTGTTGTTGCTGCTGCTGCTGCTCCCGAGCCTTTGCCAACTGAGTCTGTCATTTCCATATAAACATCAAGGTTATTTAAGTATCTCTCCAACATAGCAAACACGGAACAAGTAGAGATCCACAGAATCCAAACAATACTGAGTAATATACCATATATTTTATGAATCCAAAAAAATAAAAATAAAATCTAAGTTAATATTGTTTGATTTGTAGGTTTTTTTATTTTTTATTTTATAAGAAATTGTTATATATGTAGGTCAAACTCCCTATCCTCTCAAGTACACTTCAGACTAATTCAAAAAATCCATTCCATGAAAAGACTCCAAATAAGATTTCAACATTTAAGCATTAGCTGTCCAGGCCAAAAAGTCATTAATAATGCTTCAGAATAAAAATTCCCTATGTTCACTGAAAAGCTAGCAAGGTATATTCATTAGGTGGTAGGACACCAACAATTTTTTGCAGGAGAAAAAAACCAGAAAGAACAAAGCTAATATTATTTGCGAAAATATTACTTAAGCCCCTGACATTACATTTTAATAAGTGCTGGTAATACAATATTAAGACCAATAACTCCAATTTCAGCACATATCCGACTCTGACTAAAAAAACCTAAACCATTAGGGAAAGGAGAGAAACAAAATACATATGACCAAGAAGAGACCGAAGATAATATGATGAAGACCATTAAAATGCATAATTTTTTTCAATTGGTAAGTTACACACACCCAATGGGTCTTGAACCTACAACCTCTCCCTCCGCCTAGCACTTATAAGTGGAGGTGGTGTCAGTTGAGCTAGAGCTCATTAGCCAACAGGAAAATTTTCTGTTGCCAGAATATGATTGCTATAAGAAAAATGATTTGCAGATTCACAGAATTGCCTGGAGACTTTAAGAACAACACCCTCCCCAACCCAAAAGAAGTTAAAATATATATATATATATATATATATATATATATTAAGAACTGGTAAACCCACCTCGATGTATGATGCAGCTGGTTCTGAGTGCTTCTCATTTGTCCTCGCAATAAATATGTCCCAAAAGACGGACCACCACTCAAAAAGAAAACCACCAGGTGCATCAATAGCTAGAGTACATGTACACACAAAAGCCACAATTATTATGAATTATGATATAGACATAGAGTATGGGAAGTCCAGAATACATATTAAATCTCTGTTCTTAGCAAATCTTCACAAATTCTTACCAACAGGATCTGAAGAGACTTTCCCTTCGGCTTGAAATGCTTTTGCAGTAGAATGTAATTTCCTCTTCATAAGATAGTCATATATATACACATCCAACCTATTGTACAAAGACCAAACCAGTCAGATTGTAAAACAATACAAATATAAAAATCCAAATTGATACAAACCCAGCATTTAAACACCAACAAAATGAAGAAAAATACTGTCCAAAAAATAAAGAAACAAATACCACCCCCTCGGTAACTCAGAAAATCAAAATTTTCTTACAATAATGAAAAAGAAAAACCCTACACAAATTTTTGGCTTGGTTGGATTTCTAAATTAACTTTTTGAATCTTAATTTTTTCATCATTTGAGAGGAGAGAACAAAAACCTCCATTCAACCAAGCTTAATAAGACTATTTGCCTCGAGTCCTTGACTAAAACAATATCAAAAAAAATCCACCCCCACCCAAAGAAAACAAGAAATAAATCCAAAAGTTCCCCAAAAACCAGAACCAAAAAGAAACCAAGAAGTAATAGAAGGCAACAACAAGAACAAGAACACCAAAATCATCGCAGACAAAATAGACTCTTGAGAAACTTCAACATGCCCATTTAGAAACATATTAGAATACAAGCACCAATCACAGAGTAAAGTTCAAATCAAAAACCTAGACCCAAAAAAGAGCTAATGAAAAAAAAAAAAAAAATTTGTACAGAAAAACAGTCCTAAAAACTGACAAATCAACCAAATCTTAAAATTTAAAAAACAAACACTAAAAGCACAAACTTTATCAACAGAAACATCAGTACAAAATGGAAAACAACCCCAAATGCGGAAAAATGCAAACAAAACAAACACCACAAAAAAACTATAACATACCCATTTGAAATCATGAAAATAAAAGCCCGAAATAACACTTTCAAAAACAAAATGCGAAAACGAAAACCCTAGGATCCAAAAACAAAGCCACAAGCATTCAAAGTCCTAAACGACCGAAACCCAGAAATCAAAAACGAACAAACAACATAACAAAATCGATTTACTTGCATAAAGACTTACATTTTATCAGCTTCCCAGTTGGTCTGAGACTGAGACATGGCTAAAACACTGCAATCTATGACAAATCCGATACCTTTGGAACCGTGCGTAAGAAAAAAAATATATATTCAGAGTTGTTCCTCTTAGTTCTCTGCCTCTCTCTTACGTTAGATTCTTAGGAGAGCATGTCTTCAGGATATTCGGACTAAAGCCTTTTAATGCGTGTGTGTGTTTTTTTTTTTTTTACAACATTTGAGGACTATAATCTTGGTCATATGCAAATGTAAATAATAGAAAATTACTAAGAAGTATTCTAGGCTGCTCTTTCTATAATAATTGTTTTGTTTGGCTTTTCGCTTGGTTCTTTCTGGCCTCATGCCAAAATTTCACGCAACCAAAGCACTGTACAGTGGCGCTCTTTTTTTCCCCCTTTCGTCTTGGCTCGCATTATGAAGTGCTTTTTTGACTTTTTGGCTCATATCATATGCATTTTCCATCACCTAAAATTTAGATATGACAACTTAACATTATTTATTTTACCCAGAAAAAAGTCACATTGTTTTTTTTTTTTTTTTTAATGCAACTGTCATTATTAATTGATTAAAATCAAGTTAACAATTTTTGATAGTAAGTATTTAATTTGATTATTATTATCATATACTATATATTATAAGTTGGGTATTAAAAATCAAGATTGTGCGAAGTGGTTCAACATATAGCTTATACGTTTTATAGCGGATTTTTGTTATGAGCAGCTTATTAACATTATTTATTATAGCCCAAGAAAAAAAGTCACATTGTTTTTTTCAATGCAACTGTCATCATTAATGGGTTAAAATCAAGTTAACAATTTCTGATAGTAAAGTGTTTAATTTGATTATTATTATCATATACCATATGTTATAAATTAAGGGTCTGTTTGGATACCGCCAAAAACTAAAAACTGAAAACACTGTAACAAAATAATTTTTAAATGTGTGAATAGTACTGTGGGACCCATTTTTAATGAAAAATTTGCTGAATAAAGAGGTTTGTGGGTTCCATGAACAGTGCACGGAATCCACTGACAAACCACTTTCTAGCTGAAATGCGCTTCTCAACGTGCAAAAAAAAAGAAAAGGAAACGCTGATGCAAACGCATCTGGTTTCATCAGTACCCAAACGCCACCTAGGTCTAAAAGTCAAGATTGTGCGAAGTGGTTCAACATACAGTTTATAGGTTTATTAGGGATTTTTGTCATGAAACTTATTAATTATTACGAAAACTTTTTTTTTTTTTGATAAAAAGACCATAACTTTATTAAGAAGAAGATAAACATAATACATCATGAGTTAAAGCTGATTCAACCATATTAGGGTTTTCCTCTATCCAAGTTTCATAACTATCTAAATATTTGGCATACTGAGCCAAAAGGTGAGTTGGACAATTATCATCTCGCTTAACATGGGAAATTTTCACACATCTAAAATCCTACAACCTTGCTTTAATCCCTCCTATAATATTGTCAACAGCAATTGGAGCTTCACTAGTTCTAATTAATACATCAACAACTATGTTGGAGTCACTCTCAAACAGCACATCTTGTACCCCTACATCCCAAGCAAAAAGAACCCCTTCCTCCAATGCTTTTGCCTTCAATCTCCATAGGACTTAGTGGAATTGGTAAGTTCTTGCTTAGAGCTGCCTCTACTTGCCCTTTGTAGTCCTGAATAATAACCCCAATTCCTACAAACTGTGTGTTAATAAAAGTAGCCCCATCAGTATTAATCTTATACCAAGATTGGGCTGGGGATATCCATTGCACTGTATTGATGGTTTCATGGCAAGCCAGCTTGAAGTTAGCCGTTTGAAACTCCTCCAGTAAGTACTTAGCCTTCCGAAAAATTTCAGCAACTTACTGTCATGTTTTACCTTGTCTCACTGCATTCCTATTAAACCACATAAACCATGCCACCGTGATGACTAACCCCAACAGTTCATCATTCATATGCTGTCCAAATTTTAAATACCAAAGCAGGTCTCCAAACTCATGAAAAACACCACCTTAACACTCAAACCAGATAACTTAATTGAGAAGAAACTATATCACCAAAATAGCAAGCGACTATATTATGAGTTTTAATAATTTAAAATGCTAATCTAACTAAAATTCTATTACCAATATTTCAAACAAGTTGAAATAAATTTCATTTATTTAGTTTAATTTTTGAATAGTTTTTTTAGGTAAAATTGGACTACCTAATTTTCAAAATATTTCAAATGTTACTCCAACTAAAATTCTATTACCAACAAATTTTAAATAAAATTATTATTTATGTTATTACCATACACTAGGTTCATTGTAATATATAGGGGTGTCCACGGGTCGGGTTTGTGCCTGACCTAAACCTAACCCGAATTTTTTGGGTGGGTGAAAATCAAAACCGAAACCGACCTGTATTAATGGTTGGATCATCTGGTTTAGGTCTGTCAGGTTTCGGGTTGGTGTCAATCTGTTTCAAGTTTCGCCGTCGGTGCCAATATTTGGCCGTATCCGTTGAATCTGGACTGGATCTTGATGAGATATCGTCGGATCTCGCCAGATCTGGTGGATTTCAAGTAGCTCTTCGTCGAAAAATAAAAAATATCGCCGGATCTGGTGGATTACAATGGATTTCAAGTAGCTATTTGTCAGAAAACCTTTGGATCTCACCGAATTTTGTTGATTTTATGGTCAGGTTAGGTGCCTCGGGTTATTGGGGAGGAAACCCACCAGCCGACCCGAAAGGATCGGGTTTTGTGGGTGGCAACCCGCCGCCGACTGTCAGGTTGGTTGGTTCGGGTGGTGGCGATTCGGTTTCGAGCGGGTCAGGGGGTGAGTGGGTTCTATGGACACCCCTAATAATATACCATTCTTATAATAAAGACATAGTTATTAAGGGATTTTTATAATATATATATATATATATATATATATATATATATATATGTAGGCTATCAGGTCGAGTCATATAATTAATTTTTTTTGTAATAATTAATTTCATTCATTAAAATTTGTGTATAAACAATAAAGTAATGAGATAACTGCATAATAAAACTCCATAGCATGATGTTATTTTCAAGCTAAATTCCAAAGTTTCAAGCACATAAATTATCATAGTAACAATTCTTTTTTTGATAAACTCATAGTAACTGTAGGGTCACAGTTTAGAGCCTAGACCCAACAGGTATGGGGTTCTGGTCCAAGGAGCCCAAATACAATGAATTTTTAGAAAGTGGGCTATAGAACTAGGCCTTAACGAAGTGTGTTCTGATCAAAGCTGGACCCCCTACGCCAACTGAAATCAAAAGAACCCCCTTTACACTTACGGTTCCTTAGTCCGAGAAGGTGTGGGGAATGTATGTGAGCCCCTGTTTATAGACTACGGTTCTTGGCTTGTTCTTCTCTCCTACCTTCTTTTTCTCCGTCCTCCTCTCCATGGGGGCTCCCTTTTCATATATAGCATTCTTCAGGTCATCAAGGCCTTACACTTGTTGATTATCCGGACTCTCACTTGAGTGCTTGTCCCATCAGACGTCCCTCCCTATCTTTCTGTGAGTTGTGGTAGCCAAGGTAGCACTGTTCACAGGTCCTCTCCACATTAATGAGGCCAGAAAAGTAACTGCAATGCATTTAATGTGGCAGCTGCAGCCTCTTCTTGGACACCCTACACTTCCTTCTTTCCGACGGGCCAGTGGGATTCATTCTTGTTGCTAATGCTCATTGGGGTGGGCCCTCCTAGCTGGCAGAGTGCATGTTTGAGTCATGTTTGTTACGTCCGAGGAGACATTCCTCCTCGGACCGCCTTCTAGACGCCCTTAGGCCCGCAAGAGCTGGGTTGGGAGCCTTTTTGACACCCATGTCTCCTCCTCAGATGTGGTCAATCTTCCCATACGAGGCCCAAGGCTCATTGTATGACCTTGGGCCTCTGCCCCTACAATAGCCCCTCAAAATTTCGGGTTTTCCCTCTTATCTGAGGAGAAAATGTGGGATTTTGATACTTATATGATAACTTATTATAATTTCTTGATTCATGCGCGTGGGACTACAGTCTCACACGCCTCATTATTGTCACTGGCGCTTCGTAGCCCACGAGGCGCTATTAATTGCGCCAAGCGACTTTATGTCCCTCGCATCCAACGGTGGGCCAATTAATCAACGGTGGACATTTCCCCAATTCTTTGGGGCGGGAGTAATTCCGTTCAGTTTCTCCTTGCTATATAAGGCTTCTGAGGGGAGTTACTTCCTCTTTTTAGAAAAAGCACTCAAACGTTCTAGAGCACTTCAGCATTTCGTCTCGCAAAATACTCACAAGTCCACAACCACTTCCATGAAGATTTACGGCGGGTTCTTTGAAAGCTTAGGAGATTTAAAACCTGCATTTCCCGTAAGTGTCTATTTCCCCGCATTCCTTGACTTTCCTCCTCTGTTGTTCTTCTCGGCTCCATTCCATTAGAAAACCCTTTCCATACCACCTAGGGTTAGTAGGATGGGTAGGATTCAGAACCTAGTAGATTCTCCGGCCGGTATGGAAGGTTTGAAGGCCAAATACCGTATCCCGCCGGAAGTGGGTCTAGAATACTGCTCCTCGGAGGAAATCTTAACCAAGAGGGAGACGGGGCAGGTCGCCATTCCTATGATTGCTTTCATAGAGGGAGGAATGACGATTCCCATGGGCAGGATAACTAGGGACTACTTGCGCGGTCATAGGCTGGCCCCTCATCAGTGCGCCGCTAACATGTTCCGGATCCTAGGGTGCGTAGACGCTCTAAACAAACAGATGAACCTCGGCCTCTTATGGCACGATATAGTTCACCTGTACAAGTGCCATTGCCTCAATGAGTCGTATTACCTGAAATCCAGGTCCGACGAGGTGAGGTTGATATCCTGCCTTCCCAAGTCCAACAAAGGCTTAAAGGATGACCATTTGATTATCTCCGGAGCATGGCACGACAGTCTTCGCTGCCCAGTTAGGGCGGGAGCACCAGGTGGGGCACCATAGGGTCAGGTCCCCTAGCGGGGATCTTAGTTTTGAGCTTTCATTTCATTTATTTCTGTTTCGGTTTTGACTGTTTGCCTTCTCAGACTGACATACCCCTCCCATTGGGTATTTTACAGATAAAAGACACACAACTCCGAAGATAAGTTTGGTCAATGTCCAAGCCCTCAACTATCTTCTAAGGTCCGAGATCTTTGTGAGCGAGGACGGGCAACTGCGTGCCGCTCATCTTATCTTGGATTACGAGCCCCTTTCTCGCGCTTTTGTGGACGTGGGCCAAGCAATAAGGGCTGGAAGTCCCTGATTAGCCCGTATTGACGTCTCTAAACCAGGTTTCCTTGCCCGAAGAGACCTACCACCAGTCCAACTGCCCGTCCAACGCGTTCTCCCAGAAGTAGCCGTCTTGGGAGAGGGAATTGATTCCTCGCATTCATCTCTCGAGGCGGAAATCGACCAATTCCATTTAGCTAAGGAAGGTGAGGTGCAAACTAGGCCTGTAGAGCTTTCAGACTCCGGCTCAGATCTTGATCCCCACTCCCCTGGTCTGGTAATTGCTTGGATTGATTTGAGCCAAGAAATTGAAGAGGAGGATATGGACTTGAAGCCGAGGTCAGGTTTGAGGGGGCTCCTGTCCAATAGAAACAAGGGACAGTCCTCCAAGGATGCCCCCAAGGAGCAGGTTCCAGCTAAACTTCCCCCTCCTCCTCCTCCTCCCACTGACCCCGTGCTACAACCCTTTCCCAATCTGAGGCGGAAGAGGCCAGTAGAGGAATTAGAGGAGGGTGAGGTTGGCCCTCAAAAGGCCAAGCAACAGAAGAAAGGCAAAGACCCTAAGGACAAAAAGGCAAAGTCCATTGACAGCCGAGATGAGGCTGCGCTGAGAAGGGGGCAACGCACTTGGTCCCCGCGGCTGGAACTGGACGGCGCTCCCATCCCTTGGGATGTGACTCTTTGGGAGTCTCAGCAGGGACAGACGTCGTACCTCGCTGAGGCCCTGCAGCAGCCCCTGCTCCTACCTTGCGATATGGACGGGCTTAGAAATACGCGACAACCAGACCTCTTTATGTCATTGAAGAGGGATCTCGCTATGGTAAGACAAAGATTTTCGCTTGATCGGATTCCTTACTCCGAGCTCATTCGACCATTGTTCATGTTTTAATGATCCTTTCATCACTTCTGTGCAGGTCACCCAGCAAGTATTCGTGGCCGAGGAGTGGGTGAAAAACTCCAGGCACGAGGTGGAGGCGGAGGTTCAGTCCCGCATCTCCGTGGAGAAAGCTGCTGCTGCCCTTAGGCTGGAAAAAGAGAGCCTAAGCGAAAAGATTAAAGAGGCTATTAAGTCTCGGGACAGCGCTAACGCTGGCCTTAAAAACACAATGAAGCAGGCCGAGGACATGCGCCAGCAGCTTCACTTAATGGAAATAAACCTTGCGACCGAGAAGCAAATGGTCTCGGATCTTAAGGCACAGCTGCTGCAGGCGAAGGAGGCAGCTAGTTTGGCTAGGGGGGCGGCTGAGGCTGGTGTGGCGGCATTTTATGAGCGCGGGGTAAAGGATACTAAAGCCAGGCTAACCGAGGAGGTAGCTGCGGTTTGTAGGGATTACGTCACCAAGTCCTGAGGAGTAGCCATGGACCAGGCGGCAGTTCCTGCAGACTCTGACCTTAGGAGGATCGAGAGCATCTTTTTCCCTGAGGATATTCGTGAGATTCCTGGCTCGGATCCTCCCGAGGAGCCCTTCTCCGTCCCGACCACTGCCCCCGATTCCACCATAGCTGAAGGGAAAGGGGGAGGCGAGGAGACACAGCCACCAGCCAAAGAGAAGTCACCTTAGGACGCCCTTACTATAAGGGATGTTGTTGCGCAAGCAAAGGAGGCCGGACCCAAACCCACTGTCGGAGGTGATCACCCCGAGACAGCGGTCCCTGCTAATAGCTCAGCCCAGGATAAAGCTTAGGACATTAGTGTAGGGCTTTTCTTGTAGTTGTTTTGCTTTGTCTTTCATTTCCTTAGCCTTTGTTAGCGCTTGTAAGATGACGCACCTTGGAATTTAATGAATGATGTAACTTCTTTTTGCATTTTGTTTTACTGCTTCAATTTTTGCCTTCATTATGAATAAACCTCGACTATGTTACTAGATTTCCGAGGATAAGCCATTACTCGTAGTTTAAGCAATGCGGTTAAGTATGAATGAAAGAATAGTAGTTAATTTCCACCAAGCCTGTGGTCCGAGGAGCCATGCAGGACTTGATTTCTGTTTAACACTTAGATAGAAATCGCGTAGTAGTTAATTTCCACCAAGCCTGTGGTCCGAGGAGCCATGCAGGACTTGGTTTCTGTTTAACATTTAGATAGAAATCGCGTAGTGGTTAATTTCCACCAAACCTGTGGTCCGAAGAGCCATGCAGAACTTGGTTTCTGTTTAACACTTAGACAGAAATCGCGTTGTGGTTAATTTCCACCAAGCCTGTGGTCCGAGGAGCCATGCAGGACTTGGTTTCTATTTAACACCTAGATAGAAATCGTGTAGTGGTTAATTTCCACCAAGCTTGTGGTCCGAGGAGCCATGCAGGACTTAGTTTCTGTTTAACACTTAGATTTTCTTGATGTAGCTAGTTTCCCCATAGGTTTGAGCCCGAGGACCATGCAAGACCTTGGTTCTGTCTAGTACTTAAAGGGAGGCCAAAATACAAGACACAAAACCATAATAGACTTAAAACTCGAATTAGAGAGATGCTTTTATTAATAGTAATACCTTCTGAGGTTATTTACATTCCATGGGCAAGGTACAGCTTTTTCATCAAAATCTTCTAAAAAGTAGGCCCCTATGCCGGCCACCGAGGTGATACGATATGGTCCTTCCCAATTCGGTCTGAGTTTTCCCCACGTGGGATTTCTTGCAGTGCCCAGGATCTTTCTTAACACTAGGTCCCCAAGTGCTAGTGGTCTCGGCTTTACCTTGGCGTCATATCCTTGTTTAAGTTTATGTTGGTAGTAGGCGAGTTGGACCATTACTCTTTCCCTTCTTTCCTCGATGAGGTCCAAGCTTTTCCCCAGCAGTCCGTTGTTAACATCGGGAGAGAATGGGCCGGTCTTTAGTGTTGGGAAGTTTGTTTCTAGAGGAATGACGGTCTCAGCTCCGTAGGTCATCGAAAAGGGGGTCTCCCCTGTGGATCTGCGCGGCGTGGTGCGGTATGTCCACAGGACATGGGGCAATTCTTCTACCCATCTCCCCTTTGCGTCATCCAACCGCTTCTTCAGCCCATTTACTATGACCTTATTGACGGCTTCGGCCTGCCCATTCCCCTGTGGGTAAGCCGGTGTAGAATATCTGTTTGTGATTCCCAACTCGCTGCAATACCTTCTGAAAGCTTTATCATCGAACTGGAGACCGTTGTCCGAGATTAGGGTGTGAGGAACTCCGAACCTGGTGACGATGTTCTTCCAAATAAATTTCTTGACATCTACGTCTCTAATGTTCGCCAGCGGCTCGGTTTCGACCCATTTTGTGAAATAATCAGTGCCGACGAGGAGGAACCTTTTGTTCCCCACTGCTTTAGGAAATGGTCCTAGGATATCCAGGCCCCACTGTGTGAACGGCCAAGGGTTGGACAGCGGGTTTAAGGTCCCACCCGGTTGGTGTATATTTGGGGCGAACCTCTGGTATTGGTCGCACTTCTTCACGTATTCATGCGCTTCCGTTTGCATGCTCGGCCACCAATAACCTTAGGTTAGGGCCCCATGGGACAAGGATCTTCCCCCTGTATGGCTCCCGCAAATTCCTTCATGCAATTCCTCTAGGATAAGCTCCGTGGCATCTGGGTGTACGCATAGCAAGTACGGCCCTGAAAATGAGCGCTTATACAATTTCAAGTCCTCGGATAGCCAGAATTGAGAAGCCTTTCTTCTAATCTTGTCGGCCTCGCTCTTGTCCTCGGGTAGGACGTCCTCCTTTAAAAACAGTATTAAAGGATCCATCCAGCTAGGCCCTGCCCTGACGCTATGAACATGCATCGACCCGGCTTTCACCACCGAGGGCCTGTGTAGATCTTCCACGAGTATAACTCGAGGCAAGCATTGCGCCGAGGAGGTGGTTAACGTGGCGAGAGAATCAGCATGGGTGTTTCCGCTCCTGGATACATGCATTAGGCTGAAGAAGTTAAATCGCGCCTGCAAGCGCTGAGCTTGGGCTAGGTACTCCTACATTCTTTCATCCCTTGCCTCCAGCTCCCCATTTACTTGTCTTACAACAAGCCTTAAGTCCGAGAACATGTTTATGGATTTTCCGCCCAGTCTCTCAACCATAGACATTCCTTCCAGCAGGGCCTCATATTCTGCCTCGTTATTCGTGGCCGAGAAGCCCAGCCTTAATGATTTTTCGATTGTTATCCCCTCAGGGGAAATCAAGACGAGCCCAACCCCAGAGCCCATTTGATTCGTCGCACCATCCACATATGCTTTCCAATAGGCGGGGCTCTGCTGAGAGATTGCGCCAACCGATTTTTCATCCATGTCTGGCATCCCACCCCCTTCTTCTGGTGAGGGTTTAGCAAACTCTGCCACCAGGTCCGCAAGAATTTGGCCCTTTACGGCGGTGCGAGGCATGTATTTGATGTCGAAGGCGCCAAGAATGGTCCGTGAAGTCCACGCAAACTCACCATTTCCCACTCTTCTTCTTTACCACAACTGTATTGGCCAGCCACTCGGGGTAAAAAACTTCCTTGATAGCCCCTGCCTTCTTAAGTTTCATCACCTCCTCCCTCACCGCTTCCGCATGTTCTTTTGACAGTCGCCGAGGAGGTTGTTTCTTAGGCGTAACTACCGGACTAATATTAAGATGATGGCAAATGAAATTGGGATCAACCCCCGGGGCCTCATAGGTGTCCCATGCAAATACGTCTACGTTCTTTCTGAGAAAGTCAATCAGCTTTTCTTTCTCTTGGGGCGGCAGTTCTGAGCCGACCTAAAAAAACTTTTCGGGATCAGAGCCCAACAAAACTTTTTCCAAATCCCAACAACTTGTCTCTTCGGCCGGTCCCCCACCACCTAGGGCCGGGGTTGTTAATTGCTATAAGCCATTCCCACTTGAGGTTGAGGACTCGGCATTCGGCTGTCGCGAGATGGCGGACACCATGCATTGTCGGGTCATGGCTTGGTCTCCTATCACCTCTTTAACCCGACCCTCCAAGGGGTACTTCACCTTCTGGTGCAAGGTAGAGGATATGGCCCTTAGGGCGTGAAGCCAAGGTCTGGCTACAATGGCGGTGTAGGGTGAGTATGCATCCACCACTATGAAGTCCACCTCCACTATGTCCGAGCCTGTTTGTATAAGCAGCTTAATCTGGCCTTTCGGGGCAACAGTTTTTCCTTCGAAACTTACCAAAAGGGAGTCGTATGCTGTCAGGTCTTCCGGTCTCAGCTTCAGCCCCTTGTATAGGTCAGGGTACATTACTTTCATGGCGCTGCCCTAATCGACTAGCACCCTCTTCACGTCGTATCCCCCAATCCTGAGTGTGACGACTAGAGTATCGTCGTGGGGCTGGATGGTTCCAGCTTTGTCCTCATCCGAGAATCCGAGCATGGGCGACGCCATCGCCTTAGCCCTCTTATACTCACGGTCCCCAGATTCTACGGGGAATCGGGTCACCGACATCACTCTGAAAGGATGGGAGCCAGTTCTTCCTGAAGCGGCAAGAATGACATTTATCGTGCCGATAGGCGGTCTCAAGGTGCTTTGCCCTGCTTCGACGCTCGTCTGCTCTTGTCTCCCATCGGGATGATGCAAGAGATGTCTCAGTTTTCCCTCTCGGACTAGCCGGTCTAAGTGGTTTTTTAGGTTTCTGCAGTCATCAGTAGTATGCCTCGGTTCTTGGTGGTATTCGCAATATAAGCTCTGGTTACGTCTCACGGGGTCGCCTGCCATCCTACTTGGCCATTGAAAGAACGATTCGTTCTTGACTTTCTCTAAGATCTTATGTAATGGTTCTCAGAATACAGCGTGGACTACCTGTGCCCCAATGGAGCCAGTTTGCTCTGAGTAATCCTTTCTCGACCAGTTATTGTTGCCAAATCGGTCCGACCTGAAGTCCCTCCTCTCCTGAGGGACAACCTTCGCTTTACCCTTTCTCGTCTGCTGGTTCTCTTCGACCCTCTTGTACTTGTCGATTCAGTCCATGAGCTGGCGCACGCTGGTAACTGGTTTCCCAGTCAAGGACTTCCTTAAACCGTGCTCTGTCAGCAGGCCCCTCTTAAAGGTGCTGATGGCGACGTCATCGTAATTCCCCTATATCTCGTTATATATCTCCCAATACCTATTGGAGTAGGCCTTGAGGGTTTCTCCTTCTCGCATGGACAAAGACAGGAGGGAATCTAGAGGCCGAGGAACCCTGTTGCTCGTTATGAAGCAAGAACCGAAAGCTTGAGTTAGCTGCTTAAAAGAATTTATGGAGTTTGGCTTCAGGCCATCAAACCATCTCATCGCCATGGGTCCCAAACTGGACGGAAACACTTTGCACATCAACGCCTCGTCTCTGGAATGAACGGCCATCCTCTGGTTGAACTGGCTTACGTGCTCTACGGGGTCCGTCCGACCATTATATATGGTGAAAGTGGGTTGGTGGAACCGCCGAGGAAGTTCAGCCCCCTCTATCCTACGCGTGAAGGGTGACTGAGAGATGCGGTCCAAAGCCTTACTCATGGCATCATTTGCTAGGCCCTTGTAAGACGGACTTTTACGGCCGCGTTTATGAGGTTGCTCTTCCTCATAGGTAAAGGTTTCACTTGGTGGGGTTCTCAACCTTCGCCTATACTCGTCATCTTCTTCATCGCTAGTGTCCGGACTAGGGGAAGGACGCCTTCGCTGCGCTCGGCGCAACTTCCTCTTCAGGTCGTCGATTTCTTGCTGCAGAGCCTTATTATCGTCCCGCCCTTGGGATGCATGGCCTTTGCCTTTCAGGCGACTTCTGCTCGTGTGGGAGGTATTTACGCTACCCTCTCGTTGCTTGTCTTTATCTCTTTCCTGTTCAAGGTTTAGAAAGTTGTCCTGCCGTTGGGAATCCACAGGTCCCGTTTGGCGCAGACCTAATCCTTCCATCTTTAATGGTCGCACTTGCTGAGGCACAAGTTCTTCCCATAGAATGCGCCAATTGTAGGGTCACAGTTTGGAGCCCAAGCCCAACAGGTATGGGATTCTGGTCCAAGGACCCAAATACAATGAATTTTTAGAGAATGGGTTATAGAACTAGGCCTTAACGAAGTGTGTTCTGATCAAAGCTGGACCCCCTACGCCAACTGAAATCAAGAGAACCCCCTTTACACCTACTGTTCCTTGGTCCGAGAAGGTGTGGGGAATGAATGTGAGCCCCTGTTTATAGACTACGGTTCTTGGCTTGTTCTTCTCTCCTCCCTTCTTTTTCTCCGTCCCCCTCTCCATGGGGGCTCCCTTTTCTTATATAGCCTTCTTCAGGTCATCAAGGCCTTACACTTGTTGATTATCTGGACTCTCACTTGAGTGCTTATCCCATCAAACGTCCCTCCCCATCTTTCTGTGAGTTGTGGTAGCCAAAACAGCACTGTTCACAGGTCCTCTCCATATTAATGAGGCTAGAAAAGTAGCTGCAATGCATTTAATGTGGCAACTGCAGCCTCTCCTTGGACACCCTACACTTCCTTCTTTCCTACAGGCCAGTGGGATTCATTCTTGTTGCTAATGCCCATTGGGGTGGGCCCTCCTAGCTGACAGAGTGCATGTTTGAGTCATGTTTGTTACGTCCGATGAGACATTCCTCCTCGGACCGCCTTCTAGACGCCCTCAGGCCCGCAAATGCTGGGCTGGGAGCCTTTTTGACACCCATGTCTCCTCCCCATACGTGGTCAATCTTCCCATACGGGGTCTAAGGCCCATTGTATGATCTTGGGCCTCTGCCCCTACAGTAACAATTCTTCATTCGTAGCACTTGGCATTTATCTAAGTACTAAAAAAAAAAAACTCTCAATTTGTAAGTAGAATTTCGACTTAGAAAAATTTTAAAGGGATTATTCATATAATAAAATAATCCTAAAAGAATAAACACGATATAATGAACATGTTATCTTTTTTGTGAGGGTTTCTTATTTCTTACATTAAAATGTCACTTAATATTCAAATGAATGACTGTTATTTTTTCAAATTGGTCTTGAATATACTCTCTCTCTATACATACATACATGTGCATAAATATGTGTCATGCATAAATTATGACCCCACTCAAGTCAAATCATGACTTTGCCATTGTCCATATAAGGCATTGCTTCACACAGTACACATGTTGAAGACTATCCATATAGAGCTATTTCTATCATTGTCCTGAGTCTTTGTATTCAAGCGCCTTTCTCGGGTGTTTTTCTCTGCCCAAGCAGCATACCAAACACTTCTTAAGACTTCCTACGTGTCTCCAGCGTGACAAAGTCTTTTCATCGTCTTTTCATCTGCATAATGCACTTCACAGTTTTTTTATTTTGACAGCGATATTCTTTTTCAAGCATTTTATGGTGATTCTCAATTCATTCAATAGACATTGAAGACCTTACTTACGTTAAAGACTTTTCCTCCAAGCTCAAGTTTTAGTCAAGCCTCCGCGTTGAGTTTGAGGGCATTTAGAAGATATTAGGATATTACATTATTACAATAAATGTGTAGCCCATATAATTAATATATTAGGACATTATGATAAATGTATAAAGACTTATTTTGTAGACTACCATGAGCTTTTGTGATTTTATAACATCATGAGCTACCGTGGTTTTAGAGTTAATATACATTTGTATATATGTTTTATCTTGGGTTCATTATAATACACAATTCAAAATAATAAAGACGTAATCATCAAGGATTTTTCATTGTAAAAGTAAACCATTAGCCCCAATCAAAGTTAATTCTCATTCTTTTTTTTTCTTCTTCTATATCTAGAACATTTATTAATTTATATTTTAACAATTAATAAAATGTTTTTTAAATTTACATCAAATTGTTAATTAATCTCTACATATAAACAATAAGATTTAGATCAACCATGCTCCTATGGTTAATAATTATGCATTATCATTTTAATATGTGTGCGTTTAGTATAACTTAAATTTCATGAATTATTGGGGTTCAAGTAATAATTCGTAGTAATGACATCTTTTGTAGTATTTCATATCTTTCTTTTTTTTTTGAGAAGGTGTGGTGTTTCATATCTGTGGTTCAAATCCCATATCACATCTATTACCATTTACTTATAAATAAAAAGTATGAATTATTACCTTAAAAAAATCATGATTGATTCATGAATTATTTGATTTATTTTTTTAAAAGTTTGGATTCGTGTGTGACCATTTCATCAAGTAAAATTTAAAATAACTATGTAAAAAAACAAAAAGAATCTTTAAAAAACTTTATCTGATAAGTCAATAAACCAAATCATGCAAATATACTATATTTAAACCATACTAAACACACAGTAAGGCATTTGCAATAAGTAATTTCATATATATTTTTTCATCTTTTGTAACTTGGAGCCAAAAAAATGAGTATTTACCATTATTTTGGGTTTGCAGTGACAAATTATATATTTTGGATTGAAATTCACTTCCTTTGCATACTAGATTCCAACTTCGAAGGCCATTTTGGAGATCCCAAAGACTATTTTGTAAGTTTCATAATCATGGCATTTAATAAATTAATATTCTAATAACCACACCGATCCAACTTTTGTAGTTAATATTAAATTAGCCTACTTGTTAGAAAACTAGTCTAAATGCTCAGAATCGAACTCAGAATTCGGTTTGGTTTATCTGGAATATGATTCAAGGTGCCATCCATTTTAGAAGCACAAGTGGCATTAAAAGGTGGCTTTGTGACGTGGTAGTGTGTCACTCGTTTCAATTCTTTTTTTTAAACTATTCCATCCCTCCTTTTAACCTGTTCTTGCGTGTCAAGCATGACTTCTCCTAATCGTTCAGAGCCAGTTTCTATCATATTTTTCAATATTAATTTGTTTAGGCAAATACCAACTTGTAATACTAATAATTATGCTTCTGTAGAATCTAGATATTTATAAAATTATGCTTCAGTTTCGTATTGAATCTATTGATTGGTGAGGAGTGAAGCGCATTTGCAAATAAAGTAGAGTAATGTAAATTGTGGAAAAAGCAGGCAGTGAGCAGTAGTAGGTTTGGTAATGGCAATGTTACTTGTGGTTGGAATTAAAAGGATACATTAAATGCTGGTACCAAGCGAAGACCTCTTAAATCATTGACTTCGTGGTCAGAGTTATTTTCCAATCTCTATTCTATACTGGTGCCTTTATTTTTTTTTTTTAGTTTGTCGTCCAACCCTCAAAGCTAAATGAAACCAAAAAAATAATAATAATAATAATAATAATAATAATAATATTGAGAGAGAGAGAGAGAGAGAGAGAGAGACAATAGAACCCTTGCATGTTGTGTTCCAAGGGTCTGGTGAGTCTTTATGATATCTTTCTCACATGTGTAGGTTTCAAATGTTGTGAAAGATAAGGGGCTGTTTGGATTTAGTGTTTTCTATCACCCATAACTCAAAATTGGTGGGTCCCACAGCTGTTTGGTTTGTTTGGATTTGTTTTCAGTTTTTGTTTCCATCACTCAATTCTCTGATTTTTAAGTGATGAGTTATAGAAACTAAAAACAACTTTTAGATGTTTTTGAGTTATGGAAACAGAGTTATGATAGCATTTTGGTAAATACACACATATTTGAGGGACCCGCAGTCAGAGAGTAGTCAAATCCAGTCCGGTCTTTTCTTTTCTTTTTTTTTCTTTTTTTCCTTTCACGTTGGGTTTAGGCTTGGTTTCTCTATTCTTCTCTTCTTCTTTTCTTTTCTTTCCTTTTCACTTTGGGTTTCTGGGTTTGGTTTCTTTTTATTCTTTTTCTTTTTTTTCATTCCTTTTCACTGGGTTCGGTGAGTTTGGGTATTGGGGATTGAAGGAAAAAAAAAAAAAAAAAAAGGAAAAAGAAATAAGAAGTAAAAGCTGCACCAAGTCAATCCGTGGGTCCCATAAAATTTTTTGAGTTATCAAAATTGGAAACAAGTGTCAAACATGCCACCTTAGGAAGTTGTGGTATTTCAGTGATAAGTGATGAATTATAGAATGATGAGTGATGAAAACTGAGTGAAGAGTGATGAGTGATGGTTTTTAAAAACTAGACAGCCCCTAAGTCTCATGAGATACCTTCTTCCTTCTGTGAAGGTCTTGTGAGTCACCTCAATATTCTTTTAGCATCTTGAAGACAAAAATCAACTACTCCAAAATATAATATAGTCCCAATTCCCAAGCCTATGTTTAGTAAGAAGCAAAGTTGAATATGTGGACGTGCAACTCTATTAGTAACTAAGGTAGGGGTGGTGATTGTATTGGTTGTATCTATAGAAAAAGAATATGGTGTAACAAGATATATGTGATGCCCCTCTTATATAAAGTGGATTTTACAGGTGTAAAACTCATCCCTATGTGAAAGAGACATTACATATGTTTGTTACACCATATTCCTATACTTTTGACCTAATGGTGTTATGCATGTACGTACTGCAAACAAGAAGTCCTTAGTGATAGGTTTAATAAGCAGATTGAATGCAGATGGTGGTTGTGATACAAATATCATTATATATGTAAAGTTGTGATTTCCAACTAGCCTTTGTTGGCTTTAATTCCGTGCCAAATTTGATTGTAATTTCTTCAATCATTTCTCTGTATTTATGTGAGTTTATTTGTAAGGAATAAGTGTGAGAGATTGGTGAAGAATCAAGCGTCAAAGAAGAATCAATGTAGTTCGCAACTAGCTTGCGAGAAGAGTAACTCGTGAAAGGCCATGTGTGAGGCACATGACTAGAAGTTGAAGAGTCATGCCAGACTATCAAATTCACGAGTACTTCGCGAGAAATGCCATCTTGTGAGGCACCCGCGAAACCCTTTGTTTGGCAAAAAGAAAAAGTGTTTTATCAAATTCTTTACCCACACTATATATACCCTCATTACCCACAAAATGTAAGGAGTGATTTTCAAAGAGAAGACCCTAGCAAAAACACTCGAGAGTTAGATATTGTTATACCCACAATCATCTGCACATTTTCTCTTGATTTTCCTCTACTCCTACCTCTCCATCTCTATATCCTTAAAAGGTTTATAGCCCAAACACTTACTTCACCCAATCTAAGTGCTGAGTCAAGTTTTGGTGCCTTTGGGAAGTATTGGAAGGAGCCATTTAGTGGTGGATGCAATCGGTTCCAGAAAGCTAGTGAAGACAAGACTCCAAGAAGTTTGTTGGTAGCAGAAGCTTGGAGGGCTCAAGTACATGGGGTAGACTAGACTTGGAGGGTCTTTTGTTATTCGTGTACTTTAACTTTATTCACTAGTGGATCGATTTTAACTTGGAGGGTCGCAGAGAGGTTTTTCACCGAGTTCTTCAGTTTTCTCTTTGATAACACGTCTTGGTGTTATTTTGTATTTGCATATCTCTTTCCTACTTTTTAAGCTTGTTTTTTATTGTTCATCGTGATTGAATATGGCTTAGAGTAGTGTTACCAGTTTATTGCGTTCATTTACTCTTGTTCCGCACTTTGATAAGTTATAGTAAAAACAATATAGCCGTAATTTTTAATTTGAGGTCTGAACAAATATTAGTTTTTTCACATTAATTGAGCTTTCAATATATATATAATTCTTTTTTTGAGTAAAAGTAATAGCAGAAATATAACTTTTTATCATCCATAATCTCTTTACAAAAAGAAGAATTTATAAATATTCTCTATAACTAAAAAGTTGGCTGGTTGAAATTAATGTACAAAAAAGTAATGTATAATAAATCCATATAAAAATAATGTTATACTGATCATAATTATAACCTCCAATAAATTATAAAAAAAGTTATAAAATTTATCATGCTTCCCCTCTCAATCTTCCTTTGGTTCTTTCTAGCAAGAGTGGGGCCTAACTGCAATAAAGTGGTCTATGTGTTAAGACTTTAAGGCTCTCGCAATGTCATGCAAAGAGGAGATGAAATTTATTTTTTCATTTTTAAGGTATCATAGTTTTAATTATGAACTTCCATTCCTATGTCTATCTAAAGAATAATGAGATTAAGAGGGGATTTATTTTGCTTTTTTGCTCCAATGGCATATCATCATAGATTAACCGAAATGGCATGAACCTTTGCAAAGGAATATTAACCAAAATGGCAATGCCTTTTGCTCTGCTAGTAACATGGCATAGACTTCATCTCTATCTCTTAGGAGCTATGATGGGTTCCTTTACACCTCAACCACTGTCAGTGGACTTACGTGTAACTTTTGAGTCATTAACCAGTGGCTGGTTGAAATTGGATCTATTCCTTTATGTACTAAAAAAAGAAGAAGCAAAAATAATAAAATAAATAAATAAAAATAAAACAGAGGAACTATTGTATATGAGCTTGCAAAATATATGATGAGGACCTCAACGTGGTAGCGTAGTGTAGCAGTGTAGTTGTTTGTGAGATTTTTCTGATTTAGTTGGATTTATGTTTTGACATCAAATTTATACTTTTTGTTGGGTTTTATATGAGATTTTATGTTGATGAGATTTTTCTTGTATTAGGTTTAATGTTTTAATTTGTTGGTTTGGATTTTGTGAAAAGGCTAACCCATTGTCCCATCCATCAACACCTGATTGCCCACCGGAAAGTGAGATGCATCACATCAAAAAAAAAAAAAAAAAAGTGAGATGCAGTTTGTCAGGTGTCGGCTGGTGAGAGACTTTAGACTTCCCTACTCGAAAGAATCCGATCGAGTAGCGGGTTGACACCAAATCTAATTCAAATCAATCTGCGAACACCTCTATTTATTGGTCTATTAATCTTGTGCCTGTGAATGGGCGAATATTATATATATATATATATATATATATATATATATATATATATATATATTTAGAAGATAAAAATTCAATTCTAATCTAATTTAAGTATATGTGAATGAAACTCCTACCTAGAGACTTGAACTTCGGCTCTCGGTCCTCACATCTCACAAACACTTATATTTATGGAGTGACCATCGCATCAAAAATGTGCAAATATATGTTAAAAAGTCTAAAATTGAGGTGCCGTTTGCTGAATCCAGAGCTGCGTTTTTCTACTTTTTTTTTTTTTCCTCACTTCATGCGTTCCAGGGGACAACTGGCACTGTAGCAATACTGTAGCAGTACTGTTTATCACTGTTCACGTACTAAAAAATATTAAAAATGAGTTCCATGATACTATTCACACATTTAAAAATTATTTTGCTACAGTACTTTCAGTTTTCAGTTTTCAGTTTCAGCAACAATAAATTTAATCCAAACGGACCCTGAGTCAGTTGATTATTTGTTTGCTTTGATGAAAATACTTTTGAGAAAAGGACTTATTTTTTAGAAAATTGACTTGTTTTTGTGCGTTTGGTTGTGATTCTAAAAACGAGGCAAACAATTTATAGTTGTTAGATTTGCAAGGAAAATCATTGATATTTCTAATAATTTCAAAATAATATTATAATAAAAAGCTTTAAACATACCTCAAGCAAGAAAGTATTTTCCTTTTGGGGCCACTTAAAGACCTTAAATGGGTAAACATATCTTAATTTAAAATCTACATGAAAAACTATGTGAGGAAGTGATTAGCTTGTGAGCAAAAAATGTCATTTAAGAAAAAAAATTAACAGTTGGTCAATGGTTTTGTGGAGAGCAGGGCTGGCTCAATAGGTGATGCAACTGATGTAATCGCTTAAGAGTATCCACAATAGTGGTGCTAAATATACAAAAAAACTATTGCAATAGTGGTGGTATGGGTAAATTTTTTTATCTACATTGCTACAGTGCACAACCATATATGGCTGTGCACTGTAGTTGAAATATAAAAAAAAAATCATTTTTTTATTCTCCCTCCCATTAAATTATTATTTGTTTGTTCTTTTTTTTTTTTTTTCTATTTCTTTTTATCAGTCACCTCTCTCTCTCAACTCTTAACTCTCTCTCAACTGTCACCAGCCCATCCCCTACCCCACGCTACCAACCCATCTCGCCCAGTCCTCCATCTCACCGCTCACCCAAAGCCGACAAGCCTAATCCTCCATCTCACCGCCGATTCAAGCTTCTTTGCATCTTTAACATGAAATCCATCATTTTGAATATGTTTAAACACCCATATAAACTTAAAAGAGAAAGCAAGAACTAGATGGGTTTTTTGTCTTGCAACAGTGAAAAGCTAAGGTAAAAAAGGATTTTTTACGGAAAAAACTATGATCTGAGGGTGAAATATTGGATACCCAGATCAAGAAACATTGAGATTCGAATAGAATAAGGATTAGAATATAAGGTACAGCATGTTGGCTCCTCTCAAATAAACTGTCCAAAAAAGGAAACAGAGAATGCTTCAGAGAGAGAGAGAGAGAGATGAGAGTTGAAGAGATATTTGTTAGCTAATTTGGATTTTTGGCAATGGTTGTGGGTGGTTATTCTTGGCTTGCTAGTTGTTGTTGGGTGGTTGTTCTTGGTTGGCAATGGTTGTGGTTTGTGCCATTGATCGGTTTGTGGTGGTTTTTTTGGTAGTGGGATGTACATGGTGGCAATCGTGGCTGTTGGGTGTGATTGGGTTTGGGGCGTGGTGGTTGTTGGTAGTTTATTGTAATTGATGTATTATTTTATTGTAGTAGATATATTATTTTATTGTGATGTTTATATTATTTTATTATGTTGAAAGCTAAAATGGATCCACTGATACTGGATGTTTTGTAAAATGAGTAGATAAAATAGATAAAGTTGTTTTTTGTGGTGCCAAATAGCTAAAAAAATAGCTTCATTGCTGTGAATGCTCTAAGGCCCCTAAATGATAGAAGGCTCCACTTGTAAAAAATATACATATATTTATCTATATATTTTAATTTTAAAAAAAATTTTAAGTACTTTTATTGGTCAATAAAATGCATTAAAAATGCCCCATTATATACTAAAATGCAGAAGATTAAAAAGGAAAAAAAAACAAAAATAGTCAAACTTCAGCTAACAAAATTAAATTTTAGGAGACAAATTTATTAACTCATTCTTGAAATATGCTAGAATCAAAATTAATACCAGAAAAATTCATTAATAATACAACGTAATTGTCTTGAAATATGCTAAAATAGAGATTATAAATTTCAAAAACAAAAGAAAAATCTCTCATCTCTCTATCTCTTTGCCTCTCCATCTATATTCTTACCTTTCTTTTCTTCATCTTGATTCTTGATCTTTTTCTATAAACTCAGTCTAGCTTTAAATCTTTATTTGTTGATTCCCTTGAATTCACAGTAAATTCAGAATTGAAAAGGGGCAGTGTGGGCCGTGGGCATACCAGAGGTAATCTTTTCTCCCTCTCTATCTTTCCAAAAATTAAGACGAGGAGTCTGCTATTTATTCAATTTAAATTATATATATATTTTTAGTCTATTTCACTGCATGATTGATTGATAGGAGTCATAGGAGAGCACGTTTTTTGCATATAGCCATAGGACAGGCTGGACATTTGCACAGTTGCACACTGCACAGTAGCACAGTTGCATACTGCATAGCAGCACATTGCACACTGCACAGGCTGCACAACCCACAATCATAGGACAACACGTTTTCTTACTTTATCAATTATTATAAATTATCATACCAATTAATAATTTGATGTGTATCAAAAAGTAAGAAAAATGGATTTTAAATAAAAAAAATTCAATATATATTATTTGATTAATATTTAAATATAAAAAAGGCCACACTTAAAATTTTTGCCTAAGGCCCTCGAAGTTGTTGAGCCGACCCTGGTGGAGAGAGAGTGAGAGAGAGGCGGTAGAGATAGAGAAACCATTATTGGGAGATTTTTTTTAGAGAGTTTCAATCTATGGCGTTCGATTTTGATGATAGTTCTTTATCATCAAATCAAGACACCAATTGGTTTTGTTGTAGGCGGGAATTGAACCCCAAATCTCTTATTCAACCATAAAAAACTTTACTAGTTGTGCTATTGGGGAAAACATTTTTTTGGTCTATTGGGTATATTTTTTTATGTTAATTTGTGTTTTTTATCGTATCAAACATAAAAGAATTTTCCATTGAAACAATCCGAACATAAATTCAAGATACATTCAAATGCATAGAAATTGCTTAGAACTCATTGACCAAGTTGCTCTGCCATGTATGTGTGACACTTGCATCTTAAGCCTTAAGCCATTTACACTTTCAGGGTACAAAATGAATTCTTGGACACTAATTTTTCTCCAAGCCAATTTGGAGGAATCTTTTCCAACTTATTACATGACAATGCATAAGACTATTCATGTGTATTATTTAAACAACTCACATAACATATTGGTTATAAAAATAAAAATAAAAGATCACCCAACTCATTAAAAAAATCATATGAATAAAAAGATTCGTGGACTATCTTCTCAACCAACTCGTAGTGGATTGAAGGAATTTTCCTCTAAATCGGTTTGTTGGTAAACTTTTTCCCCCTAAAAATCAAGAGATCTTTTGGGATTTCATGAGTCTTGCCAAGATTGGTTGCAGATACTCTTTTTGGTTGGTGGAACTAGTTCGGAAATTGGCAGATTTTTGAGGACATGGAAAGTTCCAGAGACCAGTTGCTTGCTTCTTTTAGTGGTTCCCTTTTTGATTGGTCTAGGGCTTGGGGACTCACTTCTAGTGATTCTCTCCCTTTGTTCCTTAGATCTCTCCTTTGTAATTAGTTTCTTTCTTTGTTTTTTGTTTTTGTTTTTGTTTTTTTTGTTTTTATACTTTCTGTAATCTTTGGTCTGCCTTATGCTCTTTTGTATAAGGTAGCTTCTTGAATATACTTCTTTCTTCTTATCAAAAAAGAAAAATAAAAATCAAGAGATGTCCCTGACACTAAATCATGCAACTCCCAAACTGGGATGACATGCATCAGATTTGGAATGCCAACATGAATCATGGTATTTCCATGAACGAGAGGATCCAAATGTGACATAAATCACATTGCCGGACACCGGGATTTTGCCAGAGAAGCATGATTTATGCAAGAATCTCCATGCCATTAAAAATTACTTTCATTGGTGAGCTCAAGAATTGCTTTCTGTTCAGTCTCTTTCGTTAACCTATTCAGATTTGCAATTTCCAAATAAAAATGATGGAACCATACAGGAAGCTGGAAATATATTTGTGTTACACAGACGAATAAAATTTTCTATTCTTTTTTGTAATGAAACAAAAAATGTCCAGTTCCTGAATTTCAGTGTAAATGCTTATGACCCAGAAACAACTACCGGGAAAAAAAATATATTCAAAGTCCCCTGAAATTGCCAAATGAGGTTGTCACAATGTATGCTCAATAAGAACCCTATATTAAGAAGACCAGAAAAAATATCCCTTCAAACTAGCAAAATTTAGAAAAAGCCAATACCCATAAAAAAAAAAAAAAAAAGGGCCCAAGACTTCTCATTCCTTGAAGTCATCCTTGTCATCAACAGGTATTGGACTGTTCCTCCAAAAGACTGCAAGACCACTGCCACCAAGCTGTAAAGGAGAATGTTTGAATCAATAAGATTGTCAGCAGTAAATTCATAAAAAGGAATACTAATTCAAGGGTCTGCAGAGAATGAAAATACTCAAAATAGTAAGTTTGAGCAAGTGGAAGAAAGACACTTACTGCCATGCAAACAACGCTAACAGCAGAAGGGACAGCAACAAGAGGGTTTGTAAAATGCTTCTGGGCAAGCAAAAACCCAAGTGCAGAGCTCTGCAGATATGAATGAAAGAATAAATAGCATTATAATGCACATGTATTATGTAGTACTTACTACTTATGCAACACATGAGTCATAAGCCGGTGATATGATTTGTTGGCATTGTGAGAGTTTTATTCTACTCAATTAGATATAGGAATTTCACTTGTAAAACTACTATCTTTAGGCACCTTAAGAACATTCTTTAGCAACTTCCAAGCAAAGTAATGTTTAGTCAATCATTTGAAGATTTTAGTGCCTCCTACTCTCTCTCTCTCTCTCTCTCTCTCTCTCTCTCTCTCTCTCTCTCCACACAAACACACATTATGGGAAGCAGGAAACCCATGAAAAAAATTAAGGAAAAAAAAAAAAAAAAAACTCCATGCAAACAACACTAGATGAGCATAACCTAAGGCACCGTTTGAATTGATTCTAGATGACTTGACTGCATATAGCATTAAGCATCATTATGGATGCAGCGATTTACACATAAAATGGGGCACTTAGGCTCTTCAGTACGTCTATTCTTATTCTTTATTGGTCTGAGATTATTTGATGTTGAGCAATTTATCAAGTTCATGAAAGAAACAAAGTGACTGAAGAAGAACTTGCAGATAAAGAAGAACCTGGAAACTGTGAAATAATGAAGAAGGAAATAAAAGGACAGTAGCTTAGACTTAGTCTTAGTTATTTGTTGATAGAACGACTTGTAGTATACCTTTATGTATATTCTGTTTCAGTAATCACACATACCACGCGTGTTAGAAGTAGTAGTTTGTTTCTGTTTTTCTGTTTGTAGTTTTGGCGGGTATTTCTGTTATATGGTTGTATATATATGATGTACTCTGTAACTTAATCAATGAAATCATTTTTCCCAATTCTGTTTTTCTGATACAATTAATTTAAACAATTCACCAATTTAGCCTGCATAGGCACATGAAGAACCTTCACATTTGGCACATGCATATCTCTAGTTTAAGAATCATTTTCGCAGCAAGGCAAAGATTCCTGTTAGAAGTATGTGGTTAAATTTACTATATCCCAATAGTTTAAACTTTTGGGACAATTAGTAATTTAACAATTCTTGCCCACCAAAACATGGCAAAGCATCAAAATTAGTTAAATAATTCCTTTTCACTTTATCTTATTTTCTATTTTTCTAGACTCTGATTTCTGATATAGTTTTTTTTTTTTTTTTTGGGTCTTTGGGGGGGGGGGGGGGGGGGGACAAAATATGACTGCTGAAAATTTTCATATAGACTATCATTGTATTAATGGTGAAGATCATAAGGAAAATCGGTAGAAAAAGACTCATGGAGAAGATATTGACCTGCATCCCGCATTCTATAGATATAGTACGAGAAGTGGATTCACCAAATGATATTTTTGAAATCCAATAACCAAGAGCAAATGCAGCAATATGGAGGATAGCCACTGGCAGTACTAGTTGTGCTCCTTGAGTTTTCAAGACATCTGAAACTAGCCCGATCTTAAAAGTCATAAGATATCAAAGTGAGTTCCCTCCATGTGAGGTAATCATCAACAGAATACTGAAATGTAATGCAAAAGCTGTAAAAAATGATAAATCATTTCCTGATTATTTGGAGAACTTACAGGGCTGGCACAAAGAAGGGTGGTGAGAATAACTCCAATTAAAGGTGTCACTGTCACTATTTTAGAAGTGAATTTGGGGAAGTATTCATTTGCCAACACTGCCACAGAGAGTAGAAACTAAATTATACATGTGCAGATTTATTAACCATTATAATCTGTATTAGAAAATTTGCAAATTTTATATGCAACCAATTTCAATTAATAAAAATTTTATACACCTTTTAGTTACCTCCAATTATTGTTGGCACTAAAACAACCTGAAAAGTACTGATTGCCAGACCCTGCAAAGATTGAGGAACACCGAAACCCAAGATAAATTTCTATATGTGGGTAATTACAAGAAATTCTTAGACCCGTTAGTAAGCAGTAAATAGAGACTACATATCTTTAAATGGCTTCCGCCCTATATACTTCACAAATTAATGATCAGCTGAGGATGACGGTGAACCTTGTTTCATTTACATATATTTTCAAAATTTATAATGAATATGACTGATAATCTTTAAGTAGGACAGGTCCATCAAACAGCTATTTGGAAGGACATTGCATACGGTTTGGTAGGATCTTATAGCAAAGCAAACAAATATGAAAGAGGGTCATAAGAATTGGAAACCACAAGTTGGTTCTGCATCAGCCTCGTACAGTAATAGCAGCAGTTTGCAATCCGGAGAGATATCCATGTGACCAAGAAAATAGAGGATATATCACACAAATTCAAGGAAAATTTATTAAGGTAATTATCAATTACATCTGAACTTACCGCAGCATCAACTGGAACTAGCTGACCAGCAAGAAGCTTAGTGAGGAGTGGTGTCATAATAATAGCTCCAATATTTGAACACCTACACAAAGTCGAAAATGATTATGAACTTAAAGTACTCTCATATACTATAAATAACATTGATATGAATTAGGAGACTATGCTCCTTGGTGCTAGAAATTATTTCACTATGGTGGAAGCCAAAATTACTTTTTTCTTTATGACAATATAACTTCAACCCATTCACCTATGTAACTGTTGCTTGTTTAATGTTATACTGCTAAAGTAACAACCATATAAATTGAGCACTAAAAAAGTATATTGGAGATTTCCACCATGAATATCCTTCACCATGTGTTTTAACCTTCACGTTCAAAAGCGTGCTCAATATAATTTATTTTTTCCCTGTCACAAATGTGCTATGATGAAGTCATCGTGCTAGGAACAAAAGTTATTTAATAATGTGTTTTTCATTATTAGTAAAGGGACATGCCATTATTTTTCCTATTCCCAAAAGCACTGTCTGATATAAATTAAAACGCTGTGTCTAACTTTGATCTGCCATGTATATCCATACAATCAAGCTCTAGCCAGTTTCATCTGTACCAATTTGTCTCTCATGCTCAGAAAATTATATTATAGGATTTATAACAAATTACTCAATAAATTTCAAATTTTAGTTACAAGTATGTCTTTTAAGGAAGACAAATAACTCAGAATTTTTACTGAAGTTCAAGATGTCCAAACTCTGCCAAAGAAAAACAAGAAACTATACCGAATTTTTTAAAAACTTGTTGGGCTGACACATCCACTTGGATCACTTGTATCAATGCTCATCAACAAAACAGTTCAGTAAAAATGGTGCTGAGACCTTTAATAGTTTAATATGTCAGAAGACAAATTTATAGCATACTTCTGGGAAAAAGAGTTTAAATTAATAAATAAGTAAAGAACCATACTCAGTCCCAGTATCTTGAGTTTTTCCAACTCAGTGACACCAAGTAGTATAGATATATTTAAAGGTTCAGTACTATAGCCAATGTTGTGAATGAGTACAACAAAATATAAGCAAAAAAACCCATGAGCAGCAAAAACTTGCCAGTCTGCTCAGGATGAGAAAGCATTTGATCAAGTTGAGCTTACGTTGTCATGAGAACTGAAAGTGCTACATTTCCCTTAGATATGTATGTTGCAACATTTGATGCCTGACCTCCTGGGCAGCATGAGACCAATATAAGACCGGTTGCAAGAGGTGCAGAAAGTTTTAGAGTCTGAAAATCATGGAGATAAATGTTAATTACCAAGGTTATTTTAATACATATAACACTATGAGGAGTTGTTTTTCCAGATTACACAATCCAAAATATGTTACAGTTTCTACCTGAAAGATAATTTAGGTGATCCATCATCCTTCACCTCTGTCCCACATGCCCCCTCCTGGAAGGGGCCCCCTTTTCTCTCTAAGATATTTTCTTTTTCTCAGGATAAAAGGGACTCAATTTGATAAACGCAATGTTTTTGTGTCTAGTTATTATGATTTTAAGGAACTGAAGGACAAATTTTAAAAACATACAGAACTGAACGAGCAGCTAAAAATCAAATACTATAAATTTTAGTACCAATGCAATGACAAAACCCAACATGGGCTTAATCAGGTATTGAGCGAGAAATCCTACACCCACCTGCAACATTAAAACAATAATCTTACACAGGTGAAACAAAAAAGAGATCAAATTGACAAAGTAAACAAATTAATTCTTACAGTCCATGGATTCCGCATACAACGTCTGAAATCCTCGAATGTTAATGTCAATCCCATTGAAAGCATGAGGAAACCTAGGCCAAGTGTAAAAAGGTCTGTCTGCAACCATGTTACCTGTAGGAAGAACCCAAATTCAGCTAATCAACCAACACTTGATTTCTCATCCACCAAAGCAGCAGAAAAAGGGTATGATATTACAGCAGCCGGCTTGTAGATGCCAATAATGGTGCCCAATATGACCTGTTCAGGTAAGTAGATTTGGATTTAAAAGTAGTCCTTAGGAAATAAACCTTTAAAATGCACATAAAATATGAAAAGTATGATACTTAAAAACATTGATAAACAAAAGTACGCCATCACTACAGGAAGTTGCGCTTAAGATATGTGACACATACCCACACAGGAAAAAGAGTTGTCAAAGTTTCAATTACTCTCTCATACGGACTCATTCCGCTAGGGGTGCCACTAGGAAAATCCCCAGATACATTTGTTGCAGCCTTGCATAAAACTTGGGAGTTCCTAATTGTAGGATTTAACAAATTATTATCACAAAATATTAAGAATGCACAGATGCAACAACAAAGCTAGAGAGTACAAAAGATGCTCTCCCAGGATTAGATATTTTATTTTCATTTGATTGGCATACATCAAGAATACAACTTATCCCTATCTTACTTTTAGTGAAGAAAGATAAGATTTTGATTCCCAAATCGATTAACTAGGTTCTTCCACTTCAGCATGCGATATTAATCATACATCTGTAATTACTACATTTAACATGTATATGCTCATTTCCTTGATGCAAGCATCAATTTGATTGAACCCACCAACACACACACACAAACACGCTCATGGTTTTAATGGATACCTTGAAGTCTGAACTATCAAAGAAGGGGGTGTAAGAGCAACTATTGGACTCCATGGCCTGTTCCGGATTGTGCAACATCTTCCATTCTTAGCTACAGGAAACCCATCTCTTACATCTAAAATCTCAAATCATTAAAACAACAAAAACAAGAATTTTAGTTGGTACTCAGAGCAACTAAGTGCCACAACAAACAACAAACGGAAAAGCTCAAAAGAAGGCCATTTTCACTCCCCAAAATGCCAAATTTTCCAAACAACAAATCAATAAAATTGGAAACCCATGTGCCACCCAAGCAAATAAGCAATAGTACAATGAAGCAAACAATAGTAAACAAGCAAAAAAAATAATACATACCCAGATAAGTTTGAAGCTTCCTAGCGGGAAAAGAAGAGCTTGACACTGCGTCATATGTCCCTAACTTACAGTCCTTGAGAACAATTCTAGACAAGGATGCCATTGAAGTAAGATTGCAAGTACCAAAAGAAGGGGATCAGATCAGATACGTACTGGGTTTTAAAGTGGGAAGTGATAGGTGAAGTGAAGGAGTTTTCACATGGGACATGGAGGTTTGGTCCAAAATTTGAAAGTGGATAATAAACGTGGCAGTCGTGGAAACCTATGAACCGAAAACACAAACCAATATTTTTGGGCCATCCGAATGATTTTGCAAGTAAAACCAATTGCCTTTTTTCGTTTGTTCATAGTCATGATGGACCAAAGTTGTCTTTTGTGCTGACTTCGAGTTTTATCAACCTTATTACGGGTGTATGCTTTCTCCCACTCACAAGTTGGTGGGTTCTATCAGCTGTGAGTGAAGAGAAATATACACCTGTAACAGAGTGTATTTTCTCTTATAAATAGATATCCCACATCTTCTGAGTCATGACTTGTAGCTTTCTAAATTGAAAATGATATTTCTGTAATGTGCTTAAGAAGTTTGTCATAGTAAAGGACATTAATCTATGACTAATGTTCAAATAGTTTTCGAATTACTGTGAATGATATTAACTTAGCTAATGATATGTAATGGTTGTTACTTGTTCCACACCTAACAATGACTTGTTCTCAACCAAAAAAAAAAAAAAAACCTCATTTGGTGAGAGAATATGATTAGTCTAATATGCTTTAGACATTACTTGATTCTAAAAAAAATAATAATAATAAGGTTCGGACATTATTTTTATTAGGAAAAATTACACTTTATGTTTTTAAATTATGAGAATATACACTTAATTTTCTAAACTATTATTGATGGAGCGAGGAATAAAATGTTACACGGGTAATAATTTAGGCAATACATGTGCATTTTCATAGTTTAGGGTTTAAGTGTGCATTTTCATAATTTAGAGGATACATATAAAAGAAGTATAGTTAAGGGAGAAAAGTGTAATTTTTATTTTTTATTATTATATACCAATTATAATCTTTCGCTTTAAGGGTTCGTTTGGTTGGAGGGGTGAAAAAGTGGGAGGATAAAAAAGATTTTAATTTCCCTCTCTTTTGTTTGGTTGGAAGTAGAAAAATGGAGGGATGGAAAAAGTGAATTTGTATAAATTTACGCATATACCTTTGTTAAAAATTAAAGAATGATGCCCAATTAAAACCCAAAAAGTGATAAACAACCAAAAAAAAAAATCAATCACCTAAATTTATTAAAAAATAAAAATCATGTCCATAAAAAAAATCACATCTAAAAAAAAAAAAACACAAAAGAGAGCAAAAAAAAAAAAAAAAAAAAAAAGAATACTGGATGAAGCCTGCCCAGTAAATTAAAAGAAAAAAGAAGAAGAGGCAGGCAACGTCCAAGAGGAAAAAAAGAAAAAAAAAGTGTGAAGAAGAACAACGTGGATGAAGCCCATGTTCAACTGCACATGGGTATTTTCGTCCAAAAATGATGCTCAATTTCTTCCTTCAATTTTCTCTTCATCTTGGGGAGAAAACTTTTAGTGAGTCCAGAGAGAAAATTGGAGTGAAATTGAAAGCAAGTCTTTTAAAATAATATTTTGTTTACTCTCACATGAGACAAGAGTGACAATGAAGCTTATTGTAAGAGGGGAGTACCAATATTATTGTTATTATTTTTAGAGACCACATTATTTAAAACATCTCACTTGTGATTCTTTTTTTTTTTTGCAAGTTCTTGTCTCACTCATTCCCTTGCATAATATAGGCGTATGATAGGATATACACCTCAGAAAATGCCTTCACTAAAAAAAAAAGACTAATGTCAAACATAATCTCACCAAGCTCTCTCTCTCGTTGACCAGGAATAAGTGTTTATAGTTTTAAACCTTTGATTTGGCTTAGCGTTTATTTATTTATTTATTTTTATATATCATTTTTAAGGCTTCATCTTTAAATATATATATATATATATATATACACACACACTATTATACTTTTCTTAAGTTTAGTTAAAAAAAAAAAAAAATCGATTGGAATAAATTATGCAAACCCAACACAAAGTGCAAGAGTCATGACTTCAAAACCAAGTATGCAGTCGTAGTCTTTTTAAAAAAAAATTATTTATTCAGGGAAAAAAAAAAAATCGATTAGAATAAATAATGCAAAACCAACACAAAGTGCATGAGTCATGACTTCAAAATCAAGTATGGGGTTGTAGTCCTTTTTTTAATTTATTTATTCAGGGGTTGAAGTCCATAAGCTATGCTATGAGGGTTGGTGAATGGTTAACACTAGAGATACGATTTAGCCCAATGGGCCTGTATTAGGGGAATTCAGCTACAATGGTTGAGCATCGCCCCCTGGAAAGGAATCGACTTTCTGGATTGGCCCATATTGCTTTTTTACTCGTAAATTTTTCTGTTTTGCGGCCCAATATTGGTGCTTTTACTACAAGGATTGTCTCCTCTCCACCCTATGTGGGCTGAACTTGAGCAACTTGTCGCAATGCACCTTGATATTTTATTTTTTATGTTCTGTAAATTTTTTTTTTTTTGGAGAAACTATGTTCTGTAATTAATTTGATAGGCTATGTATGCATATTATATTAAAATTGTATTAAATAGTTGTTAGATTTAGGGTAATCTTTTAGGATTCCCAAAAATCATCTTCAAATATCATATTAATTTGATATAAAATTATATACTATATTTCTTTAAAATTAACCAAAAAAAGTCATAACTGTCAATTTATATGACAATTTCCCTCCCCTATTCTCCTTTAACTTTTAGAACATTCAAGGGAAGAGATATTTATATCCAAACTTTCAAACAAACTTGTAATAATTACTTAAGTAATTGCATTGTACTTTAAATTCAAATAATAACATGGGAATGAGTCTAGTTATTGGAAAAAGTTTAACTTTAAACCAGTTTGGATGAATTTTCCTTAACTCACTATGTAACGGTTGAAAGTGATTTTTTAGTCACATGACCTTTTTAATAAATCATATAATTTGTTTAAGTAATACGCGATAATAGTCTTATAAATTATAATGGGTTGGAGAATATTCTTTCAAATTGGTTTAGAGGACAACCTTATATATCCCTAGTTATTTTAGACCAACCCAACTTTTTGAAGAGAATATTGGATGAAGTTCCTCATTGATTACTCAATTAAGGGTGTGGCTTAGGTACAATTGTGCCCTTCAACATCTTTGCATGGAATGGCTACTTTCAAGACTTAAATTACTACATTAATTTGTGCTTATCAGATTATTTGAGTAAAATTTGGGAACAAATCCGTGGAATTAGAGTTGCATTGAATTTAATTATTATTGAAAAATATAACAAACTAAAATTGGAATTTGTTCCAAAATTTTAGAACACCATCATCTTTTTTACTTCCATATCAGTTATTATATGATAGGTTGTTAATGCTCAAAGCATCATCCATGTTCATGAATATTTCATTTTCTATATCTCTTACACTAACTTTTCATTTTCTAAGTTGTTGGTATTTTGGCACTTTTCTACCTTCTAAAGCAGTCTTTGTTCGAACATGGGATACCATGCAGTCCCTCACACACAACTATGGGGGATCACATGATGGATGGATCATTGCATCTAAGATGAACATAATTCTTATATCTAAGTTAGAGCTACTTACATGCAAATGAAAAATATATAGAGATCGCTGTCAAAGGTTTTTATTAGACTAACTTGAAGCATTGTCAGGAATTTTTTTCTTTTCTTTTTGGGATGAGTGAATTTTGTGCAAGAAGAGAATAGAAGATTCGAACTAATAAATTTCGCTTTATAAGATATGGTCGTCGACCAATTATGTCATCCTTTAGATTAACAAAGCCCTTGTAGTCACTGACAAACGGTTTGGCTCTTTCTATGTGAGGAGTCATAATTCATAGCTTACTCTTCCACTTTACCAGCCAAACACACATTGTGGCTCCCCTTCAATTATATTTGTCTGTCTCCGAACTCATCTTTACCTTTCTAAGGGTCCATTTCTTTTCTTTCTATACCTATTTGCTTATGGATTTTTTGTGTTTTTCTGGTCTTGTTCCATATATTCTGCTGTCTTTTTCTCCTTTTCTCATTTGAATGAAATTCCCCTCCTTTCTCATCATGGCCTTGTTATGTTGAATGGTAGCTGTGAAAGTGTGAAGTATATGGCCTTTGTTTTAATGTTGTTCAATTTCTTTCTCAGATGCGACTTTTCATGTGGAATTTAGCCAATCTGCTACTTCTTTGTGGAATATCCGGTTTTCTACCTCCGCAATCTTGTTGCAGATAGTCACTTCTAACTGTTAGCATTCATTGCTTTAGTTGTAACACGTACAAGCCTACACATAACAATCCCAAACCCATTATCTTTACTGGTACAACATTCCTAGTTACTTGTACATCTGAAGACCAAAGCATATGCCGTGCCAGTTTAGGGACATAATAAAATCTTACAACATTTTTATAACACCATTGTTTTAAGTTGTGGTGGGTTAAGGTACATATATATTTTTTCTTTTTAATTTGACCTATGTTGAATTGACAACTTAGTTTGTTGTGAAAATATTGTAAAATTTTGTTGTGTTTGTGAAAGAATTCAAAGAACCTCTCTATGTACATTTTTTTCATAGAGTTGAATAATACTTTATGTCATAATTCTAACATTTGTCGAAGGACAATATTTATTTTACACTTGATTGTTATACACACAATTGTACACACATTTTGCACTGAAAACGTGACTTTAAGTTACAATTTGTTTAAAAATTTGAATTGAAATAGTGATTTAAACGTTTTCAATGCAAAAGGTGTGTATATACAGTTATATGTAACAACTTGTGTGCACCAGTATTTATTGGTTGTCAAATTAGGGATGATCTGCGGTTGTAGCTTGGTGCTGTACCTATGAGAAATACTTAATTACGATGATCAAATATTTGTGCTCCACATAGACCTTACTAAAAACCGAAAGTAAAAAAGAAAAGAAAAAGTCCACCTCATACGCTGAGAGAAAAAGAAAAGTCTCAACTTTGAAATGTACGAAGAATAGAAAAAAGAACAGCAGACAACTCATCCAAGAATCAAACTACAAAAGAAAAAGAATAATAAAGAAACTTCCTCCTTCAAAGCATCAACCAACCCAGGAGGAAACATATTAAAGCATATCAGTTTTTGAGTTTAATGCCCACCTAGCTAATTCACGAGCTGTTTTTCTCAAAAAAGAAAAAAGAAAAAAGAAGAAGCTAATTCACGGGTAGTTTTGTTTGCCCTAGCTAAGAACGAATAAGTTACCAATTATCCAAAAAAAAAAACTTAATGATGGTCAAAAAAAGAGAGAAAAAACTTAATGATAAATTATCAATATATTATACCAAAAGCAGGGACGGAGCTAGGACATAGAGTTAGGGGGGCAAAAGTATAAACAAATTTTTTTTGAAACTCCAAGTAAGCATTCATTTGAAGAGAAATGCTATGTCCACAATATTTTTACTACATTTTCACAACAAATCGTAAGTAGTAGGTTATTATTGGTTGTTATGAGTGAGCAAAAAAGTAATTTAAGTTGTGGATTCAAATTAGAACCAATAACAACTTACCACATGTGATTTTTTGTGAAAATATTGTGAAAATGTTGTGGACGTAGCATTTCTCAATTTAGAAAGTTAAGCTTTTTTTTTTTTTTTTTTTTTTTTTTTTACTTTTTTTTTTGGGTGTCTTGTGTATTGTCAAATGTGTGTGGGTGTTCATTTAGACTAGTTAGAATTGGCTTAGGAATTTTTTATTTTATTTTATTTTTTGTTTGTGTCTTGCGTGGGTTTGTTTTGGGGTGTTGTTTGGGCTTAAGTTTGTTAGTGGTAAATTTTTTTGTTAAGTTTGTTAAATTTATTTCAAATTTTAGATCAATAAAATTTTTTATAACCTTTAAAAAGATCAATAATATTGTTGAGAGGGCAGAGTGCAAATTTATTGAAACAAATTGCTAAAATTAATACACACATATATACTAAAAAAAAAATTGAAAAAATTTAGGGGGGGCCACTGCCCCCTCAAGTCCAACTATAGTTTCGTCACTGACCAAAAGTATAATAAGCTGTTAAAGAAATAAGTGGATCTAACATTTAACAATATTTTTTTACAAGAACCCAACAGAATGTTAGAAGGGGAATTCACTAAACTTTCATCATCTACAATTTAGGTTGTGAGTTTTGATTATGTTGGTGCAAATATAATAGTAATGGAAATAACACAACGAGAAACTAAACAATACTTCTGAATATTATACCTTTAAGGAGATTCAAGCCCTTGGTTGGCTAAACTTTCCAATTTTGATACCTCCACCCTTCACCTTCTCCTTGCGCACGTATCTAGCCTAATATCTGAGTCAATTCATGTTAGCCCATTAATCACCACAATTAAAAAGAATAAAATAGTCTCTCTCATTTTCAATGTGGGATTAAACATTTTCACTAACTCCTCATCTTCCATATTCACTCACACATCTTTACATTTATGTTATAACATTTATTCATTTTAATTATTTAATGTTAAAATGCTCCAACAGATTATAAGGCTGGTTGTAGTCCATATTGTTGATAGGAAATTTTGGTAGATATTGGCATATTATATTGTCCGTGAACATGGGCTTGGAGTTTATTGCACCCAGTGGCGGAGCCAGGATTTCAATCTAGGGGGGCAAGATTAAAAGTTGATATTAAAAATGAAATTAATTTAAAAAATATTAATTGATAATAATAAAAAATAATTAAACAATTGTGAACAAATTTGGGTTTATAATAAAAGCAGAGTTTAAAACATTGAAAAAGTCAAGATATAGAATAGAAATTTATAAAAAAAAATGAGACAAAAAAATACTAAAATTGCTACAAGTTTTATTACAAAAAGCTAACAAATTAATGTGGTAAGAACGTGATTAGTACCACTAGACAAAATAATAAATAAATATAATTGATTTTTTGTGATAGTAATACATCATCTTATAAGATTAATATAGTAAAATTTGTAATATTTCTAGCATTACTTAATAAGAAAAGTTATATGAATAGTGAATTAAAAAAAATAAAAAGCAAAACAAAATAATACAACAGTGAAATGGGTGAAAACATGATACAAGAATCTTGTCACAAGATATAAGCTACTTTAAAAGAATAGTGAAGTAGGTGAAAAACCACATGCTTTGAATCCTTTGATACGTGAGAGCACTAGCATTGAAAAATGCTATGCTATACTATTATACCATCCCAAAAAACCACTTTATTACTTATACCATCCCATTTTACAATACCTCTCACATCCTAAAACTCTATTCTTATTAAAATATTATTCTTTAATCTTTTTTTATTATTTCTTTTTAACCAATTTTTTTTTCAGTTCTACTTTCCTAGGCTTTCCAACCGTTTTTTTTTTTTTCCTCAGCCTCCCTCAACCTCTAGTACCAGCTCCTCTCACAGAACCACACAGACCCATCAACAGAGCCACACACAGCCACACACAAACCATCAAACCAGAGCCAACAACGGCCACCACACCCACCACCGATCAGAAACCACACTGCCGATTTGAAACCTAGCCCATTTGAAACTCACCGGAGCAAACCCATTCAAAAAATATCATCAACCCACCACCGATCAACCCACAACCCAACCACTACCCAAACACGACCCAAACCTCGGACCCAACCACCACCCACAACCCCTTTAAGCACCGGTCATAGGCAGAAAAAAAAAAAAAAAAAAAAAAAAAAAAAAAAAAAACAGAGAACTAACACAGTGACCCACACACAGCCACACACAAACCATCAAACCAAAGCCAACAACGGCCACCACACCCACCACCAATCCGAATCCACACCGCCGATTTGAAACCCAGCCCATTTGAAACTCACCGGAGCAAACCCATTCAAAAAATATCATCAACCCACCACCGATCAACCCACAACCCAACCACTACCCAAACACGACCCAAACCCCAGACCCAACCACCACCCACAACCCCTTTAAGCATCGGTCATAGCCAGAAAAAAAAAAAAAAAAACAGAGAACCAACACAGTGACCCACACACAGCCACACACAAACCATCAAACCAAAGCCAACAACGGCCACCACACCCACCACCGATCCGAATCCACACCGCCGATTTGAAACCCAGCCTATTCGAAACCCACCGGAGCAAACCCATTCAAAAAATATCATCAACCCACCACCGATCAACCCACCGATCAACCCACAACCCAACCACAACCTAAACACCAGACCCAACAGAGAAGGAAGAGAGAGCAGAGGTGGCGTTTGGGTCCGTAGAGAGGAAAGAGCAGAGGTGGCGTTTTGGTCCGTAGAGAGGGAAGAGAGAGAGAAGATTTCTGGGTGGAGAGAAACACAGAGCGAATAAAATACATATATTTTTTAACATTCTGCTACAGTACAATTCTAAGTTTAGAATTGTACTGTAGCACTATTGCAAAATTTTTTGCAATAGTGCGGTTTAGCATTCTTTGATGTAAGTGATTTTGTCCTCTAAAATGTTAAAAATGCTTTAAATATGGCTTTAGCATTTTTCAATGCTAGTGCTCTGAGGGAGATTGTTTTTCCTTTGTCAGGGTCTATTTCTCTAAAGGGGTTTTTTTTTTTTTTAATTAATTATTTTTATTTTATAATCATATTAGGTAGGAACAGAAGTACCTAAGGGATTTTTTGGGAGGAGTCAGGGGCGCAGATGCCCCCTCTCGCCTCCCCTTTGACTCCGCCCCTGACTGCACCTTGTTAAATGTTATTTTTGTGTATGATTGTTTTATTTTATTATTTGTGTACATGTGCTTTAACTAGTCCCAAATCATTACATTTTAGGGGTGGAGCTAGGAATTTTTGTTTGGGAGGGCTAAGTTGCGGTACTAATATATTTATCAAGACAACCCTCATATATATATATATATATATACACACACATTTTTTTTATTATATATACACATATACATGCTTTTTTATTTGATAAGTTATATATATACACTCACTCAAAAAAAAAGAAAAAAGAAAAAAAGAACTTAGTATTTTCGATCAAAGTTATGTTTGATGATGATCCTTATAAAATAAAATTCATTTGTTTCCATTTTCATAGTGAAAATTCTTAAAAAGTTTCATTTTAAATACAAATTATCAAATTTTATACTAAAGTAAAAAATCTTTCAATTGAACTAATGAAAATTTCAAAAACATGCAACTAAAGACATTAAAATAAGTTAGGGTCCAAACATATTTAAAGCTATCTTGCTCTAACCTATTATGTGTCAACTAAAGACACATTTCATGTGTAGTTTTAGTGACAAGATTTTTTTAATGAGTCGATGACTTATTAATCGCCACATAACGGGTTAAAAAAGATAAATTCAAACATATTTAATGTCAAACTTTGTCAAATATTTAACAGATGTAAGAGCACATTTTACAATAAAAAATAGAATTGCGAAAAATAAAGTTATATCTCTATAACTATTAGACCAATTATTTTTTTTAAGAGCATCATTGGACTAATTCAAATATTTGGGAGGACCAACACTTATTTTTATAAACTAAACTTTGAAAATATTAAAATAATTATATCTATAATTTAAAAATTTTCAAAATTTGGGGGGGGCCAACCTTCAACACAGCTCCGCCTTATTTACACAAACAAATGTAAAAAAACTCCAATTATAACCAAGTATAACGCTTGGGGCCATGGCACATTGGCACTCCTGTGTGCCTCGCTGAGCTTCGCCACTGTTGATGGTATTGAGTTGATTGTACTTATCTGAATAATGCTTTCAGTCCCTACACTTTGTCGAGCAAGGCAATGACCCATGGACTAGAATATAAAAACCTCGATTCAATGTCAATCGTAGGCCAATATCAAAATTGTTTTGTTGTGAAAACTAGCTATGATACTTCTTCTCCTAATTGGTTCAAAGCCACTGGCAGTGCCAATTGAAGAATTTGCATTCCCAGGCCCGCCGTGCAATGTTTGTCAGGGTATACTCAAGTGTTCAAACTTGTCTGTTGTACGTACCAATTAGAGCAAATTTGCATGCTGTAGCAACAGTGGCTATTTCCTTGGGACAGGTAGCTAGCTCAATAATATTATTTGGGATTTCTGGGAACTTGTACATGAAGAGAACAAAGATGTGGGATCACTAGCGGTGGACCTCGCTAGTTGCATGGTGACTTCCTGGATCTCTAGTGAAATTATGCATAAACCAGCCTGAGTACTGTCTTAAGGAGTCAAGAGGCCAGTGAGTCAGTGACTATGTTGGCCCTTCTTGGCCATTCCTGATTGTTTTATAGCTGACTGCGATTAATGTTGACAAAATTGTCATTTGGACATTTATGTAGAAGGAAGCCCTCTAGAGTCTATTCATGTGTCCAAAAGAAAAAAATGACAGTCCTAATTAACAATATGGGTAGTGTTTGTTCACATACTCTGTCACACACCTAATTTTTTGATTGAAATTCTGAGTTGAAAAACAGTTTTGAAATCATGTGTTTAACTCACAATTTCAGCTAAAAAAAGAAGTGTGTAATAGTTTTTATCCTCAAAAATATACAGACTTTTTTGCATTACAAAACTAGAGACTGGATGTACCTTGGATTGTAATTAGTAATTAATAACTGCAGTACTGTGCTGCTGCTGGTTTAAAGAGAAGTAGATGGATCTACGAAGCAAAGTAAATAATTATTTAGTATACGTATTTGGTGGACTACATAAAGAAAGTAGCTAGCTAGCCTTGCTTTACTTGTAAACATCCCTTCGCTAGTTGAATGGACCAAAACCTTAGGGAGGGATAGGTACTACCCCACTAGTATTGGATCTTTTACATTTGAAACGGATTTATTTCATGTTTCATACTATATAAATAAGTAAATATTAACTATGAAGTGGAGAGATCATGTTCCTTGACTAAAGTATTCATCATAAGTCCAAGCTTCAAGGAACATATTCTCGGGGCCTTCCTGCAATTGCTTGGCTGAAATCTGGGATGCATGCAAGAACTCCATTCGTTATTTTATAACTCAGACTCAGTTGTGTGATCTACTGATCAAGATGATCAGATGGCCCAGCCAAAATGTATGTTCAATTTAACGAAAAATAAGGTTATCTACCCAGCTACCCAAATTACAATTTTTGGTTGAAACTTGAAAGAATATGTGTGCATTAATTATTGATGGTAGACAAGGTAGTGCGGCTAGTATGGCAAAGGGGGACTCCTTGTTAGGGTGGCTTGACTTTGGGACGATATAGATCCTACTCTATAAGTTTTAGCTTTTTGCATATTTACTCTTGGCCCATATGGACCACCTGACTAGAGCATTCCCATTAAGGATGCTAAAAATGGTATATGCTAAATTTTACCACCAACACACAAAAAAGCCATTGCAAAAAAATTTTAAATGTCAAAAATTTTGATACGCAGCTATAGTGAGTTGTTATCAATAACAGCTCATTGTAGCTGGATTGTGAAAAAAAAAAATCATTTTATATTCACCAACGGATCTTTTTAAAAATTTTGTCTCTCTTTCCTCTCTCTCACTTCTCACTTCTCACTTCTCACTTTTGTGGTTCATCATCTCTGCTCGTCGTCGTTGATCTCTGCCACTTTGTCGCCGATCTGTCCTCGTCGTCGTTGATCTCTGCCTCTTTGTTGCCGATTTGTCTCCGATTCGCCGATCTATGATTATCTCTCTCTCTCACGCCTTGGGTTCCGATTTGGGCATATTTTGGTGGGTTTGTGATTTGGTTTTGGGTGGTGGGTTTGTGATTTGGTTTTGGATGGGTATGGTTTGTGGTGGGCCGGTGGTGGTGGGTATTTGTTTGATGGTTTTTTGCGGTGGACCGGTGGTGGTTGATGGTGGGTGGGTATGAGTTTTATGGTTTGGTTTTGGGTTTGGGTTTGTGATTTGATTTTGAGTTTGTTTTTGTTTGTGATTTGGTGGTTGGGGGTTGAGGTTGTGGGCGGTGGTGCACTACAAAAAAAAGGTTCTATGGCCACGTTTTTAAAACGTGGCTATATGTCAAAAAAACGTGGCTATAGCCTATAGCTACGTTTTTTAAGGCCGCGCTTTCTAATGTGGCCTAAAACCTGTGGTTGGTAGCAATGGGTGTGGGCAATGGGTTTGAGAGAAGACATACACAGGACAGAGGAAGAGAGAGGAAGAGATAGATTGAGAATAAAAAAAAAATAATAATAATAAAGAAATAATATTTTAATGAAGTGGTAAAAAATATAAAATTTTTGATGTTGGGTGTATTGTAAAGTGGTATGTTAAAACAGATAAAGTAGGATTTTGAGATGTTAAATGCTAAAATATTTGCATTCTTTGATGAGAATGCTCTTATGAGCGTAGTTTTGTGGGCCAGCTATGCTATCTTAAAAAAAAAACCAAAAAAGGAAAAAAGAAAAAAGAAAAAGAGAAGAAGAGAATCTGAGATGATGTTTACTGCATGTGCAATTAGTAACATAAGAGAAAGCCTTGCTTTGTTTGGTAATTGCTCATATCTATGTTGAATTCCAAATCCTAATGAAACTGGCTAAACTCTATGTTAGACAATATCACTGCTGAGGAAACCCAAAAAAAACACAACACACACACAAGAAAAAGAAAGAAACATAAGTTTAAGAAAGTTTTTAGATGATGGTTTTTTATTTTGTGTAACTGGGATATTTAACACCCCCTCACTCATAGAAGTAGGTCTTATATGTGTGTAATCTGACCTATGTAAGAGGAGTGTTATATATTACAGTTAAGTTTAATACCACTTTCTCAATAACTCTACGGAAAATGGCAAACCATTCCATTAGGAATCATAAAACAAAATGTTGACGTTGACGTGGTCGGCTCCTCACCCATTGTAGCAGTAGCTTGCAATGCCAATGGGGAAATATTGAAAGTTTGGATCAAAGGTATTTTTTCTTGTGAAAATGTTGAGGTGCTGCAAAGCCTGCAATTGATTGGACTATGTAAGTATGTATCAAGTTGCTGAGGAAAACTACCGTTCTATTATTGAGGAGAGAAATGCCAAACAGTCAAAGTATGTTTTGATGCCTTGAATGGATTCAATAGCTGCTGCTTGAATATTGCTACTTTACTTAGTAATGTTTTAGAACTTTAGAATTTTTTTGTTAATTAGTTTTTGTTGGGTTAAGAGAGAATTGAATTTAGCAAACCCATGCCATAGCTATGTTGAGTTAGCGAAAGCTCTGACACTAGATTGTTGAACAAAAGATTGACCAAGGAGCTTTTATTAAAAACTTGACTTTTTGAATTATAACACTTTACAAGCACTAATGCTTGAATACACTGACACTAGTGCATTGCAAACAAGGCACTTACTCACCAAATACACTTGCACACACCTCACTTCTAGACACCTACACACTAGCTCTTGACTCTATTTCACTCTACACACTTGCTACCTATGACACACACTTCACCTTCTCATACAACTTCACACATCTCTCACTTGGTGCTTTATGACACACACTCACTTCACACACTACATCTATTTATACTAGATGTATGTTGGTTAGGAAACCAACTTGAAGCTTCTAGCTTCTTCCTTTTTATTGGCATTAAATTAATGCCTTTCTCCAACCTTTGAGACACCTTATAAATTTGTGGCTGAAATTCACTAGTGTAAGGAAGCTTCTAGAGAACTATCTTGGAGAGAATTCCGGAAAGAGAGCAAGAGAGAACTGTCGGGAATTAGAGAGAAATTTCTAGAGAGAGAGATTGTGTGAGAAGTTCTAGAAGTTTTTAGAGTACTCTAGAAATTTCTAGAGACAAGAGAGTTAGTGTTGATTTCTAACAAGTTAAGAGTACAGCTTTCTATAACTATGTTTTAGTGTGTTATAACTCTTCAATCCCTCTTTTAGTTTGGGATGCTCAGAAGTTGGATGTTACTCTTTTGTCAATTTAATGAAAGTTCTCTTTATTAAAAAAAAAAAAAAACAATTTCTTTTGTTCCATAAAAAATTTTTTTTTAACCATTTTCTATTTGATACAAAAAGTTGAAAAATTAACTTTTTGTATGCCATTCAATTCAATTGCTTGTTGCTATTGCTCTTGGTATATTAAGCGTTTCTTTGCAATAAACTTTTAGCTTTTTGATTTTGTTTTAAAATTTTAACAAAACCAACTTTTAACCTTTTATCACACATTTAGCACGCATAAAAACTATTAAAAATTATATATTTTAGTAAATACTATGAACATAAGCTACTGAAAATTATAAGATACTCAATTGAACACTAATGGTCTGTTTGGAGACCGCTTATTGCTGAAAACTGAAAACTGAAAACTGAAAACACTGTAGTAAAATAATTTTTAAATGTGTGAATAGTGTTGTAGGACCCATTTTTAATGAAAGTTTTGCTGAAAAAAGAGGTTTGTGGATCTTGTGAACAGTGTACGGGATCCACGCGCAAAACACTAGACGCGCAAATGCTGGATGCTTGCCGCTATCCAAATGTTCACTAAGAATGGCAGCTTTTCTGGTAGGTCGGCACAATAATTTTAGGTCATAGCTCAATCCAGGACTTGCCTATAGACAGTTTTGAGTTTTGACAACTATCTGTGCTCAATTTTTAACACTCAGTTGTGGAGCACATCCTGCACATCCCATCCGGACTTCCATTCCATTACCCCATCAACTGCATCTTTCAACTCAACGGCTGGAAATTATAGTTAAAAGGTCCACTCTTTCATTCCGAAGAGCTCCTATTCTCTCATGCAAAAATACAAATTAAAAGAGCTAATCTGCTCTAGACATGTACAGAATATTGTCCCCTTTTTTTCATGTGGGAGTTTGGCTTTTCTAGCTACCATGATTTATTTTTGTTATCTTCCGGTCCAAACTTTTAATTTTAGTACATAAGGCCATAATTAATTACCCCAAATAATTGATTAATGATTGCTTAACATCTATGACAATTTTTAAAAAAGAAATTGTTGATTCTGTTTGTTTGTGATATAATTGGAGAGTGGATGGTGGGATTTCAACTACAAACATGAGACACTACAAAGAATGTCATTATTACTGAGCTATCACTTGAATCTTGAGAAATTATTGGTCTTTAAATTTTATTTCATGAGTGATTTTTGATCCTCAAATTTAAAGTGTTTGTTTTTAATTCCTAACAAACTCAAAATTATCATATATATTAAGTCCCTAAAGTTTAAAGTATTTTTAGTCTATAACAAACTTATCGTGATTGTTTTTAGTCCCTAACATGTCTAAGCATATAACAAATGCTAACAGAAGGACTGAAAATGATCATTTTAAGTTTGATAAAGATTAAAACTGACTATTTTAAAATTCATAGACTAAATTCGTTCATGAGTCCAAGCCTGGAGACAAACAATATAATATATTTTACCCAAGAAAAAAAAGGAAAAAAAAAAAAAAAAGGTTCACTTATACAACTCACTGCACACGCTTCATTCTTTTCTTCACTTGAAAGTCACAACTCCATAGGCCGTTATGAAGGTCAAGCTTATCGATGACAACTATCATAATCTCTTTATAGTTTTTCTTTCTTTTCACCCATTCTATACTTGAAAGTAAGGCGGCTGAGTTAGTAATAGTGAATTATATATATAGACAAACAAACACACTAGTATTATTTGTGTGCGATACATGCATGGCTTGATGTAGATTCATATGTAAGCTATTTTTTTTAAAATAATTAAAATAAAATTATTAAATAAATAGTAATAATAAATTATAAAATAATTAAATAATTTTAATAAAAAAATTGCTTTAAGTTCTAATTGTTTAAGAGTTTGGACTTTATCAGTGTTTATCTATTTTTATATTTGAAAATTCTCTTTGTGCTTTGTGTTAATTTCTTAATATGAGATATTGAATAAGTTTGATCATTCTTATTTGGGTTATGTTTAATCTATGCTCTAGCTAGCATAAACAATAATAAACGAAATAGTACCTCAATACAAATTTTTTCCTAGTAATAGTATAATTAAAGAAAATCAACACACTCACAAATTAAATATAATAACCAAAACCCAAAATCAAAACATAAACAAAAGAGTTCAAAATTTAAGAATATAAAAAATAAAAATAAAAACATACATAAGAGAATCAAGAACTTAAATGGGTGCCCTTTGTTTTACTTCTTTATAGAAAACTTCATTTGACATAATATCTTGCACACAAATTCAGAAGTAAAGAAAAATAAGTAAAATGAATTGATTAGATTAAAACATAATATTTAAGTTGCATCTTGGGGAAAAAAGTGAAAAAAAAAAAAAATACAACAACATGGGGTGAATTGTGTGGGATTTAATTATAAGAATGACTTTATTGGTTAAAACTTAAAAGAAATTATATCGAAAAGCCATGGATTAATATATATATATATATATATATATATATTTGAAAATTTTGATAATAGATTATTAGTTGGTAGAATTTAAATTTCTAATACTATTTTTTGAGAAAAAATTTCTAATACTTAGATGATAAAGTTTTATTTAAATTGAATTATTGTTAAATCTTATCCCTTAGTCAAGAATTTTGTAGCTTAATATCTTAATAAAATATTAAGAGGTAATTACACTCCCTTCTCTTGAAGTTTGGGGGAATAACAATCCACCCCAAACTTGAAGGGAAAAATACTGCACTGTCTTGAGATTTGAAAAAACTTAACACTCCTCCCTTTCTGTTTATATTAGTAATGAAATTCTAAATTTTTATAAGAATTTCGTTACAAAAGTTTAACTAGGGTTAGTAAAAAAAAAAAAAAAAATTGATAAATTTAGAATGAAATTGCAAAAATTTTCAAGCACCAAAACACTTGCAATGACAAATCTCTCGATAACCCGTTGAAAAAAGAAAAAGACAAAAGTAAAATTCATACTTAATATTTTAAAATATGCTTTAATTAAAAATTAAAAACAATGATTTTTAATTTTGAAATTGAGGATGATTTTTGAAACCCGCCCTTAAGCAAATGGCAAGTTAGTAAACAACATTTTTAATATTAATTTAACAAAATTTGGTCAATTGGATGTCAAGAGGGAGAAATTGTTTTTTCTTTTTAGGTTTTGGGTAGAGTGTTATTCTCTCAAATCTCAAGGGAAGGAAGTGTAATTACCCCAAATATTAATTTAATAAAATGCAACTTGAGGAAAAAAAACAAAAAACAAAAATGTAGGTTGTTTTTTTTTTTTTGGTTGAGAAACAAGATTTTCATAAATATTTAAATCAAGATAGCCTTATCGGCCTGAAGTATGTGAAGAATAGGTGGTTGAACATCCTTCATCCACACGACACAATCTGGAAAATTAATTGACAATCTAGCCAAATTGTGAGCTATCTTATTGCCATCTCTCTTAGTATGAGAGTATAGCAATTTTGAGAAAAAACCACAAAATAAATTTGCATCTTTTGCCAACTGCTCATATACAGACAAACCTGTGCTGACTTCTATCAGAGCTTGAACCACCATCTCACAGTCACCTTCTACTATAACACTGGCCAATCCTACTTCCATCCCAAATTGCAAAGCACGGACAGCTGCCATTGCTTCAACTTCAGCTACCTGATACACCTATGACAGTTGTTGAGCTAGAGACACAATCACCAGCCCTTCACTATTTCGGATGATAACACCTATGTTTGATTTATTTTCCTGAGGATATACAGTGCCATCGCAATTGATTTTGAAACAATCTAATGGAGGGAGATTTAAGTTTAGAAAATTTTGATGATAGACTTTTAGTTTTATTTAAATTAAACATTTGTTAAATGTTATCTCTTAATTTGAGGAAATATATCATCACAAATAATATAAAATTAATTTAATAATTAGTTGTTCTTAAAATGTTGATAATAGACTTTTAGTTGGAGTAGAAGTCAAAAGGATTTTTTTTAAGAAAGAAAGTGTGGGTTGTTATTAGCATTTAAGTTTAGAATTTTTTATAATAGACTTTTAGTTTGAATAGAATTTAAATTTGTTGAAATATTTAAGTTAAGAAATTTTTGATAATAAACTTTTAGTTTGAATATAATTTAAATTTGTTGAAATTTAAATGTATAAAAATAATTTACTAATTAGTTGTTCTTAAAATATTTATAATAGACTTTTAGTTGGAGTAGAAGTCAAAGCGTGGGTTTTTTTTTTTTTTTGGAGAAAGAAAACGTAGGTTATTGTTTGGGATTTAAGTTTAGAATTTTTTATAATATACTTTTAGTTTGAATAAAGTTTAAATTTTTTTAAATTTAAATGATAAAATTTTACTTAAATTAAACAGTTGTTAAAGCACCTAGGCTTGATTTATTTTCCTGAGGAAATAAAGCGCCATCGTAATTGATTTTGAAACAATCTGATGGAGGGAGATTTAAGTTTAGAAAATTTTGATGATAGACTTTTAGTTTTATTTAAATTAAACATTTATTAAATGTTATCCCTTAATTTGAGGAAATATATCATCACAAATAATATAAAATTAATTTAATAATTAGTTGTTCTTAAAATGTTGATAATAGACTTTTAGTTGGAGTAGAAGTCAAAAGGATTTTTTTTTAGAAAGAAAATGTGGGTTGTTGTCAGCATTTAAGTTTAGGATTTTTTATAATAGACTTTTAGTTTGAATAGAATTTAAATTAGTTGAAATATTTAAGTTAAGAAATTTTTGATAATAGACTTTTAGTTTGAATATAATTTAAATTTGTTGAAGTTTAAATGTATAAAAATAATTTACTAATTAGTTGTTCTTAAAAGATTTATAATAGACTTTTAGTTGGAGTAGAAGTCAAAGCGTGAAGTGTTTTTTTTTTTTTTTGGAGAAAAAAAAAACGTAGATTATTGTTTGGGATTTATGTTTAGAATTTTTTATAATATACTTTTAGTTTGAATAGAATTTAAATTTGTTTAAATTTAAATGACAAAGTTTTACTTAAATTAAACGGTTGTTAAATATTATCCCTTAATTTAAGGAAATATATCCTAACAAATAATATAAAATTAATTTACTAATTAGTACTCCCTCCGTCCCACTTTGTTTGTCCTCTATTCCATTTTGGGATGTCCCAAAATATTGTCCTATTTCTAAAAATAAAAGTCATTAATTGACTAATGTTTCTATTATACCCCTATTAATTTACTAATTCAATTTTTTGATAAATTTATTTAAGGGTAGTTTTGGAAACTTATACATTTTTAAAAGGTAGACAAAACAATAAATGATGTTCCCTTAAAAAGTTTGACTTTTCAAATAGGACAAACAAAGTGGGACGAAGGGAGTAATATTAGCCATTTGGTGCAACCACGGTTAAAGTGATAATAAGTTGATAACACAAATTAGCATTTGATTTGTAACAATCACCAATTCTAATAACTTAGGCTCTGTTTGGGTGTTCATAAGGGAATGAAGTGGAATGGAATGATCATTAAAGGAATGGAATGGAATTGAATGAAATGGAATGGATTTAGTAGGGAAAGGAATGGAATGGAATTTAAAAATATTGTTTGGATGTTATAAAATAAAGGAATGGAAATGAATGGAATATAAGTAACATCATTTGGAAGTGACATTGGAAGGAATAGAATGAAATCATTTTATAATAACATTACTATTATACCCCTCATTTTAAAGAACATAAAAAATAATCAATGAGAACTTATAATTGCTTTGAAATGTTTAGTATTTAGTGGATGATGTGAAACTAGTTAGCCACAATTGTGTCTGTGTTAGATTATTGAATTACAATATAGTTTTGTCAAGGAGAATAGATTGCATCACGCTAATCAATAATTTAACCGATGAAGATAATGGCATGAAATAGATTACAATCCTAAGATTAACATTATCTCTCAAAAACATTTACCTTAAAATATATTTGCACTAAACTACTATTAAATAAAAATTATATGCATGATATGTTTACCTTAAAATATGGATTGAACCTACTACTCTGTAGTATTTCAAGTGGCACTTGGGTTCCATCAGGTTGTTGAAGGAATTGATCCTCTAACATAATTATTGATCTTAACATGTTATGAAAATGACGACTAATGGTCTCATCGGAACGACATAAAAGAAGGACATTGTACAAGTCGTCACATTATGTGATAGCATGTGAAGAAACTTGCCGACTTGCTCTTCAACCGTGGCATGCTGTGTGTCTTGAAGAGAACCATCTTTCCGCAAAATGTCACACAAACCTTGAAAAGCTTGTGGACCCATGCGTATTACATCATAACATTTTTCACTATTCCTAAATCGAGACATTATTTCATTACAAACTTTTTGTCTTTCTATGGTTGATTGTGTAGTAATGTGGGGAACACGTCTTCTTTTTAGTTGTTGCCTTCAATGGATAATGTAACACAAATAACGGCATGCAACATAAACCAAGGCTAGTTTCCGCATAAAGTCCAAAAAAATTATGGTCTTAAGTATCTCATCATTCAAATCCATTTAAGTAAAAGAATAGTTCTATTATCAGTCCAACTTAGAAAATCATGGGCACATGTTCTAAAAAAATAGTTACGTTATTAGTCTAACTAATTATGAATGTGTTACAACTAATCTAAAAATAAAACTGTTAAACTATAAACATTAATTTTGTTTGGGATTCAAAGTGTTAAATTATAAATTTATCTCTCAAAGTACACGTACATTAATGTTTTTGAGAGATAAACTATAACACTATCCCTCAAAGTACATTATCTATTATAGTACACGTACACTAGCAATTATCTATTATAGTATACGTACATTATCTATTATAGTACACGTACACAAGTAGAATACATATAGTTGAGTATGGCTAGTTGAGAAAAAATCAATGAAAGCAAAACAATTGAAAAACTTTTTAATAGTAAATAAATCAATGAAATCAAAACAATTGAAAAACTCATAGTTGGGTATGGTTGCTTGTGATTAGCAGCAACGTGAGAAAGAAGGAGCAGCAAAGAGAGAGCAAAAATATTCGTACGGCTGGTTGAGAATAAAAAGGGCTAAGATTCAAGGGGTAATTTAGGAATTTTAATAAAATTTTCATTAAACCTAAATCCATTCCCTCCTATTCCTCCCAATTTGGGGGGAACAAAAATTTGAGATTTTGAGGGCTTAGGAGGGAATGAGTATTCCCTCTTAACCATTCCATTCCCTTCCACTTAAACTCGCAAATAAGGGAATGGACTTTTCATTCCCTTCGTTAAAACTCCCAAACAAGAGGGAGGGAAGAATATTCTAAAAATATTCTTTTCATTCCATTCCATTCCCTCCTCCCAAACGGAGCCTTAGGGGGGGCGGGGGCGACGGTGGTATAAGGGTTAAGGGAGTTTTGAAGCACATAAACTTCAACAATAAATTTAATCAACACCAACATAATGTATAACCATAATCACCAAATTATCTAAGTGGCTTGTCACTAGTCAGTACCATATTTGATTGATGGTTCAATCAAAATCTAGTAAGTATTTAAGGTGTTCATCAAAAAAAAGAAAAAAAAAAGTAAGTATTTAAGAGGTTTCTCTTTAATACACCCAATTATATAGATTAAAATAGTAGCGGATTTCAGTTAATTTAATTGATAAAGTTTTTTGTTTTTAAAGTTGAAATTCTATCATATGATGATGAGTGTTACCTCTACAACATTAATTTAAACTCAATACTAATATTACTTTTTTTTGCACTTTCTCAAAAAAAAAACAACAAAAAAAAAAACTTTTTTGCATTTAAACTTACCACTGAAATTACTTTTTTACCTTATAATAGTTCAGTTAAATTTTGTCATGGTACAAATTTCACTTTACACCCACTTCAATATCATCATATCATATAAATTGCACTCACTAATTAATCGCTCAGAAAGAATTGGAAACCATTAGATTTTTTTTTTCTTTCATTTTTGAGCCTAATTGTGTAGGGGACCATTTTCTAGTGAAAACGAATATCATTGTTCTTCAATCTTCATCGAATTATCAAAGCTTTTTTTTTTCTTCTTCTTTAGGATGGAAAATTGGAAATCAAAGCTTCTCTTTAGTGTTTGTAAAAGGGATCTCTAGGATATCTTTTTTTCATATACAAATTAGTAAGGCTAAGAAAATAGCTACCTTTTTTTTTAATAATATTAAAGGGCAACGATATCATTTCTGCCATATGTCTAGAAGCCTAGAACATCATGAAAACTGAAAAGAGAAACCGTGCCGGTTATCATTTGTTGGAATTGGTCCAGATATACTCTCTGCTGGCACACCAGCCATGAAATTCCAATCTCCAACTATACTAATAAACAATTAATCTTGCTGGTTTTGGTGACTAAATAGATTACAATGCCATTACTTAATGAATATTAATGACATAAGAGCATGCACACTAGTCTATCTAAAATAACATAAAAGAATTGAAATTGTGGATTCCAAAAGATACATTTATTTTAGAAAATTGTGAAATATGTAGCACCACCAGATCCAAAAGAATGAAATATTGCCCCACTTTAGAAAATAATTCAGTCTGAAATTTGTGAGATACTAGAACATAAATATATTCTTTTAATACTTAATTTGGAGGGGGGAAAAGGCCAAATTGTGTAAAAGTTATGTAACAAATTTCACCATGTCCTTTTCAAAAACTGAATTTTACAGTCACTTAAAACTTTAAAGTTTAAATACCTCATGTTAGTTCTCCAAAAATAATTGCCTAATAGTTGTGACAATTGAAAAACTTTTACAATGTGAAATGTGACATTTTGGCATAGTATGGGTTCAAACCTTAATAATTGATGGTAATAAATATATAGGGTTTGTTTGGATACGGCTTATTACTGAAAACTGAAAACACTGTAGCAAAATAATTTTTAAATGTGTGAATAGTGTCGTGGGATCTAGTTTTAAAGTTAAATTTGCATTTTTCCTAAGTTGCGGGGCCCATAAACAGTGCCCATGGACCCACAGAAATGAAATGCAGACGCACTTGATAGCGCAAAACGCGCTATCCAAACTCACACATATGCTCCTCAGCTTTGTTTTAAAGGAAAACCGGGGAGGTATGGATTGCAATTGTTTAAGGAATATGCAGTGACAGCTCTAGGAATTTTGTTTAGGGGGGTCATTAAAAAAATTTAATAAAAAAAGAACTTGAATATATTGAGTTACGGACCAAAAAAAAAAAAAATTAATACATGAAGTTTTACAATTTCCTTCTACAAGTATTCAAATTTTGAATTGTTATATGATAGTTTATTATAAGTATCTATTGCTAATGTGGGTAGTTATGAGCCTATAATTATTTTATTTTGTTAAGTTTATCTAACATTTTTATTTTTATGCAATTGTTATAATCTATTTGTTATTATTTTTATAAAAATATTTTAAACTAAATGACTAAACTAAACTCATTGGCTTTGTTTTAATTATTGGCGCACACAACTACACTCATTCATACATAAAATTATATACTAGTGTTTACTTAACCAATCAAATGCTTGGACAATCATTAACTTTACGTTTTTTTTTTTTGAATTTTACCAACTTTATAACAAAAAGTTATTATAACATGATAACAATATACACACATGTAACAAACCATATATATTTCCTAATTATTAAATTATATATATTTATATTATAATGTATATACAAACATTCACACACATCATAATTCACACAAATAATATTATAACAAAAAGTAATACACACAATCAATATTAGACACACTCATATACATAATATAAATTTATAAAAAATAGTGACACTTACAATTTACAAACACTTACTTTTTATTTTTAGAATTGGAAATACTTGTAATAAGGGTGTGTAAAATTTAAGTCAGGATGTGTAAATATATTTTTAAGAAAAAAAATTATAATATTAAACTAACAAAAAAAAATATTTTTTATATATAATTTTTTTTTTGGGAAGTCAGGGTTTCATTTGAACCCCTAGCGCCGCCCATGGGAATATGGAGCTTTTTGTCAAAGTTTGCGGATCAATGATCTTGTGAATTTAAAATATTGGCGGTCCACTTTCTATGTGTCCATCTCATCTATCATTTATCTCCTCAAAGACGAGGAAAATTGATACAAAATTTTGAAAAGCTCAATTTTTCTTCCCTCTAAATATTAAATTATGAACGAGACGGCTAAGATATGTCTGCTCCATCCTCTCAAAAAAAGGTACTTTTGCTCCATTTGTCAAACTACGATATAGATAGCGGCAAAATTCAAATTCTGAAGTTGCTGCAAGTTACATCACAGAGACAGAGCGACTGCCTACCACAATAAAATTAAATTCTATTGGAAGTTTAAAATTTTCCCACCTTTTATTCATTTTATGCTTTTGAAAAATCTGCATATTTTGAATAATTTTTTTTATAATAATTTTTTTGAGATACAAATATATACACACAAGGGAAAGAGAATAAAGTTTTAATACAAAAGACACACCAACGTTAATAATTCACCTGTTAATTTTGGTTTTTTAGACCTCACAAATACCGGTTATCCAGTTTTAATCTCAATTTATTAATTAAACCAATTATGAACAACCTTAGATTGATGTGAACAAGACCAAGATTGTGCAAACAAAATAAATACTAGCGAAAAAATAGTCAACACCTAATATGGTAATCTAGGAAAAGTTAATGGAACAATGGTTCAAAAGTAAAAATACCATAGGGAATCTTCCCAAAAAGACCACCCAATATATTGAAAGAAGTCTACAATCTAATATAAAACTTTATACCTAGAGCAAAAACCTTTTATTGTTTAAGAACTTCTGAACTCTTTAATATATGAAAGTCTTAACAGATGATGTACATGTGTTCACAACAAAAACTTTTGATTGACTCCAAGATTCCTCTTGAAGGTTTACTTCATAGTACTGTGACTTTAGCCTTGATCATCAATCTTCAAAGATATCGTCTTCAAATCTAGTTTTTAAATACTGGTATCATGGTGAAATAGAGAGACTTGTTGCATGGCAAAAGTGCTCTCTCTCTCTCTCTCTCTCTCTCTCTCTCTCTCTCTCTCTCTCTCTCTCTCTCTCTCTCTCTCTCTCTCTCTCTCTCTCTCTCTCTCTCTCTCTCTCTCTCTCTCTCTCTCTCTCTCTCTCTGTTTGGTTGTCCCCAATGTGTTCTTATATAATGTGCATTTGGGATGAGCTAAATTTTTTAGCTTATCTTTACTTTCAGTTTATTTTTGCTAATATTTTTGGGTCCTACTACACTTTTTGATATTATTCATAAGTCTTACTGCACTTTTTGATACTATTTATGGGTCCTACTGTACTATTCAACTTATTTTTTAACCTTTTTTTTTTTTTTCTACACTTTCAACAAAAAGTTTTCAATTTCAGCTAAATAAGTTATTCCAAATGGACACATAGTCTAGCAAAATAAGTGATGTGAACCCCGTCAAGAATAACGAGACCCAACAACGAAAGGGAACCCAAGATCGTTCTATGGACAGATTCAATGGGAGACCTCGACCCATTGTTTATGACAAACAAGAACCTCGGTATAAGGAAGACGCCACAAACGGTGGTGGAAACTCCGTTTGATAAGTCGAGATGAACGTCACGGGAATTCCCGATAAGTTCGAGTAGTTCTTCAAAGAACCAAAGAGAATAAACCTTACAAGTTTTATCAATAATATCTGAAAAACGTTTACAGACTTAGATGACTATTTAAGGGCTCCTTAAAACTTGACAGACAAGAAAATATATTCTAAAATAACTCCTAATTGATACCTAACCATATTAGGAATAAAGTTTGACCTAAAAAGCATTAAATGCACCTAAAAACAAGGAAATAAATCACATAAACCTAGAATAACGTTTTTTACATAGACCCAAAATATTTCATGCCAATTCTTAGCCTTGACCGGATCCTTCTAGAACTTGAATCAAGGTAATGATTTTTTGTTGCCCACGTGGATCATGCTTAATGGGCCTCCACGAATTTGCCTGAGCCCATAACTCTTGGATGAGTCCGTTGAGTACATCCTTGAACTTCTTTGCTCGTGCTCTTGTAACCGGCCCAATTGGTACTTGAACGAGATCCTTCAAAGCGGTGCCTTGATCTCCATCAATAAGGCACACATTAGGACTGAAACATACAATGCATTAGGCTTGATCTAACAAAATCTGTGATTTTTTATCAATCCAAAATAATTCTTGATTTATTGAGCAGCTTTGACACCTTTTCGATCAACCAAAGAGCTGTTGAGCTGCTATCAAAAAGTTTTCAAAAATTTAGAAACTCTTCTTTCTTCGTGCTAAACATGGATCTTTGTTTTAGACTTGAAAATGCACATTCTTCTTCTTATTGAGGTCATTATATCACTTAGAGTATGTCATTTGTAAGCACAACAAGTTTCATCTAAATAAACAAGATTAATCTATGAGCAAAAGTAACAGGATTTCTACCAATATAACTTTTAGATTTTGACGTAAAGGTAAATTTTGGTTTTAAACTTTCAATTTAAACAATTAACCCTTTGTACATTAGGTATTTTGTGAGACATCAAACATTTTATTTAAAGACTAACAAATTTTTATTTTTTTATTTTTTATAGAACTAAAGACTAACAAACTTAATCACATTACATGTACATGTATGTTTCTATCATATTTTAATAGTTTTGAATGTTGTTATTACTTATTACCATGTATACACTACCTTAATTATTAAATCTGTTACATTTTAAGAAAAATACTAACAGAAAGTTTAATTTGTCATAAACCTGATTTATGGTCAGGGATGGATCTACACTAGGGCAGAGGGGAGCCATTTGCCACCCCCCCCCCCCCCCCCCCCCCAAAAAAAAAAAAAAACTAGTATAAAAAAAAAGATTTGCCCTTATATATATATTTGTCTTTCATTCTCTAAAATATTTAGATATTGACCTACAAGAAAATAAATAAATAAATAAAATTCATGCCCCTTTAACTAAAAATATATATATGGACTAAACAAAAATCACGCACAAAATAAGAAACACTTATTTTGTATGTTATACTTTGTTGATGTGTTTTATAATATGAAATGTTTAAGAAATACTTATTTTGTATGTAATATTTTGTTGAATATGAAATAGATATTAATTTTTTTTTTCATAAATTTTTTTTTTTTTTGGTTTTAAGCTTTGGCCCCTCCTAGGTATGAATCCTGGTTCCATCCCTGTTTATGGTTAGTTACTTAGGCTTTATTTATTTATTTTTAAATAGTTATAATATGTTGCTAATCCAACAATTCGAATCCTTTCCTCCTAAACTCTTAAACATTTTGTGCATAGAGATGTGTCAATTAGGCAGCTACAAAACTAGTAGCGGCTCTAGAAATTTTTCCCAGGGTGTTCCTTAAAAAGCATAATTTTTCTTAGTGGCGGCTCCATGAATTTTTCCTAAATGTATTGTTGTTTAGTTGTTTCATTAATTTATTTGTCTTTTATAAACTATAATTTGTTATATTGTTGTTTTATTAATTATAAAATTATTAATTGTTGTTTAGCCTAACATAATTTAATTTGTTGGTCTTTTATAATGTATTGGTTAATTAAATTATTAATTATTGTTTATTAGTTGCTTTTCCCAATTAATTATTGGTTAATTAATATCCCAAACAAACAAAAGTAATTAGTTCAACTAATTACTATGGTTGTTTGATACTTGGAATATCACACTATTACTTAACCCAAAAAAAAAAAGTCAATAAATTGTGCAACACAAAAATATATAGGCCGTATAGCTTAAGTCCAAGTCTAAAAAAGAGTGATTTATTACATATTTTATGACCATTAGTTGAACTAATCAACTAGCACACAGAACACAGCCATATTTATTAATTATAAGTTGCACACTTGCACTAGCACTAGCACACACTGAATCAGATAAAGCCAATTTATTGTACCTCACCAAAAGACACCAACACCAACACTAAAAGACAATTAATAATCTCACCAACACCAACACCAACACCGAATAAAGCCAAAAACAGGGTAAATATTAATAAAGAGAGACTGAGAGACTGAGATGATGAGAGAGAGAGAGAGACTAAGAGACTGAGATGAAAAGAGAGAGAGAGAGAGACTGAGAGAGAGTTAGAGAGAGAAGTTAGTAAATGAAATACCTTGAGGGAGGGAGCACTGAAGTAGCCGAGCAGGGAGGCCTGAAGGCTAAGGCCGCTGAGGCAGTGACGAGCGATCTCTGATGAGGGGCGAGCGACGAGAGACGAGGGGCAAGCGAGCGACGATGTGCTCTGGATTGGACCGATCTCCGACGACGAGCGAGCTGTGAGTGACGTGACCGATCTCCGTCTATTGGCTTGAGCCTGAGGCGTTGCTTTAGGCCTTTAGTGATTTCTGATTTAGTTATTTGCTCTGTATTGGGGTTTGGTTTTTTTTTTTTTTTTTTTTTTGGAGAATCTGTGGGTTTGCTACCTTTGTAATCTGTTGGGCTTGTCGTGGGCTTGGCGATCTGTTACAATTTTTTTTTTTTTGCTTGAAAGTAGAACAAATAATTTTTTTTTTAATAATTTGATGGTGTTCCTAATTTTGTGATTGAGGTTGTTCCTAATACAGAGCAAATATAAAAAATTTTAATTATTATATATAATTTTTTTTTCAGCTCAAGGTGTTCCTGCATGTGGCGCTGCCATTGTATAAGACCCTTAGCAGTTAGTCATTTAGTAGATTGTTCAAACCAAAAGTTTAAAGATTAAATTGATACACTTCAAATTTTAAGAGTGATATGTGTAATTAAAGCAAAAAAAAAGAAAAAAAAAAAAAAAAGAAGGAATAAAGAATGGGCAGGTATGAAATCTGATTTCTATGCCGTCAACTCTGTTGTGAAATTTGATCCCATTGGTACGTAGTACATCACTAAGCCTGCAGGAACCTTTTTGAACGAGTCTTGAGTCTCATGTGAATGAACGATGATGCTGAAGTGAAGTCAGTTTTTGAAGTATAGAAAAAACCTCACCTCGTACTGTTGGTCTGTTGGTATCCCACCTTTTTGTTGTTGCTTACATGTGATACATAGTTTTTATTTATTTTCCAATAATTATGCTTTACCAGTAATTTATGTGTTAATCTCAAAGTCAAATTCTACTTACTACTTCTACATCCTTCAGAATAAACTAGTGGATGAGATTATTAGATTCAAGCTACTCCTCTGTGGTATTGTCCCCCATTTAAGTTCAAAGGAAGAAGACGACTTTTAGAGGGTATTTGGTTGAGCTGTTTTCATATATGATAATGATATGTTGTATTAGCTGTTGTACTAAGAGAGCGACAGGTCATTGATTCTCACGGTTTTAGAACATTTGTGATGCGACATTGTCGTTCTATTTATTCTCAATACTTCGCAATGCAGTGTTTAGTGAAGCATTATGGTTTGCCACAAGTCTTATGGTAGTTAATTAGTTATAAAGTTGAATATGTTTAGAGATTATTCTAAAAAAAAAAAAAAGTCCCTTAAAGTTTATTTTTCTGTTATTTCCTATTTTACTATGCAATGACTATCTGAAATAATTGTCTTTGCTTGAGTATACAGTCAATCCTGTTTTTGTATAGTGATGTATTTAGCTCATTTACAGCATTCACAATATTTAGCTTTTAACAATTTGAAAAGCTAATTTATCTCTTTTAACACATCACTTTACAATATATCTAATATTATACAAATACTTTATTCTTTTACCGCTTCATTTAAATATTCTTTATCTATTTATTTTATTCTTTCTTTTATCATTCAAGTCTCTTTCTCTAACTTTCATTTAAATAACGTTTTTTGTGTTTGCCATTTAGCTACAATAAACTACCAGAGATAACAAATTAATTACTGTAATTAGCTGTTAAAAAATTATAGATTTGACACCTTTGATGTAGTGGGTATTTTAGTGTTTTGGGTGTTAAAATAACATTTGATGTGACTACTTTTAAATTAATGATAATTTAGCATTACTCTACGTCTTAGTTTTCATCTCTTTCACAATACATCATTAATAATTCTTCCTCTATTTTGAACAATCTTTCATGGTATCAGAGCATTTACTGACGTCATCGTCTTCAATCTGCACCATTAATAATCCTCCATCTCACATTTCATCTTAAACTCTAAGCACCTCGATGCCTCAATTCCATGTCTCATTAATTTTTTCAAGACTGCGAAGAAATTCTCACCACATAGATCAATCTAGAATATAGAGCATGCTAATTCAAAGATCAATCAATGATCACTTTAATTAATTCACTACAAAAAATGCCACTATAGGTACCCTATTGTGGCGTTTTCTAAAAACATTGCTATAGACTTATTTATAACCACGTTATAAGGGCTTTATAGTGGCGTTTTAAAATATTAGACTTATAGCAGCGTTTCTATAGGTCTTGGGTCTTACAAGGGCCTATAGGTCCTTTAATTTTTTTTTTTTTAAAAACCTAACCAAAAAAAAAAAAAGAAAAAAAAAAAGGAGAACGCCACTATAGGTCCTTTAAAAAAAGGAAAATCCAACTAAAAAAAAAAGACCTATAGTGGCGTTCATGAACGCCACTATAGGTCTTGGATCTTACAAGGGCTTATAGTGCTAATTTGAAATTTCACGGACCAAAAGCACTTAGTAGGCAAGTTTTAGGGGACCAATAGTGTAGTTTTGCCCCTTTTTTTTATACAAACTTAAAAGAATAAGAACTAAAATGAATCATTTCAAAGGATGATGACCATTTTGAATTATGGGGTAAAGGTTGAGGATTAAATGTATATTTAAACCTTAATAATTTATTGGTTTTCATAATTAAAGGATGTTTGTATTTACTTAAAAAAAATTTATGTATACTTTGATTTTTTAAAAATAATAAAAAACTGTATTCAATATAATGTATTAAATGTAATTTAATTTGTAAGATGGTACACTTAGGCTGGGTTTGGATAGCAGCAGACGGTGTGTCTGCGTTTTTTTGGCTAGGTCTAGTGCACTGTTCATGGGACCCGCAAGTACGGAATTTAGCAAAATCAACTTTAAAACTGGGCCACACGGCACTATTCACACATTTAAAAATTATTTTGTTACAGTGTTTTTAGTTTTCAGCAATAAACGGTATTTAAACAGACCCTTGTTAAGAAAATAAAACAAAAAAAATATTATATTATATTATTGTGTAATAGTACAATAAAATTTTGGTATTCAGTTTCAGCAATAAGCGGTATCCAAACAGACCCTTATTAAGAAAATAAAACAAAAATAATATTATATTATATTATTGTGTAATAGTACAATAAAATTTTGGTTTTCAGTTTCAGCAATAAGCGGTATCCAAACAGATCCTTATTAAGAAAATGAAACTAAAATAATATTATATTATATTATTGTGTAATAGTACAATAAAATTTTGGTTTTACATTGTTGCATCATCTGGCTTAAGATGAGTATTCCGCCATCTTTTCACTACATGGTTTATTGTGTTGTAGTGTTTTTTTTTTTTTTTTCCTTTTTTTTTATTTAAATAAATTTAATAAACTTTTTTAATTTTAAAATTAAAGTGACAAGTTGCTCCAATAGGATTTTGTTATAATTTGCATTTCCTTTGATGACACTTAAGATGCAAATGAAAAATTAAGTTAAATAGTATATTTCGAGTCTTCAATAATTTGTTAAAAAAAAAAAGAAGTCTTCAATTATTTTGAGATTAATATCATGTAAACTAATTCTCCACAAATGTGAAAATGAATATATTATACTTAATTAATCCTTAACAATATTAGTAACTGCAAAATTTCTAATTGATTTTTATTTTTCATTAATTTCTCTTTATATCCATAATCTAATAATGGACAAAACTTAAGTATAATACCTTATGTGCTGTTCCTTAGGTTCATTTCTTAAGATTCAGCCATATGGCTACTTAATTAGAAAATGCATTTTCATCTCATGAGAAAAAATCCACATAACAGAATCTTAAAAGAGGAATTTAAGGAACAGAATCTAAGTATTGTACCTAACTCTTTCTAATCTAGTAATAATACTTCACATGCTTATTTTTTAGTTTTATATATTGGTAAATTGGGCATTCATTAAACAAGAAACAACAAAAAAAACAAAGCACAAGTCAGAACATTCTAACCCCCAAGCATCTGCTTCAAGCTAAGTTACAACCAAAGTAGGTGGATAAACTCATAAACATAACAAACAAAAGCTAAAGACCAGGAAGTTCGTTAGTTTTTATAATTATTCTTTTGTTAACATTTTATAAATATTTTATATTACATGCAATGCATTACACCCGTCTAGCATTTTGGAAAAAAAAAAGAAAAGAAAACGACTTTTCTCTATTTCTTTATAAAATATTCCCCTTCTCCATTGGGCCTAAAGATGGGAGTAGCTATTGATATTAGAGCATCAATTCAAGACAGCCATATATCCAAACCTAAACAATTTGTATTATACAAAGTAGGAAAGTGAGATCTACACTCAAAATTATCCTCAAGAATGAAACCTAAACCGTGTTATTAAAATCACACAAGACTCTTAACCAAGTGTCAAGAGCTCTAAAAGTTTAATTAAAAAAAAAAAAAAAACTTCTAAAGCCTGCGAATTCTATCAATCAAATTGTTAATCACCAAGTCAAAGGTTAAAGTATGGGTTGGCCATATAAGTTATCAGGCTCATAAGCCTAAACAAAAGGCCGAACTTAGCAAAAACTCATATTCCTAAGAAAGGAACCATTCGATAAAACCCAGGCCCAGCTTTACCTTATCAGTGTAGGTCACTTGCCCACATTATATACTTCTACTTTTTTAGTACATGCAAAAGCTACCAAAATTGTTACCAATTAAATTAGCACTACGCATTGCCGTTTTACAAAACACAAATGCACTTTAAAATACAACAATTCCCACGCGCGGTCACAGTTTGTGGTAACTGGCTTCTAAAATAAAAAAGTGACAAATTTCAGTCCAAAGTGAAAAAAGTAGGTATCCATCGATTTCAACGAACGTCACGCGCCGTAAGCACGCGTAAGGAACTTAAAAAATACGTTGTTTTTCTGAAATTTACTGCAACAATTAAAAAAAAAGAAAAAGAAAAACGTTTCCACTTTGCCAGCACATACTGCTTCTATTCTCTCTCTCTTTTCTCTCACAGCTTTATTTTTTTCACTTTGCAACCTCGTGATACCTAAAATACCTTCTATCTTACAAAAACCTCTCACTCTTGAGCTCACATAGCTCTCTCTCTCTCTTTCTTTCTTTCTCATATGAAATTTCGACGGAAAACAGCTTTTGGGATTGTCCGAAACCGTCATTACAAAACAAGCATGTAGAAGAGAAGAGAGAGAGATTGTTTTTCATTCTTTGTTGTTTTCGTTTTGTTTGGGTTTGAGAATTTGATACCCAAATGGCGGCAGTGGGTTTTGACTCTGGGTCAGTGTGGTTATTGTGCTTCGTATCGCTGCTTTTACTACTGAGTGGGCGAGTTAACTCTGAGCCGACTCAGGACAAGCAAGCTCTCCTTGCTTTTCTCAACCAGACCCCACACGCGAACCGCGTACAATGGAACTCGTCTGACTCACCCTGCAACTGGGTCGGAGTCGAGTGCGACCCTAATCGTAGCTTCGTGTACTCTGTTCGTTTACCAGGGGTTGGGTTAGTGGGTGCGATTCCAGCCAACACACTCGGCCGGCTGAGTCAACTCCGAGTTCTGAGTCTCCGTGCAAACCGTCTCTCCGGCGAGATCCCCTCAGATTTCTCCAACTTGACTCTCCTCCGTAGCCTCTACGTCCAAGACAACGCGCTCACGGGCGAGTTCCCAGCCGGGTTGACTCGGCTAACTCGGCTGACTCGTCTCGATCTCTCATCCAACAATTTCACAGGTCCAATCCCATTCTCAATCAGCAACCTCACCCACTTGACCGGTCTTTTTTTAGAAAACAACGGCTTCTCCGGCGTGCTACCTAGTATTTCAGCCCCTTTGGTTAACTTCAACGTGTCCAACAACAACCTCAACGGTTCGATCCCTCAAACGTTGTCGAAATTCGACGCTTCCGCATTCGCCGGCAACGTAGATCTATGTGGGAAACCGCTCAATAATCAGTGCAGCCCATTCTTTCCTTCACCAGCTCCATCACCCAACCCCGAAAACCCGGCTCCGAACCCGTCTCATAAAAAGTCCAACAAACTATCCAAAGGCGCTAAAATCGCAATCGGAGTCGCCGCGGGTTTACTAGCTTTAATCCTATTACTAATCCTCTTCCTCTGCCTCAAAAAACGACACCGTCGCCGACAAACAGCTAAGCCACCAAAGCCTCCGTCAACGACGGCACGCACCGTAGCGGCGGAGGCTGGAACTTCGTCGTCTAAGGAAGACATAACAGGTGGGTCCATTGAGGCTGAGAGGAACAAGCTGGTTTTCTTTGAAGGTGGGGTTTATAGCTTTGACTTGGAGGACTTGCTGAGAGCCTCGGCGGAAGTGTTGGGTAAAGGGAGCGTGGGGACGTCGTACAAGGCGGTGTTGGAGGAAGGGACCACCGTGGTGGTGAAGCGGCTCAAGGATGTGGCGGTGAGCAAGAGAGAGTTCGATATGCAAATGGAGGTTCTGGGAAAGATCAAACACCAGAATGTGGTTCCTCTCCGGGCGTTTTATTATTCCAAGGATGAGAAATTGCTCGTTTATGATTTCATGGCTGCTGGAAGCTTGTCTGCTCTTCTTCACGGTATCATTTCAACCTTTCCCTTTCTTTTTCTTTTTTTTTTCATGGAAATGGTAATTTTTGAAGTATAATTCTTTTTTTTTTTTTTGTGCACAGAATAATTTACTTTTTATATTTTTATTAATGAGGTATATGAATTATTTTTTGATATACCATAATTGGAGTTGAAAAATTTGGACCTCGAGATGTCCCTGTTAAAAACACGAGTATCAATTAAGCTATGTCAAGATGTCACAGTTAACAGTTAAAAATACGAGGTATAAATTGAGCTATTAGGCTATGTCAAGATGTCACAGTTAACCGTTGTATTAATTGAGCTACAAAGATCTCGACGTGGAATATGGTTTATTGGTGTGGAGTGTGGACATTTGATTTTTTTGTAATATGCTAACGATTTTTCTAAAGAAAAAATTTTGGATTAGTCTTTTGGTCGAATCTTGACCGTCGAGAAGGTCCAGCTGTTGCAGTCATGGAAAGTATGTTCTTACTTTTTAGAGTGGATTAAATATCTTATTTTGTTTGATCTGTAGTGGATAAATTATTAAGCACATGCATATCTGTGTTGCATTATGTCTAAGTGACACCATGGAGGGGTATTAATTAATATTATAATTAGAAAATTAGGGGGGTGTTTCTCTGATTTTAATAGTATTTTCTAATTTTCTAACCAGCGCAGAGTGCGCAGATTCCACTGTTTAATTCCCAGACCAGTGCAAACATTCCAAGAGTGTGAACTACGTTTTTTTGCCACCAACATTACAACACGCCCTCATGATGTAGCATTAATAAGTCACCGACATCATTTTGCACTTTTCCTTTTTTTTATTCATCTAGTTAACTTTTGCACTTTCTCTTTCTTTTTTGTTTTTGTTGAATTTTTTAATTGCAATTCACTCATTTACCTTGCCTTGTGGAGGGAATATTTGACCATTTCTCTTGTCCACACACAAGCCATCGTTATTTACAACATAGCTTATGCACCCAAAGATCAAATATCTTTTTTATTTTTTTTGCCGACTTGTTATGCTATGCACCCAAATCATAATTCCATCTAGGTGTACCAAATTTTGATGGAGTAATAAATTGGTTAGTTAGTTTATTCTTTGGCACCATATAATTTTATTTAGTACGTACCTATTTGTCTGGACCGAATGCACCAACATAGGGATTTTAGATTAGACTTTTTCTTTTCTTCTTAAAAAATTTATTAGTTTGATTTAGTGAAGTACATTCATGCGTGACCAATTCCTGTGATTGGTATTTTTGCATTTGCAGGGAGCAGAGGGTCAGGTCGGACACCACTAGACTGGGACAACCGGATGAAAATAGCACTAAGCACGGCAAGAGGTTTAACCCACCTACACGTGTCGGGAAAAGTAGTTCACGGCAACATAAAGTCCTCGAACATCCTCCTCCGGCCCGACCAGGAGGCATCCGTTTCAGACTTCGGGCTCAACCCATTGTTCGGTGCCTCGACCACCCCGAACCGTGTCGCGGGCTACCGTGCACCAGAGGTGGTCGAAACCCGTAAGGTCACGTTCAAGTCTGATGTGTACAGTTTTGGCGTATTGTTGCTAGAGCTATTAACTGGGAAAGCACCAAACCAAGCTTCATTGGGTGAGGAAGGCATTGATCTTCCTAGGTGGGTGCAATCAGTTGTAAGAGAAGAATGGACAGCTGAGGTATTTGATGTGGAGTTGATAAGGTACCCTAACATTGAGGAAGAGATGGTACAATTGTTACAAATTGCAATGGCATGTGTTTCAACCGTACCCGATCAAAGACCATCAATGCAAGAGGTGCTGCGTATGATGGAAGATATGAATAGAGGTGAGACTGATGATGGATTGCGACAGTCGTCTGATGATCCATCAAAAGGATCAGAGGGTCAAACCCCTCCCCCTGAGTCAAGGACTCCACCTTAGGAAAAGGAATTCTTGGAATTTTGGAAAAGCCTGGATAGAAAAAAAGCAAAAGGTAACATGGTGGCCGGTCTTCAAAAAAGAAAAAAAAAATGTGCACAGTGCGTAAGTAATAGAGTTGAAATGCGCAGTTGATTGGGGAGTCAGGGATTCAGGGTGGTCCAATCCAATATGTGTTTTTCATTTTCATTTTTATTTTTTTGAGTTTATTTTTATTTTTTATTTTGAAAAGTTTAATTTGCAATGATTTTTACAGGTGAAGGAAGTTGAATTGTTTATGAAGGGGGGTTGGGGAGTTCCATGAACTGATTGGAATTGACCATTTGATGGATTTTTAGTTGGGTTTTTTTAATTTTAATTTTATTATTGATTCTTTCCCTATATAACTTTATTGTTCATAATTTCTGTCTATTAAATTTAGTCATTTTGTTTTTTACATAATATTTTATTAGATTTTTGTTTTGTTTTTACTCTAGTGCAGCCAACTGGGAATTGAAGATAACGTCTTAAAATTTCAGCCACTTGTTCTTCATGTATAAGGCCAAATGAAGAATTGTTCTCTTCTATGTTTCTTTGTAGGACCTGTAGAAACTAGGAAGGTCGCAAAAAAGTTTTAGTAGAATTTACCAAGAAAAGTTATGCACATTGCATGCGTGGTTCTTTTTGCTCTGGCCTCACATGGTACTCTTATATGTTCACATGACCCGTTATTTCTACGGAGGAGAGCGTATTTATGTTACATCCATGCTATGATTAAACCTAATTGTATTTCAAAACCATTTTTTTGGATATGAAATATGATTGTGTGTTACTTACATTTTTGGGTATTCAATTTTGGGTCCCACTCCGTCCTTGTGGGCAGAAATTGCTTTATTAATCACACCGTTCAGCCCGGAATCAGCGGTGCCGGTAGGTGGTTGAGGGATTATTGTGGTGGCGGGACCATCCTTGGTGGGTCTGAGTAAAGATAGCTAGCCACGTGGTGGAAAAGCAAAGGCTGTGATATGGGGGTAGATTTGGCAATGTGGGTAGAATTTTGTCCCTTTATATGTGTAGGAATAGTGGCAAAATGGGTGGCGTACAGGCTGGCGGGCCTCTTCTTATCTGACACACTCTTTGACCCAACGAGTGTGTCAGCCGTTGATTCTCGACACCCAATACCCCACCATGTTTTGCTCTGCTTTTCGATTTCATCCAGAACCCCCTTTGGGTCACCCAATCTTTGTCTTACTTTTTACTATTTGAGTTGTTTTATAAAAACATATTTTGACACAATTTGTACGTTCAAGAGTAGAGTTTAGGAATTAAAAATATCTTGATACGTTGATAAATAGTAATTATTTAGAGCGAGTGATATAGGTCAAAACTTAAGATTATCTTTAAAATTTTGTACATTTTTTAATGCTTGATTGGATTACATTATATACACATAATATCGTTACTTGTACTTGTGAAAATTAATCCAATTCTTACTTGACATATACTAGTTGCGGCAAAATGTTTGAAAAGTGTGTCACAAGAATTTTAGAGTACTATTTGTTAGAGATATATTAGCCCATTAGCATAGGTCCAAGTCTAATTCTACTTTGTGTGCAATCGAAGTCTCTTATTTGTACTAGAAGTTTATTAGTATAGGGTTTAATCTATTATATATACCATATTATGGTTCATTGCAATACAAGATTTGTAGTACACTCTAATATATTAAAGATGTAGTCTTTTAGAATTTCCTCTATGAACGTAGGCCATTAGGTTGAACCATGTAACCCTTGTGTTCTTATGTTCCTATTTTATACTTCTCTATCATAGCTAATATTTAACATGGTATAAAAGCCACCTTTCTGTGGTTATGGTTTTTTGTCTTCTGTCTTATGGTGTGTTTAAGAGCAATTTTTATCCTCTTCGGTGTTTCTTTGTTGCGTTCATCTTCTTTAACTTCTCAGTGCTGCTGTCAAAACTCTCCTGAGCAATTTTTATCCTCTTCGGTGTTTCTTTGTTGCGTTCATCTTCTTTAACTTCTCAGTGCTGCTGTCAAAACTCTCCTGTATAGTCATGCTACCATTAGAAGTCGCATCAACATTGCAAGACCATTGCCTTTCTTAAACCACCATCACAGAGCCAAACTTCATTCAAGGGATCTTCTTAACCTTATCAAATCTTAAGGTTTCATCAAGCTTTTATCTTGAGTTTGAGAGGGGGTGTTAGAGATATATTAGCCCATTAGTATAGACCCAAGCCTAATTCTACTTTGTGTGCAAGCCAAGTCTCTTACTTGTACTAGAAGTTTATTAGTCTAGGGTTTAGTCTACTATATATATATGTCATGATTCATTGAAATATAAGATTTGTACTATAGTCTAATATATTAAAGATGTAACCCTTCAAGGTTTTCTCTGTGGACGTAGGCCGTTAGGTTGAACCACATAACTCTCATGTTTTTATATTCCTATTTTATGCTTCATTCTTCCACATCTATACAAACATATTCAATATGGAATATATTATAGCTAATATTTAACACTATTTGATATTGAATTGAACTTCCAGGAATTGGCTCGAGTGATTAATTTTGATTATGCATTAGTTCATGACAGAATTCTAAGCTGTTTAATAATTAATTAATTGTGTTAGTATAAAGACAAAAAAATCAGCTGATATTAAGGTGGAAAAAAAAAAGTCTAATTAACCCACACATGACCAAAAGTCTAATTAATAACCGATTGCTAAGTTGATACTTGACATTGACCAAAAGTTAATGTAATTTAATTAATCCTTCGTGGTCAGCTTTACATCACTCCTCAAGCGGGTTTTTATACGTAATTTTGACCACAATAACTTTATTGTTGAATATTGTTTACGGATGAATGTTGTGGTGGTTACTTACTTGAGATAGGTAAGGGATGATTGTATCCAAATGGCTCTAAGGCACGAAGTTCTTATCTGTTAGCCCAAGCAAGAATATAGCTACCCTCAAGATGAAGTCAAGGGACTCATATTAGGCGCTAAAATTCACCGTAGTTACATACCGATCTCTAATGGCCTAATTGAAGACATCCAGCCCCTAATCTAAAGGTGAATTTTGCCATGTTCTAAAGTTCAAGGACTCAGCAGCATCATGGTCACGGTTTGGGGAAGTCATGAGGATGACTCAAATGATAGAAGTAAGGCGTAAATGCAAGACAAATTTAAGGCAAGGGAAAGATTCTAATAGACAAATCAAATCTTGAATCCTATGGTGGCATGTGTGAACAATTAGAAGAAAAGTCTTATGGTCATTGGATAGCTTCATCTTATCAATAATCGATAGTAAGAACTTGCCTTCTCTTTCTCATGCGTTCACATAATGAATAAAGCCAAGTCTTCCTCTGATTATAAGAAATTTTTTTTTCAAAACATTTGAATTCAGCCCTTATAGATCTAATCATAATCATAAGTGTCATTAAATTCAAGATAGTCATATGGTACACACATAACATTAATTACCCATTTTCTCATCCATATGGCGTTAAGCTCACCATCGGGGAGCAACCTTGTCCTCACATTTCTTACCTCATAATCCTTAGAAGCACCCAAAAATTTTAAGATTGTGACCAACCAACATATTTGAGATCACCTTTATGTCCAACAAAATTGATCAAATGAGTCAAGTATATTAGGTGTATGAGTATGACCAGTGGCGGAGGCAAGATTTGAGTTGAGGGGGGGCAAAATTTATATATGATATATGCACTTACACAAATTTTTATGTGAATATATAATATTTGAGATCAATTTGAAAAATTAAAAGCTATTCATTTAAATACTAAGTGATATTTAATGTAATTATACCCAAAAAAAAAAAAACTCTACAAACAAAAAATGCTTATTCATAATATGGTATTTATCTATTAAGATATTTCTAACATGAGTGATCTATTTTTTTTTATGAATGCAACTATTAGTAGTTAGATAGATACTAAGTGCATTATAATATGATAGGGACAAACTAAAAAAATTTCAGTGCAAGTACTAGTGGAGGACTTAAGATTCCTCAATAGTTCATTTAGAAATTATATTCTGTTTTAAGGTTAAAGAAACAAAGTAGCATTTAAAAAACCAAAAAACAAAAAATAGGCAGGGGTATTTAATAATTTAAGGTATTTTTTGGGCGGGCTGCCTCGACCCCTCTAGCTCCGCCCTTGTGTATGACTATCCTAGTGATCAATGCAACATCATTTTCATATCTATAATTAACATCACTTATTTTTGTACCAACTAAATATGTCATCTTAAGAATTATATAAAAAAAAATTGAGAATCATCACTAGACTTATATTCCTTTGGAATTTGCTTATTTTCGGTGCTTAGTCCAAAGTAAGTGACGATCCCTCATGAAATGCGGTATATGTCAAACTAGGTGGAGCAACCGAGGCAGTCGCCTCGTTGTGAAAGCATATTGATATTTTCGTGATTTGGTGCACCGAAAGTGGACTTTAGCAACACTTTTGTTCCGACACAAATCGAGTTCCCCCCCTCCCCTGTTTGCATTTGCGACAAAAAAAAATACCCCTAAGTTCTTGTCCTGTTTTAATCGGTTTCCTAATCTTTTTGCTACTACTATTAATTAACCCAGATTTTGTTTTCTGAGACCCATCTTATCTATCACGGTCCTCCACAAATTGACCCTTGACAAACTCACATCAAGAAGATATTTTTCATGTAATTAAAAAGTGGCTAAATTGTGAAAAAACCACCAGTCCAAATGTGGGCCTTCTATGTTAAGTATCCCATAAATAATCATCTACTTCGAACTGGGGTGGCCCATGACTTTAGCTTTGTAACCTTTACTTAAATCACTTTCTAGGTGGGACTTTTGATAGAGATACTTGAGATATTATGTTCAACTTCGTATTTTTTTTTGTTGGTTAACTCCATAAAAAAACTTCCAACTTAATCGCTTACTTAAGCTGGAGTTGTTAGCTTAAAGGATATTAGATTTGACAATTTGTGCATGAACAACCATGAGTTATTAATCATAAAGGAGTGGTAGTCTGAAAATGATGTGGTAGGCTAAGTGAATGTATCACAAACATGGTCAAAATTTTATTTGATTTATAATGTTTTTTGGCTGAGATCAGCGTGGCCCACCAAGTCAATGAATATGTGTAACGCGATTTCACTTCTAGCCTTTGGATGCAAGGGAGAGAAGAGACATGGAATTAACATAATTATCATGAGACACCACTGGAAGAGCTTGGAAAAATGATTAGTGACACTGATAAAAAGCTGAGGACGCTAACAAGCAACGTGAGGATGCACTTTGCTCATTGGCTGGCAGCTAACGTAAATCATTTTGTGGTCTATCATGCATATGATAAAGATGTCTATTAAGTTAATAATAATCTCTCTGTGTCAAGCTAAACCCACTTGAAGGGATTCGGGTTTGGGTCTTTTGGCATGTATTTCATGTACAGTTCAACTAGATATTGACACAAAATATATTATTACATATATCATGAATTAAACTAAAACTTTAATTTTCTTTAAATATGGTTTACCTAATATTATCTTCCTCAAATAATATTCAGCTAAAATTTTGCTCCATAGAACCTAATTCCTTTTCTTTAACTTGTAGACTACCTTTCACTTGGCATATAGAATATGCGATATGTATGAGGGACGCATCTTTTTCTAAATACAACACAAGCCTACGAATTAAGTGGTTCAACTAAATACATTTCTTTGGTAGTATTTGACTCGAATAATCATCTCCAGATCAAGGTAATTAGTGACTAGTGACTTTAAAGAGACACCTCCTATATTTTCAAAGGACTAATTAAGAAAAACCAATTGCTGTTGTCTGTTGAGAGAGTGCTATTCAAGCAACTCTGCAATAAATTATACCACTAATTAGTCATTAATTGGTCATCAGCCCGAGAAAAGCAGCAAATAGAGACAAGTAGAATTGACCTGCTAATGTATTTATTTAACTAATAGAGTAGTTCAATTTCTTGCCTTCTAAGTTCATTTTTGAAAATATATAAATAAAAATAGACTGTATAGGGTTGGATAGCTAGAAGAACGTTCAAACAGTAATCATCTTCAGCTATGAATTTAAATCCTAGAAGTCTATTTGGTGTTAGTTGGATCAATTATGATAATAAAAACCATTACAAGGTACCTCATTTAGTCCTCACCAACCTTATTAAATAGATGTATATCAATAATGCAGAAGTATCTCAACAGCCAAAGCATTTTGAAGTTGCAATTAGTTGAGAAAGATTTAAAGCTCAAATGTATGATGTATCTAGAACTTTGTTTTGAATCACATTGAGGGCAACAAATCGGGCAACAAATCAGGCAACAAATCAATACTTAAGGCTTCTAATGGATTGATTTCAAAGATCTATTATATATTTTTTTTTGAGTAAACAGTAATACTTATTAGAACAAACACGAAAATAGTAATATTAGTGTTTTAAACCGGGTTTATAATACATTACACAACCAGAGTATAACTACAAAAGAACCTAACCTTTGTCAATCTCTATAGTTTTAGCTTGTGCCTGAAACAAGGTGCACTACTTAGTGGTGGTCACCAAACAAGAACCTTTTTCCACATGCTGCATCACCTTCCTGGCAGATCAAAACCCCAGAAAAAGGATCTTATATTGGGTGGTTGGAAAATTAGGATAACTTGCTGATCATATGCATTTAGACTTCAGGTTGATACTTGAATAAAAAACATGTATTTCAGAATAGTTTGGCATGGTTTTCCATGATCAAACAAACTACACCGCACCACTAATATGCATATCTCTATTCAACTTTTTCCTTGGTTTCTAAGGCACGTGCTTCAGAAGATTGGAAAAAATTATTTGTACCTAACTTATAATTTTGAACTAGGAATTGATTAATAAAAGTATTCACCCACAGCCTAGGAAAATATTCATAAACCTGGCTTGTCAATTGCAAGATCTGCATTATAAGAATCATTTGTTCTGGTTTGTCATTACATCAATCTAGCTAACAGCATAGAACCAACTCTTCACTTTGCTTGCTGGGCTCAAAGAAGTGGACTAATTCCATATACATGACAATACTTGATTTAACTTTACTTCAGTCTAAGCTCTAAGATCCACTATACTAATCAATTTCACACAGTTAATTACAAAAATAAGAGCATCACTTTGATAAATACCCTGGTACAGGTCACAGAACCAACCAAGCAGCCAGAGCTGCAGAACGGCAGTGTTATGTTATATACTACTGAGTGTGGTGCATATTTACAGGCACTTACAGAATCCTCTTAAGCAAAGCTGTGCTTCTTCAAAGTGTTAACAAGTTTATTCAGACTTGCACCCAACAGTTTTTGGATGATCTGATCATGTCCTTTTCCAGTCAGGTCAATACGATCCCTCTTGTCCTTGCAAGTTTTGTGCAACTTCCAGGCATTCATAGGATATTTTTATCCTTCTTTGGGAACATTAGTTTGTCTGCAACAATTATCTGTTTTATTTTTGCTTCAGTAGCATGCCATCTTGAGAGCTTCCCAATTCACGTCAGTTATGAAATCTTGTGCTCAAGAGCATAGAATTTCAGCACCATTAAATGTTGGCATGTATCCTGTAAACTGCATTTCCATTCCCAACAGAGCCAATGTTGTATAAACATCCCCAATTTTGGGATGTGATTTGTCACTGGCAACAAACACATGAAGTTCTCCCCCTCTTTGAACCCAGCTGCATCCAGTAACCTTCCTTAGGTCCTTTTGTTTCATTAAATACCTCATGTATGATACCTCATTCCACCTTCTTGAAGCTGTATATGCATTTGAAAGTGCCACATAATTTCCAGGATTATCTGGTTCCGATTTTAATAAATATTTGGACAAATAATTCCCAAGTTCAATCTCATGGCAATCTCTACAAGCAGCAAGAAGTGATTCTAATATATCTGCATCAGGCTTGCATGGCATTGTCAGAATAAGCCTAAATGCTTCATCAAAATTACTGGAGCAAGAAAGAAGATTAACCACACAGCGATAATGCTCCATAGTTGGCTTCATATGGAATTTAGAGACCATATGATTGAAAAGGACCTTCATTCACTAGCCCGGCATGGCTGCATGCTGATAGGACACTAGTAAAGGTTATGTTATCTGGTTCTATACCTTCCTCCTCAAATTGTTTGAGTACTGCTAGAGCTTCTAGAGCTTGACCATGTAATGCATAAGCACATATCATTGCATTATAGAGAGGCAATTCTTTGCTTAAAATCATATCAAACGCACAATTTTCTTGATCAGTAATTCCACATTTAGCATACATGTCCAATAAAGAGGTTGCAATAGGTATAGAAAGCCAAATATTATGCCTGGTAACATAGCCATGAATAGCTTTTACATAATGTAATGCTACCTTATCAGTGCAAGCTGAGAGTGCAGAAACAAGGCTTATGGTATTGGGTGTAAACCCTGCTTCTTGCATTTGCTGGAAAACCAAAATTGCCTCATCTGGAAAACCATTTTGAGCCAGACCAGAGATAAGAGTAGTCCACGGGATCCAGTTAGGCTGGACACCAAGGGAACGCAATTGCAAGAACATATCTCTAGCCTCATTGACCTGGCCACTTCTAAGGAAACCCAAAATTACAGAATTCCATGATATAGCATTTGGTGGCACACCTTCCAGCTGCATCTGATAAAACAATTTCAAGGCCTCACCACTTTGACCCAACTCTGCATAAGCGGCCAAAATAGTGTTCCACAATATAATATCTCTCTTAATTGTGGAGTTGAAAACTTGTCTTGCATAATCAATTCTCTCACATTTGACATACATATCTACAATGCTACTCACAACAACCACATCAGATTCTAGGTTGTTTCTAATACAATAACAATGCCCCTCCTTACCAAGTTTCAGATTGCTTATATCTGCCGAAGCAGACAACAAGGATGCAAGAGTCACAGCGTCAAACCTCAAGTTTTCTGATCTCATCAGTAGGCATATATTAAGTGCCTTGTCAACCTGCCCAAATTGTGCATAACCAGATATGAGCAAATTCCATGTCACTACATCTTTCTCAAGCATCCTACTAAAAACTAGCTCTGCATCATCAATCAAACCGACCTTGAAATAGAAGTTTATAATAGAACTACCCAATATGTTATCCAACTCTAATCCTCCTAATACTGCAATAGCATGCCCTTGCTTACCCTCTTCAAGTGCACCTATATTAGCTGAAGCTGAAAGAAAGCTTGAAACAGTGACTTGATTTGGTTCAATACCCTCCACTCTCATATCATAAAACACCTCAATCGCTTCCTCACTCATTCCATTTTGGACATAACTCACAATCATCGAGTTCCAAGCGACCACATTCCTCTCAAGCATACCATCAAACACCTTCCTTGCATCCTCCAAAATCCCACATTTCCCATACATGTCCAGAAGACTACTTGCCACAAATACACACACACCAAAACCCATCTTCACCACATACCCATGAACCCCTTTTGCAAACCCAATCCACCCCAGAGCACCGCACGCCTTCAACGCATTCGGAACTACAAAATTATCCGGTAAGAACCCATTTCTTTGCATTTCAACAAAACCCAACAAAGCTTCTTCACTAAAACCCATCCTACAATGCATACCAATAATTGCAGCCCAAGAAAACACGTTCTGTACCAGTAGCCTGCGAAACAAATGGTTTGAAACCTCCAAAACATCGCATTTCGCATAGAAAATCACCAACTTTGATTCAATATACTCATTCTCTGTAAAGAAATCGCCGTGCTTTACAATATGGGCATGAATTTGCTGACCCGTAAAGAGAGCTCGTTGATACACACAACCCTGAAGGAGCTCACCGTAAATCTGAGGCCCAACTCTGACATTCTTGAGCTCCATTTCAGCGAGAAGGGTCACAGCTTCTTGAACTTGGCCTTCTTTGCATAGAGAGGAGATGCGGTGGAAGTAGGATTTGTACAAAACTTGATGGCTTTTGGCATCTTCTTGAAGCTTTGTGAGATGGGTTGGTGTGAATTTGTGAGAGTTTTTGGGTTTGAAAGGAGGGAACTGTGGGCTCGGAGTGGTGGTAAAAGCAAGAGAAGCCATGCATAGAGAAGCAGAAACAATGTGTTGATATGGTTGGCGATCATTGTTGACAGTTACCACACAAAGCGGGAAGGGTATTTTCGACAATGGCATTTGATAATTGCTTTTTTCTTTTTTCTTTTTTCCATAAAATTACAAATTACACTCTTTATTTTTGTCCAAAATTTAATTCAATCTTGTCACTTTAATCTCCTGTTAGTCTAAGTTAGAATTGTGTTGTTAAGTGTCTCCAAAAACATTGTTGTGTTAAAAATTTCAAAAAATTATAAAAACTTTTGAATCGAATTCTTGAACTTCACTTTTGTTCAATTAAGTCCATTAAATTTCAAATTTATTCAATGATGATCTTTTATTTACATCCGTTAAGAGATTGCCATTAAGTTTCCCAAAATGGCGTCATTTTTATTTTTCTTTTAATTTTTAAATTAAACAATTCAACTAGAAAATAAAAACCATTTTTTGAAAAAAAAAATAGATTTTTTTTTTTTATAAAAAAAGTTCTCCTTCGGAGTGGGGATCTTAATTGAATAAATTTGAAAATTAGATAACTCAATTGCACAAAAGTAAAGGTAGTGAATTGAACTAAATTTTTATCAAAATTAGAAAGTATATATCACAAAGTTTCATTTCACAAGAAGAAAAAAAAAGTTTCATTTCACAACAATTCTCATAGTATTCTCAGCAACCAAGACAAACTTCCGATTTTGCAATATCACAGAAGCAGGGAGTAGTCATCCTTGAACCAATGATCATGTTCACTTCAATACCACAGTAGCAGACATAGCAGGGACAACCATTGCTTTGGAAGGAGTCCCTTTTGGGTGGTTCTTGGGTTTTAATTATTTTTTCTGTTCTCAAACTTAATAGTTTTTCTCCTTGTTCTAGTTGGGTACACAAGTATTCTCCCCTACAAAGCCAACATAGCAAAATTTGTCACTAATGTTGAGCTTAGTTGCCCTCTATGTGAAGATGAAGCAGAGACTGCCTTGCATTTGTCCATTAATGTCCTTTGGTGAAAGCCCTCTAGTTCAGATGTAGCTGGGGTCTTAGAATATCTAACCTCCAAGTAAGCACTACGCGACAACTAAACTTCTTTGTGATCCTCCCAAAGACCAAATGCCAGAATAAGATCAAAGGCAGAGTTTCACTTTGTATGCTACCCTGATATTGTGTGGAATTTAAGAAACAAAGTTAGTCATGGCCTCAAACTTTCGACAAAGGAGCTTGGGAGTTGGGAGAGGATTGTACAAAAAATTTGCAGAGCACCAATCTACACTGTCATCAAAAGGGAGTCTTAAGATCATTTGTGACGCGGCAGTTGATCCAAACAGGTCAGCCATAACCCTCGTCGATAGAGATTGAAAAGGGAACTTGGTATTCGCCTTCTCCATCAAAGTGAACACCAATCTTCCTATTCAAGCCGAAGCCAAAGCTTTGGGCAAGGCTGTCAATATAGTCTTGAACTACAATCTGGCAAATGTATACTCAATATTAATTATCCTTCTGCTGCTATTCCATGGTAAATAGCCAATGTGCTTGTAGAAATTAGAAGTAAAGAGAAGTCCAGGTGCTGTCTTTTAGTTTTAGGTGGATTCCCAAAGGCACAAATTAGGCCTCTCATGTTCTAGCTCGATGGTCACTACGTAATTCCTTGTATGGCTATTTTGGTTCTGTTTGTACTCCTCCAATCCTTTTGAAATGCTACTTATTTACTCCTGTTTTGGTTTAATAAAATTTTTCTTTCATAGCAAAAGAATTTCATGTCCAAATCCACTACCAATTTACTGAAAAAAGTATAAAATGAAAATTTCCATTGAAAAACCATTACATGCCAAAAGCCTTGTAAGTTGTAACTTAACTAACACCTTATGATGTTTTCAACAGAAACGTTCAAGCGCAAATCCCAACCCCACCCCCCATTATATATTTGGAATTAAAAAAAAAACTGTCACATTTTAATTTCTAAATTCATTTACATGGTTGCTACATTAGGGCCTAGACAACATTCAACAAGCAAAATGGTATCACTGAAATTCATGTTGGAAAACCTTTTCCCTCCCTATCTTTTCTGAAAGTTTAAGATCTTCAGAGCAGCAACAAATAGAGAGACAAAGAACACACAACTGCCTATTAGTGCAAGACATACCACCCACAGAAGGTCATGTCTGAACCCGAAATAATCCTTAATAAACTCAGCAACTGTCTCGCCTGAGTCCAGCTTATTTTTGACGTCTCCATATAGTGAAGTAGCCAACCCATTGAAACCCCATGATATGGGGGATATCCAAGCTAACCATCTCCACCATATGGCAATTCTCTGCAATTTAGTTAATTTCTTTAATGTCACAAATCACATCCCTCCTATTCATAGGAAGCTAAAAGAATTACAACAAGGATTAGAAGAAAACTACCTTCTGGGGAATGACAAAGCCTGTGAAGAGATTCCATGTTGTGTAAAGGGCACCAGAAATTACAAAAGAAACTTGAAGATTAGGACTTATTCCTATGACCATCATTCCATAGTATATCAAGGAGAGAACTGTGAAGAACTGGTAGAGAAGGTAGTGGAAGAACTTTGTGGATGTCCACTCATATCCAATCATTGGATAAACTATAACAGAGTTCATAAAGACCATAGCAAAAGTGTATGGGATCTCTATAGCCACCTGAAAAATGAAAGTTGAGGCAAGGAAGAAACCAGTAATGACCTCCTAGGCTAGATAAGTCTTAGAAGCAAACTTTATAAACTTTGGTGGCCACAAAATATGACCACTTAGGTCCAGAAAATTTAGGCAAACAGGAGATATCAGATATTACTTTCATTGGAAACAAGGCTATAGTATCATTGTCATTTTATTTAAACTCCTGTTTGGCAATTGGCATAGTCCAACAACTGGGAAAAAAAAATTCAAAGTTTGAATGGTGAATACCTGTGCCATTGCATAAGGCAAAGCAGAGTACATTCCCGCAGCTCTCTCTTTATAATAAATTGTTCGTTCAGCAACTATAACTGGTTGGACTGCACTAGCAGAATTAAATCCCAAGAACAAAAGTGTAGTATACAGTGCACCTAACCCACTGAAAATGCCCTGCTCTGTTGTCCTATAAATTCAAACATCTAAAATAAGTTTTTTATGAACTTCCTTAAGAGGAGCACCTTGTTCCTAGGTTTTTCCGGATACATGTACCTTTTGGTGCCAAGACCCCAGAATATAATGTAAGATAAATTTAGAGTTGCGGAAGAAAATACACATACCTCCAGCCATAGTTGTTTAAGTCTTTGAAGAAAAGAAGACTCACTATATGATCATAGTGTATATAAAAGGGTCTTTTAGTCTATGGCCTTTACCTCACACATATCCTTTTGATGGAAACACAGACTATATATATAGGCTAGACTAGGGACCCTTTTAGATGAAGATTTCCATAACTCTCCTTCCATCAAGGAGCTTAAAAGTTTTAACTTCATGGTGTTTATTAACCAAATGGGTTACACCATTTGAGAGTTACTAAAGGATGTTATATCTAAAATGTAACTTTCACAAATAGGAAACTTAAGACATGAAATAAGAAACTTAAGACATGAGTTTCATCTTTAAATGTGAGCCACATAAAATTTTCTTTAAGGAGATATAATCCTACATATAATTCCACACAAAATGGACTGTGAAATTCCAAACAGAAGTCTCACAGCATTGTATGGTGTGTTTCTCCAATACAACTTGTGCTGTTTCCACAAACATACAGTGCATTGAGTAAAAAAGGACTGCGAGTACTTTGAAGGAAAGTGAAGTTCTTGTGAATCAGGAGGAGGTGTACTCAACTCCCTTATTAAAGCTTTGTTTCTCCTGCATAAGAGGGATTAATTTTCAACAACTAGAGGTCAATATGTTTTGTTTTTGTTTTTTTTGGGGTAACACAGTAAAGAGTGGTTCTTAGTTTACTAACCTAAAAAGATCTGATGCTTTGTATACATCTGCAAATTTGACACCTAACGCCTCTTCTTTTTCCCTTGTTGTCTGTTCCAAGGCCCATGTTGCCGGGTTATAACCATCTTCAATTCTATCAATTTCAGGTATATCCTTTGAAAACAAAAAATTGGAAAAGAAAAATCAATGTAAATGGATAATCCAGAGAAAGAAAAAAAAAGAAAGATTCCAGTTTAGTTAAGGTTTACCTGAAAGTAATTGATCAAATGGCAAGAACCTGGCCCCAGGGGACCGACATATATTTCTTCACCTCCTTGTGTCAATAGAATGAGCTATTTTTTGGAATCGAAGGCATTAAGATTTCCAAAGTGAAAGAAGAAATGGTTTAGAGTATCTTTATACATTAATGTTTTCTTACCTCATCAAATGATTCAAATATGTCATTGCTTGGCTGGTGAATAGTGCACACCACAGTTCTTCCAGTGTCCACCATATTTCTCACAGTTCTCATTACAATGGCGGCTGCTCTTGCATCTAGACCTGTGGTGGGCTCATCCATGAATATTATAGAGGGGTTTGCCACATGGACGGAGCCATGGTTGCCCCCCAAATTTTAAAAAAAAAATATTATTATATATATGGATATTAATTTTAATAATTTTGTTTTAGAAAATTACACTTTTGATCCTTTAAAAATATTATTGATTTTTTTAAGAGTAGTGTTATAATCACAAATTTTTCTATAATATTTTTACAAACAGTTAAGGTAGCAAATTCTTATTGGTTCGCATTTGGACTCACCACTTACATTATCAGCAATTTGTAAAAAAGTTTGTAATTCAAACATTTTCCACATTTTAAAGACCATTAAAAAATGTTTATAAGTCTAAAATCTAAAAAAGAAATATACAAGCCCAAAAAAATTAGTACAACAACAAAAATTATCAACAGTAAACTAAAAAAAAATAAAAAAATTAAGCCTAATCAACCAATTTTACTTAAAACAAACAATTTGACCCTTTAAAAAATTTTAAACAACTGGTAGCTAAGCGATTAAGTAACAACAAAGTTGAAAGCCGAAGTCACTGCACACAACCAACAGCAAAGCCGCCCCCTAACTCTAAGTTCTGGCTCCGTCCCTAGTTTGCCACAAGCTCAACAGCAATGGTCAATCTTTTGCGCTGCTCAGTGGAGAGTCCGGTTACATTTGGAAATCTAATCAATGCATCTCTTAATGTTGTTAGCTCAACTAGCTCCATGACTTCCTCCACATAAACCTGAAAATAAGTTTTAAAAGGAAATAGTCACGATACAAAAGAAGGTAACATAAACTATAGATTATTTCCACAACCTCTCTAGTCTTTGCATGAACCGCTGGTGGCAAACGAAGCCATGCTGAGTATAGGAGGGACTCATAAATAGTGACAAGGGGAGAATGAATGTCATTTTGTTTACAGTATCCAGAAACTCGAGCAAAAGTTTCTTGCTTCTTTGGGTAGCCTGAAATGGTAATGTTTCCCTCTACAAATCCAGAGTTTTTCCTTCCAGCCAGCACATCTAGAAGTGTAGTTTTACCAGCTCCACTAATCCCCATTAAAGCAGTAAGGACTCCTGGCCTAAAAGCTCCACTAACTCCCTTCAGAAGTTCCAATCGATTTTGTGAAACACGTTGAACTTCAATTGCCTATGGAGTTCGTAGCAGAAACTTTTTAGTTTTTTCAATCAATGTATGACTCACATGAATCATAAAGCAGTAAAGCATAATTACCTTTGGCATTGTAACTGAATATCTGATATCCTCAAAGGTCAGAGAAATAGGTGTGAATGGGAGAGGCATTCCGCGCTCCTCATGTCTGTCAACTGCATTGGCTTCTGTTATTTCATACATAGTCTTAGTGATCACATTTTATAAGCATCATTTGGACAATCTCAACTCCAAGGGGCCATTTGATTCACCGAGTCATATATTTTCTCACATGTTGTATTCTTGAAATTTTTGTATCTTGGAATCATAGTATTGGTATTATAACATTTCTACATTTGGTTTGTTATATGCATATCTGTCAAATTCACAGGAATGTAAAAATTTTATGGTCATGTATTATTCTTGATGCAAGCATGATATCATGAGACCTATGTCCCCAAAACTTGGAAAGTATTCTGTTTATATATTGCTCAGCATTTCTAAGGGATAACCAAAATAGGTATAGGTAACATTGTCACATCCTTGGAAAGTGACAATGACAACATTTGACAAACAAAGCCCGCTAAAGGTTAATGGCCTTACCTCTAATTCTGCTGGAGCTTGTTCCACTTTCTTGTGCCTCGGACACCTCAGTCTCACTTATTCTGTTAGTGTGCTTCTCCTCTGAAGTATTTTTTGACTGAGAAACCCCTTGAACCTTTTCATATTCTGTGAAGAGTCAAAACGGTTAAAATGGGATAGCAATATCAAAAAGTGGAAATAATAGGGTGTTGAAATAAGAGTGCTTACCATTAAGGTAAGCAAGAGCTAAAGTGTAAATTCCATTCAATAAGAATATGAAACCAATCAATGCAAAAAGACCAATCCAAGGCCATTGCGGACTGGCAAACAGCCCTCTTGCTTTCAAGACTGATATTCCAAGAGCTTCTTTTGTTCCATTACGAACCTACATTTGGGTTTCACAATCAAACTTTAGACAAGTCACGCTAGAATTGTCCTAGAAAAAACATTAACTTAAATACAAGAAAAGAAGGAATTCTTACATTTTTCCAAGACCTTCCGAGAAATTCATTTGCTGAAAGTGCATTTTGTGTGTACATCAAGGGAGATAACCAGAAACCCCAAATCAACCAATTTTGTGCGTCATCTAAAAATGAAAAAAAGAAGAAGAGAACAACATTATACCATCTTTCTATACAATCATGCTAAGAGCATTCACATCAGTTCATGTATAATAGAAAAATGTGTAAAATTTACACAGTTTTATCTAAAAATGACCCATATCAATCCGTGTATAATTGTGTAAATTTACAAGTTTATTACAGTAACCGTGTAAATTTATACTGACATTATTCACTTTGCATTTACTTGTTTATTCTTTTTTAACGTATCTCAAGGATAAAGGAAGAGAGTGATTGTTGTGTGTGAAGAAAGAGAAAGAATTAAAGAAAAATCAAGAAAATTGATATTTTAATAAAATGTAGTGTAAAATAGATAATCTAATGTGTGGTGTTTTAAAAAATGAATATGTAAAATAGAAAAAGTAGATTTTTATGTTAAAATAGATAGAAAATTTTGCATAAGCTAAAGAGAATACTTTAAAGTTCATTTAAGAAAATGTCAGTAGGACATATTAAAGTGTTAATACTTCGTGACATAGTGAATCCACCGAACACTAGAAGGCATATGATTGCAAGGCTTCCAGCTGTGTTTGCAATAACCTGGTCCCTAGAAAGTGCACCCATGCATCTGAAAACTGCATATGACATCTGTGCATGCGCTGCAAGAAGGAGAAAATGTCTAAGCCACCTGAAGCAAAAGAAATGTAGAAGGGTTATTATACATAATCCAGGAAAGGAAAATTGGTGTTTAGTGAGGGTAATTGGTATTTTTTGTACTGACCTAATGCCACTAGGATCAAATCCTATTAGAAAATAAGTCGGGGCAACCCATAAGACAATGTCGATTAAAGACAAAGGAATTCCAAGAATAGGTACTGGCAATGAAAATGCCCATGAAGGATAGAAGAGAGGTCTCTTTGCTTATAGAACACAGGAAGTTTATCAATGGTTTGAGGAAGTTCGAATTGTGCAGCAAACATTATTGAAGATAGCCCAAAATAAAGAGCACCGAGATAGACTATTCCATCTTCTAGTGTATCATGATGCTTCTTGGCTTGTGCAAAGACAGTTGCCACGATGATTGCAATAATTTCGAGCTGAAAATGAAGATTAAAAGTCATTGTGTCTGAAGTCTAAGTTACTGTTGAAGGGCATTAAACATGAATATTACTCACTTGAATTGCTCTGAAAAGGTACATAGATACGCTCCTCTTTATCAGAATAACTTCTCTTGAGAAACAAGCTTTCATCAATTCTTTCATGTTGGCACCATATTTGGATCTTGTCAAAGCTGCAGGATGGCTCTTCGACCTATTGAATGGGGTCGCAAGCTCATGTTGGATGGATCTTCCTACATGAAATGATTTGAAGGCCTCTGCAAATTTATTGACAGAAACATAGTGATAAGGCTGTTCTTCATTCACCCAATACTGTTTCTGATCCTTCCTTGATGTCACCTACAATGTGTACAAGAGATTGCAATCCAAGTGACAAGTTTGAGACTTGGAAAACTGTCACAATGAATGGATTTGATACAATTGTTATTTTTTCACATTCGAATGGGATAAGGATCAGTTTGAAAACTTACTTCCTATTGTTATTTGGCAATGGCTTTTCTCTCAGGACATCTGAATCCCATGGATTCAAAAAACTCTAGAACACATTCACGGGGTCCCTGGTATACAATTTGTCCCTCTAAAAGAAGAATAATGTCATCAAAGAGCTCATAAGTTTCTGGTGGAGGCTGCAGAAGACAGATAAGAGCAGACTTGTTGAAGATGTGAATTGACTGCCTGATTGAATTAATGATCTGAAACGTGGTTGAACTGTCAAGACCATTAGATATATTGTCCAAAAAAATGCATTCGAAGGACCAACCAGCATCTCCCCTGCATTAATCCAAGTTAGTCAAAAACGTTTCTATCAAAGAAAGAAAAAAAAAATGATTCAAAATTTAGATTAGATATTCTGTAATCAAAGATTTCACAATTGCTAAGCTAGGTTTTCCTCATATATATGTCAATCTACCTGTAGTAACACGTTTCTTTTGTCCTCCTGATATACCCCTTATCATTTCATTCCCTACAATTGTATCAGCACACACGTCCAGTCCTAAAATCTGTGTGTAAATACAAAGATTAAGACATAAATTAATTCAACTTTATTTAAAAATTGGATTACTCCCTTAGGCCTATTTACTGGGTCTCAAAAGCATAGATTGTGTCCTGGAATATACCTTAAGAACGTAGTCTGTGACTATGTCTTCCTTGTGTTCTTTCAAAACTGACAACTGTATTAAAAAGTACAATATGTATTATGAAAATAAAAACCCCTTTGGCATGAACACATGCATAACTCATTGTGACAAGTTGTATAAAACTCTAGCTTCTTGCCTTCATCAATGCATCAATAAAGGGATCTGGCTTTATATTTAGTTCCTTCTCTCTTCTCAAAAGCTCCACAAGCATCTCTAAAGCAGTCAATAGAACCAGAATTAAAAATAAAAAAAGAAAGGCAAAAGTTTATGTAAAGCTTATTACATTATAATCTCTAGTGTTGTAACTTACCATAGCCAGTACCAACTCCTTGACATTTTGCAGAGAAGGTTAAGGTTTCTCTAACTGTTAACAAAGGAATATGAACATCATACTGGTTGATATAAGCCGAAGTCCTCTGGGATACAAACTCGTGCATCTCATTGCCATTATATGTCACTTTCTCTGAAAACTAATATTCCAAAAGAAATCACAATTAAGAGAGTTTGAATATTATAAACAAATCCAGGAATGTTTAGTCATTTACTCATATCATGTCAGACTAATGCATAGGCAATAAAACTAAGAGCTTGAGTATAACTTCTTTACTTTTAGTTTTGAGTCAAGTTGTCCGGACAAAGCTTTTAGTAAGGTAGATTTCCCTGAGCCTGGTGGTCCTAAAAGCAGAGCCAATCTGAAATGCACTTCAAGAAGTTAAAAAATGCTATTATGAATCCCAAAACCTATAATGTTATACACGAAAAATGAACCAAGGAATGGATAAGCGTGACACTTTGTTTGTTACGATGAAAACTTTGTGTAAAGATAGTTTTTTTGTGTTTAGTAGTATTAGAAAAAATGAGTTAAAAGAAAACCAACTTTGATTAACAGAAAAAGAATAATTTATTTTAGAGATTGTTTTCCATTAATTTTTTAGGAAAACAACTCTCACATCAAGCTAAATAAGGGAAATTAAAATATATATTTTTGTAACTCATTTAAGGTTGTTATTAAACATAAGAAAATGAGATAATTTTATAGAAAATAATTTTTAAAAAATGACTCATTATTTTAGGAAACATTATCGCCAAATCAAATAGAGCCTTAGTGACTCAAATATAACCTTCATCTTACCTGCCAGGTTTGATAATTCCACTAACATTGCTAAGAGTCGAGAAATTTGCCTTTCGACTTCGAACAAGATGGAGGTAATCTGCTATACCCTTTAAGACACAGGAGAAGTCATGATACAAATATAGTCTCAAGTGCAAAGGAAAAATTACCAGTTCATATTTCTTCCCGTTTAATGTCAGATACCTCTGTAATATTTAAAAAGTAGTTGAAGACCGAGGGTAAAGCTCTGCTGCCCACATAACCTTCTGCTTCAACAGTCAGATTCTCGAATCGAATTTCTATTGTTGGTAGATTGAGAGAAACTCTAATTTTTGGTGATTACCAATCAAATGGAACACTAGTCAATGCGAGCCACAAATATATATGCTTCATTTGGTTAGTAAGTATAAGAAAAGGCAAAACATGATTTTGTAAAACAAACATGAAAAAGATAAGAATGTTATAGAAAGCTAATATGACATTTTTTGTAACCAAAATTTTCTCAATGAAAAAAGGTTTTCCCACCCGTCAATTCTCGCCTTCAGCTTCTTTAAGTACTCTTCATTTTGATCAACATTACTGAACACCCTGTCCAACAGCTCCCTTTTTTCTAGAATCCGAAGCATCTTAAGATCGATTTCTTTAAAGTCTCCAGTAACTCCATGCAGAAGACCTTTACGTGCCCGGTCATACGTTGGAAGCTTTTCAAGTGCAGCCCATCCGAGAGCCTGTTCATCTTCTTCTTGAAATGTATCTCTACTAGTACAAGTGCCTGTTGTTGAAGTGGGCCCGTGTGTGGCTTGAATTGCCACAAGCCCAACTTAGTTGACCGAATCCTATTTGTAATAGGAACCTCTTCAGCCGACTTTAATATATATATATATATATATATATATATATATATATATATATATTGTATTTCTAGTGTAGTCGTGAGAGCAATTCCTAAAAACTCTAGCAGTAGCCGCATAAGAAGAAGAATAGTGTTTTTCTTGTCTTGTGGGTGAGAGAGTGCTAGGGTGTAATTGGGATTTGGGTTTCTTGAGAGTGTCCTTGTGCACTATTGTATTTTCCTTGATAATAGTGAAATCCTTGTAACTCCGTGGACGTAGGCAAATTGCCGAACCACGTAAATATTGTCTTGTGCGTGTGATTGTTTTTTTTTTTTTTGCGTGTGTTTTCTCTATTTGTTTTGTTTCTCACAGGTTGGGATTTTGGTTAAATTCCCTACAACTGGTATCAGAGCCTAGGGTTAGGTTTGAGTGGGAGCAATGGCAGAGGAAGCAGGAAAGACGTCTGGAATAGAAAAGTTCGATAGCACAGACTTTGGATTTTGGAGGATGCAAATCGAGGATTACCTTTATGGGAGGAAGTTGCATCTACCGCTTCTAGGGGAAAAATCTGAGGCTATGAAGGCTGAGGAATGGGCTCTTCTTGACAGACAGGTATTGGGAGTTATTAGGTTAACTCTGTCTAGGTCTGTTGCACACAATATTGTAAAGGAGAAGACCACAGCAGATTTAACGAAGGCTTTGTCCGGTATGTATGAAAAGCCGTCGGCAAACAACAAGGTGCATCTGATGAAGAAATTGTTCAATTTGAAGATGGCAGAGAATGCATCAGTAGCACAACATCTGAATGAATTTAATACTATCACAAATCAATTGTCGTCTGTAGAAATTGATTTTGATGATGAGATTCGTGCTCTGATCGTCTTGGCTTCTTTGCCAAACAGTTGGGAGGTAATGAGGATGGCAGTAAGCAATTCTACAGGAAAAGAAAAGCTGAAGTACAATGATATACGAGATTTAATTCTGACTGAGGAGATTCGCAGAAGAGATGCAGGCGAAACCTCAGGATCTGGTTCTGCCCTAAACCTTGAAACAAGAGGCAGAGGTAATGACAGAAATTCAAACCAGGGCAAATCAAAATCCAGAAATTCTAATCGAAACAGAAGTAAATCTAGATTAGGCCAACAAGTACAATGCTGGAACTGTGGGAAAACAGGTCACTTTAGGAATCAATGCAAAAGTCCTAAGAAGAAGAACGAAGATGATTCTGCTAATGTTGTAACAGAAGAGGTACATGATGCATTACTTCTTGCAGTAGACAGTCCACTTGACGATTGAGTTTTGGATTCAGGAGCTTCGTTTCATACCACTCCACACCAAGAAATCATACAAAATTATGTTGCAGGTGATTTTGGTAAGGTGTATTTGGCTGATGGTTCAGCCTTGGATGTTGTAGGTATGGGAGATATCCGGATATTGTTGCCCAATGGATCTGTTTGGTTACTGGAGAAGGTTCGACATATTCTTGACCTGAGGAGGAATCTGATTTCTGTTGGACAACTTGATGATGAAGGACATGCAATACTATTTGTTGGTGGTACTTGGAAGGTTACAAAGGGAGCTAGGGTATTGGCTCGTGAAAAGAAGACTGGTACTCTGTACATGACCTCAAGTCTAAGAGACACAATTGCAGTTGCTGATGCAAGCACTGATACAAGCCTATGACACCGCAGACTTGGTCACATGAGTGAGAAAGGGATGAAGATGTTACTGTCAAAAGGAAAACTACCAGAATTGAAATCCATTGATTTTGACATGTGTGAAAGTTGCATTTTAGGAAAGCAGAAAAAGGTGAGCTTCTTGAAAACTAGCAAGACACCGAAGGCTGAAAAATTGGAGTTAGTACACACTGATTTGTGGGGGCCTTCTTCGATTGCATCCCTTGGAGGTTTAAGGTACTACATCACTTTCATTGATGACTCAAGTAGAAAGGTATGAGTTTATTTTCTGAAAAATAAATCTGATGTATTTGAAACTTTTAAGAAGTGGAAGGCCATGGTTGAGACAGAAACATGTTTGAAAGTAAAATGTTTGAGGTCAAATAATGGAGGAGAGTACATAGATGGAGGGTTCAATGAGAATTGTGCTGCACAGGGAATTAGGATGGAGAAGACCATTCTTGGGACACCACAGCAGAATGGTGTGGCTGAGCGCATGAACAGAACTCTCAATGAGCGTGCTAGGAGTATGAGGTTGCATGCTGGACTACCAAAAACTTTTTGGGCTGATGCTGTTAGCACTGCAGCTTACCTGATAAACCGAGGACCATCAGTTCCCATGGAGTTCAGACTTCCTAAGGAGGTTTGGAGTGGTAAAGAGGTAAAGTTTTCACATTTAAAAGTTTTTGGTTGTGTTTCTTATATTCATATTGATTCTGATGCTCGTAGTAAACTAGATGCAAAGTCTAAAATATGTTTTTTCATTGGCTATGGTGATGAGAAATTTGGCTATAGGTTTTGGGATGAACAAAACAGGAAAATCATCAGAAGTAGAAATGTGATATTTAATGAATAGGTTATGTACAAGGACAGTTCAACTGTAGTGTCAGATGTTACAGAGATAGATCAAAAGAAATCTGAGTTTGTTAACTTAGATGAATTGACTGAAGGTACTGTCCAGAAAAGGGGTGAAGAAGATAAGGAGAATGTAAATTCACAGGTAGATCTGAGTACACCTGTAGCTGAAGTCCGCAGATCTTCCAGGAACATTAGACCTTCACAGCGTTATTCACCCACTCTAAATTATCTCCTGTTGATTGATGGTGGTGAGCCAGAGTGTTATGATGAAGCCTTGCAAGATGAGAATTCAAGCAAGTAGGAGTTAGCCATGAAGGATGAGATGGATTCCTTGTTGGGGAATCAGACATGGGAACTGACTGAATTACCAGTAAGAAAGAAGGTTTTGCACAACAAGTGGGTATACAGAATAAAGAATGAGCATGATGGTAGCAAACGTTATAAGGCCAGATTAGTTGTTAAAGGGTTCCAGCAGAAGGAAGGCATTGACTACACAGAGATATTTTCTCCAGTTGTGAAGATGTCAACAATCAGACTGGTATTGGGAATGGTGGCTGCAGAAAACTTACATCTTGAACAGTTAGATGTGAAGACAGCATTCCTTCATGGTGACTTGGAGGAAGACCTTTACATGATTCAGCCAGAAGGGTTCATTGCTCAAGGACAGGAGAATCTAGTCTGCAAACTGAAAAAGAGCTTGTATGGCCTAAAACAAGCTCCTAGACAGTGGTACAAGAAATTTGACAGTTTTATGCATAGAATTGGGTTCAAGAGATGTGAAGCTGATCACTGTTGCTATGTTAAGTCTTTTGACAATTCTTACATCATATTACTGTTGTATGTGGATGATATGCTTATTGCAGGGTCTAGCATTGAGGAGATTAATAATCTGAAGAAGCAATTGTCTAAACAGTTTGCAATGAAGGATTTGGGAGCTGCAAATCAAATCCTTGGTATGAGAATCATTAGAGACAAGGCTAATGGTACTTTGAAGCTTTCATAGTCAGAGTATGTGAAGAAAGTTCTCAGCAGGTTCAACATCAATGAAGCTAAACCAGTGAGCACACCCTTGGGTAGTCATTTCAAACTAAGCAAAGAACAGTCACTGAAGACAGAGGAAGAAAGGGACCATATGAGCAAGGTGCCCTATGCCTCAGCTATTGGCAGCTTGATGTATGCTATGGTGTGTACAAGGCCAGACATTGCACATGCAGTAGGAGTTGTGAGCAGATTCATGAGTAGGCCTGGAAAGCAGCATTGGGAGGCAGTCAAGTGGATTCTGAGATATCTGAAAGATTCATCAGATACATGTCTTTGCTTCACAGGTGCAAGTTTGAAACTGCAGGGTTATGTAGATGCTGATTTTGCTGGTGATATTAATAGTAGAAAGAGTACTACTGGGTTTGTTTTTACTCTGGGTGGTACAGCTATATCATGGACTTCAAATCTGCAAAAGATTGTCACTTTGTCTACTACAGAAGCTGAGTATGTTGCAGCAATTGAAGCTGGAAAGGAGATGATTTGGCTACATGGTTTCTTAGATGAATTGGGTAAGAAGCAGGAGATGGGCATTCTACACAGTAACAATCAGAGTGCAATCTTTCTTGCCAAAAATTCGGCTTTTCATTCAAAGTCGAAGCATATACAAACAAAATACCACTTTATCCGTTACCTTGTTGAAGATAAACTGGTAATACTTGAGAAGATTTGTGGATCTAAGAACCCGGCAGACATGTTGACTAAGGGTGTCACTATTGAGAAGTTGAAGCTGTGCGCAGCTTCAATTGGTCTTCTAGCTTGAGGACAGGAGGATGAGTTGCAGGGATGAGGGATTGTGTTATGGAGGATTGTGGTTGATGTTTGCATCTTGTGAGCCCTTAAGGGCTAAGGTGGAGCTGATGGAGGAGTTTGCTAGTGTAGCTTGATCAATTCAAGCCAAGGCGGAGATTTGTCGAAGTGGGCCCGTGTGTGGCTTGAATTGCCACAAGCCCAACTTAGTTGACCGAATCCTATTTGTAATAGGAACCTCTTCAGCCGACTTTAATATATATATATATTGTATTTCTAGTGTAGCCGTGAGAGCAATTCCTAAAAACTTTAGCAGTAGCCGCATAAGAAGAAGAATAGTGTTTTTCTTGTCTTGTGGGTGAGAGAGTGCTAGGGTGTAATTGGGATTTGGGTTTCTTGAGAGTGTCCTTGTGCACTATTGTATTTTCCCCGATAATAGTGAAATCCCTGCAACTCCGTGGACGTAGGCAAATTGCCGAACCACGTAAATATTGTCTTGTGCGTGTGATTGTTTTTCTTTGACGTGTGTTTTCTCTATTTGTTTTGTTTCTCACAAGTTGGGATTTTAGTTAAATTCCCTACACCAGTCACATTTGAATGTGATCTACAGTGTCCAAACTTCGTTGTTTTGGAATATGTCACTCATTAGAGCAACAAATATAAGCACAAAAAGAAGTGGACCCCCAGACACTATCTCACTAGAGCAAAATTTATAAACTCCAAAGCTTTGGAGAGTGGAGATACTGATACTATTGATTTGTCAAGAAAAAGGGAGGTTGGTGGGATTAATGAGAGAAGACATAAGGAAAATCGTGCAGAAATTTTGGAATAAAAATTGACTGTTCCAAGTGTTCATTTTTGTACTCCACCTATCAATGTTTGTCACGCCCTTTTTTTTGTTCATTACAAAGTAATCAAAATTGAAAATGGAAAAATCAAACCATGATGTATTGCAATTATAGAGCATGAAATGAAAATTAAAACCTAAGCACAAACTTGGATACGGGTAAGTATATGAAATGGCGATATGGTAATTTTTGAAAAATTAGGATACAACACAGTGGGGATGCATATATTAATTAATTATTAAATATATTTTTATTTAGATTTTTTTGTGTATTATTAAGCATTTATTTTTCATATAATAGTAAATAAATATCAATTTAAGAGCAATAATGGATAATAAAGTGAATCCATGCTTATTAAATGATGTTTAGAATACAATTAATTTCAAATTAAAGTCTAATCCATTAAATGCTAACAGGCCCATAATTTATTAATAACCAATCTTATAATTTTTAACAATTAAAAATATTAAACAAAGAATAAAAGCTTAGTAAAATAATTCCCCAAAAAAAATTATTATTTTTTGGCTGGACTCGTAGGGAGTCATGTCCGAGGCATGTCTTGTGTTCGACACAGACACACAGCCCATTCTGTCGTGTTTGTGCTTCCTAGATTAAAACTTAAAAGTAGGACAATGGTATCGTTTCTTTCAACAACAAAAAAAAGTTCATCAAGGGATATTTATTTGAAACTTTGAATATTTTTTAAATTAAGTTGCCATGTTTAGATACAACTTAGGAATGTAAGTTGGTTGGTGTGAGTGTATATAAATGAGAGAGTATGAGGTTATACCAAGTGGCACATTCCTTGAGTTCACCCTAACAAAGTTCGCATTCATGTCAAATTTTTAGTACATTTTTTTTTTTTGAGAATGTAAATTTTTAGTTAATAGAATGTGTAGATGCACTAAATGCACATAAATTATCTATAGGTTGGCACTAATTTTATATATAGAGAGTTTATATGGTTATTTAAAAAAAAAATTAAACTTTGCATTTATGTCAAATTTTTAGTTCATTAAATGTGCAAATGGAGTATATGCTCATATTAATTATCTATAAGTGTGCACTATATATATATATATATATATGGCGAAAACACCATTTTGGTCCCTATATTTTTGTGTAACAGTCAATTTGGTCCCTACATTTTGGTAACGGTCAATTTGGTCTCTGTTATTTTTCATTTGCAATCAATTTGGTCCCTGTCGTTAATTCACTAACAAAAAATGCATACGTGGCAAACGTTTTGCATTGTTGGCGCACATGTGACTAAAATAATAATATAAAATCAAATAATTAAATATTAAAGAAATCCACGAATGCATTTTAATAAAAAAAAATTTCCACGTCAAACAAAAAATTCTGAAAAAATTAATTGAAAGAAACAAATAAAGAAAATAATTTATGTTTCTCAAAAAAAAAATTTTTTTTTTTTTTTTATAAAATCCACAATAGAATAAAAGAAATTGTTCCCACACTGTCCTCTGGTTCTCTCCGTCGTTGCCTCCACCGTCCTCTTCCCATACTCTTTCCCCACCGTGTGCACAAACACTCCCGATACCACCACGTCGAAGTAGTTATCGCCGAATGGCAAGCTCCGGACGTCGCCTTCTCTGCACGTCATGTACTCTCCTACTCCCTCAATCTTCGCGGTGCGTAGTGTCTTTAACGTCGTCGTTTTGTTCTGGTGCAACCCGATGACCTGACCTGAACTCCCTTCTTTCTTTAGCTGCGTTGTCACGGCGTTCTGGAGGATTCCACGGTAGTAGCCCAGGTCGAGGGCGTGTATGATCGTTGACTAGTCGTTGACCATCCGGAGTGCCATGTCGTGGTGGAGCGGGATGGCCTAGTAGAAGAAGTTCGCAGTGGCGAAGAAGAGGCACACGACGGAGATAGTAGTTATGGAGCCGGTGAAGCCGGCGGCGAATCTGGCATTGCCACCTGGGAGAGTTACGCCGGTGATGGAAAACAACGACTCGAAGAAAGCGCCCATTGCGTCGAAGTAGATTAAGTAGGTTAAGAAGAATAGAAAAAGAAAATAAAAGAAATTGTAGATTTAAAAAAAAATCATTTTCTTTATTTGTTTCTTTCAATTAATTTTTTCAGAATTTTTTGTTTGATGTGGAAATTTTTTTATTATTAAAATGCATACGTGGATTTTTTAATATTTAATTATTTGATTTTATATTATTATTTTAGCTACATGTGCGTCAACAATGCAAAATGTTTGCCACGTATGCATTTTCTGTTAGGGAATTAATGGCAGGGACCAAATTGATTGCAAGTGAAAAATAACAGGGACTAAATTGACCGCTACCAAAATGTAGGGACCAAATTGACTGTTACACCAAAATGTAGGGACCAAAACGGTGTTTTCGCCTATATATATGATGCACAAAAATTGTCAGTGAGTTGTTGGCTCCAAATCATGCTAATGGGCACTTGCAGAACAAGAACACAAGGACCAAACCAAAGGCACCGGCGTGGTACCGGCTAAAGACCCTCCGAATGTCAAGTTAGTGAATGAGAAATCTTTAAGAACTCTATAGTGAGAGAGCTAGGGATTTTTTGCGTACATGATAAAGATGAGAATTGCCACTTATATAGTGGTGGGGGGAGAGCCCAAGATCTCGAGAATAGGGAGTTTTCCTTATGGGGAGAAGGTGGAGTTAATGCTTCTCTAGATCTTAGGGATACTCTTCCTTTTGGGAAGGGAAGATCGTGTGATAGGGTCTTTGTGTGTGATAGATGTTCCAATATATGAGTATGTGTGTGGATCAAGCAAAACCATGTAAGACCCATCGGCTTTCCTTTCCGTTGGTCTATGGCCCTCCATCCCTTAGGGAACTTTCGTCAGTTCATGGGGGAGACGCGTCCGTTGGTTTTATGGTTGCATCGTCCACATTACCGTCGTCTGAAGGCTTCGTTGGCTCTTATGAGGCTGACGGTTCTGTAGGTACTGTCAACCTTCATAGGCTTTGCTTGTTTATAGGTCTTAATTTCCTTGCCAAAAATACCCTTATATATATATATAATATGGTTATTTTATAATATTTTATACAAGAAAGTAGAAACCTCATGTGGAAAACTATGACGTTTCGCCATGTGAAGCTTTTGTTAGAGTAATTTTTCATTGAGCATTGTATGGTACACGCACGTGTTTTATAACAAAAAATGTGGGTTCAACCCATGATTTCAAGTTTTGACATTTTTCATTTAACTTTCCACCTCACTTTCTTTGCACTCTTCTCCACACAAGCATATATAAGTTAAAGTCCTATCAATTTTATTTAAATTAGCTTTGGTGAAAGGCCATCCTTCATAAAACTCAGGCCCATCAATCAATCAATATATATATATATATATATATATATATATATATAAGTAGAGATTTCATGTGAGAAAGCATGAGATTCTGCCAAGTGACATATTGTATGACATCCTTCTCATTTAGGCTTTCACCTCATCTAAATTTAGCATTTATGTCAAACTATTAAGTAATGACAAATGCATTTATTTCAATGTATTAATCAAATTCAAAGAATTTGTATACATTTATAACTTTACATGCTTTGAATTGATATGGATGGATTTAAAAAGTCATGGGAAATGTAGGAATAAAATTCAAAGAATTTGTATACATTTATAACTTTACATGCTTTGAATTGATACGGATGGATTTAAAAAGTCATGGGAAATGTAGGAATCAAAAAAACTTTTCAATTTTCTGCATAAGGCTAACTTCAATGCAGAATTGCAAGAGTCGAATTCAATGAATTGGGCAAATATTATTTGCCTCCACATTTGTCCAATATAAATCCCCATTTCCATTGTACTTAAAAATTAAACTTCCATAATTTTCTCACAATATCTTTGTTTTTCTTTCTGAGAGGTATGTTATTTTTCAAAATATTACGTTTGTCTTAAATATTTTGTTTAGATTTTATGTATACGGTTTTACTTATGTATAGCATTGTAATTTATTTAGGCTTATTTTTTCATATTATGTGCCAATTTATATTTTTGGTTTTTTGTATGATGCGTATACTTGATAAGGATCTATTTTTGACTACTTTTAGTTCAATTAATTTTTTTGGTTGTTAAATTGTGATATTACTTTGGCATTATTTTTTCTATTGTTGTATCATGAAATTCTAGAAGTTTTTATAGCTAATTGATATATAAAACATAAATAATACAAGAAAGACACCTAGGAACCAACAGATTTGTAGGTAACAATTTCATTATGATCTGGTGACATTTCTTAGTTGCACGAATTAGAGGAATTTTCCCCCCAATGTATTGTTGTGAAATTTTAAAGTACTCGCAAGTGTACGAATCGTACCGAAGTATAGTTTGACAAGAATAAGGTCGAACCCACAAGGACTTGAATGAATGTAGGAAAATTAATTAAACTTTAACCAAATTAATCCTAATCTAGTTTAATAAAAATTGGTTGTTTGCAATTAAATAAACTAAGCAAATAATAAAATTAAGCAAATAGTTAAACTAAGCAAAAGATATAAAACAATAAAAAGATGTAAACAATCAACAGAAAGGAATTAAGGTTTTGGAATCCGCCTTGTAATTCATATCAGCATATATTTATGATCATTAATTTTTCCCAACCACTGCATGATAATCTAGAAATCAATCTTGCTATCATGGAAAATATCATCATTAAAACTTATGTTTAAAAATCTAAAGCATTTTCTTCTTCGCTTCTTAAGTATAAAATCAAATCATCAATTGTATCTGTAGCCAAACAATCACAAGATATATCCAATTCTAAAAATTAAATCATAAATTGTATCCAAGGACAAGCAAATCACAAGCGATATCCAATTTTATAATCAAGAATTAATAAACCAAGTATTCAATTAATTAAGATAAATCCTAAATCATGAGAAAAACATGATTGAACTCATATCTAGAATCCCATCTTAGTCAATTGATATTAAGCAAGAACAATTTAAATCATTAAAGAACAACTATTGTGGGAAAAATCAAATCACATAAATATTACTGATAATCCTTAACAAGGTTTCATCCTCAACCCTAATTATAAATTTAGCAACTCATAGTAATTGAAAGAAAACACAAAAATAAAATACCAAACATTAAACTAGAAAAATAATTAAAACTAAATGTCATGGAAGAGGTAGCCGCAGCTCTCTATACATTCAGCCCTCAGCCCTCAGCCCTAGCACTAGCCTTAGCCCCCCTGAATTTTACCCTAAAGAGCCTTTAAATAGGTCAAGGAATCCTATTACAAGTTGAATTCCCGTTTGGAGAAAATCCCAGATTTTTAGGCTTCACTTAACCGACGTTTCGGCCCATTTAATGTCTGAATTCGGACTTTTGGCAAACTACAAAGTTGTAGCCCTTTAAGTTAACTTTCCATCCTAACTTGAATCATCTCAATTGGACTTCTGAGCCGAAAGTTATGCCAAAAATACTAACTAATGTGCAGTCTGGAATCCTAATCCGAATTGAACTTGGATTTGGTACAAATTTCCTTTGATTCTCTGCTCCAATTGGACTTAAATTTAATTGGGTTGGCCTTCTTTAACTTCATCATGGCCCTTGTAAATGTAAAGTCAAAGTAAAGTCCATTAGCTTTCTTCTTTGCTCAAATCCACTTATTTAATTCCATTCTCCTACAAAAGACAAATTCATGCAATAAGATTCAATTAAGCACAAAATTGATTATTCAGCATTATTCCAAAACCAAATATGAAATGCATGAATTAACTCAAAATAAAGATGATAATGCTTTTTAACAATGATATAAATATGCAAAATTAAGCTATTATCAATGCACATCATGTATTTAGTTTGAATTTAGTTTTAGTAGAAAACCACATAGATTAAGTGTGACTAACAATAATAGTATTCATGAAATCAATGGGTCATAAATAATTTCTTACAAAATTTATCAAAATGCACCGCGCATCGCGCAGGATATCGGCTAGCTAAACATAAAAAGCGAACTAATTTTTTTAATGAATTCACGCTGGCCTAAAGCACAAGCACAATAGAATGAACTTTTTATTATTATTATTATTATTATTATTTTTTTATGGATATATGATGGCCTGAAGCACAAGCCCGATAGAACAAATAGAAGAAACACGTTGTATTTTTTTTTTGGTAAAGACAAAAACATATATTATCAAGATCAAAGAAATACAAAGATGTCTAGATAGTTAATTCATACAATGAACAGGAAACCTTGTAGTTGTAACTGCTAGATCTAAAACAAAACTGATCACTATCTTAGGTACAAACAAAACTTTAGTGATTAGTCTCCGCTGGTGAAGATTTTGAAGGTCCAAAAGGAAGGTTTTGTCAAGCCACACTGTCTTCCTTGCATTGTTGCAAAGATTTACCAAATACCTATCTTTACTGACTACAAACAGTCTCTGATAACCTAGGTCTCTTGCTTTAATAATGGTCATCAAAAGTGCTTCCTAAGCTGCTTGGTGTTGTGTCTTTCCCCCACTACTTGCTCCTCCTCTGAATATAATTGACCCATCCAAGCTCCTAGCTTCAGTAGCAAAGCCACTCCTTTTGGTTCTTTTGTTCCTAATAGTTGCCACCTTTATTAGAAGTTGCCAATTCTGCCTGCACTCCATTGTTTTGTTCTTGGTTCTTTGAATATGTTTGTACCTCTGACATTGGTTAAAAGCTTCCCTGTACCTGCAAATAAGAGATTGTGAGGTGAGAATTACTTCTACAGGATTATGAGTTTTCCCATTATGAAGAACCAAATTCCTATGGGTCCAGATTGTCCACAGGATAGTGAAAAACGATTGAAGAGAACCTTGTTTCATCTGATCTGGAATATTGGTTGCAATGATGTGACTGAGGATCCATTGTTTTACAGAAACATGGTTCAGCTCCATAGTTCTGATGCCAAATGGTGATCCATACCAGACAGCCCTAGCAAAAGGGCATTTAAGAAAGAGGTGAGACATTGTTTCCTCATCTTCTTCACACATTAGGCATCTGTTGTATGTCTGAATGCCTCTTTTGTTCAGGTTTGTCAACACAGGTAAACTTTCATGCAATAATTTCCAGATAAAAGTAATAATTTTCATAGGTAGCTTCACTTTCCAAATAACTTTCCAAGCAGATTTTGGGACCTCCTCTATGATGTGGGCTGTTCTTGTGGGTGAATTTTGGATTTGTTGAATCAGAGAGTAAGCTTTGGCTACATTGTACTCCCCCGAAGTAGAGTACTTCCATATGAGTTTATCTGGGTTTCCTTCAGTTTTAGCTATAGGAATTTTGCTGATTTCTGCACAAGTGTTATGGTCATATAATCACCTAAAAAGGTCCCCATTCCATGTTTTTGTGTTAGGATGAATGAGATCAACCACTGTACCACTGAGAAGATTGTGCTCTCTTAGGATTTGATATGGGGTATTAAACCAATCAGTGTGGTTGAGTGGGATTTGATGACCAGATCCAACCAACCATTTGCCTTTCCCTAGTTCTGCATATTGAGGTTTTGCAATATTTTTCTAGGTCCATGAGTGATTGGGTTTAGGGGTGTATCCTTGCAGGTGAGTTCTAGGAAAATATTTTGCTTTGTAGGTTTTGGCAAGGAGTGAGTTTGGGGAGTTTTGGATCCTCCAAAATTGCTTGGTCATCATAGCCTGATTGAACATACTAAACTTCTTGAAACCAAGGCCACCATTTCTTTTTGCCTGGCAAATTGTATCCCACCCAAAAAGATGTAATTTCCTAGAACCCAAATCCTGCCCCCACCAAAAGGCCCTTACTGTTGCATCCAATTTGCTACAAATAGTTTCTGGAACTTTAAAGCATGAGAAAGTATAGAGGGGCATTGATTGCAAGATTGATGCAATAAGGGTGGTTCTTCCTGTTTGAGGCAAAATTATTGCTTTCCAACCCTACAATTTAGCCTGCGTCTTATCCACCAAATCTTGAAAGTCCATCACTATCTACCTCTCAATTTGAATTCTGTTCCCAAATATTTGCTAGGCATATGGACAAGGTTAACTTGCAGATTTTTAGCTATGGATCTTTGTATGTTGAGAGGTATATTAGAGGTGCAAAACAAGTCAGATTTGGCAAAATTAATGCATTGACCAGATAGGGAGTAGTACCAAATGATAATCTCTTTTAAGTTTGATAGGTAGTGTTTGTCATTCTCAAAAAAGAAGATAGAATCATCTGCAAACAAGAGGTGTGTAAAGGAAACTCCTCTTCTTCCAATTGTGATACCCCTAATTCTCTTATGACTTTTAGCTTGGGTGAGGGCTTTGGATAGAATATTGGTGCACAATAAGAACAAGTATGGGGAAATAGGGCCCCTTTGCCTTAACCCTCTAGAGGGGTGAAATGATTGTGTGGGACTACCATTGAGCAAAATAGCCTATTGGACTGAAGAAATACATTCCATGATCTAGTTAATCCAAGTACTACTGAAGTTCATTGAGGACAAAACAACTTTTAAAAAATTCCAACTCACTCTATCATAAGCCTTACACATGTCAATCTTCAGTGCTCCATACCCTTTCTTTCTACCCTTTTTTTTTCCTCATTGTATCCATAAATTCATGTGCTAACAGGATGTTATCAGTGATGTTTCTACCTTGTATAAAGGCATTTTGGAAGGGTGAAATGTAGGTATTCATAAGTGGCTTCAGTCTATTAACCATAATCTTCGTAATGATTTTATAAGTAACATTACAATGGCTTATGGGTCTAAACTGAGACACCTCCTTTGGTACATTCACCTTAAGGATGAGGGTGATAAAAGTTTTATTGAGGGATTTAAGCAAGGAGCCTGAGTGGAAGAAAGCTTGGATTGAATTAAAGATATCTTGCTTCACCATTACCCAATACTCTTGATAGAAAAAAGCTGGAATACCATCAGGACCAGGGGCTTTGTGAGCTCCTAATTGGAAGATAGCCACCTCTATTTCATCATTTGAAACTGGGCTATCCAATTGGTGTACTTGCTGTTGGTTTGATTTGGGAATAGGTAAGGTACTTAGATTTTTGAGAATAGATTCAAAGGTTTTGGGATTTGATTCAGAAAATCTATCCTTAAAGTGCTTCACTAACATATTTTCAATTTCCACAATATTATCACTGCTATTCCCATCCTTTGTTCTAAGCTGTGTAATCTTATTTCTTGCTCTCCTTTGTTTCACTATAGTCTGGAAATACTTGGTATTTCTATCACCTTAAACAATCCAACTATTTCTAGCTTTTTGAGCCCACATGATTTCTTCCCTATTCATCAAGCTTTCTATATCTTCCCTAAGTTGTTTTTCCTTCCTAACATCCATTAAAGTTTTTACAGAGTTTTGAAGGGTTTGAAGGGTTTTCTGCTTGTCCTTGATCTCCCTTTCCACCTTACCAAAGACTCTCCTATTCCACTCACTAAATGTCTTCTTCACATTATTTATCTTATATTGTAAATTGAAAGCTCTAGAGCCAGTAGTATGAACATTCTATGTTGATTGGACTACATCACCACATTCCTCATGAGTGCTCCACATTCTCTCAAATCTAAAGGGTCTCTTCCTAAAAGGTATTTGTACTTCAAAATCTAGTAAGATGGACCCATGGTTAGATCTAAGATTGGGTGATTGTGGAGAGCATATTGTGGGTAAGAGTTAATCCATTCCACAGAGGCAAATGCTCTATCAAGTCTCTTCATGACAAAATATTCATCCTCCCTTCTATTCATCCAAGTGAAATTTTGGCCCTTTGCCTCAAGAGCACACAATCCCAAATCATTTAGAGTTTGTTGGAATAAATCTGCTCTAGCAATACTATTGCTATGAAAAGAAAATTTGTCCTCATCAGTTAAAATGTGGTTGAAGTCACCTATGCACAACCAGTTTGGAAGAGCAATGTGTCTAAGTTGTTTTAATACCAACCAAACTTCCTTCCTTTTAGCTAGCTCAGGATGACCATAAAAGAAAGTAATTGAGAGAGGGGTACCTTTGTGATCCAGAAGATTGGCATGGAAAATGTTTTTGGAGCTATGTTGGATCTGGAGATTTTGCTCAAGAAGCCAGCCCAACAGCAAACCACCACTGAGGCCCACACGAGGGACCTCCCATCCATTCCAGAACCCACATCTTCTCAAAACCTCAAAACCCTTATCTTTTTCCAGCTTTGTCTCCATCAAAAACAGAATATTTGGTTTATAGTTTGGGGGTTTTTTTTGACATTGTAGAACTGTAGAGGGTTTGCCCAGTGCTTTATAGTTCCAACTCAAGATCCTCATGGCCGATGGGGAAGCTGTTGCATGCCAGCTTCCTGAAGCCTATCTTTAGTTTCGGTTTCCATGTGAGTTTCTGAGGTGCTTGCTTGAACAACTAGATTGTTGACTTCTTCATCTTGAATAATGTCCCTTTGAAAATGCCCACAGCATAATCTCTGTCTAATGTTGCGTCCTAACTTTCCAATATCAAGTTTGAATCTTTTCATTGAACATTCTATGCAGGTAGCATTCTCCACATCTGAATTAGTATTAGTAAAGGAGTTAAAGTTGCTGCTTTGGGAGTGGAGAGTTATTGGGCTTGTAGAGATTGGTGGGCCTGGCCCAAGTGTCAAAAGCTCAAAGGGGCTTAAGTCTCTTACCCCACCCAACAGATTATTTGTTTGTGTTGCAATCAGTGATGTTGCATGTTGTGTGGGCTCAGATTTAGTGCAAGAACAGTTCTGGTTTTGGTGCGTGACTGGTTCTAAAACATCTGCTGAAGGTTGGGCTTCCTCTGTTTGATTTGGTAAAAGGCTAGGCCCATCACTTGGGCCTCCTAATTCAAATCTAAATCTCCCGTGATCCACTCTTTGAACAAGGGTTTCTATAAAGGAGTTTGGTGATTCTGGAATGCAGCCTTTCCTCCATGGACAACTCTGTGCAATCTCTGGTCTATCCTCATTCAAGCTATCTAGATTAAACATTATAGCAATAGTGTCACTCTCAGTCTTTGAATCTTCAAAGTAGGGATGTTGGCTTTGTCCATTCGTAATAAATGGACCATGACCCTCAATCTAAGCCCATTTTAAGGAAGAATCCTCAGGTAGCAACCAAGGAGGCCTAGAGGAGAAGCTATTGGTATGGGTTATGGTTTCTGTCTGAGTATGCACAGGGGGGGTCAAGAACCCCACCAAGTGAGTCTTTCTCCTACGATGAAGAGCACTGCCACAGGCGAAGATACAAGAGCCCGCCTCGTAAAGGCTTGGGGAACAATGCTATAAGTAAGGCGTTGAATCAAATCTCCAAATCACATTTTACGCGCAAAATAGAGAGGGCAAAACTTCCTCAGCGGTTCCATCCGCCCACGTTCACCATTTACAATGGTCGAACGGACTCTGTAGAACAAGTGAGCCAGTTCAACCAAAGGATGGCTATCCATTCTAAGGACGAGGCTTTGATGTGCAAAGTATTTCCCTTCAGTTTGAGACCTGTGGCGATGAGATGATTCGATGGTTTGAGGGCCGATTCCATAGACTCCTTTAAGGAGCTCACCCAGGCCTTTGGCTCTCGTTTTATCACGTGTAGTAAGGTATCTCGGCCCTTGGACTCACTACTATCCTTGTCCATGCAAGAGGGGGAGACCTTAAAAACGTACTCGGATAGATACTGAGAGATGTACAATGAGATAGATGGTGACTTTGATGACGTGGCTATCAGCACTTTTAAGGTCGGCCTCTCGACCGAGCACGATTTAAGGAATTCTGTGACTGGCAAACCTATTACCAATGTGATCCAACTCATGGACTGGATTGATAAGTACAAGAGGGTGGAGGAAGACCAACAACAAGGGAAAGGTAAAGCGAAGGCTATCCCTCAGGAGAGGAGGGATTTTAGGTCGGACCGATTCAATAATAACCGACCTCGGAGAGATTTTGCTGGACAATTAGGGTCTGCCAACACCTAGAAAGTTAATGCAATATTCCGAGAACCGGTGCATCAGGTTCTGGAGAAGATTAAGAACGAGCCATTCTTTAAATGGTCGAACAAGATGGCTGGAAACCCCATGAGACGCAACCAGAGCCTTTATTACCAATATCATTAGGACCAGGGGCACACTACAGAAGATTACAGGAATTTGTGGGACTATCTGGACTAGCTGGTCAGAGAAGGGAAGTTGAAGCAGCTGCTGCACCATTTCAGTGGCCAAGCGGAGTAGACAGGTTCGGATCCCTAGAGAGATGCTTCTTCAAGACTTCCTCTAGGAATGATCAATGTCATCTTTGCTACTCCTAGTAGGACCGGTTCTTGTCCCTCCAGAGTGATGTCTATGGCTTGGCTATCCACCGAAGACAACAATTCGGAGCCAAAAAGAGCCAGAATAGAGATCCCACCGGTTTTGGGCTTCTTGGACGAGAATAAGATCGGAACCATCCAACCCCATGACGATGCTTTGGTGGTCACACTCAGGATAGGGGGGTATGATGTGAAGAGAGTGTTAGTAGACCAGGGTAGTGCTGTTAAGATAATGTACCCCGACCTATACAAGGGGCTGAATTTGTAACCCGAGGACCTAACGGCCTACGATTCCCCTCTAGTAAGTTTCGAGGGGAAGACTGTTACTCCAAGAGGTCAGATTAGACTACCCATACAGACTGGTTTGAACGTGGTGGAGGTGATTTCATTGTGGTGGACGCTTATTCACCCTACATAACTATTGTGGCTAGACCTTGGCTTCATGCCTTAAGAGCCATCTTTTCTACCCTACACTAGAAGGTGAAATATCTGTCGGAGGGCCAAGTTAAAGAGATTGTGGGGAGTCAGTCCATGGCTAAGCAGTGCATGGTGGTTGCCATCTTACATCGGCCCAAAGCTAAGTCCTCGACCTCCGTTGAAAGGGGCTTATAACAATCAAAAACTCCAGTATTGCCCGATAATGGATCAACCGAGGAAGCAAAGTGCGAAGATCTAGAAAAGGTTGTTGTTGGCGGCGATGATCCGGAGAAGTTCTTTCAGGTCGGTTCCCAGCTACCTCCTTAGGAGAGGGAAGAGCTAATTGAGTTCCTTAGAAAAAACGTTGATGTATTCGCGTGGAGTGCTTACGAAGCTTTAAGGGTGGACCCAAACTTCATTTTCCACCATTTGAATGTCAATCCAACTGTTACCCCCAAAAAACAACCTCCTCGGCGCTCATCTAGAGACCATTCTGATGCTGTCAAAAATGAGGTGACGAAGCTTAAGCAGGCAGGGGTTATCAAGGAAGTTTTCTACCTTGAGTGGTTGGCCAATATTGTGGTAGTGAAGAAAAAGAATGGGAAATGGCGAGTATGTGTGGATTTCATGGATTTAAACAAGACTTGCCTAAAAGATCCCTTCCCTATGCCTCGAATAGACCAGCTGGTAGATGCCACTGTAGGCCATCCTCGGATGAACTTTTTAGATGCCTTTCAAGGATACCATCAAATAGCACTAGCCCTAGATGATCAAGAGAAGACAGCTTTTGTCACTCCCACTGGAAACTACCATTACAAGGTGATGCCATTTGGCTTGAAAAATGCGGGATCCACCTATCAAAGGATGATGACTAAGATGTTTGAACCACAGTTGGGCAAGAATATTGAGGTCTATATAGACGACATGGTGGTGAAGAGTAAGGTGATGTCTGAGCATGTGGGAGATCTCAGAAATATTTTTGAAATTCTAAGGAAACACAAGCTACGCCTTAACGCTTCCAAGTGCTCTTTTGGTGTGGGATCAAGCAAGTTTTTAGGCTATATGGTGACTCACCGGGGAATCGAGTTTAATCCCAACCAAGTTAAGGCGATAAACAGTCTACAACCACCTCGGAATCTCGAAGAAGTTCAGAAGTTAACTGGAATGACTGCTGCCTTGAATCGATTTATCTCTCGGTCAGCAGATAGATGCAGACCCTTCTTCCTGTTGATGAATAAATGGAAGGGATTTGAGTGGACCGAGTAGTGTGCTTTGGCCTTCCAACAGCTTAAGGAATATCTCTCTCATCCACCTATCATGTCTAGTACTGAGATGGATGAAGTTCTATTTGCTTATATTGCTGTGGTCCCTCATGTTGTGAGTTTGGTGTTGATACGAGTTGTTAGGACATATGTGTTTCACATGTTAAGAATATATGTCATGATTTTATGTAATTGGCTTATCCTTTGACAAAACGCACTTTACTTGTATTTGGGTAGATTTAGGATGTGTTTAAATACTTCAAGAAACCATGATTCAAGATCAAGTGTTGAAGCCTTCAAGTCTGTCCAAGAAAACAAGCTGATAGTGCAAATTCATTAAAGCTCGATAGCTGGCTCGATAGCTGCATCTATTGAGCTTAAGAAAGCTATTCAAAGTCCGGTGTGCTCAACACCAGCTCGACAGCTACTCGACACCTCCTATCTGTCGAGATTTAAGGAATTCAGAATCCTGATCTGATTTTCTTGGGATCCGTGAATATGTCTTTGGGCTTTCTTTTCTCCTAACCTTAGACATATAAAAGGATTGTTTTAAGGGCCGTCAAACAGTTCACAAGTTGCACAAGCTTTGAGCAAACTTTGTTCAAGCAAATTGTGACCGGAGACGAAGTTCTTGCCTTAGTTCATCTCTTTCTCTTGAAAAAGTTGCTGTGTATGTGCACCGTAGGATTTTGTGACCAAGCATCTTCTTGATCTTCATCGTGTGGATGAACTGAAGAACTTTGCAACCAATAATCTTCTTAGTTGGTGATTGAAGTCGCGTACTGGGATCCGCGCAATTGGTTAGTCACGTACTTTGGAGTCGTGCATTAGAAAGGGGAACTGTCACAACAAAATAAGTCCAATTGGGTATTGGGGTAAGGGTTCAACTGTAGGTTGGTAAGGTACTTGGGATTCCTTTACTTGTAACCACTTGTTGTGATAATAGTGGATTTTCGAGAGTGGTGACCTAAAAATCACCCGGTGGGGTTTTTGCCGTTAGGTTTTCCCTATTCATAAACAAATCATCGTGTTATTTATTTTCCGCTGCATAATTAGTTTATTAGTGATTTGTTTGTGCTACCACGCGTTTGCATGATAAATTGATTAATTAATAACTTGGCTAATTAATTAATTAATTTCTATCACAAGAGGTCATTCGGTTTGTGGCCTATCACGAGTTGACAGTGGCATACAACGACCAGTCTACTATGTAAGCAAGTCACTACATGAGGCCGAGATTCACTATCTACCACTGGAGAAAGCCATTCTAGCAGTAGTGCATGGTACACGAAAGTTTCCCCATTACTTCCAAGCACATACTGTCGTCGTCCTGACTTAGCTTCCACTCAAGGCTGTACTTCGAAGTGTCGACTACACGGAAAGGATTGCTAAATGAGGCACAGTTCTAGGGGCTTTTGACATCAAGTACATACCTCGTACCTCTGTCAAGGGCCAAGTGCTCGTCGACCTAGTGGCCGAGTTCGCTGAACCCCTATTAGAAGAAGTGGCAGCGACACAGAACATGGAGGAAAAATCGGTTGGCACAATCTCCCTACAAGAGCCTTTATTGTGGAAAGTATATATAGATGGTACTGCAAATCAAAGAGGCTCTGGAGTGGGGCTAGTTCTGATTTCACCGGAGAAGCTCACCATCGAGAAATCATTAAGATTGGGCTTCTCGGCCACAAATAATGAAGCTGAATATGAAGTTTTGCTGGAAGGAATGTCCATGGTTCAAAGAATGGGAGGAAAGACAGTAAAAATGTTCTCGGACTTAAGACTGGTCGTCGGCTAGGTGAAGGGCGAATTAGAAGCAAGAGACGAGAGAATGCAAGGGTACTTAAGTCAAGTTAGGCATTTGCAATCAAGATTTGAATCATTCAGCCTGTTGCACGTCCCAAGGAGTGGAAATACACACGCTGACTCCTTAGCCACACTTGCAACCTCCTCGGCGCAAAACTTACCTTGGGTTATCCTCATAGAAGACTTGTGCAAACCCACGGAGGTAAAGGGAAAGGTGGTTCATGTTCACCAAGTCAGAGTAGAGCCTAGTTGGATGAATCCCATAGTATTATTCCTAAGAGAGGACATCTTGCCAGAGGATAAATTAGAAGCTGACAAAATACGGAGAAAGGCGCCTTGTTTCTGGCTATCTGAGGACCAAAAATTATACAAGCGCTCTTTTTCTGGGCCATATCTACTCTGCATTCACCCTGAGGCATCAGAGCTACTCCTTGAGGAATTATATGAAGGGATTTGTGGAAGCCATATAGGAGGGAGATCTTTATCTCACAGAGCCATCACTCAAGGCTATTGGTCGCCAAATATGCAGAAAGAAGCGCAAGAATATGTGAGGAAGTGTGATCAATGCCAAAGATTTGCACCAAATATACATCAGCCGGGAGGAGTCCTTAACCCCCTATCCAGCCCTTGGCCATTTGCTCAATGGGGCTTAGATATCGTTGGCCCTTTCCCTAAAGCAGTAGGAAACAAGAGATATTTGCTGGTCGGCACGGACTACTTCACCAAGTGGGTTAAAGTTGAACCTTTGGCAAATATCAGGAACGTGGATGTCAAGAAATTTGTTTGGAAAAACATTGTCACACGGTTCGGGATCCCTCGTACCCTCATCTCGGACAATGGCCTTCAATTCGACAGCAAATCTTTCAGGAGATACTGTTGTGATCTTGGAATCACAAACAGGTATTCCACTCCAGCTTATCCTCAATGAAATGGATAGGCCGAGGCTGTTAACAAGGTCATAGTGAACGGACTCAGGAAAAGGCTGGATGATGCAAAGGGAAGATGGGTAGAAGAGTTGTCCCATGTCCTCTGGACGTATAAAACTACACCTCGCAGGTCAACAGGAGAAACCCCTTTTTCAATGACTTATGGAGCCGAAGCTATCATTTCTTTAGAAACTGGCTTCCCAACATTAAGGACCACCTCATTCAATCCAAGCAGTAACAATGAGTTATTGGAAAAGAGCCTAGACTTTATTGAAGAAAGAAGAGAAAGTGCAAAGGTTCAATTGGCATACTACCAACACAAACTCAAGCAAGGTTATGATGCCAACGTAAAGCTGAGACCATTAGGGCCAGGTGACTTGGTGTTGAGAAAAGTTCTAGGTACGGCAAAGAATCCAGCATGGGGAAAGTTTGGACTGAATTGGGAAGGACCATATCGTATCACCTTTGTGGCTGGTATAGGAGTATATTTTCTAGAAGACTTAGATGAGCATGTAATACTGCGCCTTTGGAATGTAAACAACCTGAAAAGGTATTATTATTAATGAAAGTTTCCTTTGTCAATATGTTCATTTATTGTATAAAAGCCTTGTACTTCCCTTTATTCATTCCTTTTTAAGTGTTAAACAGAACCTAAGTTATATCAGGCTCCTCGGACCACATGCTTTGGTAAAATTAACACTTAATGACATCTATTCATTCTTTTCTAAGTGTTAAACATAACCTAAGTTACGTCATGCTCCTCGGACCACATACTTTGGTAAAATTAACACTCAATGACATCTATTCATTCTTTTCTAAGTGTTAAACAGAACCTAAGTTATGTTAGGCACCTCGGACCACATGCTTTGGTAAAATTAACACTTAATAACATCTATTCATTCTTTTCTAAGTGTTAAATAGAACCTAAATTGTGTCAGGCTCCTCGGACCACATGCTTTGGTAAAATTAACACTTAGTGACATCTATTCATTCTTATCTAAGTGTTAAACAGAATCTAAGTTATGTTAGGCTCTTCGGACCACATGCTTTGGTAAAATTAACACTCAGTGACATCTATTCATTCTTTTCTAAGTGTTAAACAGAACCTAAATTATGTCTGGCTCCTCGGACTACATGCTTTGGTAAAATTAACACTCAGTGACATCTATTCATTCTTTTTTAAGTGTTAAACAGAATCTAAGTTATGTCAGGCTCCTCGGACCACATACTTTGGAGAAATTAACACTTTATAACATCCATTTGTTTTTCACCAAGTGTCAAAACAGATCCGGGGTTATGTTCAAATCCTCAAATTGAAAACTTTAAGTAAGCTGAAGTTTCTATTTATTTACATAAGTGATGAGCAAGATGAAGGTTGTCTACCTCTTTTATTTTTCCTTACAAAGTATAAGTTTATCAATTTCAACCCTCATTACAGAAGGTTCAATTCACAATACAAAAGTGTGATACACGACTTTGCTTTTGGCATTTGATCAAATTACTTAGTTTATTAGTGGCATATTATTATTGGCTTTTATTGAAGGCACAGTAACAACAGTTCAATGCTATGTATGATAATGATAAGCTTCAAAGTACATAAAGCAAAAGAACAGGAGATAAAGAGAAAAACGTTTTCATTAAACAAGAAAGAGAATACATTATATTTAGTGGCAGAGTACCACTACCAAAAAAAAGAAAAAGAAAACAATTACAAGAAAATCCTAAGTAAAAACTACTACAAGAAAATCCTAAGTGCTAAGCCTTGGATTTGGGAGCGGAAGGATCTTCCTTTTAGCTCGGCTGAGAGGTAGGAGCGTCCTTGGCCTTAGGATCACCTTCTTTGGTCTTGGCCTCCGCTTCCTTTGCCTTTGTTGCAGCTTCCTAACCCTTACCTTTGTCTTTATCTCCTCGGCCCCCTGGCTTTGATCACTAGCCTAGCTGGATCCCTTTGAAGCCTCAGGGGGAGGGAGAGCAGCTTGGATAGCAAAGGGCTGCTCAGAAGTGTCTGGGGTGATGGCAGTGGAAGAGGGGATGGCACCAGGGGCTACACGGATGTTTGGATGGTAGTATATGCTCCCCGGCTGCCTCAGAGCAAAGTCTGCAGGGACTCCTGCAGCGCTAAGGGCCTTATCCCATGTCGCGTCATAGTAATCCCTGCATACCTCAGAGAACTCCTCGGCAAGCCTAATCTCCGTCTCTTCCATGCCAAGTTGATAGGAGGCCTTTTTCTCAGTCTCAGTTGCCTCATTGGCTAGTTGAGCCGCTTCCTTGGTCTTTCGCAGCTCGGCCTTGAGATCCATGACCAGCTGCCTTTCGGTAGCCAGATCAATCTCGATTAGATGCAGCTTTTGGCGTTGATCCTCGGCCTACCTTTCAATGGTCTTTAGACCCGCCTCAGCACTTCGGTAGGCATGATTCGCCTTTTTGAGCTTCTCGGACAGCTTTGCCTGTTCTTGTTTGAGAGCCTCCAAGGACTTCTCAACATCAACACGAGTGAGATCTGCAGCATTAGCCTCATTACGGGTGTCGCGTATCCACTTCTCGGCCACAAAAATTTGTTGAGCAACCTGCACAAAAACAACAAAAGAATCATCTGAGTAAAAAAGTAGGGACAGAACAAAAGTGAAGCTTAGTATTGAAATTCAAAGATGTCATAGATAGCTTACCATAGCGAGGTCCCTCTTCAGAGACAAGAAGAGGTCGTTTTGCTTGAAGCGCCTGTACGACTCTATGTCTCTCGGGAGGAGAAGAGGCTGCTCTAGGGCTTCAGTAAGGTAGTCTGCACGCCCCCATTGGAAGTCCCTGACTAAGGCATTCCAAGGGATGGCAGCTCCATCCACCTCTAGCCGAGGAGACCAGGTGCGCTGCGGGAGGCGCACATCAGCCCTATTTTTCTCCTCCCAGCTATCAACAGAAGAAAACCTCTTGTCTCGGGCATCTTTGGCCACCTTTTGTAGTTTTGTCCCCTTCTGAGGACCCATCTCACCTTCCTCAAACTCCTCGATTGGCCTTTTCTTCTTCAAATCAGGAATTGGCTTCAATCTGAGGTCGGTGGGGATCTGAGAAGGAGGAGGGGGAAGATTAGTGGGAACTTGGGACTTGGTGGCTTATTTCGAAGTTGACACCTTGCTCCTGGAAGCCATGAGCTCTCTTAAACTCTTGTTGCCCTTGTTCAATGCCATCTCGTCTTCCTCTTCTTCGGAGGAGCTGTTTAGGCGGGTAATCACCAAAATAGAGGTGTGAACACCAGAGTGCCTGTCAGTTTCGCCCTCGGCGTGCGAGATGGTGACTAAAGGAACCCCTAGATTCTCTTCTTCTTCAAAATGGAATTTGTCTATCTCCTCCTCTAGTGATAAACGTGATGAGGCAATCTTCTCCTCGGGTGCTGCTGCTACTTTAGGTAGAATTTGTTGAAGTGGCAGCGCAACTAGTGGAAGATCGTCTCGGTTTAAGAAATTTGGCCGCGAAACGTCAATCCGAGCCAACCTTGGGTCACCCGCTCTTATAGCATTGCCGACGTCTTGATATATCTCCGAGATTGGCTGGAAGTCCAAAATTAGATGGACGGCTCGTAGTTGCCTATCTTCACTTACGAAAATCTCGGATCTCAGCAGGTAATTGAGAGCGTCAACGTTGGTAAAGCTGAGCCTAGGTGCCACATGCCTCTTATCTACAAAGGTAGCCGAGAAACAAAACATGGTTAGAAAGCTAAAATTCATCATCAAAAGAAAGCAGGATGAAAGAGAAATAATGACATGGTCGGGGTCAAAGAATCTAGATCTCTTGCTATAAAACCTAACTCTAAGGTATCCCACCTGGCTCTCCCTTTCGGACAGGGCAGGGAAGGCCATCATGCCACGCTTCCGAAGCTATCAGATAGTCTTCTTTCATACCCTTGTTAGATTTAGGTAGACATGATACTAATCTGACAATGTCCGATCGGGACTTAAGATAATATCCCGCGTTTTTTAGGGAGTGACACTCGTATATGTGGACCACATCATGCCAGGTGAGCCCCAAGCGCAGATGCTCGTTAGGCGCACATTGGTGGGGGCATATCCTATGGTTGAGGAGGTAATCCCGTGTTATCCTATCCATGGGGAGAGTCATCCCCCCTTCTATGAAAGCTATCATAGGGATGATGACTTCCCCCCTTTCTCTGTATGTTACTATTTGTTCTAGGGAACAATATTGCAGAACGACCCCCTAGGGTATGTGATATTTATCCTTAAAGGCCTTTATTTTGGCAGGGGAGTTTACTAAATGCTTGAATCTACCCATCTGGACAAGTTAAAGGGGAACGACTAAAAATGATAAAGGGCGAACTAAGAACTGGAAGGCTGAGAAGACAGGTCGAGGAGAAAAAGAAAAATTCAAAGAAATAGAAACATACAAGAACTAAGATGTGCGTAAATCCCTGAAACTTTTAGAAAATTTTCAAGGATTTCTCGAAGAAAAGGTATGGGAAGTCTAGTCACTTAGGAAGCTTTGTGAGTTTGAATGCTTGGCATCTCTGGAGAGTTTGAAGACTTGTGAAATGAGGGAAATGATTTCCCCGGATGCTCTATTTAAAGGACGAAATTGGGTGGGAGTTATCCCACTTAAAACCCAATAAGAAATACCAGCCATTGGATTAGCACCTCACCGTTGGATGAGGGGAACTACATGCCGCCTGGTGCAATTAATGACGCCTCAAGGGCTCCGAAGCGTTAGTAGCAATCATGGGACGCGTAAATGTCACTCCCACGTGTGCAAGTCGAGGGATAGAATAATATTAATGCCAGAAAAATCAAAACCCCATTTTTCTCCTCGGACGAGAGGAAAAAACCGAAGTTTTGAGGGGCTATTGTAGGATTAAGGGCCCAAATCATGTATTGGGCCTTAGGCCTTGACCGAGGACGTGAGCAATCTGATGACGAGTGAATGGTAATGAATGGTTCAAACCCAGGATTCAATGAGCGAAATACAGATAGGAGGATAGTTCGAGAAGGAATATCTCCTCAGATATGATAAATTCGTCTCAAATACGTATTCCAACAATCGCGATGACCTTTTAGGAAGCTCCAGTGATAAAGACGTGCCTCATGAACATACGAGAAAGAAGGAAACCTAAAAATATTTAAGGGAAAGCTGCTACCACCGCATTAAATGCACTGCAGCTACTTTTCTGGCCGCATTTATGTGGAGAAGACCTCTAAACAGTACTGCCTTGGCCACCATAACTCATAGAAAGCTAAAGAGGGTGTCCGATGGGACATGTACTCAAGTAAGGGCTCAGATTATCAACAAGTATAGGATCAAGATGGTTCAAAAGAAGCTATATAATATGAGAGACCCTCCATGAGAAAGGGGGGGGGGGGAATTCATCAAAGAAAGTACTGTAGCAATCTAGATTGTATTTGCACCCAATTGTGATCAACTTATAAAAGGGAGACCTCCTCGAACTATAAGTCTATTGATATCAGGGTCTTTTATTGGTGTTTGATTGTTATTTAATTCAATATTAGCCGTTGTCCAAACTCACTAAGGCTTAGTTTTTTGATCTACTCTCTACAAATTCATTGTACTGGGCTCACTGGGCCAAGACCCTACAACTTGAGCTTGGGCCGCGAACTGTGTCCCTACATATGCTTTTAGAGCATATGTTAGTAAACCATTTTAGACTTTTTTTTTTAATAAAAAAAGAAAAAATTATTAACATTTTAAACAATTTTTTCAATTTTTTATAAAATTTTTTCAAAATTAAATGATTAATGTGTACCTTAAAAATATACATTGACTGGACCAACAAATAATATAAATAAGTTTTGTTTTCTCCGTTTATAATCAATTCATTCTCATATTATGTGGGATCCATGTGCAGTGTCTGTGTGGCAGCAGCTCTGCAATCGACCGTAGTAACGTGAGGTCCCCCACCCAACATTTCTAGGACCCGATATTGTTAGCGTAGATTAAGAATGAGCACCATGATATATAGTTCATGTTAGCAAAGTGAAGTACATAGAGCTATCTTACACTTGCAAGGTTTTCAGCAATGCACTTACCTCGTTTTCGGTTCTTCGCAAGTTTTGGTAGATTACCAATCAAATGAAACACTTGTCAATGCGAGCTACAAAAATATATGCTTAGTTTGGTTGATAAGTATAAGAAAAGGCAAAACATGATATTGTAAAACAAACATGAAAAAGATAACAATGTTATAGAAAACTAATATGACATTTTTTGTAACCAAAATTTTCTCAATGAAAAAAGGTTTCCCACCCGTCAATTCTCGCCTTCAGCTTCTTTAAGTTCTCTTCATTTTGATCAACATTACTGAACACCCTGTCCAACAGCTCCCTTTTTTCTTGAATCCGAAGCATCTTAAGATCGATTTCTTTAAAGTCTCCAGTAACTCCATGCAGAAGACCTTTACATGCCCGGTCAAATTTTTTTTTATCAACCATGCTTATGGGTTGGTCAAGAGAATTGTTTCAAAATTTAGAATATTTAGTTAAGGTTATTAACGAAATGACAAATATGTTGATTTCTTTCAAATCTCAATGAGGGAATGTCATTTTTGTTAAGTTTTGGGGTAGAGTGGAGATTCCTGTAATTTACTCAACAAATTATAACTCATCGCAATCCAAACTAATTTATTTGAATCAACACATCTCTATCATTATTAATATTTTCCCAATATTAACAAAAATATACTAGACTCACAATTAGATAAAATAAAATTAAAAAAAAATAAATTTCACAACACTCACATGTTGACTTGATAACAATATTAATCATGTGGGTTTTTGTCAGCTCAGCTAATATATCGTTTGCGAATAAAAAATCTAGGTTTGAATTCTCCCTACATAGAATAGAAATTAACCTAATGATAATAAGCAATCATCATAGAGCAGATGGTTTAAAATCATATCAAGGTCTATAACAAAATCTAGACCCACATGTTGTTTCGACTACATTGTTCACAAGTCCAGGCCAGACCAAAAGTCACCCCAGACCCAGGGATTTGGCTGTAACTCAAGGGATTTTGATAATTGATAGGCACAGGGAGGTTTAAAGGTTTAGGCTTTATGGTTATTTAGAAGAATGATAATACCCTGATGATTGGGGTTTGGGCTTCTTCGTTGCCATGATTTTTAATTTTGGATTTATATTGAGCCTGCTCAAGTTGAAGTGGCTGTCTCACTTTTAGTCTTTTGAGTAGCAATATGCCATTTCTATGGTAGGTCCAACCAAGTGACTTCCTATATATGTAGTACGCATTTTCCGTGGCTTCTACTGAGCATAGTGTGTCTGTGTGAATGCCTTTACATAATAAGGTTATTTTTTTATATATAAAAAAATACATAAAATTAATGGATTGGCAAAGCCTAAGAAACGAAGCTTCATCTGTGACTTGGTTGATAAATTGCAAATTTCATCAATCTCGATTTATAAATTATCATTGCAAAATGCCATGACAGGTTGGGGGTATAATATATTTTGGCAAAACAGTTTAACATTTCAAACAACTTTTATTTCAATATCAATGTACAAAAGATGGATTGTTACTATATCTCTTGTTTGATTGATAAAAAGGTTCCACACGATATTCCTCCTTCACAACCAAGCATTTTTTTATGCTAAAAACCAAAGGGGGGAGGGGGGAGCGTAGCCGTGTAAGTGCTTTAAGTTCAAACAACCAATTTATTGGAAAATGAATAAATAAATAAAATAATTAGATATATGATTTTTTTTATTGGTTAAAAATGATCCTATTACTACTCGAATTTTTCTCTCCAATTTTCAACTCATAAGGAGGTACCTCTTCAACCATGATGTCCAAACTTCCAAGAGATACATGATTAATCATTTTGCCAAAATCTCCCATAAAGGAAAAGTGTAGGTAGTAAGACAATTCGCTAGGGTTAATTGAGTTAATTCGGAAAAAAATGAAATGTGGTAAAAGAAAGGAAGCTCTAGCTAAAGCTCGATATTACATTATTACTCCATTCCTACACATATATGCATGGTATGGTATCGCATTGGACAGCTATGAACACTCTGTAACTCAAATTAGTATAAACAATGAGAGTAATTGAAGAAATGAATTTCATAGGTCTAGATGTGGACCTCTAAGTGAATGGGGAAGGGGTATTTATATCCTCATTGGCATGTGCTGGATCAGGAGTGATCATGACTCTCTATTGCTAACTTTTGGTCAAATGGAACAGTGCTATACTTGGTTTGTTGGCTTGGCCACTCTTTTCAACCGATTAAGAACCTCATTGGGGGGATAGGTCACATTGCATTCAATGCTACGGTGAAAGCCCTAAGAGCATTCTCATCAACTCTTCTGTAAAAAATGCCATTTTGATACATCAAAAGCCTACTTTACTATTTTACCATATCATTTTACAACATCTCATTTATCAGATGTTTTATTCTTCACTTCTATACATTAAAATAATATTTACAACACATTAAAATAATATATTAAACTCCTCCCCAGTTCCCATCATCATCATCGACAACAACAACGGCACAACCACCACTGTCACAACAACGACCACCAATAACCACTGCCGCAACAACACCGACAGCCACCACCGGCACAAACCCACATCCACCAACACCACCTTATTATAAAAAAATAAAAAAAATAAAAAAAATCTACAACAACCCAAAAAATAACCACCATAACCACCACAATCAACTCACAACCAGTACAATTACTCACCAATATTAGATCAGCCCAAATTGCATAAAAAAAAAAAAAAAAACCCACAACCAGAAAGAGGCAGAGTGAAAGGCGAACAGAGGGGAGAGGGAAGAGGGATCTACCACCTCCCACCATAACCAAAATCCAAAATCAACCCACAACCACTGCCACCCACCAACATCAGCCCATCACAACCCATGAAAATCAACCCACAACCACTCGGTGTCGAATCCACCATCAAATCACAACAAAACCAAAATGAAAAAGAAAAAAGAAACCACTGCCATAGAGATTGGCCTGGCTTGAAGCTCCGAACATGGGTTGCTGTGGATGTGGTGGGTCGGCTTGTGGCGGTTGGGATGGGTCGGTGTGGCTGTGTTGGTGGTTGGGTTCGTGGGTCATGGCTAGGTGGCGGCTTGGTGAGGTCTGCTACTTGGTGAGATCGACGACGACTTGATGAGGACGGCGGTGTGCTCTAGAGAAAGGAAGAAAGGAGAAGCTGAGAGTGAGAATGAGTGAGGAAGAGAGACTCAGGCCGATGGGAGAGAGAAAAGTAAGAATTAAAAAAGGAATAAAGTGATGAGAGAGGAGAGATGAGAGAGAAAAGATAATAAAAAAAAATTTATAGAATTGTTGTCTATACACTTCTATATTTGAGACGGCACTGTTCACTCATGCCAAATATTTTGGCATTCAGAACACCTCATGAGAGTGGTTTTTTGGTGTTTGGTGTGTCAAATGCCAAATATTTGGCATTTGACACACCTGATGAGAATGCTCTAATGAGGATTAGTGGAGCAATTAATGTGATCTTGACTGATGTGGCTTGTGATGTAGCTTTTGGACAACAGTAAGCTAGATGCACTGCTGTTGTGGCCGATAATCCTCATAGTACCAATCCTGCTGGATGAAGTTACTATAACACCCTTTCCTCTTTACCAACAGCCCCCACTAAGCACATATGAAACAAAGCATTGCACAAGAACACTAAGGTACATGGATTTGAACAAATTATGCACATGGAGAGCATGGCTAAGTATATAACCATAAAGACAAACATTTTTCCATACTTAGACTCTGATGACATGCCATTTATACGTAGGGGTGTCAATTTGGGTTAGCGTGTCGGGTTCGTGTCGTGTTAAGGTAGGGGTATTCGATTAAATGGCTCAACCTTAACCCGACCCATTTAATAATCGTGTCATGATCCTTCAACCCTAACCCGACCTATTAATAAGGCGGGTTGACCTGACCCAACCCATTTGACACGTTTAATAAAAGAGTCGTGTTGGGTTGACACGAATCTAACACAACCCATTTCAACCTGCATAATATTAAATATAACATCCATCTAGAAATAATTTTTTTTACATCCCAAAAAACAGTGCATATACTTCAAGTCTTCAATCCACATTTAAAATAATATAGTTCAACAAAAATATAACATTCATCTAGAAATAAGTTCTTTACACTCCAAAAGAAATGCATGCACTTCAACCCAAATTCAAAATAACAAAGTTTAACAAAAATAAAATAACATAGTTCAACAAAAATATAATATCCTTGGAACTTGCCAAATGCAAAGTTCTATGCCAAAAAAAAAAAAGTATTAGTAGTTCTAGGGTCTGTAAAGTTTCAATTTCCAGTTATATCCCTTGTAAATTGTTGTAATTACTCACTTTTCTTTTCAAATTTAAAATATATGTTGGATATGTAAGGTATTTGACAAATCTAAAATAAAATTAATATTTAATTGTTATACGAGTTAAATGAGTTGTGTTAAATGGGTCATTTCAGGTTGACACAATTAAATTGGCGTGTTAAACGTGTCTATTGCGGGTTACGTGGGTTGACCCGCTTATGACACGTTTCTCATCGTGTCGCTTTCGGGTTGACCCATTTATGACCCAAACCCATTAAGGCCTAACCCTAACCCGAAAAAACCCGTGTTGGGTTCGTATTGTGTTCGCGGGTTGGGTCGAACATTGACACCCCTATTTATACGTAGCAAAATGACAACTACATTATGTGGCTTTCCACCAGAATAGGCATGTTGTTTTTAATGATAATGAGTTAATGACCATGTTAGTGAACAACCAACATAACATACCAAAATAAAAGAAAAAAACAATAAGTGATGCTATTGCTACCTACGTAAATTTGAATTGGCAGGTTTTTATTGGTTAATTTTATCATATATATACACAACATTTTCACAATATTATTCATAATATTTAAGTTGGTAGTTTTTTATTAGTTTTCATTTGAGCCCACTATTTAGGTGGTTTCATAATCTCCCATCAACAACAACTTGCATAGCCGGCTCACCAAATTTTAAGGCCTAAGGTGAATATTTTAAATGGACATTTTTATTTTATAAATAATATTTATTTAATTAAGACTATTTGCATTATTATCAATGGGTTTTTTGTTCATTTTTTATATTTTCACCTAAATTTTTTGTTTTGTCTTGTTTAATATTAATAACAAATTTATCTATAAATGCCTTTTGAGATTCAATTTGTTTTTCTAGTTTTCTCTTCTTCTTCATTTTAATTTTTTCATATCTAGATGGATATTTTTTAGTAGACATTTATAATTAAAAAATATATATTTATAAATAAATGAAAAACACAATTTATAATATAAAATTATAATTTAACCAAAATAAAATTTAAAGTATAGAACAATAGGCCTAACTTCACAAAAGTAAGATCGAAACTTTTCTAAATGATGTAGTCACTTTATACCCTAAGCTTGCACAATTAAAATTTTATTTATCATACTACTGAATAAATTAGTACTAATATACAAAAAGTAGATTATTTTTAAAAGATAACTAATGAAAATATACTTAAACAATACAAATTAAATAAATTACTTCAAATATTTTTAAAAAATCGGTACCAATAGAAATGGGAAAAATCAAGCTAATTAAAATATAAAAAATATTAAATAAAGTAACAAATGGGTTGAGGGGTAGTTTTTTTAGTTGAATGTGTTTTGATGTGTAGTTGATGTAACACATCAATCCACGTGATAATGGCTAGAATCTATAAACTCTTTGTCTATTGTTTCAAAAAAGTACATACAATGCATTCAATTAGCTAATAAAAGGCACCTTAATTTTTTATATATATATATATATATTAATCGGGGTAAAAGGGTAAATAAAACTTAATTGAAATATAATATAAATACATTATATCATATAGTAATTAAAAGAGATGGCCTTTTATTTTTGGGGTTGCCTATATGCTAGAGCTGGTCCTGATCAACAATTGTGAAATCTTTTACAATTTTTTTTTTTTTTTTTTTTTTTGTATGTCACTAGAGTTATTAAAAAAGAATATGATAACTCTTAAAATAAACAATCTAATATCTTATAAGTTACAAGTCATCTTTTGTTCGTAACGTCGTTTCACATAAACATCATGCCAAACAACATGTCGTGAGTCGTGACGCAAAACATTAGCAAACATGCATGCTTTTATTTGGATTTTTTTTTTTCACATTTAACATAACTTTTGGAATCATTAGTTATTAATTGTTAAGTTTGCAAAATTATTTTGTAAACTAGCATCTCAAGGCTCTGAAACTCGAGTTCTGTGAAGGAATTCGAGTCTCTAAGTCTCAAGTTCCAAGTGATGGCAGTCTAACATGGAAGAAAAAATCTACGTAATCCATGTGGTTCTTCTTCTTCTTTAGATCGTGGGTCTTCTTCTTCTTTTTCTTCCTTCTGATCGTGCTAGTCTTCTTCTTCAGATCATTTCTTCTTCTTCAGATCATTTCTTCTTCTTCAGATCGTGCTGGGTGGTGGGTCTTCTTTTTCAAATTGTGCTGGGTTGTGGGTTCTTCTTCTTCTTCTTCTTTTACCTGAGATGCTAGTTTGCTAAAATGTTTCAAATTCATGCAACTAACAAAATAGTTGCTAAAATCATGTCAAATGGCCAAATTCTCCGCTTTTATTTTTGGCGAAAAGCACATTTTAGTCCCTACATTTTCAGGCGATTCCCATTTTAGTCCCTACATTTTATTTTTACCGCTTTTAGTCTCTATCCTGAAAAACGTTTCCCGTTTTGGTCCCTGCCGTTACTCATTTAACAGAAATATCCTACGTGGCAAACGGTCCAACAGTAAATGCTGACGTGTCTATTAAAAAAATATTAAAAAAAATATTTGCATTTTTAAAAATGCCATGTCAGCAATTTAATTTTTGAAAAAAGCCACATCAGATAAAAATAATATAAAAATTTCTAACCTAATTATTTTTTTAAAAAAGAAAAGAAATTAGTTAAATTAATTTTTTTTCCTATTTTTTGGAAGAACATGAAGAACGTGCCAGGAGCATGTTTCCCATTCCTCTTTCTCTATTCACAGCATGTTTCGCTCATCTATCTCTTCTCATCTAACTAAGTTTTGGTTGGATCGAATTGGTGGTTGCTTGGTTTTAGTGGTGGCGTTTTGGTGGTGGGTTTCGGTTGTGGAGTTGAATCGGTGGCCGGCTTTGGTGGTGGGTTTTTTTCGGTGTTTGCTGGATCCATTTGGTGGTGGGTTTCGGTGCTTGCTGGATCAGTTTGGTGGTGAGATTTGGTGCTTGCTGGGTCTGTTTGGTGGCTGGGTTTCGTGATGGTCTTTTTAGTAGTTGGGTTTCGTTGGTAGCCGGGTTTTGGTGGTGGCTGGGTTCTGTTCGAGGTGGTGGTGGTCGTGCCTTTGGGTTTTGTTTGGGTGTTTGGTGATTTTTTGTTTAGGTGTTTGGTGAGTTAGGTATTGGGTTTGGGTTTGAATTGCTCTGCAGTGGGTGGTTTGATTTCTGGGTTTGTGATGTATGTTGATTTATGGGTTTGTGGGTTTGTGGTGTATGTTGTCTGAATCCAAATCGGCTACTCATTTGGAGAAGATTTCGAATCCAGAGTGGAATCAGGTGTACGCTTTCTCTAAGATCTTATTCAAGCTTCGCTGGGTTTGGTTGTGCATGGAGGCCGAAAATCTGGGTTTGAGTTTTGTGTTTTTTGTGTTTGGTTTCAAAGCATAAGAAAATCTTGTTGAATGTTTGTGTTTTGTAAATTTTAATGGGCATATCTTTTTATTTTGTAAATCTGAGTGATTTTATGGTTTTAGTTGCTAAGAAAATGCAAGAAAAGAAAAGTAAATTTTTAATTTTTAATTTTTTGGGCAAGCTTAGTTGGGGAAGAAAAATGAAGAACACGTTCTTCATGTTCTTCCAAAAAAAAGGAAAAAAAATTAATTTAACTAATTTCTTTTCTTTTTTAAAAAAATAATTAGGTTAGAAATTTTTATATTATTTTTATCTGATGTGGCTTTTTTCAAAAATTAAATTGCTGACGTGGCATTTTTAAAGATACAAATATTTTTTTTAATATTATTTTAATAAACACGTCAACATTTACTGTTGGACCGTTTGCCACGTAGGATATTTCTGTTAAATGAGTAATGGCAGGGACCAAAACAGGAAGCGTTTTTCTGAATAGGGACTAAAAGCGGTAAAAATAAAATGTAGGGACTAAAATGGGAATCGCCTGAAAATGTGGGGACTAAAATGTACTTTTTGCCTTTATTTTTCCCTTAAACAACATGGTAAAATTGGAAAAAGATTGAAAATGAAAAGGAGGATAAGTGGAGCACTGGAGCTTAGGGTGAGTTTGGTTCAGCTTTTTGAAAAAGTGCATAATGAAAAAGTGGAGTTTTGTAAAAGTGCATAATGAAAAAGTGGAGTTTCAAAAAGCTGAGTGTTTGGTAAAAGCTGTTAAAAAGTGCATAATGAAAAAGCTGAGTGTTTGGTAAAAACTGTTAAAAGTGGCTTTTTGAGGGATAAATGACCAAAAAGGACAATGTATATATAAGGGATATTTCAAACTTTTGTTTTTTTTTTTTGTGGATGTGAGTTTATTTCATACTTATTATAAATCATCTATTTCATATACTTACTAAACAATAATAATAATAATATTAATTAAATCTAAATAATTTCCATCAACATGAAGCACAAAATAAAAATGTAAAAAGATGATAAAATATACACCAATAATCTAAGTTTAAATTGTACTACATAAAAATGTAAAAACATATAAAATACATATCAATAATCTAAGTTTAAATTGTACAACACAAAAATGTAAAAAAGATGATAAAATACATACCAATAACCCAAGTTTAAATCGTACTACAGGATATTATAAAAAAAAGACAACTACTAATTATTATCCTCCCAAATGGAATTAGCAATGGAATCACGAAGAACCACCATCGCAGGGTCTGTTAAAGATCCTAAATTCTGCTCATAACTGCTATCTGCTTCACTATTATTTTCTCTTCTAGAAATTGAATCTCGATTGGCATTTATGAAGCCCCTATCATCCCTATCATTTAGTCTAACAAAATTATGAAGAGCCATAGTAGCAGATACAATAAGCATTTGGATATGGAATGGAAAAGATGGCATGTTTCTGATAATTGACATTGTTTTGACATATAACCTGGAAAATAAGAGTTTATTTTTCAAATCAACATATAACCTGCCCAAAATTTGGAAGTTAAAATGCCCAAAATTGACATTGTTTTGACACAAAGTTTTGACATATACATGCTTAAAATAAAAGGCACTTACAGAACTCACCTACATTACTGAACCTAACCCAGGCCCCAAAACACAAGCTAACACAACTGAAATATATAAGTTCTTCGAAGAGTACAAAATGTTACAACCAGTCTGTGAAGCATAACAATATCTCCAAGTTAATACACATTCATAGCAAGATCCGAAATTTTGTTATAACAAAACAAATAAACAAAAACACTTCATGAGAACATGTAAATATTCCAATCAGCAAGATCCGAAAACAATACCCATTATATATTCATCAAACTAACACTTCATTATATATTCCAATCAGCAAAAACAAATAACAAAACAAGTAAAGGAACACATAGCAAGATCCGAAATTTTTTTTCCCACACTCGGTAAAAAAAAAAAAAAAAAATCAGATCAGTGTTGGTACCTGGTTTTTGGTAGCAGATCAGTGTTTTTGGTACCTGAGAAATCAAAACCCACACACCAAAAGTGAGAAATCAACCAAAGAACAGAGAAATCAAACCCAGATCCATGAGAAATCAACCAAAGAACAGAGAAATCAAAACCAAAAAAACCCAAATCAGACCCATGAGAATCAACCCCGGTTCGGTCCAAATCAAAACAACCCATACCCATGACAAATCAACCCAAAGAACACACAGAAAAATCATTTGCAACGGAGAGGAAGAACACACATGATTAGATCTTTGTACCCCAAAACTACAGAAAGACTTACGGAGAGGAAGAACCAGAAAGAAAGAAAGAAAGAAGAAGAAGAGGAAGACGAAGCGGAAGAAGAAAAGGAAAAGAAAAAAGACAGAGAGTAGAGAGACTTACGAAGTGCAAGCAAGGCAGAGAGAACAGATGGAGGCGTCAAATGCGAAGGGAGAGCAGAGATGAGAGATGAGGGGCGTCGAACGTGTGGGTATTTCGGTCTTTCAATGATTGCAACGGTAATATAACAAAACGCGCACAGCGCGTTTTGATTTATGGACCGCTGATGACCCATTTTTGTTGCGCGTTTTGTCTTCAGTTTTTGTAAAAGTTCAAAACGCAACTTTTATAAAAAAGTTGCGTTTTGAAGTTACCAAACGCAGATATGGGCTTAGCTTTTTTGAAAACGCCCGTTTTGGGCTGAAAAAGTGGAACCAAACGGGCACTTAATCCTTGTTGCAACCTTCAGGACAATCACAATGAAAAAAAAATACTGAACATTAATACTGTAGTAATTTAATTCCATTGTTAGATTAGAGTAGCACATGTAACGATATATGTATAAATTCCACACAGTCAAAGTTGTAACACATTTATGTGGGGAATTCCTTGATAGCTCATAGTGCACTTTCTATTGACACTTATGACATCGATTGGTCAATAAAATATAAATTTGACATTTCTTCAATTCTTGCCTTCATTAACACTACTCTAAATGTACCTTTTATTTAGAAGTTCATCTTTTGCTAAGAGGCCGACCAAAGTGATTCGATTCCATTCTCCACTCTCTCATGCTTCAGATGCTATATCAACTATTCTTCTCTTATCTATGGTCAACCTAATTGATTGACAGAAATTAGGTTCTGACTATAATTATGTTGCTTATACATTTCTTTTAGTTTCACATTTTATTGCCTTTATATCCATAGTCCAATTAACTCCTCTAGTTAATGGAGTGGTTAGGCCAGTTTTGGAGCATATTCATGTTAAATCCTATCAATTATATATTCAAGTTCAAAAGCAAAGCCCATCCCAGAATGATTTTAAAGTGCAAATAGAGAATTCTTCTTCCTAGTGTTAAATTTGAAAACTTCATCATGTAAGCAACCCTAGATTTAGAAGTAGAAAATTAGAAATATCGTATCATTCATGTGCATAGGTCAATGGATGACTTTCTATCTTCTATTGTTTTCACTTCCTCCTTTTGGAGTAATAATACTCCACTCATTATTTGAAGTTAGGACATTAGAAAAACTTGTGCAAAGCACAAACTTTTTATTAAGACAAGCATGAAGCATCCAAAGAATTTTAAAAGAAATAAATAAAAAGCCCTACAGCTAGCAATCATCCACGAAGTTCTGATGCCAAAGTGACGAATCTATATATTTAATTAATTGATATAGGGAATTTAGTAGAACAATCCATTTCTCATCAAGAATTCCAGTTTAACGATTCTTATGGACAAACTATGTAGCCCGTAAATGCAGCTATCGTAGACTTTTTTTTTTTTTTTTTTTTTCTGCAAAGCTTAAGAATATTTCATATAATGCAAACATAAAGGTCATTCTAATTTTTTTATTCTTTGAACTAAGTTGAACAGAGCTTTGAAATTCGAATTTTTGATCTTTTTGATAATCAATTCACGAAGAAGTTATTAGTAAATAATTGGATCCAGAAGAATCGAACCCAACATTTCTTATCCTTATTTGAAACTTTATTGGTTCATTTAATTTCTAAGTATCTAAACCTTCCTCGAAGCACACTGTTACATTATCTGTTCATTTTTCTAATGTTAAATTATATTATGTGTGTTCTGTTAGTCTTGTATAATAATTTAATAAAACCATAAATTCCTACATGCCGCCACCTTCCAGGTGATGCTTGACTACCTAGTTTATGCTCTTTGGTTAAGGAAAACGATTTTTAAATTTTTTTAAATGGCTGTAGTTTTTTTTTTTTTGGAGATCCAAATGGGTGTAGTTGATACATGGCCATTGAAGAAAAAAGGAATGATTTATATAAATATATATATATATTATAAATAGAATAAGATAAATTTAATAAAGAAAAGAGGGTGTAAATGAAGGCCACTAAGGGAGGGTTTAGAATAATGAATTGTAGAAGAGAAATATTGAATGATAGAAATAAATTGGAAACTGTGATTTGATTGAGACAATGGCATTCACAAATAGTAATGGCAGAATAAAAATCCTGTGGCTATTACAAAAATCGTACCTAAGAAGTATTGGAACTTAGCATCTTCTGCCAAAAGCCTTGTACCTGAATTAGCATCTCTCCATGTACAAAGTGTTCGGAAGTTTAGGGGAGAAAATGTTCGAGCTGTGGGGTTAGCAGCGTGTTGTAATTATCTCTTAAAAACTTAGCATCTTCTAAATAAGGTTTTATGCAATTCAGATATATATAGCTCATACTGTCTTATCCTAAATATTATGCCATGTGATTGTGTACAATATATATAAACTTTTATTACTATATATCAATATTATGAATTATTTGACATTTTCTTTAAAATTGACATATTGTTATAGCCTTTGAACCCAGCCTTTTCACATATGCATCATGCATAGGCCTAGGATGGGATCAATTTAGTTCAGTCTTCGAAGGAAATATCCGTAAAAAAATTGTGGTCCTTACTGGGCTTTTTATAATAAAGTAGGTTCAGGTTTGTAAAAGTAACTATTATATAGACTTCTTTCATATAGCACTTTTGGCCAGTCTAAACCGCATGAAGACTAATAGTCTGTTTGGATTGAGGGAAAGGGAGGGAGAGTAAAGTAAAGTAGAGTAGATTTAGCACAAAATTAGCTTATTTTTAGTCAATTCTACTTTACACCTCTCCACTCCTTCTCCTTCCCTCCTCTATCTAAACAGGCCATAAGTGTGAGTTTGGATAGCGCGTTTTGCGCTATTCAGTGTGGCTGCATTTTTTTTAGTGGGTCCATGGGCACTATTCATGGGACCCGTAACTTGGGAAAAATACAAATTTAACTTTAAAACAGGGTTCCACGGCACTATTCATACATTTAAAAATTATTTTGCTACAGTGTTTTCAGTTTTCAGCAATAAACGGTATCCAAACAGACCCTAACAAAAACTCCTAACTGAATATGAATTCAACAGAAAGAGACCCATATATATATATATATATATATAAAAGATTTCTGTAAAATTATATTAATGCGCCACCCTTTGTTTTATGATGTGAACTTCTCCAGAAAACAATTTTGACCTTTTTTTTATTATAATATTTATGGTGAATTTAAGAACTCTTTCTTATGGATTTAAGGGTTTGCATTTAGCTCAAAGGTGGATCCGGGGTAGTTGCCCCTTGGTCCACCCAAAATTTACTAAGATATTTACTTATTTGTCATATTACTTAATGAGTTTGCTACTTAGCTCCAATCATATGCCTACACTAAATAACAAGAATATGAGGAAATAGAGCTCAAGGGTAATTATTATTTTGTGAGTTTCAAGGTTTTTGTCCTTTTATTAATTTGTTCCCTTCCCTCCATATTGCTGGCCCATCTTAATTTTTGTATTTCATTTATTTTCTTGTTCTGTTTCATGCATGGATTTGCTTCATGTATTTCTTTTTCATTTATAAAATAATCATTGGACTATTATTATTTTTATATGCAAACTTCATTAAATATAAAAGAAAAAATATAATTGTTCATAGTCTATCAATGTGTTTTAAATCTCAAAATATATAAAAAGGAAAAACAAAGATAAATAAATGAATAAGTAAAGAAGCACAAGTTTTAATTGAAAAGATTAAAAAGAATATTATTATCGCCTTTGAAGTGATAAAAATGATAAAAGAATCACAAATTTCTAATTTTCAAGTGTATATAAGCCCACAAATTTGTTTTTTAAAAATTACAATACCATATTCATATGAATTGTACTTGAGTTGTCCAACTAATAAAAACTTTTATGATAATCGTAAATGGAATTTTTAATGAAATTTTTTTTTATTCCTTTGTAAATAAATTCCTAATAGAGAAATACAGTATAACAAATAGACTAATGTTATTTTGTGTATGTGTTAGTGTGCATTGCTTATAAATTTTGCTCTCCCTGGATTTAAATCTTAGCTCCACCATGAGCCTAACTAGACCGAAATCTAAAATATTCACACTTTTCATTGTGTACCAAAAACACATTATTATATTTGAATTTGATTTAGTTAATAATTGAACTGAAACTTAAACTTGAACTTTGATGCATTTATAAAATAAAACAAACTAATATAAATAAGATTTTTTTCTCTCCGTTTATAATCAATTAATTCTCACAATATGTGGGATCCATGTGCTGTGTCTGTGTGGGAGCAGCTTCTCTGCAATTGACCATAGTAACGTGAGGTCCCCCACCCAACATTTCTAAAACCCAATATTGTTAGCGTAGATTAATAACGAGCACCACGATATATAGTTCATGTTAGCAAAGTGAAGTACATATAGCTATCTTACACTTGCAAGGTTTTCAGCAACACGCGCACTTACCTCGTTTTCGGTTCTTCGCAATTTTGGTCTTAACCAAAAACAATAACTCTTCAATGTAAGAGAGTAGAAGATAAATTAAAAAAAAAAAAAGAAAAAAAAAAGAAAGAGAGATGGGTGGAGAATATTCTTATGATTTTTAGACCAGACAAAAGGGATATTCAGAAGGACAGATATGGGAGAATATCATGGCACGTGTCACGAGGAGAATCTCTTTCATTTTTTCCTTTACTGCTTTTATTTTTTTCTTTTCATTCACAACAAAAACATACAAAGAGAGAATCTACACAAAAGGTGTGGGTTGGAGGCTTGTACGAGAAGACTGGTTTTAGAAAGTGACCAACCATCATTATTGCATTATCTTTCTTTCTCTCTCTCTCTCTCTGCTCAGGGAATTCGATGCAGTCTCTCGGACTTGCACCTTTAACTTTCATGAAAAAGGTGTTTCTTACTGCTAAGATATACTCCATCAACTGGCTGCAAATGGGTCGGGCCAAGCTGCCCCGTTCATGCACCAAATTTCTTGTTACCTCTAGGAAAGCATGGTACAGAGGAAAAACGATTCTCTCTGCTTCAAATTTTGATCTCCATCTCTAGTTTATTTTATAGTTAAAAGATTAAATTTTATAAATCTAAAAATATAGAGTTGTGATCAAATAATGTGCATATTTTATGGGTTTTGTTAATGTGAGCCTTTATAGTATTCATCAATTATTTATTTTAAGAAATCTTTTTATAAAAAAATTAATTACTTTTTCATTTTTTCATCAAAAATTTTCTAAAATGATTTATTAAAATTCATATTTTATTATGGTTAATGTTTGTTGGAAATTATGTGTTTATGAAGACACGATTTCAATTATAATTTTGAAAAAATGAAATCATATCTTGAAAACACGATTTCACAGTTTAACTGAAATCGTGTTTTGAACACACAATTTTAGTTGATATAATTTATACACAGGCATATAATTAACGACGCTTTTTTATTATAGAGTATTTGTGTCGTGGACTTTATTTTTATTATTTTTATTAACGTATTGATAAATACGATAGAATTTTAACATATAGTATCCGTTTTACGATAATTGATTGCTTTTTATTATCTGACAAAGGTACCAATTGATTTTTAATTTAGTTGGAGTGCAAACTTCAAATCTCTTATTCGATGACATGATACTTTACTTATTAAACTAACTTGATTTAAAAATTAAGTTAAGTTAGATACCGTTGTAACTAAACTAAATAGACTTGAATAAACAATTTAGTTTCATCCCATCGCTCATCCATGGAAACATGAAAGTACTAATTTACCAAATTTTCAAGCAAAAAACAAAAGCTATATACCTCTAAGTTAGATGCTTGTGCTGTTCTAGCATATTATATGCTCAATTATGTGCATATGCATTTTTACTATATTCTAAGTTCGATGCTTTATTTGACATTGTGTTTGCATGGTGCATGCTAAAAACATGACTGATTGCCTAGCAGAAAGAAACCAAAAAGAAAAATTAAAACATTGACTGATGAAATCCATGCCCGTTTCCAAAGATGAACACAATAATCAAGAATTCAATCTAGCTAGCTACCCAGCTTTCCCCTTCCCTCCCTCTAATTAAGAAGATATGTTAAGGAATTAGGAGTCCAAAATTTTAGGGCCAGTTCTTGGTTATGTTATGTTATCACAAATTAATTAACTTGATTCTCAAAAAAACTAAAATGTTTTCACCAAATTGTAGAATAAAATCATATAACAGAGAAACCACTAGTTCTTGGTTACGTCTTCCTCTGATTTCAAAGTGAAAATTGCTGAAGTTCCCATCAATTTAATTTAAAATAAATAAATTAGCTGGAAAAAGAACAGAGATGTCTCAGCTTTTCTATATACTATAAAATAAAACGAAGATAAACATGCTCGCATTACAGTGACCCGAATCCGAATTGTCACGGAGGTTCAAAACTCCATAAAAGTTGCTCTAAGTTTAGAGAGAATCTTCTTACCTTCCTACCCACTTCATTAAAGTTAGTAGCAGAAGAAGATTCCTCTCTTAGGCTCCTTTATCATTCTTTTGGAGGGTGGTTTTTCCGCTTTAAGCTTTGCTGGTTGCGTTCTCTTAATTTAGAGTCGCAGAATTGGAACTTAGATATTCCTTCCTTATAGAAAAATATTATATTCTTTATAGTGAATGTCTCATTTTAGATTAGATATTCCTTCTTCTCTCTCAATGCACTCAATTTTAGAGCAATTATGTAACTTTTGAAGCCAAAAAGAAAGTTGCATGGTGGATATATTGATACTAAGCCCCATTTGAATATGTCCTCCCTCTCTCTCTTCAATATACGGTGTGGTAGCTAGCTAGTAAAAATTTATATATATTAATGGTATATGCTCGTGCCAAAGTCTTTTCTATATAACTTAATCATATTAGAATCATTAAGTCTTATATTATAAGGAGGAGATATATACCTTGGTATTCTTCAAAAAAAAAAAAAGATATATACCTTGGTAAGGACACCTACAAAGTAGTACTTCGCCGTACACGTGTCCAACATCTAATAGCTGTTGGTGTGGTGGAGGTTTTTCTTGCTTAAACTTTTACATAGTAAATAATAAGTAGATCATGACCATTGAATTGGAATCCAATCACATCTTTTGATCGTTTTATGGGCTGCCATGGTTTATTTTTACACTTCAATACCGGATAGGTACAATAATGCTGTACATACAATAAACTTCAAAAAACCTTTTTTTTTTTTTTAAAAAAAAAAAAATCTTATTGAGATGGTAAATTGTCCTTAGTGTAATATCTACAGTATCATTTTTTTCTTGCTAACTTAACGGTTGTAAAAAATGTTGTATTATTAGACTTATTATATTACATGTTAAAAGAATAGTTGTACCATGCAATTCATTTGATGTGGGTTCCAGGTTCCATATATTGAAGGTAATTGATATCCATACCGAGCCAAATATAGCTTTGTAATAATAAAATAAAATAAAATAGATGTTGGACACCCGTTGAACAAGATGAAGCTTTATATATAATAAACCCTCCAAGATTATACTGTTAGAGAAGTTTGATTTACAAGTAAAAGAAGAAGTATAGGGTCACACAGCGCTAGGGATAAAGGGAATAAAACTAAAAACAAACGAAAAGAAAAAGAAAACAAAAATAAAGGAGAATAGTAAGAAGAAGAATCATCTTTTGTATTGGTGATTTTGAATTCGTACAAAGGTTCTTAAACCAGGGCCTAAGCACATGACCCTCTAGTGTCAGACTCTCTGATTCCTTCTCTCACAGCACCTCTCTCATTTTTAGCTTTTTTTAGCCTTTGTTCTTTGCAAGAAGTTACTAAATATCCCCTCTGCTTTATCCCTTCCTGCTTTTTCTTTTCGTCTCTCTCTCTCTCTCTCTCTCTCTCTCTCACACACACACACACAAAACCCTGCTTTATTCCCTTTGAACTCAACCCTAAAAAGAGGACGATCCCCCTCGATCCTCTTGTGTTCACAAACAACATCCCCTCTCTGTCTCTCTTTCTCTCTCTCTTCCGCTCTCTCTTTCTCTCTCCCACTTGAACTCAAACCTAAAGAAAGAAAGAAGCCAAACACCCTCTTTTGCCATTGTTTGTTCCCACATATATTATCCTCTGTTCCTATTTGTGCATGAACATTACTAAACAGTTGTTTATTCTTGCTGCTTTTACGTAACGAAAATGGCATCACCTTCTGAACTAAGCCTGGACTGCAAGCCCCATAGCTACTCTACGCTACTCAAATCTTTTGGAGACCAGAATGACCAGACCCAGAAGCTCGAAGACTTCCTTTCTCGTCTTGAGGAAGAACGCCTCAAGATCGATGCTTTCAAGCGAGAGCTTCCCCTTTGCATGCAACTCCTTACCAATGGTACCATATATATATATTCCTGATCATGCACATATTATAATAGCAAGCTTATAAAAGCTTATTCAAGATCTTATGCAATGATAAATTTTTTTCTCGATGGTTATATATATGTAGATATGCATAGAATCATGCATATATAGATATGAAGATATTATATATTTTACTATCTACTAATGGTGGATATTCATTGATGTCTCAGCCTCCATCCTTTTTTCTTTATCTTTTTTCATTTATAGAAGTGAGGGATATAGCTTTCTTTGTGAATAACTTTGATATTCGAGCTCATCTCTCTTTAACTCCAAAGCAGCCAATCAATCAACACATTTTCTAAAGAATTAAAGCCAGCATAACATTAATTCTAAACTCAGTAAAAGAAGAAGAAGAATGGAAAGTGACCCTCTTAGTTTTCCAAACATTTTTAAAAAAAATTAAAAGGATCCATAGCATCAATATGAAACTCTAGTGAGATTTTAAATGATAATTTTTTTTCATTGTCTAATGACATAATTACAATTTTTTTTTCAGCTGTGGAGGCTTATAGGCAGCAGCTACAGGCATATAGAGCGAACCTAGGTCCAAGGCCAGTGCTTGAAGAATTCATACCCCTCAAATACTCAACATCTGAAATCTCAGAGAAATCACCAAACAATTCTGATAAGGCAACTTGGATGGAAACTGCTCAATTATGGAGCCAAGCAAGTGATGGAACCAAACCACAATCCACAATTATATCCCCTAAAGAACCTGATATTGGATTCAATGTTAGTCCAAAACTAGCTTTAGATACCAAGCAGAGAAATGGAGGAGCCTTCCATCCATTCTCAAAAGAAAGGAACCCTTGCCCGAGTCCAACTTTACGGGCTCTTCCTGATCTAGCTCTTGCCTCCTCTGAAAAAGAGATGGAGGATAAGAAGTGCTTGGACACTGAGAATGGAATTTCTTGTCCTAGAAGAGAGAATATTAATGGTAAGGTTAGCAATGGAGGGGTGGTGGTTGAGCAAGGAAAAGGAGCTGGTAATTCATCAGAGGGGCAAACAAATGGTACAAACAATTCCTCTAACACCAATCAGACTCACAGGAAAGCAAGGAGGTGTTGGTCACCTGACTTGCATAGGAGATTTGTGAATGCTCTTCAGATGCTTGGTGGTTCTCAAGGTACGTAATATAGGGTTTAAATCTTTGATGAATAAGATAATACTATGATCATTTTGATATAGTAAAGCAAAAATAATAACAAATGGATTTTGATTAGTCTTAATCATGATGATGATCAAACTATCATTGTCACCATCAATATCTGCACCCATTATCATTGCTACTATAATAAGTCTAATTTAACAACAGTTACTATGATAGACCCATGAAAGTGATGTTGTAATTATTGTGAAAATTGTTATTTATCCCTATCATTGCTCATTTATTGTACTGATTTTTTGGGCAATGGAAACAGTGGCCACTCCAAAACAGATCAGGGAGTTGATGAAGGTTGATGGTTTGACCAATGATGAAGTTAAAAGTCACCTGCAGGTATCTCTCTCTCTCTCTCTCTCTCTCTGAGACATGCAGGCAGGGATTAAAGAGCCTTTGTACTATTTTAACCTCCCCTGACAAACGTACCACAGCACAATGCATTTTCTCTGAATGAATGTTGCAGTACAGAGTCACTACAGACTATAATATAACGATTTGTCTTTCCTTTTTCTCTTTTTGTACACAGAAATATAGGCTTCACACTAGACGACCAAGCCCAAGCCCACAAGCAGCTGGAGCACCAACACCCCAGCTTGTAGTCCTAGGTGGCATATGGGTCCCACCAGAGTATGCCACGGCAGCAGCAGCTCATTCAGGAGCCTCAGCACTGTATGGTGCACATCCAGGGTCTCATGCACCACCACACTATTGTGCATCACCAGTGCCACAAGACTACTATGGTGCACCACCACCACCCCCTCCAACCCACCACCAATTGCATCACCACAACCTCCACCACCAGCTACACGTCTACAAGACCACGTCCCAGGCCCACAGCTCCCCGGAATCCGACATCCGAGGCACGGGGGACCGGTCAGAGAGTATAGAAGATGGCAAGTCAGACAGCAGCAGCTGGAAGGGTGAGAGTGGCGAGAATAATGGAATGAGGGAGAGAAAAGGGTTGGTTGCACTTAGAGAAGATGGTGAGGAAAGCAATGGAAGTGGGATTACTCTCAAGTTCTAAGGCTAAAAGAGTTTTAGGATTAGAGAGTTTAGAAGAGTCTATTGCATGTTTGTAACTTTGTATTGTATCCATGTGTTTATTCTATTTTGTTGTTAACAAAAAAATACATGTTGGTAGCTAGAGGGGGGTAAAAAGGGCATAAGGAAAAAGTGAGTGTTTGTTTTCTTTTCCTTTTATGCTTTGATGTCCTACTAATTGGAAAAGATTGAAGATTGGATTATATGGTTTTTGACGTTTTCAGGTATATTTGCTTTTTGTATTTTGTGCACATGGATAATGACTGCCGGGACTACCTGTGTCCACCGGTGGACAAGAAATTACATGCTCTTTTTTTATGAGCAAAATAAATAAATAATTACATGTTTTCTTAGTTTTCACTCGTCGGCAAAATATTATGGACACAGTTCAGATGCTTTTACAGGGAGGAGGGGACTACCATTCAAACGGGTGGCTATCCTTCTGTTTTTCAAATCCATATCTTTAAAAGTTGGTATCTAGTTCCTTCTTTAAAGAAAAAGATAAACATATAAAATGTCCATAGTAGTGAATTTTTTGTGAAGCAAATAATCTGATAGAAACTGCAAAGATTTTACCACACTAGGAGGTAGATTTTAGTCGGTATAGGATTTTAAGTTGAACAATAATTGAGTAAAGACAGTGGTACATACATTGCATAATCAAACTAGCTTTCTCTCAATTATTTGGGGACTTAAAAAATTGGGTTACCAAGAAAGAGGCACCGAAAGTGTTTGCCAGATTTTCTTTCCACCCTGTGTCTCTCTCAGCTTTCTTAAAACATATAATTATAAACAGCGTTTTCTTAATTGCCTTTTCATTTTCTTGTTTAAATTAAACAGCATTTTAATTTTGACATTGCATGGTTAAAGTGTATGTCCCATATTGGCATTCACACTAGTTACAGATCTCAAGATCTTTTTTAAAGACCTAAAGTGTATATACCCGATATTCAAAAGAACATCATAAAAAAGCAATCTTCAGAGAGTTAACGATTGTCTGGCAGTGTTGGCATAACTGCCATGTCACAATCAACTTGTGCCTTGGTGAAAAGAAAAAAAGAATGAAACTAAGCTTTTTCATTAAACAAAGACAATGTAGAAAAAACACAGAAAACTAGAAAGCTTGATAATAAGGGAAATTGATAGTCTGAACATCATATATTAGTACAAGATATCTTCTCCAGTTGATTTGAAATTAACATGTACATGGGCCTAGATAGATCCACACAAATCTATACCAAGTGGCAAAAGCTACATGCTAACCCTAAAAGATAAAAGGTGTCACAGATCTGTGCTGAAACTTAAACAGGACATCATGCATTTCCAATTGCTAGGACCCCATATCCCTTCAGCCAACATCATCACCAACATCAGTTTCTAACATTGCCGTATCAACAAGAGTCTGCAAGCAAAATTTTGAGTTAACATTTTCTTTTTTTTTTTTTGGATAAACCAATAGTTGGGGGAGGGATTTGAATACTAATCATCTCTGTTGAAAACACCGTGAAGTGTCAGTTGAACTATAAGCTCTTGACAAAAGTTTAACACTAGGTGCCAAAATATATCATCCATCATAAATTCATGATCTAAAATACATTTTTTCATATGGTAGATAACAGGGGAGGGGAATAGAAGGTAAAAATTGCTCAAGCTCATTGGCAGACTTGATCCTATGCATAGACAAATACCACTACACTTCCCCCACCTTACCATGTCCAAAACAAGTATAAAAGGGAAAACCTTTTCACTATTTATTAAGCATATCTTAAACTGAGCAGTTGCATCATGTATCATCTATTGAATGCTGCTACAGCTACTGAAATTTGCAATTTAAACTACATTTTCCCTGCCCATAAATGGTAGGGGTATAGGCTAGAAATGCATCTTATCAACTCCTTATAATTAAAATTTAAATGCTTATCCTATGCTAGTTCCATATGTAACTGCACTTAAATATATATTATACCCTGAAGGCCGAAATGTCCACAGCCTAGAGATGAGATGAATGCTGCTTATAAGAAATGAATTTATACACTGTGTTTAACAAGATTGTGGGCATCATGCAAAAGCACAACATTTTATTCCAGACCACATAACAATAAAAAAATCAACAATGTTATTTACATAGCCTCCAAATAGCCAGAGAGACAAACCTGGAGTTCTTCTTCACAGCTTTTAAGTCTATCAGAGCAATCTTTCACTTGCAGAAAACATTTATAAAGCTGCGAAAATTCACAATAAGCAACCATTAATCCCAAGCAATGTCCAGAGGAGTTTCTTAATAACCAATTGATAACCAAAATGATTACCTTGGTCAACTGCACCTGACAGTATGAAGTGTGCTTCTTTGAAGCAATCAATGCATCCTCCAGTTTCTGCATTTATTTAACATATTTCCAGTGAGAACATGAAGGGGCATTAATGGACTTGGAGAAGTGATAAGAAAATAAAAATGGAAGGGCATATCAGCTAAAAAATAAGTGCAATATATTGGAACAAAAATTACCTTTGATTTTTTCTGTAAATCCAACACAAGATTCCGTTTCTCTACTAACCTCTCTTCGATCTGAGGAATCTGACAAAGAAAATAATTTTAGTTTCTTTTGCCACCAACACCACTGGTGGTAATGATAAAAAATAGAGAGTTTCAGGACAACTTTGGCAGGTCTGTTAAAGACCCTTAGATGGTGTTTCCCAGGCTGAAGTGTATAGCATGGCAGGGCATGTATGTGTCCGTGCGTGCAAAGCATGCTTTTATGTCCAATACTTTTGGTACATATTTCATAAATCAAATGCATAAGGTTCTGCCAAATAGGCAGCCAATTGGATGCACAACTTTGGTAACATGATCAATTAGTAAAAATATTAGCATGATTCTCTTAATTCAATTCTTAAAAGATATAACTAACCTCCTTTGTAAGTTCATCAAACCTCTGAGTTGATCTCTCCAGTTCTTCTTTTACCTAATAGTGCAAATAGGACAAGCAAGTAAAAGGGCCCCAAAATTAACATAGCAAAAGCCAATGCATGTAGTATACAACCTTATCAAGAAAATATAAAAAAGCTCAGCTTACCTGATTGTTGTAATCATCACTTGCTTCGGATGAAAGTTGCCTTCCACGTCTGTCATTAATACCAAAACTGCTGGAGAGAGTTTAGGGGGGGAGGATGATGAAAAGTGTAAGTGAATTGTCATCAATATCATCTAAGAGACTTAAAACCTCTCAACAGAATCACAGATGAAATTTTAAAACAAAGTGCCATGCAAAATTTGTACAGCACACAATACTTAACTTCCAGAAGCATTCAGAGTTACAATAAATACCAAGATGAATAAACTCTAGATGTGAAAATCCCATAGCACCTTGATTATCAGTGCTTTTTAAGGATTGTTTTATTAAAGGGGCTAATTAATGTACTCACATATCAGGGGACAACAACATATTGATTCTCAAAAAGTGTTGGTAATACTTATTCATGACTATTTGCTAACCAAGTGCATGGCAACTTTAAATTCACACAAATTCAAATCTCAATTCCCATCAAAGCCATATAGCACTGCCAGATTTAGAATTCCCATTTTTATGCTTTCAAAAAATCTAAACCATACTATTGACTGGGAAAAGAAGTTTTGAAACAATACAAAAAGGGCTAATCTTAAATAAAACCTCAGCTTAACGATTTCCTGCAAATCATTTTCTGTCACTAACAGCAAAGTTCCACCTTACTAGTACCACTCTCAGAGTTGAGCAAGCACTTGGGGCTACTACTAAGTTTTCATTTATACATATTCTCTAAGGTGTCTTTTAGAGTATCGCATCAATTACTTCATGTCAAAACCAAACACAAGCCCAGACCTTCTATTAATGGAGAGGAAAACATTAGAAGATACATACAAGCAATTTCCTTTTCTTTTCTTTCTTTTTTTTTTTTTTTTTTTTTTTTTTCCTGAATAAGTAATATGTGCACAAGTTAATTGACCCTAAAATGGATGAAAGCTTCTGTTGCTCATTCATAAAGCATAAAATATGTTCTGATATCAAAACACCAAAAAATGCCAAGACTTGACCAATGAAAATCATGTACATATAAAAAATGTATATTATAAACTAGAATCATTCGCACAGTAAAAAATATTTTACCCGTTCTGTCTCTTTGGCTGTTGATCTCTATCATTGTCAACACTTTTATCATGACCATTTGTCCTGTCCCACTCCCTCCCTTGTCCCAAATCCAAATCATGGTCTCTTTCCCACCCCAGGTCGTGGTTCCTGCTGTGTTCGTTATCTACCATATCTCTATCTTGATCTCGATCCCTTGAAAGGAACAGGTCTCTTGCTCGATCATGACCATGTGCATGGTCATGTCCTCTTTCTCTCTCCAGCTCACGGTCACGAGATCTATCACGCTCTCTAGACCAATCACCATTTCGATCCTGATACCGATCCCTATCATGATCATGACCCCTTTCTCGATCTCTACCTCTATCCAAGTCAGTGCCCCTCTCAACATTATGTCGAAAGCTTTCTCTACCAAAGTTGGATCTTCCACCTCTAGTCCTCACTCCATTCACTCTAACAACTCGTCCATCAATGGTCTAATATAAAGCTTTACAATGTCAAAGATCTAAAAATCTCAAACCGACAATAAAAAGAAAGTTTTAAATGTTACATTTATGGAAAATAATTCAATCAAAGCAAATAAGAAATGGAAAATTCACATACCCTGCCATTCATGTCATTGATGGCATCATTTGCTGCTCGAGGGTTTATGAAAGTAACAAAACCATAGCATTTTCCTTTAGTACTATGATCATTAATAATCTGCAGGCAAAATGGGTCAATAAACTTGTTCGTTATCCATCCTTAGCAATCAACCAATGTGTTAAGCAACAGGTAAAAAAACCTACATACAACCGAAAATTTGCTTGCTAGCAACGAGAGTTAACCAAATGGCCCACGCAATGAATTAGAAGAAAGATCATTCTACATCCATCATTCCACACAAGATTTGATGTCAAAAGCAATTAGTTACAGACTCAGCTGTCTCCAACCCCAAAACATACTAACCCACTAATTAAATTCAATCCAATTAATTCACATAGTCCACATTCAAAGATGTAAAATTTGATCACGAATTCCCAGCCTATTACGCCCACATGCCCCAATGCAGATCACTTACTTAAAAATACTTCAAAAAAACGCTTGCCATTCAGTTAGGTTCAGTACACAAAAATTAGTTCACATGGGCAATCTTGTTTTCACATAAAAAGGTTTTCCCAGGAAATTATTACAGCTAAAACACCTCCAAAAATGGAAAATTTGTGACCCCAAATGCCAAACAACACATGGGTCAGTTAAACCTTGCTATAAAAATATAACACAAGGCACGGTAATAACCATGAAAACAAAGCAAGAGAGGTGGTATCAATTAAAAAACAAGCAGATAAACCGTGACATAAAACCCTAAAATACGAGAAAGAATGAAAACGAAAATCAGAAGCGAAATCAAACTCATATGAGAGTGTGTGTTACAGAGAGAGGGAGAGAGATGGTTTGACCTTAACGTCAAGGATGGCACCGTAAAGCTCGAAGACTCTGTGGATGCTGTCCTTGGTGGCATCGTACGGCAGTCCTCCCACGTATATTGAGCTCTCATCGTCAATCGTCATTTCTATGGCGTTGTTGTTACTTGTTAGCAAATTAATAAGGTTAAATACTTAAATTTCTAAGTAATTTACTTGTCATCAATCTTTAGCTTTGATGAGTCACAAGCAAAATTTTAGAAACCGGGCTTGTGCCCAAGTGGTACCCGGTTTATCATGAAACCTTTAGTTCGGAGGGTTCGAGCTCCCGCAATAACAAATTATCTAGCAAAAAAAAAAGCAAAATTCTAGAAAATTTTGGAATTTTTGGACTTCAACATTTTTTTTTTTTGAAATGGATAACATTGGATTACTGGACTATGTCATGATCTTTCTTTTTCTTTTTCTTTTTTTAATTCAACTTTTTTTTTCCTATGAATTTTTTTTTTTTTTTTTTTTTGGGCATAGAACTTATATTAAGATTAATAATCATAAAGATTACATAACATTTGTCCATACATAAGGCTTCTTTGGATTGAGGGGGGAGGGAAGAAGAGTAAAGTAGAGTTAGTTGAAAATAAATTAATTTTGGGTCAATTTTACTCTACTCTACTTCCCTTCAATCCAAACAAACCATAAATATTTTTTTTTTGAACATAAACGGACCATAAATATTACACATACTCCAAATGGGAAAGTTTATAAACAAATAATTTGACCAAAAAAAAAAAAAAAAATTACACTTGTTAATGTAACAAATTGTGAGTGGTAAGTAAAAAACGATGTCAACAGTATGTCTAAATGAGAACCAGTGAAAACTTGTTAACTCAATAAATGTGAAAAAAAAAATTGTCAAATATTTTGTATATGTATTACTCTATACTTAAAGCCCTACAAAGACACTTTATAGTTTATACACACATACACAAAGTCATAAAATACAAGCACTTTATCTTCTCGGGGGTAAAACCCACCCTATCCCAAAAAAAGTAGTACTGAAAAAGGTGTGGCAAATATCGTATAGCACTACTCACTCGGATTGAGAAATTAAGCAGATTATTTTTAACATCAGCCATTGGATCAAAGATGTTAAAAAAGTAAAAAATTTAAAAGTGAAAAAATGAAAGAAGTATTTGTGAGTAAATGAAGGCTATTGCACGATTCAAATTCATTCTCACTACACTTGTTTACACCCATTTTTCTACTAATTTGTCTACCATCCTATTCACCTCTAGGTAGACATGATTAAGCAAGGGGGACAGAGTTTCCATCTACATTAGATATCTGCAATCCAAGGTTAAATTAGTTAGTATAGGTAAGTAATCCATATAAGATGTGGTGAGCCATTTGTGGCATTGGAATTATTAGAACAATTTTTCACCTTTGAGAAATTATTGTGAGATTAGACGTCATTGTTGTTTGGAACAATGTTCAAATTGGATCTGGTGTTGGTTGGATTGTTGTGAGATTAGATGTTGATGTTGTGTATTTTGTGTTTCATTATGTTAGATTTTGTGAGAAAATTCTATTGTGTAATGGAATTCTTGAGTAATTGTATAACCTCCGTGACTTTATGTACCAACCAAATACCAATAAAACCATTTTTGAAGTATTTTCATAAATGAAATTGAACACCAAAAAAACAAGTAGTTTTTCTCAAAAAGTTTTCTGTAAAAAAATAGTTTATGTCGGAAAAAAAGATAGCCTAATGAAAGCATATGATTTTATTATAAATTTATTATTTATTGCAAAATCTCATATCTCAATTGTACAAGATTTTTTTTTTTTTGAAACATCAATTGTACAAGATTAAATATGTCTAAATAAGTAGTAAATAGATCTTTTTCACGTTCATTATACGAAAAATAGTTTTCTATATTCAACGCATACTTCCTTTTGGTCACCAAAAAAATAAAAATAAAAATTCATACTTCCTTGAGTTCCTTATTTAAAAAAAAAAAAAAAATATATATATATATATATATATATATATCTATGCATGGGATAGTTCAATTTCCCTTTTGAAAATAAAATTGTATATGTAGGCTCTTAATATCCAGCCCACTTTAATGGTTCTAGTCCACACCTAATAATGGACTCGCAATTACCTATTTGAATGCGGGTACATACAATGGACCCAAATTTTGTCAAGAGAGGCCCGAGTAATAGCCCTATAATAAAACAAGAGTCTTATAACTAGTGCCCTCCTTAGCCTGTTGAATGTTGATGCTTATAATTTTTTTCTTTTAATTTAAATTATGAAAGATGCTTGTAATGTTTTAAATATTATTTCGGTGACCGTTTTATATTTATTTACTGAAATAAAAAATGTCAATACTAATGTTTTGATATATCATTTCAGGATAATATCTATTTTTATAAACACAATTTTGAAAACAAAATAAAAAAATTTAATTACTAATTATGAAATTATAGCATAAGTTTTATCAAAAGAAAAAGGTTTGCCAAATAAAATTTCATACACTATTTTTTTGGGGGTAAATAATAATAATAATAAACAAAAATATGAAGATAAACCACATTTGTTCCTTAAAGTTTGAGGAATTTTCTAATTTCGCTCTTAGAATAATAAATATTCAAAATTAGAGATTTGTTCTCTAAATAGTGTAACATCATTTTATTTAGTCCTTAGTCCTTACATAAATTTGGACGTTTATTGTGTCATTTGAAAATTTGAATAGGGTCATTAAAAAAGAAAAACGTAAATTATATATTTAGTCCATAACCTTTAAACTGTATATCAATTTGATTCTTAACATTTCAAATGTATTAGTTTAGTTCTTAACCTTTTGGTATTGTGTCAAAATGTTCCATGCCGTTAAGTATTATATGCCACGCAAGCTGCCACATGTCCTTAAATTTTTTTTTTTTAATTTTTTTTTTAATGTAGCTTATATTGACATGGGTTAAATACCCAAGAATTCAAAACTCAACTCAACTCACAATAAACCATATTTAGCAAATAGCTCAAATTTCTTGCTAAATCACAATTGGGATTTAGGACAACATCCCAGGTTAGGAGTAAATCTCTTTGTTCTTGTGTCTTTCCACAATTGAACTATGTTTAGCAACATAGTTTGCAATCTGATTTCCTATTTTGTAGGTGACAGGACCAACGAACCTTCTTGCCTAGACGAATCCATTAGGCACCTTCGTCCAAAAAAGGCAATGGAGCCATATATAAACAATCCTCAAAACCAAATAAGGTACACATTCTAATATACATACATGTCGTAGCTCTGATATCTTGAGTTCTCATATTTTCCTTGAGCTTCTATATGCTAACTTTATCATCGAAGACTCTATGGCAGGCACCACACCGATGACCATCCAAAGAGGATTCTTCTCACGACAATTGCAGGCACGAAGATGAGGTTGTTGGCTTGTCTGGACAAATCTATTCGACTGATGATTACTACATCATCAGTTTGGCGCTGTCTGTGGGAATGACATTTTTGTACTTAGGTTCGAGAGCGTAGTTCCATTCAACTCACAAGTCCAGATGGAGTCCAACACTCCCTAAGATTCTGTAGCATTAGCTCTGCAAATCCAGACACTCATAGCCAGTGTGGAGGAGCTTACTAGACAAAATCAGGAGATGAGGTTGCGACTGTAGCAATAGAAGAACTGGTCTGGGACCAACCGGGATGACGATGAAGATAGCCAAAGAAGGAATGACCGCCAAAGACCCGCCACTCTAGAAGGACCGAGCTCGAACCTTCTTAGGGAAATGAGAAAAGAGATGGATGAGCTGAGGAGCGCAATTAAGGAAAAAACAGACTGAAGCTTGGATAGGATGGTCAAAAGGATGGATTCACCCTTCATGGCAACGGTCTTGGAATGCCCAATGTTGTCAAAGTTTCGTCTACCTCAGCTCGAGCCGTTTGATGGGTTGAAAGACCCTCTGGATCACCTCAACATTTTCAAGATAACTCTAGGTCTTCAACAGTCCCCTGACGAGATACTGTGTCATTCTTTCCCCACCACTCTCAAAGGAGCTGCGAGGGAGTGGTTCACGAAGTTACCAACGTTGTCCATCGACAACTTTGAGTAGTTGGGCAATTCCTTCTTATATCACTTTCTCGGGGGACAACACCCAAGAAGGCCAGCAGACCACCTGCTTACCATTAGACAAGGAGAAAAGGAGATCCTGAGGTTATACGTGAAGCGTTTCATTCGAGAAACTTTAGAGGTGGATGAAGCGAATGACAAAGTATATGATGTGCATGAAATATATACGATAAAGTACTCACATATCTACATATTTAGCCTTACTTTTATGTTATTTTGTGACTGATTATATAATATCTTTGTGTTGTAGGTAACAAGGGCTTTCCATGCAAAGTGGGGCTAGGCCAATTGAATCAAGCCAACTTACATCCAGCCAGGCATGAATTCAAGAAAAGACCAACCCAATTAAATTTAAGTCCAATTGGAGCAAGGAATCAAGGGAAATTTGCACCAAATCCAAGTCCAATTCGGATTAGGATTCCAGACTGCACATCAGTTAGTATTTTTGGCATAACTTTCGGCTCAGATGTTCAATTGAGATGATTCAAGTTGAGCTAGAACGTTAACTTAAAGGGCTACAACTTTGTAGTTTACCAAAAGTCCAAATTCTGACGTTAAATGGGCCAAAACCGTCGGTTAAATGAAGCCTAAAAATCTGGGATTTTCCCCAAACGGGAATTCAACTTGTAATAGGATTCCTTGACCTATTTAAAGGCTCTTTAGGGCAAAATTCAGGGGGCTGAGACTAGTGCTAGGGCTGGGGGCTGTACATAGAGAGTGCGACTACTTCTTTGGTTTTCTTCCATGACAGTTAATTTTATTTTAATTCTCTAGTTTAATGTTTAGTATTTTATTTTTGTGTTTTCTTTCAATTACTATGAGTAGCTAAATTTATAATTAGGGTTGAGAATGAAACCTTGTTAAGGATTATTAGTAATATTTATGTGATTTGATTTTTCCCACAATAGTTGTTCTTTAATAATTTAAATTGTTCTTGCTTCATATCAATTGACTAAGATGGGATTCTAGATATGAGTTCAATAATTTTTTTCTCATGATTTAGGATTTGTCTTAATTAATTAAATGCTTGGTTTATTAATTCTTGATTATAAAATTGGATATCATTTGTGATTTGTTTGTCAATGAATACAATTTATAATTTGATTTTTAGAATTGGATATATCTTGTGATTTGTTTGGCTACGGGTACAATTGATGATTTGGTTTTATACTTAAGAAGCGAAGAAGAACATGTTTTAGATTTTTAAACATAAGTTTTAATGATGATATTTTCCATGATAGCAAGATTGATTTCTGGATTATCATGTAGTGAGTTGGGAAAAATTAATGATCATAAATATATGCTCTTACAAGGCGGATTCCAAAACCTTAATTCCTTTCTCTTGATTGTTTACATCTTTTTATTGCTTTATATCTTTTGCTTAGTTTAACTATTTGCTTAGTTTTATTATTTGTTTAGTATATTTAATTGCAAACAACCAATTTTTATTAAACTAGATTAGGATTAATTTGGTTAAGGTTTAATTAATTTTCCTACGTTCATACAAGTTCCTGTGGGTTCGACCTCGTTCTTGTCCAACTATACTTCGGTACGGTTCGCACACTTGCGAGTACTTTAAAATTTCACAACAGTATAGCTAACAACCTTTAAGGTTGGTTTGAAGTCTAGGGAGTTCGTGGTCTCACTCGTGAATAGTCCCCCTAAGACAATGGTGGAGATGCTCCTGAAGGTGCAGAATTACATGAACACCGAGAATGCCCTAGCAGCAATAGAAGATGTAGAGAAGTCCAATGGGAGGGAAAGAAAGGAAGAAGACTAGAGGTGACGAAAAAGGGAGCGGACAGATAGTCAGAATACTGACGGGAATAAATGGAAAGATGATAAAACCCCCTGGACGGTAAATTCACTCCTTTAGTTATGCCTGTTGATAAAATTTTGGCGTAGATTAAAGATGAGCATTACCTCAAATGGCCAAGGCCATTGCACTCATCACCCAATGTGCGTGAAAAGAAGAAATATTACCGTTTCCACAAGGATCATGGCCACTACACAGAAGATTGCAAAGACCTAAAGGAGCAAATAGAGGAACTCATCCGGAAAGGGAAGTTGCAGAAATATGTCAAGAAATGAGACTCTAGTAGATCCAGAGATAATAACAAGGACAAGCACGAAGCCTCTCCGAGGGATGAGGACCACACGTCCCATCGTCCATAGAGTGTGATCGGGGAGATAAAGACGATCACAAGAGGGCCAACCACAAGAGGTTCGTTTAGATCCCTTAAGAAATCACAACAGAAGCAGGTGAATAGCATCCACAGTATACCACCCCTGAAGTAGAGACGGACGGATGGATAGAGATAACCTTTTCTCGGAAGAAGACGCCAGAGAAGTGAAGTAGCCGCATGACGACCCCTTGGTTATAATGCTTATGATAGAGGGGTTCAACACCATGAGAATCCTTGTGGACAACGATAGCTCCGCGGACATCATCTATCTCTCTGCTTTTCAACAGTTGAAGTTAGATCCAGGAAGACTGCGTCCCTTCAAGTCCCCTTTCGTTAGCTTTAGTGGGGACATAGTGTATCCCAAAGGCATAGTGACATTGATGGTTACAGTAGGGTCTTACCTGCGACAATTGACTCGTCAGCTAGACTTCCTGGTGGTAAACTATCCTTGTTCATACAACATGATCATTGGGAGGCCTACACTCAATCGTTGGAAGGCAGCCACATCCACTTATTGCTTGAAGGTAAAGTTCCCAACAGAAAATGGTATAGGCAAGGTAAAAGCATGGTTTTGAAATTCGGACCGGACTGGTCGGTCGGACCGCGGTAACCGGGAACCGTCTATCATTCCGGTTTTTTAAACTACCAAAACCGAAAATTTTAAATTTTCAGTGAACCTTTCGACCCGTGGTCAAACTGCCCGATTTTCAAAACCGGACACGGGTCTGACGGTTCCCAAAAAATCACAAAACAAACATTGCAAAAAATAATCTCCAACATCAGATCTTCCCAGAAAAAGAAAAAAAGGAAAACAAGTAAAAACAAAGAAAAAGAAAAGAATAGAAGACTATGGAAGAAAGGCTACAAATCTGCTTCTGGCTTCTGCATATGCATCTACATCTGTATCTGCATCTGCATTTACTTTTGCTTCTTCTTTATTTGTTGAAAAATTGTGGAAGGAGACTGTTGTTTGTTTGAAAACTGTGGAAGAAATAACAGAGGTAGAGAGAGGCGAAGTCTGTTGGGAAAGCAAAAAGAATAGAAGACAAAAGTCCATAAGGTTTGAAGTCTGATCATGTGGTGTGGCTTGAGGAAACGTGTAACTTTGATCATGATGCTTGGGGAAATGTGTTAGTGGTGTTAGGTTTCTCATGAGATCTCATGAGTCATAAGTTTTTTTTCTTCTCCTTTTATCCAGCACAGCACAGCCAACTTATTAAGGTTTAAGTTTATTATTTTTTAGTTATATTTTTTAAAACTTTTTTTGTTATATTTATTTATTATTTTTTAGATATAATGTTTTAAAATCTTTTAAATAACAAGAAAAAATCTAACAAATATCATATTTATCGTAAATTAAGATATATTTGAATCTCTATAAGTACTAATTTAGTCAATATTACAAAATTTTAAGCATTTATTTTAATTATTTTGTATTAAATATTATTAATTTAATACAATTTAATTAAGAGAAAATAGTATGGGATAATTACACATAACCCACCTGTGGTTTGGGCGAAAATCACTTTGCCTACCCGTGGTTTGAAAAGTGTCACTTAACCCACCTGAGATATGTTTCCATCAATCTCCGTAACCCACCTCGGTCTCTGCCGTTACAAAAACACCTTTTAACCCCAAAACAGAACATAACGCGAATCAAAACACCCAAAATCAAAAACTTTTCGAGAGAGGGACCTAAGGTGAGATCAGCTTGTTCTTCGTGGTTTGGAGCATCTAGAGGGGGAGCAAACAGTTGTTTTGCATCATTGAAGCTAGGCAAGGTATGTGTGACTGCTGTTCATCGTGACCCACCCACGTAATTAGAGTTTGTAAAATTTTCTCAAAATTTTTCCATCTTTGATGAAGTGGGTCTTGGTGTTGGATTCGTTATAGAGGCGCTACACCGAGGGAAGATGGTCCTGCTTAAAGGAGGGTGATCCGGGGAGATCAAGAAAATCAAGGGTGGGTAGAGAACGAAGAGCTTGTGCGTTAGTGGCAGGCCACAAGTTGTAAAGTACAGAGGCCAAAAAGGCAGAAAGAAGAAGGGAAAGCAGAGTAGTCAGAGGAGGAGAAGCGGTGGGAGAAGAGAGACCAAGCGAGGTACATGGTGGTGGCGGTGAGGGCTCCGCAGCCAACGCCAAAGAGGAGAGTGACGACGACACTCAAGTTGTCCTTGGTGCGGTCACGGAGGGAGCTGAAGTCGTAGGAGCGACGATGACACTCAAGATGTTTTGGGTTTTATTTTGATTTATAGCTCTAGTTTTGATGTTTTTTGTTGGTATTGGCTGTGTTTTGTAAAGAGTTTGAGTTTTATTTGAACTGGGTTTCGAAAATTTTGTTCATTTCGATTCATAGAAATGGTATGGGATGTGTTTGATTTAAATCTTCTGTGCCATGTGAGTATTGAAGAGATTTTGAGGTTTCCTGAACTGGGTTTTGACTGTTATTGTGAATGATGATGTTTATTTGGGTTTACTCAGCACAATGGGGCTTGGTACTGCCGAAGAAAGAAGTATACTTCAGTGCAATATAGGAAACAAGAGTCCTGTTTTGAAGGGCAATATTGTATAGTTTGGTTATTTGTGTAGGTTGATCTGGGTTTTATTTTTTTGGATATGTTCTTCATGTTCAAGATTTATGTGAATTAAGAGAGATCAATACCACTTTTTGATTTTATTTCTCTTATATTTTTGTGCTATTTTTTTGTTTTGGGAGGAGAGAGACATGAAATTTGAGCTAAAATATCTATTTACCTCTGATTTTAACAGAGGTGGGTTACGGAAAACAAACGGATCATACCTCAGGTGGGTTAAGTGATACTTTTCAAACCACGGGTAGGCAAAGTGATTTTCACCCAAACCACAGGTGGGTTTAGTGTAATTATCCCAAATAGTATTTACAAATGACCTAACTTTTTCCTATAAATTTTTATGTAATTTTTCAATTTTTATTAATTTAATATATTTATTTATATTTTAAGTAATTATTAAATTAATTATGACGTCATCACGGTTCAACCCCGATTTGACCTCGGTTCGACCTCAAAAACCTTGAACCTCTCCCTTTTACGGTTCAATGAACGGTCCGGGTCTGAAAACCTTGGGTAAAAGGAGATCAAGTGCTAGTTAGGGAATGCTACCAAGCAGTGTTAGCTGCGAAGGAAAACCATATGTGGATGATCGAGGAGAAAGAGGAAGAAAAGGTGGAAGTCCTGGAAAGTGTGGAGCTAGTAGACGGAGAGCCAACAAAGACTATAAGGGTAGAGACGACCTTGAGTACAAAGATGAGGAAGAAACTAGTCCAATTCCTCAAGGAGAACCTGGACGTCTTTGCATGGAGCCACGAGGATATGCTAGGCATATCCACAAAGATCATACAATGCAAGCTAAATGTAGACCCCAAGAAAAAGCCCGTCCAACAGAGACGACAAGTTTTTGCTCTAGAACGAAACCAGGCAATCATGGACGAAGTCAATAAACTGCTCGCAGCGGACTTCATTCGCGAGGTCTACTACTTGGACTGGCTAGCCAACGTCGTCCTGGTAAAGAAGGCAAATGGAAAGTGGAGGATGTGCGTAGACTTCACGAACCTAAACAAGGCCTCCCCAAAGGACAGCTTTCCCCTGCCAAGGATAGATCAGCTGGTGGATTCCACAGCAGGACATAAACTCCTGACGTTCATGGATGCATTCTCGGGGTACAACCAGATAAAATTGGCAAAAGAAGAACAGGAGAAAATTGTTTTCATCACAAGCTAAGAGCTCTTCTGCTACAAGGTGATGCCTTTCGGTCTGAAAAACGCGAGAGCGACCTATCAGAGGTTAGTAAACAAAATATTTAGCAAAAAAATCGAGAGGAACATGGAAATGTACATGGATGATATGCTCGTCAAGAGCAAGGAAGAGTCTGCACACCTGGACGACCTCCAAGAGACGTTCGCTACTCTTAGGCAGTATCAGATGAAGTTGAACCCCAGCAAGTGCACCTTTGGGGTAGCTTCTGCGAAGTTCTTAGGGTTCATGGTGTTCTAGAGAGGGATAGAAGCAAATCCAAAGAAGGTGCGAGCCATACTAAAGATGACGTCACCCAAGATCGTGAAAGAAGTCTAGAAACTCACAGGAAGGATAGCAGCACTCAACAGGTTCGTCTCTAAAGCAATGGAAAAGTGTCTTCCCTTCTTCAAAACACTAAAGCAAGCCTTCACCTGGACGAAAGAATGTGAAAAAGCCTTCTAGTAGCTCAAACACTACCTGAGCAATCCACCCCTCCTAAGCTCATCCAAAGAGGGAGAAGACCTGTATTTATACTTAGCAGTGTCAGTTACAGCTGTAAGCGCAGCCTTGATTCGGGAGGAGGATGGAATGCAACTCCCAGTCTACTACGTTAGTCAAGCCTTCCAAGGAGCTGAAGCAAAATACCCACGGATCGAGAAGATTGCATTCGCCTTGATTGTAGCTTCTAGGGGTGGCAAAATCCGACACAACCCGCGAAGCCGACATGACTAACCCATTTATAAATAGGTATGGGTTGAGGTTAAACGAGTTCGGGTCATATTCAGGTTGACATGGCTGACCCGTTTATTAAACGGGTCATGTTCGTGTTCATGTTTAACATGTTTAACCCGTTTGACCCGATTAGCTTATAAAGGTAATTTTAATATTTTACCCTTATAATCTAAGTATATAAGCTTATCTATCATCTCTTCTCTTGAGTCAGAACCTAACCTCATGCCTCTCTCAATTTATTGTCTTTTCGTTTTCATCGTTAGTCTTTACTCTTTGTCTCCAACTCTTCTTTTTCTCCTCAAAACTCCAACCGATCCTCTTTACACTTCTACAGATACATTGAATCTACAATATAAAATCAAAACCCTAGCCTTCCCATGTCTCTCAATCCTCTACTCTCTCTTCCCCTCAAATCCCTAGTCGACCTTTTTAGTTTCTCTTCCTCTCAAAACCGTGGCTAGCCTCTCTACTCTATGTTCTTCTTCACGACTTCACAGCTTTTTTACCAGTTCACTTTCTTCAGCTTTCAACCATCGAATCCACTACCAAGGTATATATGTTATATATTTTTGTTTTGTTTTCTTACTAATGAAATTTCAAAAATTGTAGATCTTTTTTATTGTGTCAATCATTATCATGTTGATTGTTTAGTGCTAATAGTAGACTTGTTTTTTTTTTTTTTTTTTTTTTTTTTGTTGATTTTAAAATAATTGGGTCTTGCTCTGATTTATTTTCAAGTTTCTTTGTATCTATCATCTTAAAATAAAATAATTGTAGATCCGTTCCTTTATTTTGTTAATCACTATCATGTTGATTATTTTCTCTTTTTTAAAATAGAAAATAGAAATTTTATTACATTAAGTATAATAATCAGTACATAAGAACCATATACTGCAGAAAACAAACAAGATAATAAACAATACATAAGAACCAGATACAGGGGAAATTAGACCTATTTTTGCAGAAAACAACATTGCAGAAAATTGATATTGCAGAAAAACAAACACAGCAGAAAAACTGTGCAAAAAAAAAAAAACAGACACAGAAAAAAACAAAGTAGAAAAACTGTGTAGAAAAAATAGACACAGAAAAAAAAACTATGCAAAAAAACAGATTGTAGAAAAATCCATTTGTTTTTTGTGTTAATCACCATACTACTAATTTTTAATACTAATGGTAGATCTGTTTACTGATAAAAAAAATAAAAGTAGATCTGTTTATCTCTTTTTTTTTTTATTTTAAAATAATCTATCTTGCTCTCTAATTTCTTTTCAAGTATTTTCTGATTTAATCATCTTAAAATAAAATAATTGAAGATCAATTTGTATTTTGTGTTAATCACTGTAATGTTGACTGTTTAGTACTAATAGGCATAGTAGATTTGTTTGTTTGTTTTGTTGATTTTAAATTTATTTGTCGTTCTTTATGATTTCTTTTCAAGTTTATTGGTTTTTGTCATCTTAGAATTACTAAATTTCTAATCAATAATTTTTCTTTAAATTGGCCTAGATGGAAAGTGATGAGATGATACCTATTGAAATTAAGTATGAAGGAGAGGACATTGACTTAGAAGATGAACTTGATGAAACGGCTGAACTTCCTCTGCTAAAGAAGGCCAAGACTAAGTCTAAGAATAAGACAAATAACAAAGACAACAAAAGGAGGAGGATTTCATATGTTTGGAGTTTCTTTGAGCTGCTTCCTACAAAAGATGAAGAAAAGCCTACATGTAAATGCAAGAAGTGTGGAAAGGAATATATTGCTGTCGGAGCATACGGTATAGGAAATTTGAAGCACCATTTGGATGTATGTCCAAGAAAAGACACAAGGGATGTTGGCAAGCTTATACTTGGCCAAAATGCAATGTCTATAAGTTCACCTAAATTTGATCCTGCAAAATTTAGGGAGTTGTTATGTGCTGCTATTACAATGCATGAATTACCTTTCCGATTTGTTGAGTATGTTGGTATACGGGCAATTTTTTCTTACTTGTGTGTTGATGTCCCTAATATCTCTAGAAATACTGCTAAGAATGATTTGGTTAAGATGTATAAGAGGGAAAAAGAAAGGATGAAATCTGTCTTGACATCTGCTCCTGGTAGAGTTTGTTTGACATCTGATTTGTGGACTTTTATAGCTACTGATGGTTATATGTGTGTTACAGCTCATTTTATTGATGCTAATTGGGTCTTACAGAAAAGAGTGTTAAACTTTTGTCATATGCCACCACCACATAATGGTGTCTCTTTGTTTGAAAAGGTCTATAAATTGCTATCTATGTGGGGTATTGAGAATAAGATTTTTTGTGTGACATTGGACAATGCTTCTTCCAATGATGTTTCTATTGACATGCTAAGAACTCAATTGGTAAATAAGAAAGCACTTGTTTGTAATGGTGAATTTTTTTCATCTTCGTTGTTGTGCTCATATTCTCAATTTGGTTGTATAAGATGTTTTGAAAGAAATTGATGTTGTTGTCCAAAAAATTCATGAAAGCATTAAGTATGTAAGAAGCTTACAAGGGAGGAAAAAAAAAGTTTTTATGAATCTATTAAACAAATGGATTTGGATGGTAAGAAAGGTTTAAGGCAAGATGTGCCTACCAGATGGAATTCTACATTTTTAATGCTTCAAAGTGCTCTCTATTATCGACGTGCTTTTCAACACCTAGAGTTAACTGACTATAATTTTAAGCATTGTCCTACTGTTGATGAATGGAAAAAGGCAGAAAAAATCAAGAAGTTCTTGGCTATTTTTTATGATGCTACATTGGTCTTTTCTGGCACAAAATATCCAATAGCTAACTTGTATTTTCCACAAGTTTTTATTGTTTATTTTACCTTGAAGAAAGAAAGTGATAGTGAGGATGAGTATATGAGAAAAATGGCAGATCAAATGCTTGTGAAATTTGAGAAGTATTGGATAGAGTTTAGTGTTATGTTGGCCATAGCAGTGGTCTTGGACCATAGGTATAATCTGCCTTTTATTGATTGGTGCTATCAAAAGCTTTATGGGTATGCTAGTTCACTCCAATATTTGAAGGTTCATGAAAAATTATTTGCTTTGTTTAGAGAATATGTGAGTAATGTTCCTACACCTTCAACATCTTCTGGAATGGCTGGTTAAGCTACTCAAGAAACTGAAGAACAGTATGCTAATGAGGGATCTTTGTCTATGATGCAAGTATGTTATTTTTTTGTTGTTCTTTTTTTTTTTTTTTTAATTTATATTATGACATTAAAATTCTGCTTAGATTAACATTTATTATTATGTTTTTATATGTAGGAATTTGATTCCTTTCATAGTATGGATGTGGGTAGGCAAGCACAAAAAACACAATTGGAGTTCTACTTGGATGAACCAAGAGTGGATAGGAATGCAAAACTAGACATACTAGCTTTTTGGAAAGGAAATGAATTTTGGTATCCAGAACTTGCTGCCATGGCTCGTGATATTTTGAGCATTCCTATTTCTACGGTTGCCTCGGAATCCACTTTTAGTGTTGGGGGACGAGTCATTGATCAATTCAGGAGTGCACTTAAGCCTGATGTTGTGGAGGCATTGGTTTGTACAAGAGAATGGTTATATGCATATATAGGTAATGTATTTTTTATTTACATGTTGGCTAAATGAGTTTTAAGTTTTATGATGATTTAAAAAAAATAAAACTCTAATTATAGGATAGATATAAATGGGAAACTTTGTCTCAAGTGAGATGATTCACCTGATTGTGCTTCAGTGCAAACAACATTCCATACTATTATCTTTAAAAGTCAAATTTCATTTTGATGATAAATCTGGTAGAATGCTTCATTTTCCCTTTCAATGTTCTACTCCACTACCCATTTTATGGTCTGATATACGTTATGAATCATGGTAGCAAGGTCTGATTGACGTTATGAGTCATGGCAGCAACTTATGACCCAATCCCCAGTGAACTTACAGATTAAGGAAAGAATGAATATTTGCCTAATCAACTTTTTCTTCTATGTTCATGTTAAATGAAAATGTTATTGGTAATGCCCCTTTCACTGGTCTTGTATAACACTATAACAGTAAGTTAGAGAAACCTACTAGAAATTTGTGTTGGGTTCTAATAGGTTTTAATTTTGTTTTGTTTTTCTGTAATTTAGTATATGATGTGATACCTTCATTGCCATAAAATGTCAAATAGTAGTATAGAACAATAAACCAAGGTCTTAGTTTCCCCTGGATATAAATTGTTGTATAGATGTTGTTTTGGCAGAATACATTTGTTTATAAATGTTGTTTTGGCAGACTTGGTAGACATCACAAGTTCATTACTAGTAATTACTACTATGCGAATGACTGTTATTTATTTAATTGATTCACTTGCTTGATTATCCACAGTTTCTAAATTTCTTATTTATAATGCTTTGATAATTTTTTAATGATTCATTAATTTTTTTTGATGTAGAACTTGCACAATCACAATTGAAAGAGCTCACTGAAGATATAATGAACATGAATATCAATAAGGATGAGCATAAGGAAGACACCTCTTCAATGGAACCCTCAATGGATCTAGTCCCTTAATCAATGATGACTTTTACTTTTTGATATGGCACTTGGATGTTTGGACTTAGATCTTGCCATCATGGATATTTTGATATGCCATATATGTAATCATTCTGGTTTTTAATTTCTTAATATGTAATGTCTTTAAAGTTTTTTATATGGAACTTGGATGCCATGTAGTAATTTTGGTTTTTATTTTTATTTATTTTTTATTATGGAACTTTGACATATTATTGAATTTGATTGTATGGAGGTTGGAACCTTTTGGACTAGTAATTTTATTTTGAAGGAATGAAAGAATATTTGCTTTCGTTATTATTTGAATTTTTATTACTTGATTTATGGTTGAATTATAATTTTAGATATATGAGAGTTGATAACAGGTTATTTGGGTTAAGTTTAACCTATTAATTAAACAGGTTGTTCGGGTCAGTTAGGATTTATTATTCAAACAGGTTATTAATAGGTCATTTGTGTCAACCCTAATATGACCTACTAATTAAACGGGTTAAACGTGTCATGTCGAGTTACCCGTTTAATAAATAGATCGTGTTAGGGTTGAGGAATCCTGACCCGTTTATTAAACAGGTCGGGTTTGGGTTGACCCATATAACATAATACTTACAGCTCAACCCGACATGAACCCGACATGCAAACACGAATTGCCACCCTTAGTAGCTTCACAAAAGCTGCGCCCCTCCTTCCAGGCGAATCCTATCCTAGTGATGATGAACCAACCCATAAAGAAATCCCTGAACAAGCCTGAGTTGCAAGAAGGATGATTTAGTGGGCAATCAAACTTAGCTAGAACAGCTATCAAGGCACAAGCACTAGCAGACTTTATCTCAAAATTCACAGTCCCGGACGAGGCAAAAAGATGGACGATCTAGACTAACGGGTCGTTAGCCCGGAAGAGGGGTGGAGTAGGGGTCATTAATTCATTATCATCACCCCAGAAGGAGAGACACCCAAATACGGAGTTCAGCTGACGTTCCCGGCCACCAACAACGAAATCGAATATGAGGGAATACTGACGAGGCTAAGGGTTGGGAAGGTGCTGGGTGCCAAAAACTTGCTTCTCTAGAGTGATTCAAAGCTAGTTGTGGGGAAAATAAAGGGGGAATATGAAGCAAATGAGGAAAGAATGTAGAAATACCTGAGGTTGATGAGGCATTTGGCATAGGAGTTTGATCGGGTAGAATTCACACAAGTCCCTAAAAGCCAGAATATGGGGGCAGACGAACTAGTGAAGCAGGCGTCATCAGAGGCAGGACAGACGAGTACAGACTTAAAGATGGCAGTCCAGAAACGTCCCAGCATCGTAGAGGTCCTCACCTTCGCAATCTAGAGTGAAACAGCTGGATGACCTTAATCCTATCCTTCCTTCAAGACGGACGGCTCCCACAGGACGTCGAGGAGGCTAGGAAAGTCAGGAAGAGGACAGCCAGGTTCACTATCCTAAACGATGTCCTATATAAAAGGGGTTTCTTCATGCCCTACCTGAAATGCGTTGACGAGGGTGAAGCCAAATACATTTTTGGAAGAGATCCATAAAAGAATATGCGGAGACCATGCAAGCCCAAGATCCCTGGTGAGTAAGATTATCAGAACAGGTTACTTCTGCTCTACTATGCAGAAGGATGCCAGGGAATTCATCAAGAGATGCGACAAATGCCAAAGGTTTGGAAATGTTCAACGCATCCCAGCAGAGAGACTAACGCCAATAGCCTCCCCATGGCCATTCGCCCAATGGGGAATTGACATCATGGGCCCACTACCCCAAGGTAAGAGATAGGTAAAATTCTTACTGGTCGCCATTAACTATTTCACAAAATGGGTTGAAGCAGAAGCACAATCAACCATCATGGAAGCAAAGATCAAGAACTTCTTGTGGAAGAACATAGTCTGTAGGTTCGGGATACCATGGACGATCATATTGGACAACGGACGACAGTTTGACAGTCAAGGCTTCAAGGACTTTTGCTTAGGGCTGGGGATCAAGAACCAATTTTCGTTCCCAAGTCACCCATAAGCCAACGATCAGACGGAAGTGACGAACCAGACACTGCTCAAGATCATCCAACCTCGGTTAGAAGATGCAAAGGGCGCTTGGCCAGAGGAATTACCCAATGTCCTGTGGGCATACAGGACTACAGCAAGAACCCCAACAGGAGAAACCCCCTTCAGGCTCACCTATTGCACCAAGGCAGTAATTCCAGTCAAAGTAGGAATCACCAGCATGAGACGAGAAGTCTTCTGTGAAGGTAGCAATGACGATCAGTTGAGAGTTGACTTGGATTGCTTGGAAGAAGTCAGAGACAGAGCATCCCATAAGATGACGAAGTACCAGTAGAAGATGGTCGAGTACTACAACAAGAGAGTGAAGCTCAGATGACTTAACATAGGAGACCTCGTCTTGCGCAAAGTCACCCCTGCTATGAAGGATTAGACCCAAGGGAAGCCAACCTGGGAAGGACCCTACAAGGTCACCCATTATGCAAGGCAAAGCAGCTATCACCTGGAAACGTTGGACGGGAAGAAACTACCACAACCATGGAATATTGAGCATTTGAAGAGGTACCATCAATAAATGTAATGGACGACTGTATTCGTGTTTGAAATAAAACAATAAAAGAACTATTCAGCCAACATTCCAATGTACTGTATGCAAATCTAGTAAAAATGGCCAAGTGATAAGATTTTGCCTAGACGGATGTAAATCACTGACGAAGCCAAATGACAAAATCCCTTAAAAGGGTGTAAGTCACATAAAAATGGCCAAGTGATAAGATTCCGCCTAGACGGATGTAAATCACCAACAAAGCCAAATGACAAAATCCCTTAAAAGGGTGTAAGTCACATAAAAATGGCCAAGTGATAAGATTCTGCCTAGAAGGATGTAAATCACCAACATAGCCAAATGACAAAATCCCTTAAAAGGGTGTAAGTCACATAAAAATGGCCAAGTGATAAGATTCCACCTAGACGGATGTAAATCACAAACGAAGCCAAATGACAAAATCCTTAAAAGGGTGTAAGTCACATAAAAATGGCCAAGTGATAAGATTCTACCTAGACGGATGTAAATTACCGACGAAGCCAAATGACAAAATCCCTTAAAAAGGTGTAAGTCACATAAAAATGGCCAAGTGATAAGATTCCACCTAGACGGATGCAAATCACTGATGAAGCCAAATGACAAAATCCTTAAAAGGGTGTAAGCCACATGAAAATGGCCAAGTGATAAGATTCCACCTAGACGGATGTAAATCACCGACGAAGCCAAATCACAAAATCCTTAAAAGGGTGTAAGTCACATGAAAATGGCTAAGTGATAAGATTCCACCTAGATGGATGTAAATCACCGACGAAGCCAAATGACAAAATCCTTAAAAGGGTGTAAGTCACATGAAAATGGCTAAGTGATGAGATTCCGCCTAGATGGATTTGAATCACCGATGAAACCTAATCAGCCAAAAGGCAAAATCCCTTAAAAGGGTGTAAGTCACCTAAAAAAAAAAAAAATTGGCTAAGTGATAAAATTCCACCTAGACGGATGTAAATCACTGATGAAGGTAAACAGATGAGAGCTCCAGCAAAAGCACGAGTCATATGCAAGCAAAAAATATTAAGCATAATGAAGAACGAACCAACGAAGGCATAAGAATAAAACGGTAAGAGTGAGTATACTATGTCTAAATTAAAAGCCCAAAAACACTAGGCAAGAAATATTGTTCTGGCACTAGAATAAAAAGCCTAAAAACATATTGGACACCCAAAAAAAAAGGAGAAAAAGAAAAACATAGATATTTGCAAGTCAACAGGATCAAGCATTGGCCTTTTCACCATCGGCTTCGGTAAGCTCTAGAGCATCTCCTTCGGGAGCAATGGCAACAACCTGAGCAGCTTGGGCAACCTCATCCACAGCTATCTCTTTGTCCACAACCTCTAAGTCCAAGCTCTCCCGGTCCACACCAACAGGGTGCTTGACAAGATACCGCCGCAAGAGCTCGAAACCCTTGTAGTACTAGTTGAAGAGCATGGTATTATACTCGTTAGTCTGCTGGAAGGCCTCGACGGACTTGACTGCAATGGTCTTCACCCTTTCCTTTGCAGCCTGGAATTGCTTGTCCTTCTCTAGGGTCAGCTGCTTCTCTGCCCTCAAGTCATCAGATAAAACCCTCGCCTTTTCCCTGGCAGTATTGGCCTCGTCCATGGCCGAGATGAGGTCTTTCCTCAGCTTCGAGAGCTCCACCTCTAGATCCTTCACCTTGGACTCTACGGATGAGGCCTTAGCCTCCTAGCTCAAGTACTCCGAGGTTATATGAATGGTTTCCCCCAAAATCTAAAAGGAAGATCCAACTTTTAGAACCATGTAAAAAGAGAGAAAGGGAAAAGCAAGTTGTACAAGTATATTACCTATATGAGTTTGTGGATGTAACGACCCACTATCTCATTGGAGGGCACTCTAGAAAGGGCTTTGAACTCGTCGGTCATGAAGGCATCCTGCGCCCTCGTCAATGCGAGGCTAGTATCGTCCCAAACGCTAGCCGACCGCGAGTCGGCCTTCTCCTTCCCCTTATCTGCCACATGTTGCTTTTTTGGGCGTGGAGTAACTTCCTCCATCGACGTTGCCGGGGAAGCTGTTCTCGTCACCTCAGGGACGGAGGTAGCAAGGGTGACGGGAGTACCCTTCTCCACAACCACCCTCTTTCAGAGGTTAGAAAGAGGCTCGTTCTTCTTCGCCCTTATCTTGGTGTACATTTCTTGGTTAAACTTCGTCATCATCTCTGTGGAAGAAAAACACTTTGTAAAAAAAAAAAAAAAAACTATGAAGCAAATAGACACTTACTCTTCTCTTCAATCTCTATAGCACGGAGAATTTAGGTTCTTGGATCAACAAGATCGTCAAAGTCTTCGATCGTCTTGGTGTACTCAGTGGCTGCCTCTACGCGCCTTCTATATCTACTCTTGAGCTTTGGACGCTTCTTAACTACGCAAAACACAACAGAAAAAAGAGTTAGCAACAAAATAGAAGGGTACAGAAGAAAGAAAAAATGACTTGCAGAAGGATGATGCAACTAGACTCGAGGCTCTCCAACGACAGAGCAATCTAGGAATGTCGCCCTAAAGTTCATCGGAAGGGGTCTCCCAGTCGTCCCCAGACACAAAAAAGAACCTAGACTTCCAGTATCTAAAGGACGAGGGCAGATCGGTGACAATCCTAGCCTTCCTAACCCAGGGCACAAGCTCGTAGTACCCGTACTCTTTGGACTCCTTCAGACGATACAGGTACGTGAACTCGTCCACCCTAATCATGTCTCCTTCAGTGACGGCCATCCATATCTCCATATAGCTGATTACTATCCTCCACGAGTTTGGCATAAGTTGCCCAAGAGCAATGTTGAAATGACTCAAAAGCTCCATGATGAAAGGATGGACGAGAAACCTAAGGCCACAATGGAAAGCAGCCTCATAGAAGTACACTTCCCCAGGCCACACTCCTCCCCAAGAGCAGAGAAAGCTCTGACCTCCCTTGGGCCAGAGACCACGGTATCCTCCTCCACCTCCACAGGGTCGTCGCTAAACGACAACTCTGTCTCGAGCTCACTAGATCTCACCTCCGATATCACTCTCTACTCACCCACTAAATCCTCAAACCAATCAACTGATTGACGGAGTAAGGGAAACAGATTAGCCAACATTACGCTTAAGCTACTACCCCCAAACACAAAACCTTCAACTAAAGGGAAAAAAGTATGAGAAACACCTAGAGAAGCCCCCAAACGTGCAAAGAGGAATGAAATAGAGGGGCAAAGTATCCTAACTTCAGAGCTACCAACCATAGAACCCAAGAAACAAAAAAGAAAAAAAAAAGAAAAAAAAAAAGGGAGAAGCAGATTTCTAAAAACCCAAAACAGGAAAGAAAAGATCCAAAAACCCTTACAAATTACCTCTGCTGCGAAGAATAAAGTAGGGGAGAAGAAGTCATACCTCAAAAGCGCAACCCCAGAAAGGAAAAGTGCAAGAAATTGCAGGGAGAATAGCTCGGAGAAGGAGAAACACAGAGTAGCAATGGTGCAGAGAAGAGAAAGTGAAGAAGAAAGAGAAAAGAAATGAAGTTTAAAAACTAGGCACGAAAAACTAAAAATCAATGGGAAACCCAAGAGACACACGAGTGTGCATTAAATTCATCAATCAGAACGTGCCACGTAGCCACGATGTGTACGGCACCGCCACTACACATTAAATGCGAAACAGAACCCCAAGAGTCATGTCTGAGCAAGAAACCTTTCACCTTCTGGTGGTCGTCATGACACACGAGGATGACCATAGAACCTGGGGGGGCAGCTAATAGGACCAACGAACCTTCTTGCCCAGACAAATCTATTAGGCACCTTTGTCCATCCCGCCACGTCATGGACGAAGGAAAGTAAGCCATTAAATGAAGGATTTAGTACCTCGAATAGTTACAAACCAGCTATCGGACCATTGGAGAGTCATCAAAGCCCACATTAATGAGCCCAAAGGCGTTACAAAAAAGGCACTAAAGCCATAATAAAGGCCATAATGGCTAGAAGCAATGGAGCCATATATAAACACTCCTCAAAACCAAATGAGGTACACATTCTAATATACATACATGCTGTAGCTTTGATATCCTGAGTTCTCACATTTTCCTTGAGCTTCTATATGCTAACTTTATCATCGAAGACTCTGTGGCAGGCACCACACCGGTCACCGGTGACCATCCAAAGAGGATTCTTTTCATGACATATTGGCAAAGACCCATTTGATACAATGCCAAAAGATTAGGGACTAAATTGACATATTTGAAACGTTAAGGACCAAATTAGCATTCATTTAAAGGTTAGAGACCAAATATATAGTTTACCAAAAAAAAAAAAAAAAACTCTAAAAGAAAAACTGAAAAATATACTAGAGCAGTCCAAAATGATTGAAAGTATCATGTGGTCACCATGATGTCTTACTCTTACAATTACTAGTAGGTTTTAGTTAACTCAACTGGTAAAGTTTCTTATTGTTGAATAAGAAATTTGAGGTTCGATTTTCGCCTATACCAAAAACCAATTTGTTTAATTATAAATAAAAAAATTATTAAAAGCGGACACCATAGATTGCAAGTTGCAACTATTTTTCAAAAAAAAAAAAAATCTTAATATATCTATGTAATAAGTGTATATGTGTGTGTGTGTGAGCATTTCCCCCCTTTTTAATATTGTTTTCTCACATTTTCTAATCAGTCAAAAATGGAATGAATAATTCTTTAAAATATTTTAGAAAGTGAAAATTTAAAGCTAAAGGAACTAAGAATGAAATTATGGAATAAATAATTTGTTAGCATAATTAAGTTAAAAAATGAAAAAAATTAAAGACTTTAGAAACAAAATTTTAAAAAATTGAGTAAACATTAAGAGAACCAAATATAACGTTTTACTTTTATTTTTAACAAAAGGACTTTTTTTTTTCTTCAGAAGATTAACCAAAGGACTTATCTTATTTTAATCTCTTAATTTAAAGTTAGAAGAATAGAAGCTTAAGATATATATATATATATATATATATATATATATATATATATAATGGATCAGCATTTGGTCCTATGCAATTAGCAACAATCTACTAAACAAGGAATTCTCAGTAAAATGGTGGGATAGCCTAAAAATTGATTCGATAATCAATCAGATAAATAAGGATTTTTCTCCTCCAGTCGACAGAGCCATTACCTAGAAGACAAGGTTCCAGTTTAGTTTAGAATCTGTCTTAGTCGCTGGAAAATCTAGCAAAGAATTAAAAGATCTTGCCGATCAGTTGCTCCTCTAGGCTTCACAGTTAAAAGAAGAAGAAAAGACGTCTTTTGCCTCTTCTGAAGCATCTACTAGTCACCAACCATTTGACCCCTTCCAGGATTCTCAAGACCCCTATGAGGGCCATAATTTGAATAGTCCCTAGACTATTCTAGTAGCACCAATCACTACTTAGAATAGCTCCAAACAGCTCCAGATTCGGTCACTATTCAAAAAAGTACCAACAGACAAGTTACTATTCATGAACAGTACCAGCCTACACAAGAAGACATAAATAGTACCGGCCGACATAGAAAGACAAAACATGAACAATGGCGCAACTACACTGCGCTTTCGGAGTTCCTATCTACTTTAAGTGAAAAAGGTTTTCACCCTTGGGAAAAGAAAATTACCCTCCTCAGAATTTCAGGAATCTTCAGAGCCCTCAGGATTTCAGGAATCTTCAGAGCATCCCAAGCTCCTCCTTCAGAGCATCCCAATCTCCTCCCAGTCTATTTTAAGAAGTTCAAGTCCCATTCAAGGACAAGCTTGGTTTTCAGAATAACTCCCTTATACAAACTCCCTTAGTAGTCTTGTATTAGGAGCTCTCCAATCTTGCAATCAAATGGCATTTTCTATTTTTAGTTTTCTATGTAACCCTATGGCTTTAGTCAGCCCTTCAGCCTAGTTGTAACTTACTCCTTTGTGGTATCAGAGCCAAGTTGGTTGATAATAGTTGTAAGTTACATTTATTGAGTATTAATTTCAGTTCTGATTGAAGGTTAGGAACAATAATTTCAAGATAAAGGTGATTAGGTTTTAATTGTTTAACATAAATTTTTGATCCAGAACTAGGAACAAGTTGTTTAGAAGTAGCTCTTCCACTAGTTCTAGGTCATCCATCCTTGAGATTCCAACAAAAGACACTGGAATTCTTAATTCAAAGTCTTATGAGATAATAGACTTAGATTTAAACTTAGAGGATTGGAATATCCCTAGAATCCCCACCAATTAGATCTACAAGTCTTCTTGGTCTCTTAAAAAAGCTTCTAAGACAGATTACCATGTTAAGACTATAGAACAAGTTTATGATATAAACAAAGAATATGAAACATGTTACTTGTTTTCACCATCAACTCTGGCTGCCCATAGAAAGGAAGGACACAACTTTCTACATATAGGTCTTGTCCAGGTAAGAGTTAAACCTAAGGGTGAGCAGATTGATACCGGAGCCGACCCAACCGACTGGCGCCGACTCAACCGTACTGCCTCTAGCACCGACCGACTAAGCCGAGGCCGGCGATCGGATGGAGAATCCTGCTCCGACACCGGTGCGGTGCTGCCATCGGAACTGCAACTCCAAACCGAGTTGATTACCAAACTGATCCGGTATTAGTTGTTTCCTTCTGTTTTAATTTTTGTTGACAAAAATGATTCGTTTCACTTAGTAACTTAAAAAATATATATCAAAACAGCGTCGTTTTTTGAGCTAGGGTTGCTGATTTGAGTGGTTGCTGCCTTAGTATAAATACCCACTCAACTCTCTCAGCTCTCTCAGACGCTCTATCTCAGTATCTTTCTCACAACTGTGTGCTTCAGCAGCTCGGCAGCTCCGCAAGCTCACCATTCACGACCAGGCCAGCTACCGCCTAGTCGCCTACTGCCGGTAACTCATTTCCCTCTCTCTCTCTCTCTCTCTCTCTCTCTCTCTCTCTCTCTCTCTCTCTCTCTCTCTCTCTATTTGTGACATAGCAAAGTTAGAACATATGAAACCCAGTTCTTTAATAATGCTTGGGTTTTCTCTTTCTTTCACTCTCAAAGCTAAAATATTTTTGGAGTTGTATCAATAATGGCTGAGATGAGCTACTGCCTAACTACCTAAGTGATTATTTGATATTTGGCTTTTTTTGTTTTGTTTTGTTTTAGTAGTAGCCCAGTGGGTTTTACGTTGGAGTATGAATTATATGTTGAGGAATTTAAAATTTTAAATAAACCAAGTTAGTCAGGTAGTATAAATTCATTGTAAAGCATTTACTTGGTCAAAAAAGTTGTCATATTATTGTTACTGATTGTCCGATTGAGTAATGTCCAAGTAGAAAAACATTTTTAATATTTAAACCGATAAAACCGACCCTAGGCGGTGTGCATCGGTTCCAATTATGAAAAAACCGATCTCCATCGGTTCGGTAATAAATTTGGAAAAAAACCGCCCTTACCAAACCGCGCACACCCCTAGTTAAACCCTTAATCAGAGAAGGATTGAACTACTCAATCCTCATGGCCCTTAAAGACACAAGGCACATCAAATTTGATGATAGTCTCTTAGGAACCATCCAAACTAGTCTTAGTAGTGGACTAGTCCATTTCGATTGCTTTCCCAACTTCATAGTCTCCCTTCATGACCCACATATCAAGAAAGCCCTCACTTTAAATATCAAGACCTTAGGAACCCTTATGGTACTAGGAACCAAACAGTTAGCCTTGATATACATAGTTTACTACAAGTGTATTAGGACAAACCTAAATGTTCAAGCCCTTAACAACAAACTGAAAGGAGAGACTACTCTTATCCATACTACAACACCTGGATCTTAGATTCAAGTACCCAGGACCCTTAAGTGGATAGAAGTCTCATTCCCACAAGATTGGACTTTGCAAAATGAAAATTATTCTTTTCAGATCCAACACCCTACCTAAACCCCAGATTTAGACTTTGTCCAACAGTTAACTGATGGAATTGTAAGGCTAGAACTGTAAGGCTAAGTTTTGACCAGTCTAGGTTTAGACTTCCCTTAGATCTTCACCAACCCAAAATGCGTACCCTATTCTCCTCAGAGATAGACCTGTATCCCAGTGTAGCTCATCCAGACCCCCACCCCTTAGGAAAGACTTGGACCTAGAACTCCAAGGAGTTAAGACTGGATCCTAAGTTAGTACACCATGTTACACAGCCAAACAAGAGTCAATTGCTGAGAAGGATGAAAATCACAGTCAATCCTCTCCTACTCAGTCAGATTTTGAGCAAACTGAACCCCCAGTAGGTCACCAGCTCAATGTCATAAAAAAGGACTTCACCCTAGATCATAAGTCTTTAGGTGATGATTTTGACTCCGAAACAAATAGAACCAAGAGAGATACCTATAAGGCAAATCATACCAAGGAACAGAAGATAGAAGTGTACACCAAATGACAAGAGTTTATGAAAGAGATATCAACAAATGTCCCTTTCTTTAAATATTTTAAGAACCATTTTGAGTGGAACAAAAAATCTTTTGTTATTACCAAGACTAATTGGACCAAAGAAAACAAAGAAGTAGTTCGATCTAGTCACCCTCCCCTAGAAAATATAACCAGCCCAGAAATACATAGATACTATCAATAGAATTGATTTCCAGAAATGACATTCTAAAGTCAAGATTGTCATTAGCAAAGATTTTGAATTTAAGGCTATAACCCTTATAGACTCAAGTGCAGATACCACAAAGGAGTAAGTTACAACTAGGCTGAAGGGCAGACAAGGGAGTAAGTTACAACTAGGCTGAAGGGCTGATTGAAGCCATAGGGTTACATAGAAAACTAAAAATAGAAGATGCCATTTGATTACAAGATTGGAGAGCTCCGAATACAAGACTACTAAGGGAGTTTGTATAAGGTTGTTATTCTGAAAACCAAGCTTGTCTTCGAATGGGACTTGAACTTCTTTATATAAACTGGGAGGAGCTTGGGATGCTCTAAAGGAGGAGCTTGGGATGCTTTGAAGATTCCTGAAATTCTGAGGGGGGTAATTTTCTTTTCCCAAGGGTGAAAACCTTTTTCACTGAAAGTAGATGGGAACCCCGAAAGCGCAGCGTAGTTGTGCCACTGTTCATGTTTTGTCTTTATGTGTCGGTTGGTATTGTTTTTGTCTTCTTGGGCCAGTTGGTACTGTTTATGAATAGTAACTTGTCTGTTGGTACTTGTTCTAAATAGTGACTAAATCTGGAGCTGTTTGGAGCTATTCTAAGTAATGACTGGTGCTACTAGAATAGTTTAGGGACTGTTCAAATTATGGTCCTCATAGGGGTCTTGAGAATCCTGGAAGGGGTCAAATGGTTGGTGACTGGTAGATGCTTCAGAAGAGGCAGGAGAAGTCTTTTCTTCTTCTTCTAACTGGGAAGCCTAGAGGAGCAACTGATAGGTTTTCCAATGACTGAGATGGATTCTAAACTAGACTGGGACCTTGTCTTTTGGGTAATGGCTCTGTGGACTTGAGGAGGAAAATCCTTATTTATCTAATTAATTATCGGATCAATTTTTAGGGTATCCCACGATTTTACTGAGAATTCCTTATTTAGCAGATTGTTACTAATTGCATAGAACCACATGCTGATCCAATGGATTTTATACCTGATGGTCATATGCAAGATTGCTGGAAACTCGGAATTGTGATGGTTGACTTGGAGCTTTGAGCTGAAATACCTGAGGGCATCCTGGAGAGGTTCTAGGAAGATTTGAGGGATTGATCCAAACATTTCCTACCACTTAAGGAACCATGTTGGTATCTGGCTATTGAAATTTTTGTCGAACATTAAGAACCATGAATTCTCAATGTTCTTATGTTGATAAAATAGAATCTTTTTAAAGGCATCTATATAGTCATAATAACTATATTGAATTTATGAGCCTTCTATCTGGATTGTTCTGAGCAGGGAGGGGTGCTGGCCCCATTCTTTACAACTGACGAACTTGGTGATGATAAGCTTGTGGTAGAGGACGATTGAGGGGTCCATTTTGGACTTGATGTCTTCTATTTGAGCATAATTTTCTTGGGTGAGGATGCTCTTGTAGAACTTGATGGATTTTTTTGGGACTTTTGGAAGAAAATGCCAAGTTGGTGGCAAAACTTCCATTGCAAGGGCTAATGGATCTTTATATGAGTCATGTGAGGTTCAATATAAAAGATGTGCTGGTTGTAAGGTTTTCTAATGTAGGGAGACTTATTTTTTCTGTTGGGGGCCTGGGATGATCTTTAGGACCGTAAGGGGCCAAAAGGATCATCTACTGTGTATGGGGTCATTGTCCTAGGAGCTGGGGATACTAAGGCAAAACTAAAACTGGGCTGGGTTAGGAGTGGCCTTTCATAGTTTGGTTTCGGGATTGTAGAAACCACATAATGATTGGCCAAGGAAACTGGGGAAACTAGGACTAGCTGACCAGGGTTTTTGCCTGACTAGTATTGTTGGGAGGTGACTGTTTAGGTAGCTTTGGGGGTTAGGGATGCTATGCTGGCTTCTGAAATTAATACTTAATAAAGGTAACTTACAACTATATATATATATATATATATATGGGTTGGGTTTAAGTTACACCTGGTGTAACTTTAAGTAATGTTATACCACCTAATAACTTGTTATTGAATTAATATTTTGAAAATCCAACCATTGAATTACATGTTCTATATGTTCTTAACATGCATGCGAATTTTCATATCAATCATATGTTATTTACCATTTGATCCATAAACTCATCTTTTATACATTATTTTAAACTACAAAAGACGACATGACTATTAATCTTTGATTACCTTGAAATTTTGCAAGTATGGAAAATATATGAAAATAATGTAATCTAACAGTGGATTTGTCAATATTCGCATCCAATTAAAAAATATTGAGTGGTGTAACATTGTTTAAAGTTACACCAAGTGTAACTTGAATCCAACCCTATATATATATATATATATATATATATATATATATATATATATATATACACACACACTACTACTACTACTACTACTACTACTACTACTACTACTACTACTATTTATGGGGCTTTTCCTGTTTAGACAGGATTTTGTTTTTGTTCCAAAATACCCCTACACCCTACGTTTAAGTAGGAGCAAAACTTGGTAAAAATGCTTCTTTTAACTCCCACATAAAACACTATCTACTGAACAAAAACTACTTTTGAATAACTTCCTTCATGTCCTCGACTTCCTACTACAAAACAAAAATTCCTCTCATGAATTACATATAATCCCATTATGGAATACAAACTTTCCACTAAACTGCCATAGAAATTCAATCTTCTACAATCATGATAAGGTCTCCCTTATTCTTTGTTAGATTTCTTTTCCTTTCTAATCATATTCAGCTTTTTTCTTCTTAAGACTTTTTAATGGTCATCAGTAGGTTTTTTCGAACCATAGCTTTTCTTTTTTGCAGGCAGAGAAGTGCATAATATGCAAAGCAGTGAAAAATTGAAATAATTCTGGAAGTGATTTTATATCTCCAGTATGGTCATTTTTGAATTCTGATGCGTGTTTATTATCCACATGCATGTCACGCCCAGCTCTTTACAGTTTGTTGTCTTTGTTTGTGGGTCAAATAAAGCGTCGAGAAAGTAGAAACTAGAAACGAAATTAGAGGGCCATTTTCAATTCCATTAAAAAGGTGTTGAGGGGTAAATTGATGCCTTTGAATAAAATGTTGAGAAGCCAAGCCGAAACTCAACTATGGGCTCTTGAGATGGTGCCCAAAGGCTTTCGGTGTGATGACAAGCCTATCCAAGTAAGAAATAAAGGCTGCACTTGACAAAATAGCAACAAAAGTACAATAAAAATACTTTACAATACTTAATTAATACGTTAGTGGTCCTATCCTGATAGTACAAGGGAAATAAATTCTCCAACGGTAAGGGTGAAATTACACTTAAGAGTCCAGAAAGATAAATTCTCCAGCAATAGGGGTGAGATTACACTTAGAGTCTAGCAGTCAATGATTAAATAAATTTAGGAAAGTGTTTACTTCTAGAGGTCCTTGTGTGTCTTGATCAGGGGAATTTATTGTACTTTCAGCCATCATTACATCAATATGAGGGAAGAATTCTATTGTTACAAATACATTATATCCTTCAACAATAAAACAAAAAGTAAAAATTAAAGGTTCCATGGGAAGAAGAAAGGGGTTAATTGGCATGGTGTGAAGGGAGAGAGAGATCCTAGCTTAGTGCAACAAGTATTAAACTAAGATTTTGGGGAATATATGTACATAAGGCATGAATGGGATAATGAGGGCTATTTTGAATGAGTGGGATGGAATTAATGCTGAGGTTAAGGTTTTAGTGAGCAGTAGGCTGTTTGTGACTGATTGGGAAGCATTTATGAGCTCTGATTATGCAAAAGAGGAAAAGGAATGTCTAATGCTAGGTGAGTATGGGCTAAGGAGAATGAGTGGTGAGCTTGAAGAGAGCTAAATTACAAGCAAAATAGCAATCGAATTAGAAATTTTTAGAGGAGTAGCCATGTGTTTGTGGGCTGGGGTGCTTATGTTTTTATAGTGGAGTTTAGGGAAGCATTAATTAACAAGAATCCAAAAAACATAGGACTGATCAGAGGCAGGGAATCAGGTTTAATCATTCTAGGATTTGGCTAGAAGTAGAAGATTTACTTTTGGGGCTGCCTTGCTCCTTTGGGTAATATGCCACATGGTGGGTTTTTAGGGTGTTTTGCATTAAATGTCAAGATTTATGGAGCTGAGTTTAACCAATGGGATTAAGGCAATTATCAAGAATGAATCCTAGTGCTGCAACTGAGATTTGGACCCCAAGAAGTAGGATTCAACACCCCAAGCCAGGTGTCAAAGTTTAAGTTCACTTCAAAGGGTTCCACTGGAGATCCCTTTATGCCCTCCAAACCACATGTTCCCAATTTTTCCCCTTTAGGATTCATGGGCTTGGCACATGAACCATGTCTTGAACGTTTTTGACATTTATAGCATCAATTTGTTGAGATTTGGATAACTTGGTTTCAACCCCCCTTCCGCTAGAGGTATAGTCTTGAGGAAGATGATGGAGTTCCATCAATCATTAGACTTCGGCTGATATCACAACCTTTGGGCACTGTTCACGTCAGGTGGAGGGTGACAGAAAGCTAATAGGGCAACCCCTAGTTCATCCTCAAAGACTTGGTTCCCTTATAAAGGCCTCTAGCTGTACCTTGGTCAAGGGTGAACAAGGGCTGGTGGTCCACTCTCAATCCTCTGCCTCTTGCTGGGGTTCTTTGGATTGGGCTTGCTCATGTGGGCTGGTCCCCTTGGGCTGGGTTGTGTGCATCCTACAAAATGGACATCAATAACATATGTTGCCATGGGTTTTCATCTCTCATGGACTTTTATCATTAGTAAATATTTTTAGGTTTTCATAGATATTTGTAATGGTCCTTTGGGCAATGAGTTGTAATATTTGAAATAATAGGATAAGTTTCAAAATGCCTTTGTAAATAACATTTACTATGATGAATTCCATATCATAAGTAATGTTCTTGATTTCTAATGATCACATCATATTTTAAATGGTAAGCTTGTGGGATTGAATATTTACCATGAGCTTTGAAGAGAGAGAGAGATATATATATATATATATATATATATATATATTATGGATGTTGTGATATAAATGATGACCATGTGTTTCATGGGTTTATAATATGAGAACATAATCTTCAAGATAACTTCCCATGAGCTTTTATAAAACGATTGCCATGGTTTTTGCCATAGTAATGTTTAAGAAATAATGTTCATCTTTTAAATGAAATAAACATGATATTTTTTGCCAAGCGTTAATAATCTTGGGCTTTTGATAAAATAGTGCCAACGTAAATTGGGCTTTCGATATTGCCAGTGAGAATTGGGTTTTTGATGTTGCCAATGAAAATTGGGCTTTTTGATGTTGCTAGCGAGAACTGGGCTTTTGATGTTGCCAATGGAAATTGGGATTTTTGATGTTGCCAACAAGAATTGAGCTTTTGATGTTGCTAATGAAAATTGGGCTTTTTTGATGTTGTCCGCAAGAACTGGACTTTTGATGTTGCCAATGAAAATTGGGTTTTTTGATAAATAATTTGCCATGGGTTTAAATCATGGGTTTTTTGATAAGATAATATTGCCATGAATTTGAATCATGGGCTTTTCCATATATTGCTAAGCATAAAAACTTCTTGCGCTTTAGAAAGAATGAGATTTCAACTTGCTCAATAAATAATTTGGACACAAAAAATATTGGGTCTTATAGTGTTTTGCATTTGTAGCCCAATTTTGTGATGGAAAGGAGAACAATTGTGAGCTAGCATAGCAATAGTAAAAAATATTTAGGTATGCCCAATAATTTGTTTGTGACGTTTGAAAAGAAATAAATAGGTGTTATTTAAATAATATTAGATGAAAAAAAAAATACCCTAACAAAAGGAATAATACCATTATCAAGTATTGGTCTTTGTGTAAGTGTTTGTGCGTGTGTGTTCTATATATCTATGGGTCATAGTGCATTTTTTAGTTATACAAATTAAATTTTAAATTCTTCATCAATTGGCTTCAGTGGTGCAAATTAAGCACGGTAATACTACATATATACATATGTTATTTTCTACTTATTGCTGTATGGAAACATTTCTTTAAAAAATTAGAAACTATATTATTTATGTTTTAAACTAGGCTCTTTCTTATATGGATTTATGTAAAATATTTTTATTCATATAAATTTGAGGATTTTGCATTTGTCCATTGATGTTACACATTTGCCAACAATTGAACACATCAAAAATAGATGATTTGAATTCTAATTTATTTTTTATGAACATGTTGTGAGTGGGTTTGCATTGCCATTGGAGTCTAATACGAATACACCATCATCAAAATTCAAGAAGAAGAAGAAACTATATTTACAAAAGCAAAAGACTTCTTTATCACAGCTATTGGCAATCTGTCTTTTGATGATGATTTGACAATTCGCATGCAGTTGGTTTTTGTTGAATATTGGTATGTTACTTTTACAAAAGCATTCGCAGCATGTTATCAAGCTTTGATATTTATTCTTTGTTAGGACTATGTTATTTCAAAAATTATCAAGTTTTGATATTTATTCTTGGTAGGACAGTTTATTTATTTATTTATTTATTTTTTTAATAACGCTGTAGGACTGCAATGATTAATGAGATTGAATATCTTACTCTCTTTTTTTTTTTTTTTTTTTGGGTCTATTTTTTAGGGTCACATATTAACAATTTTGTTGGATTGCATATTGGACATATTAGATGAGTTCGAGTGAGAGGTTTTACAAAAATATTGTATGATTCAAGGTTCATATAAAGTGGTAGTTGGTTGATTAAGACCTTTTTTGTAAAAAAATAAAAATAAAAATAAATTATCCTACCTATGTCTATATATATATATTTATATATATCAATTCGTGTAATTCTACGTTAGATTCAATTTACTGATTTTTGGAATGGTGATGTACACTAGCCTCTGAGCACGCACTCATGCGTGTGCTCAGAGGCTCTTCTATTTTTTGGGTAAAAGTTAATAATTTAAATCCATGTTAATTTGAGATTACTACATTTTTCAGTCACAAAATACCTAGGGGTGTGATAAAAAAATACCTAGGAGTGTGATGAGTGTTATGTATTTGTAGATGAAATATTTTTTTTATCACACTCCTAGGTATTTTGTAATTAGAAAATGTAGTAATCTCAAATTAACATAGATTTAAATTATTAACTTTTACTCAAAAAATAAAAGAGCATCTGCGTGCGTGCTTAGAGACTAGTATCTGTATATATTAAGAGGATTCAGAAAGTTAATTATTGTTTTTTTTCCAGTCAAAAATATCCCTAAATTAATTAACCAACAACTTAAAAATGAGGTTAAAATAGTAAATTGGAAAAAGAAAGTTAGTTATTTCTTTTTTTACTCTAAAAAATACCCTTACCTAAAACTTAAAAATGAGGTTAAAATAGTAAATTGACAAAAATAATAAATTCATACTTCTACGTTAAAATGCATTCCTGCTTCTAATAAACTCCTATTTTTACGTTGATTTAAATTCCTACTTCTACTCACTAACTCCCTACAAAATAGGATTACTCTTTTGTTAATTTTAAAACTCCTTTAATCTACAAAACTCACCCCATGTATTTTTTTTTTTTTTTACTTCATCACGATGTAATTGTTCCTCCTGTCCTCCTTTTTTTTCAATTTTTTTTTAAAAAAAAATTTCATTACACCCTTAGGGTTTTTTTTTTTTTTTTTTTTTTTTTTTTTTTTTTTTTTTGTAATTGGAAAAAGTAGAAATATTTAATTATAATAAATACAAATTATTAATCTTTACCCAAAAAATAGAAGAGTCTCTGTGCACGCACTCATGCGCGTGCTCAGAGGCTAGTATATATAAAAGCACAACTAAAAATTGGTTATAAAACTTATAACTTGAATTACGCGCGTGCACAGAGGCTAGTATATATAAAAGCACAACTAAAAATTGGTTATAAGACTTATAACTTAAAATTAAGAGACTAAAATAAGATATGAAAACTTTTTTGTTTTATGTACATTTTATCTTGCCACATGTCACATTTTAGTAAGATCCACAAATTTCGACCTTATCCTTATCTCTATCTCGAATCTTCCCTTTCCCACCTAACTGCTCATATGAAATCAAACCAAATTGTGCTTGCCTCGGTTCTGCGAAAAAAAAAAATTAGGGCTACGCCAAAAATGCGTGCTAAGGCATTCAGGATGACCAAAACAAGACCAAGTAGGGCGGTAATAGTATCGAGAGACGAAACAAGGAGATTACTGGTTTGGTGGCGGAGAAAAATGTTGGCCATTAAACGGTATATTTTTATTTTTATTTCTTCTTCGTGCATGTTTTGGACATCTAGTAGTACAACTTTTAGATACATCAATTTATGATATGTCCCTCGATGTTTTCTTTCTTTCTTTCTCTGCTAATTTTAAACATATGGGAGATGGATGCAGTCACGAAACCAGGAATTTGTTAATATAATGAATAATTTTTAAAAAATATATATATACTAGTATATTCCAACTATGTCTACTCTAGTAGTATAAAGGAACATAATAAAATAATTTAAAGTGTGTTTTTGTGTTATAACTCATTTTCATATTCTTTGTATGAGTGTAAATATTAAAAACAATATTTGATATTTTTGAACGAAATTTAATCCACAATCATTTAAGCACCATACATTTATAAAATTTTAACAAACACTTAATTATCCTAAAAAAGACCTCAAATAATAAAAGAAAAAACAAATAAAGGTTTTAGTCCTTAAGCTTTATGGTTTGTAGTTTAAATAATATACTTTTTGTTTGTTTATTATTTATCTTTATACTTGTCTACTGTATAGTGCCTATATATATATATTTAGAAAGAGAGAGAAGAAATACTGAAATATTATTAAGAAACTCTAGTTACATTAGCTGCAATTACATTAGAAAGGTGAGATAGAACATTCTCCATGTATATCAATAAACCACTAAAATATCTTGCATGCTTAGCAAGGTTATGTGTTATAGAATGGTTCATAACAGCCCAAAATCTGACTTGAAATAGGATGTGGGGTATTCTAGTACTGGTTTGCATAACGATACGAAAAATCTCGACTATTCCGACTGGAACGAAACGGTATCAATAACAACGAATAAAGTGAGGCGGCGTAAATTACATCAATCAGCATCAAACAGTCCTATTCAACGGCGTGACCCAAAGGGGAACAAACCACTTAAATATCAAAGTCTTTTTTTTTTTTTTCCTTGCTTTTTCTCTCAACTCTTACTCTCCCCCAAAAGTAATATGATGACAAAAAAAAGGATAGGTGTCAACTTAGAGAGAAGACGTGTCGTGTTGAAATATGGCTATGGCTTTGACTGTATTTCTTTTTCTCAAATCCTTAAAATTTATAGGTCTGTTTGGTGGGTAATTTCACAATTACATTTTCACATTTTAAACAATATTATATATATTTTCACATTTTTATACATTTTTTTATCTACACATATTTCAAAAAATACCAAACAACAATTCTCAAATTACTCTACCAAACACTCTTATATATCTTTTTTTTTTTTTTTTTTTTTCTCAGCTTTCCTTTTTTTTCCTCTTAACTCTTGCTCTCTGCCTCGCTCGTTCTTTCTCCCTACTCCCACGGTCAGCGCTAGCCCTAGACCAAACTTCCTCCGATTTCAATTTTTTTTTTTCCGCTGCTGCGTTTGGGTTTTGATTCTGCAGAACTGAAGAATGGCTAAAATGGTTTTGAGTTTTGACTTTTGAGGTACTTGAATTTCTGATTTTCTGCCTTTCTGCCTTTCTCTAGACTCTTCTTTAGATTTGTTAAAGACTTAAGTTTTCTCTTGGCAGTGGGCTGGTCATTTCACCACGTTTGGGCCTTCAAGCTTTTTTTTTTTTTTTGGTTAAGCCTTTGTGTGTGTGTGTATGTGTGTTATAGGTGCAATAGGAATTTTTTTTTTTTTTTGGATGCCATTCTTGGCAGGCATCTTCTTGTGTGTGTGTGTGTTATAGGTGCAATAGGATTTTTTTTTTTTTTTTGGACGCCATTCTTGGCAGGCATCTTCTTGTGTGTGTGTGTTATAGGTGCAATAGGATTTTTTTTTTTTTTTTTTTTTTGGATGCCATTCTTGGCAGGCATCTTCTTGTGTGTGTGTGTTATAGGTGCAATAGGATTTTTTTTTTTTTTTTTTTGGATGCCATTCTTGGCAGGCATCTTCTTGTGTGTGTGTGTTATAGGTGCAAGTGGGTGCCATTCTTGGCAGGCATCTTCTTGGCTGGGCTGGGGCGCTGGGCTTACACAGTGTTGTGTTTAATTTTTTTTTTTTTTAATCTTGTGTTTATATATATATATATATATATATATATATATATATTAGTTATTGGTTATATAATGAATAAATCTTTATTTATGCAGGTTGAGATTGCTAAAAACTTGTTATTGTTCAGTGAAACTACAACAATACTTTTTATATAAATCAGGTTCTATTTCTCATTTTCACTATACTTGAAAGTTATTTTTATTTTAGTATTTATTAATATATTGTTTGATTAAAAATGTTTACTAGAAAATGTGCATTTGGATATGAAAAACTTAAAAAAAGAAAAAAAATAAGAAAAATTAATTGAGTTTAAAAAATGATCAATGGATAAATTTGTTATTAGTAATAAACAAAATATAACACAAAATTTAGATGAAAATATCACAAATGAGCAATAAATTCACCAAAAAGAGTTAGAAGATAATGAAATGATACAATTGCAAGATAACAATGGTGTTCAATTTTGCAATACAACAAATCTTGATAATGAACTTCAAAAGAAGAAAATGAAAATAATGATGAAAATGTCACAAATGTACAAGTTCACCATAATGATGTTCAACTAGAAGAAAATGAAAATAATAATGACATGTTGAATTATATTCCTTCAAATATTTATGATACAGGTAAATGAAAAATATTAACACAAAATTAAGAGATTTATTAGTAGAAAGAAAAATAGATTTTAAATGAAATATATTATAATATAAAAATATTAAATAAATATTAATTTAATTAATACATAAATATAAAAAAGGCTTCATTTTAGTTCTTGTCTTAGACCCTAAAATGTTTAGGGCTGGCCTTGACTCTATGTTCGGTTTTATGTGTTAAAGAGTTGTAACGTTTTAGAATCTTCCAATGTGAATGCATATTTGAAGTTATAGTAATTAACTTCAGGATGGTGATCGGACTGTGTTCAAGAATTACCGAGATCATAAACGAATCTGATCAAGGAATAACTTTGGAAGCAATATGGGCGGATCCGAGGCCAGTAGAAGTAACTGTTCAGAATCTACACAAATCCGTAACTATTGGCCCTGGTGAGCACAAGGATGTATTCTTTGGGGATTTTGATAACGAAGCTAATCGTTATCGTGCCTTGATAAGGCGGTTTAGAGTGGGAGGTGTCACTAAAACTATTCAAGTTTGTGAGATAAGAGATCATGCGAAAATTCGGGTGAACTATAATGGCACTGCTATTACCTACAACCTTGATGGGGGAAATATGATAGGAAGGATCGGGTATTTTCCTTTGATATCAATTCCTTTTTCTTCTTCTTTGATCTTCTTAGCTAACACCTTTAATTGTTGTGTTAGACTGTTAGTATTCCTTTTTAAAAAGTTCATTATTTACTTCATTTATCATTCTGGTTTGGCAGAATATTTCTCGCGATGAAGAGGGCAGCGAAGAAGATCAAATCATTTGTGAGGAGGAATAATGTACAAGGCTAAGGTAATTTTATTAACTACTTTTTTTTTTTTTTTTTTGTCAGTTTTACCGATTTATTAACAGACTGTTACTTGTATCAAAAAAAAAAAGAAAAAAGACTGTTACTGGTTTTATAATAAGCTCACCACTAACATAATTTTTTTACTATCAATAATAGTTTGCCACCTAGAATTTGTTGCGAAATTATTGTTATGAAAATGTTATAAACGTACGTAGTAATAATCAATCTACTCAATCCGAATATAAGAGCTGATGAGATTGAATCTAAAAGGCTACCTGTTATGAATCGAGGTGATATACATGTTGTGAAAATGTTGTAAATAGTAGTACTCGATCTGAAAATAAAGGAGCAGATGAGATTGAATCTAAAAGTCTGTCACAAGAAAATAAAGAAGATAGAGTTGGAAACGTTCCAAGATTCAAGATCTTTAGAGAAAATAAACACCAGAAGATGGATGATCAGTATACGATTTAACTTGTGTTTTAAATCTGTTCTCACTTTGTAAAAATAATACATATGATGTTATACATAATTAATTATCCTGTTCTCTTCTTTGCGAAATCTCCTGCAGCTAGTGAAATGACCAAATAGCCGGAAGGCTATATCCATTATCACGGAACCCTAGGGTTTCTTTTCACCAGGGCTTGTCCCCATATAATTGGCCATGAAAGCTTTGAAAATCTGTTAGTGCTACGCTTATTCAGCTTTCCATTTTCATTTTCAACCTTTAGCCCTTAATGTTATTGAGGGTTAAAATTGGCTTAATTAATAAAGTATTTTGCCTTTGAATAAAGGACTTAAAATCAAGTCCTATTTCTACGTAAAAACAAATTCATTAGTGTCTTGTTTGATGGTAAAGAGAAATTTTCAATAAATGAAAGTTATAGGTTCGAATTTTGTTGTATTTATCTTTTTTTTTTTGAGAAGGAAAGTAAACAGACAACAACACACACACAGGGAATGGGGACAAAGGCATTATTTAAAACCGAAACTTTTGAAACTCCCACAATTTTCCACGTTAGCATTATTTATAAAAATAAAATTATTAAAAATAAATAAAACCCTAAACACCGTAATTATGTCTAACCCAATATCTATTTCTCCCCGATATCTGTTTCTCCCCAAAACAAACCCGATAATCTTCAACTTCTAAACAATACCCAATACAAAAACCTATTTCTCAGTCTCTGTCTCTCCTTCAAACGCAAACTCAGCCCAACAAACACTGCAAGACCCATACCCTTCTCTCTCTTTCTCTATCTCTCTACCCTTCTCCTTCCCTAAAACCCAAACGCCAATCAGATCTAACAGACCGCCTTTCATGGGACATTGGGACAAATCAAGTTTCAGAGACTAAAACAATTCCGTTGGAGAGAGGCTGCAGTTATTTCTCTTAATGGGTTTTTGCCAGAATCATCCTACCGTTGGGGGGACGATATGGTATGTTAGGTTTGGTTTTTGATTTTGTTATTAATCTTGATTTGCGTTGCTTTAAATTTTCAGATCCCACACCCTCCTTTTCTCAGCCTCTCCGTTTATCAAGTTCCAAAATCAACCAAAGCCTCAACTTTGAACATACCCATTTGTATGTCAAGTTGAGGCATACTTCAATTTTATTTTCTATGTATATTTAAAAATTTTGGGGTTAATTCTTCTGTGTTTTTCCGTTTGGCTATTGAGTTTGAGTTTATGGTCTGCAATTTTTTGCATTTTTAGTTGTTGTCGTTGGCTGTAAAGAAAAGCTCAGAAATTAGGCCCACTCTATGATTTCTTTTTACCACCGTCAGAGACCAGTCTTTCTCAGACACTATTACCAGTAAGTTTTCTAATTTTGTTTTATAAGTTTTCCTGTTAAATATGATTTAGGGTTTTGTTTGGGAGTGTTTTCTCTTTTAGATTGATGGGTTTGGAGCCCGTAGTGGGTTTTGTTAATTTCAATCAAAACTCTGTCTTGATGTGAAGATAGTTTTAAATTTACGGTTCAGATTAGTTTTTACTATTGTATACCTTCTTTCTTTTTTTTCCTTCCTTCATGCTGTATAGTTTCTTCTCCTGCTTTTGCACCGTTCCTTCCTTGCAACAACAAAGGTTCCATTCTTACATTGTTTATGCCTTAATACTTCTATATTGTTCACTGTTGTTAAGATTCCATCTTCCTAAATAATTTCTAATTTCTTATTTTCATTCTTTTTCGTCTTTTTCTCCAATTGCCGTATACCGTGTTTTTTGTGCCAGACATTGGGTCTTATGCCAAAAATAATAATTGAATCAGGGTTAAAGGTACCCTGATTTCCCATTTTATTTTTCCTATTTCTGGGGATTTGTTTGGTCAATTATTGTTTTTTGGTTAGAATATTTTTCCCTGTTTGGTATACTTTTGTGAGATTTTAAAGTTTTCTTTATTTAGGTTATGGTTTGTCATTGGTAGAAGATTTGTTTTAATTTCTTTATGCCATTTTTTTCATTCAATTTTAAGTTTTGTCATAGGATGTTCTGAGCATCCTAAGACTCTTATATCAACATGAGTTGCAAGTGTTGTAATATATGTGATTCCAATTTTGAATCCAACTATAATTCTTTCCTAATGTTGGTTGCGAAATTTCAGTTATAGAGATAGAGTTTTTTAGGTAGATTCTTGCTTACATCTGTCTTTGTTGATGTCATTTTTTTCCATCTTTTCATTTCCTATATCTTTGTCCAATTGAAGAAAATTGAAGTGCAGATTGCAATTCATTTGCCTCTTTGTTAGATTTTTGCTTTGTTCAATGTAGCCTTATTTTGGGAATACAAGATTGATTGAAAATTGAGACTGCCATGAGTATTCATTTTGATAGGTGCATTAAAAATCTTCTAATTATAAGTTAATGAATCTGAGTCCTAATTTTAAGTAATGAATGTGATTGTTGTATTATATACAAAAAAAATAAAGGTCATGAACAAGGAAAATATTTGGAGTTGAGAAATTCAAAATGCAAACCTTTACAGGATATTGCCAACCTTTAAAAAACTAAATATTAGGAAAGATATTAATTTGTTGTGGTTGGTCTCTCACTTCTTTCCTTTTTAAAAGTTCATGTTCAGGTATTAGGAAAGTTGTTAATTTGTTTAATAAATAAAAAAGAATAGCATAATATGAAGGTATATACTCCATTCTAATTTGATCATAGATTGATCAAATCAGTTGGTGTTTGTTTGCAATGCATCTATGATTTTGTAAATTTTATAGACCCAAAAAAGGAGGAGACTAAACCTGCATTTAGAATTCATCTCTATCTAAACTGCACTATGATTATTACACAATCATTGATTTAACTCTCTCCTTTTTTGTTTTTGTGTAGGTGATTTTGTAGATTTCCATGCACCAATGTATATCTTACATGCCCACATTGCTTATCACGAACCAAGAACTTGTGCTACAAATAATAAAATAATGTTATGAACAATGTTAATGTTGTAACTTCATTGATGGTATGTACTTAAAATGATTTCAAGCAGCTTCATTGATGGCATGTACTTAAATGATTTCAAGCAATTGCTTCAAATATTGAACCTTACTGTATTTTAAATTTTTTCCATAGAGAGTGGCTTGGCTGAGCCTAATAGCACTGCTTCGAATAATTGTGTATTACTTTCAACCCAACATTTTGTGTTTTTGAAATTGATTGTATGTCTTACTTAAGATGTATCCAAAGAGTTTATGAAATTTGTTTTTAATTGTTTATAGAGATAGTTGAAACTGAAATATATAGGCATTTCGTTTGATTCCTTTCAAATAGACACTCTTTCAAACTACTACTATTATTTGCATGTACTTATGATGTATCTAAAGGAAATTAGATGCGTCTGACACAAATATATGTTGCTGCAAATGATCTCCTCAACAGTTTCCAAGAAGCCAGCATAATCAAAATTGGGGGCCATAAAGAGTAGATAAGTAGAGATACTTAGACTATTTGTCAACTGTTTCTTTTCAAAGTTTTGAATATTGTGTTTATGAGTTGCTTCTTATAAGAGATAGTGGCATGGTGCCCCATGTGTTTATGTGGCATATTATTCCCTAGCAGCAAATGCATGGTCTTGCTAATGCTGTCATGAGATTATTTACACATTTAAATATTCATGTTATCAATAAATTTTTTTATATGATTTATATTGGTGGTAGACTATAAATTGATTTGCAATTGAGCATTATGTGACTTCATATTATGCCCAAATTTGTGTATGAGCTATTGGAATGTTGGCAATAATTTTTTCATCGACATAGAGAAACCAATGTGTGATCTTTATGTGTTATGTGAAACACCCTACATTTATAATCAAAAAACATATTTTGCGCACTTTGCATGATTATTTGTAATTGTTATTTAACCAACTATCCCGTGCATCGCACGGGTTAACAACTAGTTAAAAATAAATGAAAGACCTTTAACACTATAACTTAGGCTAAGCTCCAAATATTAGATTAGATTTGTGCTGCATATATCTTAAAGTCTATTTTAATCATCAAGTGGATTGAAGAAATCTTAATGGACCAAAACCTCATTAATGATTACTTGCAGATGGATATTGTTCTTCTTATGATCAATTTATTCAATACACATTACTTGCAGATGGATATTGTTCTTCTTATGAATTTATTCAATACACTTGATGTATTACATTTCCTCTCACGAGTTTATTTTATATGAGATCCACATCTTTGTGAGAAAGAAATGTGCGGTACACTAATTGTATGAAATAATTTATATTACTTCTTTCAATTTTTTCCATTGAAAATCCAGGTTGTCAACACTTATTAATAATTAAAAGATGTTGATTGTTGATTCTCTAGCTTTTAATGTTATACATGATATATGTGCTATGCTTTAATGCTTATTAGCTTGTTGAAAAATTAATTTTGTATCAAGAAATACTTTCTATAATACTATGAAACTGTATTTAATTGATTTACTTTGGCCTAGCCCCTTGTGATTAACTCATAATTTCGCCACGAATGTAATAGTTTTCTATTTCATCCAATTTACTGTTTATCTTAATTTTACTTCTTTGCTTTAGATTTATTTTAATTCTTTCTCAGATGTTTGCATTTCTTTGTTGCATTTGCAGGTTGATATGCATAATTAAGTTGTAAAGGCCAATTTCTCAACCAAAAAAAAAAAAAAAAAGTTGTCAAGTCTTATTTAGCTAGACATTTGATTAATGTCTTTAATGTCTTTGACTATGTAGTATGGATGGAGATGTTGCACCACATTTGTTTTCCGTTTTCCAGTATGATTTAGCCAATTTGGCTGCATCTTAATAAAAATATTTTAGATTCCTTCTAAAAAAATAAATGTTGTAAAGGCTTGTGTAATGGAAATGTAAATTCTTTGTTTTACCTTTTGTGTTTTGGACAATTATTAATTTACATGAATATAGTATAATATAAAGTATGATATAAAGTGTACATTAAGTGTGGTTTGGCACTAGATTAAAAAACCAGATTTTTTTACTATTCAGCTTATTTTTGCTACTATTCATAGGTCACACCACACTTTTTGATACTATTCATGAGTCTCATTGCACTATTTCATCTGCCTTTTATCTTTATTTACAGTACTTTCAGCAAAAAGTTTTTAGTTTTAACTAACTAAACTATTCCCAAATTGTAGGCAAAAAATGTGGCAAATGTTAGCCACTTTCTCCTAAAGTGGCAGAAGTTTTGCTTACAATGTTACGTGATACTATTTATCTATATTATTATTTAAGGGGCTTCTCTTGTTTGGGTTTCTCATTTTTTTGGTTCAAAAGTGCCCTTACACCTCTTTGTTTAAGTAAAAACAAAACTAAAAGGTAATTAGGTAAAAATACAACTCTAATTCCCACTAAAATATTGCCTAAAAAATAGGACCACTCTCCTGTTGATTTTCAAATTGTTTTATCCACTTATAAATAAATTAGATTCTCAAAATAAAAAAAATATATAAAATAAAAATACAGATTTTTTTTTAATTAAAAAAAAAAAAGCCTCGCGTGTACGATGAGGCTAGTATAAATTAATAATTTTCCATGTGTTTCAATTTATATCGGGATTGTGTTTGACTATTATGTTAACTAGTCGCTAACCCGTGCGATGCACGGGAAGACTATTGAAAATAAGATTTTAAAAAGAAAATTTTATTAATTTTAGTTTATATCGAATATTTTTTTATGGTAGTTTAAAATATTATTTCAAATCTTCATTTCATTTTATTTTTGTTGGAATAACTTATATAATTAAATGAAATGCTTATAAATAAGAGATGACATTAATAATGTACTATATATAGTTAGTGATTATTCAAGATATCATTCAAATATGACAATTATTTTTGTTTTAAAAAAAGAACAATATTAATGCATTGAAACACAAAATACTATATTATCCAATAGATATTACAACTTTAAAACTAAAACATGAGTAGTGATTTTTAATGGACTGGGGTAATAGCACAACTTTTAATAGAAAAAAAAAATATGATTTAAAATTTTTTGGAGTAACACTATAGTAAAAATGCCGAAAGGAAGCAAGAAATTCCACTGAAAAATTCTACAAATACATTTGGGTTTTTTTTTTTTTTTTTTTTTTGGAGTAGGTACATTACTGTTTAGTAGAGTCTTAATACATGGGGGACGCTCCTCCATCCAATACATCATTGTCTAGCAAACCCAACCAGTTCTTTGCTTCAAATGCTATCTTCTCTGTTGGTTCGTTTGTTCAAGGAAAGCCACAAGAGAAAAAAATATTCCTAATAGAAGAACCAACTACCAAGTAGTCTACCCATCAACAAATAAAATAAAAACTACCAAGTAGTCTAACATCATTAAGTATGTGGCCAATGCTCAAATTGGTAGGTCCAGCTGACTTTACTTCATCTACTGGACTTTTAAATTCACATTCTACCTCTACTCCATGAAGCCCTAAATCCACAAAGGCCATCTACACCCTTCAACAGGCTATCTAGACTGATTATTTCTCTAAGCTTCCATATATTCCACAGCAAGTTTACAGGTTGTTTGCACCAAATCCACTACTAACTTCAGAGTTTCATCTACATGCCTTTGGTTTCGATTTGACATAATAGCCAACCTCCACCGCAACTAATACAATCAACTGGATTGGTTAAAACAATATATCAAATACTGGGAATATAAAAATACAAAACTTGGTATTATGTATATGATACCGTTGAAAGATTTAAATATCATTGCAGGCTTCCTGAATTCCACCCATCACAAAAGCCACGGCTTACATCAAATTGGCCTTTGAAATCTTGATCTCCTTCATCCTTGGAACCTGGAAAATCAAATTTCTATACTAATTGAAAATTTGTAAATATTTCCAACTATCATCTAACAATGAAATTATTATATCTTTTCAAGAACAAAAAGGAAAACAAAGACCAAACGTTCTATGTAGCAAATTTGAAACCTATCACCAAGAAAAAGAATTAAACCTATTGGAAATTCATTAATTGGTACCAATGCAAGTAATTAGTACGCTAAAAGGCTCATATTAATAACAAAAAAAAAATAAATAAATAAATAACCCATCTGAAATATAAGATCAAAGTTAAATCAAGATGATTAAATACCGAAACTTCCTCCCGCTAAGGCAAAACATTCAGCCATAGCAACCCAAAACACCAAAAGTAGATCACCTATATGAACAATTGAAGTGGAGAGAAAGAGCAATATATAGAAAATAATAACAGAGTAAGTAGGTCTTCGAATACTCAAAAACTAAACACAATAATTTTACGAAACATACAGTCCCTTTTCTATGACTTAATTTTGTCATGATATATCCCTCCTTAAAATAGACAATATTCAATGTTGTCCACCATTCAAATTTGTGTAGTTTGACTAATTTAAATTTCAAAGTGCTATATCCAACCAAGAACCATAAATAAAAATTAGAGGGAGGAAGGCCAATTTAAGTGCAGAAAAAATAAAGTCCTCCAAAAAAATTCAAACTCATATCAATAGCAAGCATAACCTCCCAAAATTTTGGGCTCTTTTTTTTTAGCAAAAAAAATATCCATTTTCAATGCACTTCTCAAATGATTGGCTCAATCTAAAATACAAATATAATGTACAATAATAAGCTTATAAATTGAGGACAGCTCCCACTGTTCAATTCGAAGATTCAACTTAAATCAATCAATTGGTAGGACAACCCAAGAAAAATCAAAGAATTAACACTACTTGTTTTATGACTTTGAGGAAAGAAAATATATTGATGAGTAGATAATGGTGACAATGAGAGAATAAAACTTTATAGGAAAAAAATAATATGAATAAATTACTTGTGTATGCTTTGAAGCTACTACCATCTCTATCAAAATTTTGAGGAGAAAAATAGAATGAAATATATTAATAAAAATAATATATAAATTTTATTATTGATGCAACGATTTCTCTAATGTTAAAGTGAAAAAATAATATTCACTCTCACAACAACTCAAAACGTTTACTTAATATATTATATCATCCATACCATCCAGCCACCACTTCCATTCCGGGTGATCATCTCTAACCACCCTCTGAAATTTTGTGGTTGCCTATGTTTCCTGCCCAACACAAAATTCTGCTCCCCACCATTAAACAAAACTGCACAACTTCGCAGATAATTCTTGTCACATTTAGAGATCTCAAACCAACCATTTTCATTGTAGAAACCAAAATACACACTCAGTAGTTCCACCACTATAAACTATACAACAAACTGAGCTATAGCAAATCTTGGTAACACAAAATCTCATAAAGGATTTAAAAGTATATTCCAAGAGGAAAACAACAACAAATTTTTAATACAAATAGTTAGAGTCTACCTTTTAATTTGGAGTATGTAAATGTTTTCTTAAAGAATATAATCATATGAAACTTGAAAGCAAGTTCAAAGAATAGGTGCAGTACATAAAAGCCAATCATTGATTTAAGTTGGAGAAAAAAAATCCATTATGGTTCAATTGAAAAAGCATTAAAAAAAATGACAGTCATGTTTTTACATCACACAAAAAATGACATTGAGAAATAAGGCCAACAAATACATCTCACCCTGATTAAATCAACAACACAGCATCACATTCCCTACTTATCTTCCTCCTTACCACTCTCCATGTATTATGACTTCTAGAACAACAACAAAAAATCACTTACAAATTTTATCAAACAGCGTGTGTACGTGTAAGAAAAACAACACTTAATGAAAAGAGAGAATTTTAAAAAGAAAAGAGAGTACCATGTTGCAGCAACACCAGCATCAATATAACCAAGGCCTGTGCAAGCTTCTTTGTGCCTAAAAATTGAAAACATAACTCCAAATTAAAAGGTACTATGACACCTCATAAACAGGCAAGTTTGGTTATGAAGTCAAAAGATTAAAAATTTGTAATATGCCTTTTGATTTTGCATAATGATAAAGGTATTCGTTAAAGCTTGCTATTTGTTAAGTCTCTCTCAACCCTCTATCTGAATCTCTACCTCAAATTTATAATATCTAATACCATGCCCATCTTGCATAATCATATATAAATGAGTTATATAACTCTCAAACAACTATACTAACCAACCTCGACCTTCAAAAAAATTCCCACAGAATCCAAAATAGTTGCAGCCCCAACATAACATTCCGTAGGCTATCATATAAGACAACCCAGAGATTATAATAATTTATAAAAAGGGAAAACCAGTATAAATGAAGACGACAATAACACTATATATCAAACCATAGCCTTTTGTAAATTCTTGTAGCTGAATTCTTTTAAACAGAGAACAAAAGGCATATTACAAATGAATCTGAGAACAAACACCTGAGCATTCCAAACTTGTTCGAGAAATACCACAAATGAATTGGCAAAGAAGAATCAGAGAACAAACACCTAAGCATTCTATCAAACACATGTTCAGCAATCTCAAACAACTATACTAACCAACCCCAACCTTCAAAAAAAATTCCCACGGAATCCAAAATAGTGGCAACCCCAACATAACATTCCATAGGCTATCATATAATAAGACCCAGAGGTTATAATAATTTATAAAAAGGAAAAACCAATGTAAATGAAGACGACAGTAACACTATATAACCAAAACAAACCCAAAATTGAAATCAAATAGAAGAATCCCAGGAAACAAAAATCCAATAAAAATTGCATAACCAAAAAAAGGGAAAAAGAAAATCCAAACAAATGTAAAATGAAGATGAGAAAAACACTACATATCAACTAAAACAAACCCAGAATTAAAACCAAATAGAAGAATCCCAAGAAACCAAAAATCCAATAAAAATTGCATACAAAAAAAAGGGAAAAAGAAAATCTAATTACAAAAATTTCATGATTCTTCTTTGCCATAGATTTGACAACAAAGGAAGAAGAAGAAAACGTGGAAATCTGCAAAGAAAAAAAAAAAAAACAAAAACAAAAACTAAAAAATTTAAATCCAGAGCAACCCACAACCATAAACCAACAAAATTCCATGAAAACAAAAACAAAAAAACTTAAATCCAGAGCAACCCACAGCCACAAACTAACAAAATTCCATGAACAATTGAAGCGGATAGAGAGAGACCATAAACCAACAAAATTCCATGAAAACAAAAACAAAAAAACTTAAATCCAGAGCAACCCATAGCCACAAACTAACAAAATTCCATGAACAATTGAAGCGGATAGAGAGAGACCATAAACCAACAAAATTCCATGAAAACAAAAACAAAAAAACTTAAATCCAGAGCAACCCACAGCCACAAACTAACAAAATTCCATGAACAATTGAAGCAGATAGAGAGAGAGAGAGCAATATATAGAAATTAAGGAGAGTAAAAAACATGTTTTAATTACCTCAAAATAAAACATGATGGGCTGGATTGAGCGACGATGGAGAGGCAAAGAGAAATCGATGTAGTGGCGGTGATCCATGGTGGTGGCGGCGGCGGCAGGATCTGAGTTTTGGGGTGCCAGCATATATTAGAAAACAGAGAGGTTGTGGGTTTGACGTGAAGACTGAAGACTGAAGACTGAAGAGGGAGTAGTATACTTGTATTAGGGTTCTAAATTGATAATTCTAATATAATAATAAAATGTTAAAAAGACTTTTTTTTTTTTTTTAAAGGTGACGTAAAAGCTGATGGAGGAGTTGTATTATTGTATACTGATGGGGAGTTAAATTGATAAATTCTAATATAATAAAACATTAAAAAGAATTAAAAAATATATATATAGAAAAAGTGACGTGGAAAATTGTGAAGCTAGCAAAGGCTTCAGTTTTATATATATATATATATATATATATATATATATATATATATATATATATATATAGATAATTCTTCTCATCTGCTTCTTCCTCTTTTTTATATAGGGCATGGCCCTCCATATTTTGTGAAGCAATGGAAGGGACTGGGTTCTCCTAGGCCCTCCTCTACTTTCGTTTCTGTTTATTTTGTTTTTCAGCTTTTGCTTTTGCTTCTCCCCCTTTGTGTGTGCTAATAAAATTTTTCCTTTCATCAAAAAAAAAATAATGAAATGCAAACTGAATTATTATCTATTAGATAGAAGCTCAAATAGATCCAAGGTCGATATATGATCCTGTGGAGTCATTCCACTGCTTGCTCGCTTCCTTAGAGAATTTGATGAAAATGTATACCAAAATATTCAAAGCCTAAGTACGAGTTCCCACCTGGTTTTTGTTCAATTCCAAGCTTCTCGTCACCGACCCAAATAGGTGGATGACCATCCCAGCTATGATGCGTAAAGGCTTTGCCAGGCCGCTCGAGTTTTCCATTAAAGATGACTAATGTGGCCGAAGATGGGTGTTTTGATGGAAGCAGTTGGGAGATAGAGAGAGCACAAGATGGGTGTTTTCCATTAATATGAATGTTGAAGAATACGTACATGTTTCATTTGGTTAAAGATTTAAAAAAATATGGCATAAAAATGGAAATGAAAGAAACATGTATATTAAAAAAAGTAGGGTGCGGGTGCTGCAGGGTGCGGCGATTAAAAAAGTATTAAAAATATTTTTATATAGTGAATTTAATATTTTTTATATAAAAAATTCAAATAAAAGGGTCGAGTTTATTATTAAAAAACAATTATTTATGATTTGTTTTTAATAAAATCAATATTTTTGGTGATTGTAAATAAAAAACCACCTTCCAAGAAGATTCTTTTACTCTTTTTCCAATTCCCAAGTCCACCCACGTGAAACAATTGACTTTCTCACCTACTTAATTTATATTATTTTGTTATATACCTTTATTCTTCTTCCTCACATCTTCTAAGTTCTAACCATTTCTTTGTGTCTTCTCATCTTTTCTCTCTCTCTCTCTCTCTCTCTCTCTCTCTCTCTCTCTCTCTCTCTCTCTCTCTCAAGGCCATATGAAACAGAAGAACGGCGGCTAGCAGCCCATTTCGGCCTATTTCGGCAGTCGTATCGACTAGAATCAAGTCGTATTGGTTTGTTTTGGCGGCCATTTCGATTGGAATCGGACCGTATCAGCCGGAATTGGGCCGAATTGGAGCAAATCAGTCGGTTTTGGCCTGAATCGATGCAAATCGGGGAAAAAAAAAAAAAGGTGAATCGGCATGTCGGACGCCGAACGCTGCATCGGGGCAAGTCCAGTGCGGGTGCGGCGGCCTTAGAGTTGCACCCGTGCTTTCTAGGTTGAGAGCTACCACCCTTAGTGAATGAGAGTGCCCTTAACCTAAGGACGATGGGCAAACTGAGACAGACTTCCTATATATACACTAGAGCTGCAAAATCCTATTGTCATAGGGGATAGACCAACGGCCACCTCTCCCACCTAGCCGGTTCCACCATACATTCAACTACTTTAATGCCCCAACTTAGTTACAAGCTTACATAACATTCTTACATAAATCTTAACATAATTTTATAAGATGTTGAAAAAATGAAACATTAATGTATATATTTTTTTTAGTTATGTTTTCTATCAAAGTATATAACAAGTTAATGAAGGAGATGATGTTTCACTTTTACATTTTCTTTCATTCACTTAGCCAAAAAAATTATAATAATTAAGTAACAAAAATGAGTTATTGTCATATTATTATAAATTAAAATAATAAAGTTTTTAACATAAATCTAATATATATACGTACATACATAGTATATGTTAATAAGATCGTTCAAATTATAGAAAGATCTTAGTATATATATATATATATATATATATAAAAGGGGGAAATTACAGTAAATTCACTTGTGGTTAGGCCTGTTTTCACTTTGCCTACCCATGGTTCAAAATTTAACACTTTGGCCACCTGAGGTAACTTCCATTAAGTGTCTGTTACCCACCTCTCTCCCTTTGCCGTTAGAAAAACATATTTTTAAGGAAAAACAAACATAACAAAAATAAAAAAGTTAGGGTTTTTGATTGCTTAAGGACTTCTATGAGAACAAAGTGGGGGGAATAGCACACGAATCAAAAATAAATCAAAAACAAGCTCAATGGAACTTTTATATAAATTAAAAAGTAGAGCAAGAGAGAGAGAGAAAGAGTTTTGAGGAGGTGAGACAAGGGATGTTACGAGAGTCTTCTTTATGAATGATTTCATCTGTGTTATGGGCATCGTCGATTTCATCCTCGTTAGGCCAGAGATCAGTGGAATTCAAAGAATCGACTGGACAAAATCGATTCCAAAGAAACCGAGGAGGTAGATGAAGGAAGCGACGAAGGCGAAAATGGCAACGATCTCAGACAAGTTAAGGACATGAAGACGGGTGGAATTACGAATCTTCTCGTGCCAACAAGTGAGCAAGAAGTAGACCACAGAGAAAAACAAAGTGAAGAAGACAACATGTAGTGCTGGAAACCCAAAGCTATTGCCTCCCCTGTTTTCACTAGCTTTTGTTCAAGTGGGTTTTTAATATTTTTTTTGAATGATTCATTTCACTGTGAAGGCTCTGATAATGGGGTTTGTTTCAAGGACTGGATTGCCGTGGCTTTTGGTGGTTTTATTGATGTAGTGATTTTTGTTCAGTTGTGGTGGGGTTAGTGTTTGGATTTTGAGAAAATGGGTTATGCTAACTCCAAAACTGATAAAAATAAAGCTCTGCCTCTTTGTAAAGAATGGAAGAGATTAATCAAGCAGGCCATTGATTCAAGGTATGCTTTAGCAGCTGCTCATGTCTCTTACACACAATCCCTTAGAAACATTGGCATTGCTCTTCAGCAGTATGCTGAGGCCGAGGATGAAATCGACGATGCCTAGAACACAGATGAAATCATTCTTAAAGAAGACTCTCGTAACATCCCTTGTCTCACCTCCTCAGAATTCTTTCTTTCTCTCTCTCTTTCTCTCTCTTGCTCTGCTTTTTAATTTATATAAAAGTTCCATTGAGCTTGTTTTTGATTTATTTTTTATTCGTGTGCTATTCCCCCCACTTTGTTCTCATAGAAGTCCTTAAGCAATCAAAAACCCTAACTTTTTTATTTTTGTTATGTTTGTTTTTCCCTAAAAATATGTTTTTCTAACGGCAAAGGGAGAAGTGGGTAACAGACGCTTAACAGAAGTTACCTCAGGTGGGAAAAGTGTTAAATTTTGAACCACGAGTAGGCAAAGTGAAAACAGGCCTAACCACAAGTGAGCTTACTGTAATTTCCCCCTTGTTTTATATATATATATATATATATACTAAGATCTTTCTATAATTTGAACGATCTTATTAACATATACTATGTATGTACGTATAAATATTAGATTTATGTTAAAAACTTTATTATTTTAATTTATAATAATATGACAATAACTCATTTTTGTTACTTAATTATTATAATTTTTCTAGCTAAGTGAATGAAAGAAAATGTAAAAGTGAAACATCATCTCCTTCATTAACTTGTTATATACTTTGATAGAAAACATAACTAAAAAAAAAAAAAAAAAAACATTAATGTTTCATTTTTACAACATCTTATAAAATTATGTTAAGATTTATGAAAGAATGTTACGTAAGCTTGTAAATAAGTTGGGGCATTAAAGTAGTTGAATGTATGGTTGAACCGGCTAGGTGGGAGAGGTGACTGTTGGTCTATCCCCTATGACAATAGGATTTTGCGGCTCTAGTGTATATACAGGAAGTCCGTCTCAGTTTGCCCATCGTCCTTTGGTTAAAGGGCACTCTTATTCACTAAGGGCGGGTAGCTCTCAACCTAGAAAGCATGGGTGCAGCTCTAAGGCCGCCACACTCGCACCGAACTTGCCTCGACTTAGCGTCTGGTGTCTGACACACAGATTCACCTTCCCCCCCCCCCCCCCCGATTCGCATCGATTCAGGCCAAAACCGGCTGATTTGCTATGATTCAGCCCAATTCTAGCCGATACGGTTTGATTCCAGCCAAAATGGCCGCCAAAACAGACCGATACGACCCGATTCTAGCCGATGTGGCCGCCGAAATGGGCCGCTAGCTGCGATTCTTATGTTTCATATGGCCTTGAGAGAGAGAGAGAGAGAGAGAGAGAGAGAGAAAAACAAAAAAAAAAAAAAAAAAAAAAAAAAAAAAAAAGAGGAAGAAGAAGATGAGAAGACACAAAGAAATAGTTAGAACTTAGAAGAGGTGAGGAAGAAGAATAAAGGTATATAACAAAATAATAAAAATTAAGTAGGTGAGAAAGTCAATTGTTTCACGTGGTTGGGCTTGGGAATTGAAAAAAGAGTAAAGGAACCTTCTTGGAAGGTGGTTTTTTTGTTTACAATCACCAAAAATATTGATTTTATTAAAAACAAATCATAAATAATTTTTTTTTAATAATAAACTCTACTCCTTTATTTGAATTTTTTATATAAAAAATATTAAATTCACTATATAAAAATATTTTTAATAATTTTTTAATCGCCGCACCCCGCTACACCCGTACCCTACTTTTTCAAAAATTGCCAAGTTCCACACCCGTACCCACACCCGAATCTGGAAATGTACCCGTTTATGTACCCGTGCTTCAAAGCTCTCATCTCTATTTTTGGCCCCAAATTTTTCATCCAATTTGTTAACATATCAATACATAAGACTATTTATGTTTCTAATAAGTATTATTGTTTACTTTAAAAAAAATAGGGTTGTTTATCCTATATTAGTTGTGTGTGTTTAGTGTCCGCTGTTTATAACCTAGTCTACAATTACAAAGGTTAGGCCCTTTTGTAATTGTACTTTGATTATGTAATGTATTATATATTCGGTTCAAAATTGCATGGTATGTTGAAGAAGTTGTAGGGCATAGACGATTTCAAAGGGTTTCTAATCAATGAAATGTTGTTGATGAACATGTGGAAGAGAGTAGCAGTGGTAAGTCTTTGAATGAAGTGGATTTAACAAATGATGAAAAGTTTTTGGATGAAGTTCTTAAGCAATCAAAACCTACTTTTTGATTTTTGTTATGTTTGTTTTTCCCTAAAAATATGTTTTTCTAACGGCAAAGGGAGAGATGGGTAACAGAGGCCTAACAGAAGTGACCTCAGGTGAGCAATGTGTTAAGTTTTGAACCACAGGTAGGCAAAGTGAAAACGGGTCTAACCACAGGTGGGTTTACTGTAATTTCCCCAAAAAAGAAAAAAGCAAGACAATAATACTAAAATGAAACTATTGATGTTTAACATAAATAGTTCCAAAAAAAAAAAACACGGACTACAAATATTGACTTTGATAATGTTAGGTTCTAAAAGTTTAGAATAGTTGACAATTCGTAAACTCAAACTTGTCTAGATATAGATCTTAGAGTCTATAGGTATGATTAGACAATGCTTAAGGTGCTGCAAGTCAAAATACAAGAAAAAGGAAGCTGCAGATTCAGGAAATTCAAAACATGCCAGGTTTGACCGATTGAGAGAACAGGTTTGATCGATCGAAAGATGGATTTTGCAGAATTTAATTAAAGTCCAACAGCTCATTAAGCCCATTAAGTGATTAGGGTTTCAAATCTATATCACATAGTATTTAAAGGAAACCCTAAGACACATTTTACTCTTATTATGATTTAGGAGGTGCTCTTTTGAGATTTAAAACTTATTGTGCCTTCTCCTTTCAAAGTCACTACCGGAAATTATTCTCATACCATTAGAACTGGTAGATCTGAAGTTGCTGCTACAAGATCAACAACTGCTGATGATCTAAACCTTTGAGTGGGATCTCAAAGTCACAAACATGGGTTTTTGTGCTCAACAAATTAATTCAAGATAGAAGAGTCTGAAGTTGAAGCTACACATGGTCATGTTAGTAAGTTTTACAAGAGGTAACATTAGATTTTAGATAGAAAATTTATTGTAAACTCCCATTCTATCATAGTGAATTTGTTTACCTTAAGGATAGCTAGGTTAAATCCTCCCCAGGTTTTTTACTTTGAAACTGTTGGTTTCATTAGTTTCTTGAGTTATCATATTACTGTCTTCTTTACTTTTCCACACTAAGTAATATGTTTACATGTATTTAACCTAGGTCTCATAATTAACCTAAGTATTTACTTGGCTAATTCATTAAGTTAAACTAATCTGTTTTAAAAGAAATCTAAATAGAACAAATAGATAATTTTATTGTCATATGTAATAACAAACTTGAGCAAAATACACAAATATCTTGTCGGTAAAAGTAATGAAGTTAAGTCAAGTTGAAGTATTTCTATAGAACTAATAGAAGTATAATACAAGAAGTGTTTAAATGTATATTATTCGTAGGTTTCAAAAAAAAAATGTATATTATTCGTTTAATTATAGAAAATATAAATTTGTAATGAATGAAAAACAATTTGCAAACTAAGACAAATGAGTTTTCCCACATATTATATATACATCTGTCGCAGCTCCTCATATTCTTGATTCTTCGTTGAAGAAGTGCAACTCTGAAACTTAGGATCCGGTGGTGGTGGGTCCTCTGGTCGTTTAGGGTAAGCGTTTTTTCTTTTGGAACTATTAGATGAAAAGTAACATAAATTATAAGATTTAAATAGTAATTTATCCCAAAAAATGTGTGAATATGTTGTGCTGCTATATTAAAATCTAAAATCATACTATAGGAATAATATATATTTTTTGATAAACCTATAGGAATAATATAATAACAAAGAAAGAAAGTGTTTTGTTTTGGATAAAAGAAGAAAGTGATTAACAGTTTAATAATGCACATTAATGAGCTGAGTTTGATTATTCTAAACTCTTTGATTAAGTATCGTTATCTTTTTTTTCTTTTTTATTTTATTTTATAATTTGATATATAGTAAGGAAGATTCAAACTTTAATATTTCTTGTAAAAGAGAATGGGAATAGCATCTGTAAGGACCCGATTTGGTTCTCAGCCCAAAGGATGGATGGACTCAGGCCCAAAAAGCCCAAAACAATGAATTTGTAGAGAATGGGTTGGAAAATTGGGCTAAAATGAGTTGGATGACAGATAAAGTGGGTCCAAATGACGAGAATAAAAAGAAAGATTGATATAAGCTGAAGAAAATGTCCTCGGCACAATCCCAGGAGATCAATTCTCTTATATTTCTCTTAAGTTTGATTACAAGTTTGTTTCTTAATTGTTACAGTGTTTTTCTCTTGATTTCTCGATCTCTCACTCTCATTGCCTCCTTCTCCTTATATACTATTTTCCCCTTTCACCTCTACCCTCCACATGCAAGCCAGATAGTTGGTGTTGATACTTGTCCCATCAGCCCCTTCCTGAAGTCTTTGCGGGTGGCTGTAAGGTTGAAAAACACTGTTTAGAGATCACTTCCTCATTAATGCTGCCAGAGAATTAGCTACAAAGCATTCAATGCGGTGGTAGCAGCTTTCTCTTAGATATTTCTGAGCTTCCATCCCTCCTGTACATTCATAATTCATGTCCCTATCAGTGGAATTTCCTGGAAGGTCACTTTGAGCGATAGGATACACCTCTAGTTTGCACTATGTTTATCCGAGGAGGTACTACTCTTCGGACCACCTCCCCCAACCTTTCCATTTGCCATATACCCATAGGACTCAAAGCTTAATACTCTCACTACTGTTTATTCGTTCTCAGACCAACCAATGTCCTCGGCCAAGGCCCAAAGCCCAATATATAGTTTTCGGCCCTTATCCCTATAGCATCTAATCATGCACACACAAAATAATATTAGTATTAATTTTATTTTAGAGATAATTTCAACTTATGACGTCTATTCCTGATATATGTGTGTGTGTGTGTCCTTTTTACATAATTGTGATCTTAAACTTGTGAGGTTTACTTCCATATAAGAGGAATTTTGAATATTGAAACAAATAATAAATATAGTTACAAGGTAATTTCTTCTTTAGTTATCATAAATTCAAACATGCTAGATAGTGGAAAGTATTTGGTGTGATGATTTGGGTGAAAGTTCTTGTACTGGAGACTCAAATGATCGAGCATAAATGAGCATGCATGTAAATCTTTACCTTGAGTTTAGCTTATGTTTTGTTCTATTGGTATTTGGACGAGAGTATGACTTGTGTTTTAATGTTAGGTGAATTGATTGTATTGTGAAGGATCCTACATTCCTACAACAAATTTTTTTTTATGGAAAAGAAAGATTTTATTGAACAGAGAAACAAAAAAACAAACAAAGGCTAGCCTAGCCTTTCCTTCTTAATTACAGAAGCAAAACAAAGAGGACAGCTACCCCAATCAAAAGAACCAAAAAAATTACAAGCTAGAGACCACTTTGCCTTTCCTACAACAAATGCTTATATGGTTAGCTAAATCTTTTATTCTCAGTCATGGTAACTATTACGATTTTCTTTTTCTTTTTTCTTTTAGATAAAAAATAGATAATAAAAGTAAACGTCATAATACACCCCCTCCCCCCCCCCCCCCCCCCCCCAAAAAAAACTATGAGATCAAATTTAGTCCTCTTAGAGCATTCACAGCAAAGAACTTAAAATTTTTAGCATACTCAAAAATCTACTTTATCTATTTTAACAACTTACTTTATAATGCACCCAACATCAAAACATCTATTTTTCACTTTAACTAAAAACTTTTCATTTTTTTTATTCATCTCTCTCTCTCTCTCTCTCTCTCTCTTTCTCTCTCTCCCTTTTGTTATAGTGTCCTTCACCACATCCACAAATCCTCAACCAGACGCTCACTGCCTCCACAAACCCATAACCAACCACCATAAGCGTGCATAAATCCCAAACAACCACCACAAACATCCATAACCCACAACCATTAGATCTTCAATCTCACCAAAAATGTCTTTCTATCCCTCAGATTGGAACTGTCTCTGTTAGGAAATTTAGACCCCAGTTGATAGAATTAACAAGTTTTAAACCCAAATTGTTAATTAGATTTATTATGAATAAAACTTGTTAAAACAAACAAACAGCAATATCATGTCAAAATCATGCAGTGGAAAAATAAATAAGACAAGATATGATGACCCAGGAAAACCAATGAAACAAACTAGTTTCACAGTAAAAAAACTTAGGGGGAAACCTTCCCGAAAAGCAATTCACTATAGTAAAGAGAAGTTTTAGATCTAGTACAAAACCTTTGTCCCTAGACTCTACAATCCCCGTAGATGAACTCATAGCAGAAACCTTCTACCACTTCAGAATCTCTGAACTCTTCAATATATGAACGCCACCCTTTTTGCACGGATCCCAGTACGTGACTAACCAATGATGTACGGCTCCTAGTACATGACTAACACACCAACTAGAAGAAGATGTTGGCTGCAAAGTTCTTCACTTCATCAACAATGAAGATCAAGAAGCACTTGGTTACAAAACCCTAAGGCGCAAAGACGCAATAGCTTCTTTCAGAGAGAATAAGGCATCAGTCACCTTTTGCATATGTTCTCCTTGTATTCTCTTATGTGACGGCCTCTGAAATAAGCCTTATATATGTTTAGGGTTGTGAGAAAAGAAACCCTACACATACATGTCAGCATGGGCCGAAAAACAGATCTGGAAATCTGAATTTCGTAATTCTCGATCGATCGAAGAGGTGTCGAGCAAGTATCGAGGGGATAGAAATTTGCTCGATTGATCGACCTAGCTATTGAGAGGTGTCGAGATTATGATAAGAAGCAACTAAAGAGCTCAACAGATAAGCCAGATGTCGAGCAGCTTTCGAGCAGCTATCGAGCTTTAAAATTCAGCACTTTCTCACTTGATTCTTAGACAGACTTGCATGGCTTTAACACTTGAACTTGAAACAAGGTTTCTTGAAGTATTAAACACATCCTAGATCTACCTAAGTACAAGTAAAGTGTGTTTTGTCAAAAGATTAGCCAATTACATAAAATAGTGACATATGTTCTTAACAAGTGAATCATATATGTCCTAACAATCTCCTCCTTTGGCAATCCGTGACAAAACCACAACAAACAAATGAACATATGAGAGAAGTCATAAATCACTCAACTCATATTTACTTGTTGAATACAATAAAATCTATCCTAACACAAACTCTTGAAAAATTTTGCAAGAAGAGAGTTCATGGCAAGGAAGACTTTGACAACCTGTATTTCTGAAACACTTTAAACAAAACTCATCAAAGCATCTTAGTATGAGACAGAAATAATAGATTGCATACAATATATGAGAAACATGTGTATAAAGATAGAAAAGAAACAACATATGTAAGGGTAGGTGAAAGAAACATACATCAACATATAAAGAAGAAAAAGTACAATGTATGTAAACATGGTCACAAGACCGGTGTACAAGAAGAAGGAGGTAAGCACTCCCCCTAACAAGATGAAACACATCTCCCCCTTACAGAGGCATGCATTTCTCCCCTTAACATGTAGGATCTTAAAAAAAACCACAAAGTCTTCACAATTTCTCCCCCTTTTTGTCATGATTGACAAAGGGTATAAGAAGCTAGAAAGTTTCACCTAAGAGACATAAAAATGATCAAGGGGGCACAAGAAATCCATATAAATGCATGAATGTAATGAAACAAGATACTATGGATGACAAGATAATAGAAGGATGCAAAACATGTGAAAAAAAAAATCTTTCAACAAGAAAAATGTTATGCACATAGATCCCAAAACACACACTAAACAAGTCTAACCAATTTTATATTTCAAAAACAAGTCAAGACAGTTTAGTGAGCATACATTAACACATGTAAATCTTGTGATGACCAAATCACATTGTACCTACACATGTATCAAGAATAGCAAAGAATATTGCGTGTTGTGTGTGAAAAACATCGCAAGATTGCATAAGTGTCAACTAGTTATGACGATTTGAGATATGAGAAAATCACTTTAACTCTCACACAATCATAACTATTTGATAGGGATTATCACCTTCGAGGTACATCCTATAACTTTCACATCTCCTAGAATACACGCTTGCAATCATATATAAAGCATTTTGATCTTTTTGCTTTTTATTTTTCTTTGCATATTTTTCTTTTTAAGCAAATCGTGCATGGGCATATAAGAGATAGAAAAGAAATACTCAATTATGTTAAGTATTTGACATTCCAATTTTGCTATGCCGAAAAACACAAATGTCATTGACATCACACTTTTGCTATGCTGAAGCATACAAATGTCATTTCATGATTGGCAGGCAACAGTGGTAAGATGGTTATTTATGCCTTTCTCTTATGATTTTTTAGTCCTTCTCGTCAAAAAGAGTGATACGAGTGTTAAGTACAAGAGATAACTTAATCTTACTCATCACAAACAAGAGCCACAGAACTCACATGCTTAGTTGTGCATAGAGATGCTCATCTAAGCTACAAAAGATACAAAGTTTAGAAAACTTTGTTTCAATGGCCATCCAAGGTACACAAGTACTAATGTACACAAAACACACAATGTTTTTGTATTTTTCTGATTTTTCTCTTTTTATTTTGAAAAACAAACAAAATAAAGGCTAAACAACCAAACAAAAATAAACAAACAACATGAAAGCATGAAAGAAATATGCATATGCATGAAGGCATGATTGAAAGGTGCAGATGCATGAAAGCATGATTCCAAAAGCAGATAAGAAATCAAGCAAAGAGAGTCCTACTTTAGATAGAAAGAATTAAAGCAGAGGATAAACTGAAAAGACAATTAAGTCTTAAGCTCCTTTCTCACCCACACAACACGAGTCTTTGGCCGTGAAGATGAAAAGGCACGTGTCCTAGTATGTCTATTAAAGGACATAGAATAATTAAAATTCTCCTAAAAGTGAGTTAAAAAGCCCAAAGCTTTTAATAACTCTCCAAACAAAGGTGTAGGTCCTTGAGAGGAAGCCTGTGACCATTTGGACAATTGCTTATGAGGATACAACTTAAAGCAATTAGGACGAATGTGTCCAGAAACACCACAATGGTGACGAACATGATGTCTAACAAAGGATTTAAAATTAGCCAAAACGGTTTTGGATTTCATACCTTTATCACCTATCTCATACTATGGCACAAAGACAGTCCTTGATCCAAAAGCCGTGGAAGAGAGGGGTTGGAGGAAATAGCATATCCTAAGCTAGTCTTATCAGAACTAGGCTTTTGAGCACTCAATACTTCATTAAGTTTTGCACTAGACATCCTCTCTATTTGAGTTCTAGCTTGACTAAGCTCAACCTCGAGATTCTTGACCTTCTCTTCTAGTGAGATGTTCTCCATAGCAAGAGTCTCAACTAACCTTGTAGTCTCATCTTGTTTGACTAACAGATCAGCTTTTTCAATTTTTACCTCATTAAGCTCTTTTCTACAAAGATGAGAAGTCTTCTCAGATTTTATAAATTCAGTGCATAGCTTATCAATGGCTTACTGAAGGGTCATCTTCTTGGGTACTTCATCATTAGAAGAATCCTCACTGTCAATAGCATTCTCCACAATCACCTTATCGATTGAGGCAGCAAAGGCCATAACGTGACTACATTCACCCACATACTCATCAGAAGAGTCATTCTCAGTATCACTCCAAGTAGCAACCAACCCTTTATCTTTTGACTCCTTGGTCTTTTCCTTCATGAGGTAGTTTGGGCACTCTATCCTCGTATGACCAAAACCTTTGCACTCATGGCATTGGATGAGGGGTTTCTCATTCTTGCCCTTCCTTGAGGATTTAGATTTCCTAGGAGGTTTGCCCTTATCCTTTTTCCTAAATTGAAGAAGTTTGATAATCTCATCAGTTATGAAAGTTAGATCCTCATCCTTATCTTCATCTTCATCTTCATCTTCACTTTCATCTTCATCTTTAGAGTCCTCAATCTCTTCCTCTATACCCTTAAGAGCCAAGTTTTTACTCTTTCCACCTTTTCCCATTGAGCCTAATCCCATCTCATAAGTTTGAAGGTTCCCTACAAGCTCAGTCAAAGGAAGTTGATCAATGTCCTTTACTTCCTCAATGACAATGATCTTGGCATGGAATCTTTCAAGTAAGGACCTAAGGATTTTCCTAACAATTTTGGATTCCGCAATAGATTCTCCAAGATTGAAAGCAGAATTCACAATATCCTTGAGTTTAGCATAGAACTCATCAAAGGTCTCAGCCTCCTCCATCCTTATTTTTTCAAAACTACTAGTGAGTCTTTGAAACTTCACAGTCTTTACTGCCTTGGTACCTTCATAGGTGGTCTTAAGAATGGTCCATGCTTCCTTAGCAACTTCTGTGGATGATATTTTCTTGAATTCCTCATTGGTCACCCCACAAAATAAAGCATTCAAGGCCCTACTATTGAAATTTGCCGCTATGATTGTTGCATCATTCCAATCCACCAGCGCTTCCTTTGGCTTAATCCAGCCAACTTCAACAGCTTGCCATACCTGTTCACCTAGAGCCTGCAAAAAAACTTTCATACGAACTTTCTAGTATGCATAATTAGTTCCATCAAATAAAGGAGGAATCAAAAGAGATTGTCCATGATCCATGACAACAAGGGTCAAGGATCACACTCAGGAAATTAATCCAATCAAAGTGTACTCGCTCTGATACCATTTGTTGGGAAATTTAAACCCCAGTTGATAGAATTAACAAGTTTTAAACTCAAGTTGTTAATTAGATTTATTATGAATAAAACTTGTTAAAATAAACAAACATCAATTTCATGTCAAAATCATGCAGCGGAAAATAAATAAGACAAGATATGATGACCCAGGAAAACCAATAAAACAAACTAGTTTCATAGTAAAAAACCTAGGGGGAAACCTTCCCGAAAAGCAATTCACTATAGTAAAGAGAAGTTTCAGATCTAGTACAAAACCTTTGTCCCTAGACTCTGCAATCCCCGTAGATGAACTCACAGCAAAAACCTTCTACTACTTCAAAACCTTTGAACTCATCAATATATGAACGCCACCCTTTTTGCACAGATCCTAGTACGTGACTAACCAATGATGCATGGCTCCCAGTACGTGACTAACACACCAACTAGAAGAAGATGTTGGCTGCAAAGTTCTTCACTTCATCAACAATGAAGATCAAGAAGCACTTGGTTACAAAACCCTAAGGCGCAAAGACGCAGTAGCTTCTTTTAGAGAGAATAAGGCATCAGTCACCTTTTTGCATATGTTCTCCTTGTATTTTCTTATGTGACGGCCTCTGAAATAAGCCTTATATATGTTTAGGGTTGTGAGAAAAGAAACTTTACACATACATGTCAGCATGGGTTGAAAAACAGATCTGGAAATCTGAATTTCGTAATTCTCGATCGATCGAGGAGATGTCGAGCAGGTATCGAGGGGACAGAAATTTGCTCGATTGATCGACCTAGCTATCTAAAGGTGTCGAGATTGCGATAAGAAGCAACTGAAGAGTTCGATAGATAAGCCAGGTGTCGAGAGGTGCCAAGAGGTGTCGAGTAGCTATCGAACTTTAAAATTCAGCACTTTCTCACTTGATTCTTGGACATACTTGCATGGCTTTAACACTTGAACTTGAAACAAGGTTTCTTGAAGTATTAAACACATCCCAGATCTACCAAAATACAAGTAAAATGTGTTTTGTCAAAGGATTAGCCAATTACATAAAATAATGACATATGTTCCTAACAAGTGAATCACATATGTCCTAACAGTCTCTTCAAGCACTCTCTTTGGAAGTCCATAATCGAAGTTCAAGGAGCTCAACCACAATCACCATGAGCCGCCATCGTTACCCACAACACAACCAACCACCGAACCCACCATCGTTACCCAGCAACCCAAGTAAAAAAAACCCACCATCATTAACTACTTTGCCCAGCAGCCCAGGCAAGAAATCAAGTAAAACAACAAAAAAGAAAAACAAAACCCCAACGTTGTGCACATTTTGCTATCTTTCTCTCTGCTACAACTGGCAACGACCACCTCCGAGCCCGAACTTGAGCCAAACCCGGCCCAATCCAGCCACACCGCCGTTACCGAGGCACCTCCGATACAAACAACCAAGACCCACTAGCACCGACCCACGAACCGCTAGACCACAATCGCCACTGAGACCCACCAAATCAGCCCATGAAACCCACCAAATTAGACCCACATCACCATCGTGCCTCATGACCACAATCACTGAACCACCACCGTGCCTCTTGACCACAATCATCGGACCATAATTGCCAAACCACCAAGCACAAACAAAGGCACAAGAGTGACTAGTGAGCGAAGAGAGAAGAGAGAAATGAGAGAGGAAAGAGAAGAGAGAAGAGACTGAGGGGTAAAAAAAGAGTTGTTGGTCAATAAAAAATTGTTTTTGTGTTTACCTTCGTGCTACAGTTAGCTGTTATGGTCAATAAAAAATTGTTTTTGTGTTTACCTTCGTGCTACAGCGAGCTGTTATTGATAACAGCTAACTGTAGCATGAAGGAAAAATATAGCAAATTTTTTTACCTATAGCAACTTTATTGTAGGGCCTATTTTTGGTGTTTGGGTTGCTAAAATGACTATTTAGTCATTTTAGCAATCTCACTGTGAGTGCTCTTACTAAACTATAAAATGCAATGTCTCCTTATTGATTAGTAAAGGACAAGATTTCATCAAAATAATAATAATAATAATAATAATAATAATAATAAAGGACAAGATTCCCCTTGTTATTAAATTATTGTAATAGCTTAAGATAAAAATAAAAGGTAATTTAAACAGGAAAACATTTAATGAAACTAGCCTCTTTACATGTGCTTTGCACATGTGATAAGACTTTTTTTTTTAGTGGTCCTATTTTGTAGAAAAAAATTGTGTTATTTATTTATTTATTTTAGATATATATAATTTTATTTTGAAATTTTAATTTATAAGTGGATAAAGCAATTTAAAAATTAACAGGAGAGTAGTCCTATTTTTTAGGCAATGTTTTAGTGGGAGTTAGAGTTGAATTTTTACTGGATTGTTTTTTAATTTTGTCTCTACTTAAACATAGGAATGTAAGGGCATTTTTGAACTAAAAAATGAGGAATTTAAACAGGGAAGTCCTTTAAATAATAGTATAGATGACGCTTCCCATGATGGCGGTATAATAAACGTAGCAATTTGATATTCACCAATAAATTAAATATTTCATTTTTAAAATTAAAATATTCTATTGATGAAATCATTATATGAGAGAACATGAACTTAATTATTGTATTTATGCAAACTCACGAGGGAGTGTTATTTCATGAAGTCATGAAAAGTTTGGGAAAGGACGGTGCAATAGATCTCAATCTAGTGTAATATATATATATATATATATATATATATATATATATATATATTAGAATATTAAGTACTTTTAACACACACAAAGAGAGAGGAGAATGTCTTAAAGAAAGTGACAGTGATTTATATCTAAAAGGACCTAACTCTTGGATACACAATATAGACTTTAAACCTCTTTAACTTATACTCATTTTTCAATGTGGGATTAACCTACTGTTTTTTCTTTTGAGAATACTAAGTTTTTTTTTTTTTTTTTTTGGATACACAGCACATATTGTTGCTTACAATAGTGTTTTTTTTTTTTTTTTTTTACCAAGAAGCAAATATAGAGGATTAGTAAAAGTCGTAAAAGTCCCATTCTCAATCAATATCTGTCATCTAGAATCATTCGATTATTCAAAAGCCACCTGAAATTGGTAATACACATATCACATATGGACTCTTTTCCTTCTCTGCAATAAGACAAAGATCCATAAATTCTGTCGTTTGAAGTCAATCTTGCATATCTTATAGTCTAAAGTTGCAAAGAATACGAATAGAAATATTGTGTCCTACATTTTGCCTCACATTTTCTGTTTTATTTTATATTTCACTAATTAGTAATTATGGCATATTATATATATATATATATATATATATATATATATATTTTTTTTTTTTTTTAATTTTCTATCTATTTTTAATTTTGGTTATATTATAAGAAAAGTCAAATAAATACATTGTAAATTGTGATTACCAGCAAGAGCGGCTCCACATTATGGTAAGGTTATTCATTTGAATACCCTTACCTTGAAATATATATATATATATATATATATATATATATATATATATATATATATATATATATATATATATTTATATATTGTAAGGACTCAAATTGTGACGATCCCAAATGATATGGGTTTCGCACGTTAAAGGCCCTTGCAATAAAATTTATAAAGCGTGGGTTTGAAAGGCTAGGCCTTGATCACTGGACGGTGGTTAGTCGTGGTGTTCGTGATAGCAGCGCGTTTAGTAAGGCCTTTCCTCCGGCATGGCCTATGCGGCTCCGGTCCTTTGGCCTTGTCCGAGGGGTTTGGTTTTCTCATAATTCTCCCTTGTTTAGGACTTAGGGGGGTGGGAGACGGTTTGTCCCTCCCTCTTTTTGGCGCACAAGCCTTTATATTATATAGCCCTCCTTGGTTGATCCTGACTCTCTATCTGTCGATCAGGCAGGTGCCTATTCGAGTGCCTGTCCTATCAGCCGCCTTTCCCTACTTTCTATTAGTTACAATAACCGAAGCCACACTGTTCAGGAGTCTTATCCCTTCAATATGGATAGAACATTTGTGGGCGCATTCATTGTAGAGGTGACCTCCTCTCCTTGAACCATTCCCACTCTGTACCCCCACATGTGACCCATTTAATTCGCCTTTTCTTCTGGGGGTGCTTTTGAGGCTGTCTTTGATGACACGTCGCTTTTTCTTTTGAAGTCTTAAGATGCCGAGGACAGGGTCACCCTCGGCTGTACCTCTAGGCCATTTGATCTTTCACCACTCGTCCTCGGCAATTGCTTTTGTCGACATTGGCCCTGAGTCCAGATGGAAGGTGGGCCGGGTCATAAATTTTCTGGTCCCACAATAGCCCCTCAAAATCCTGCTATCCGGGTCCTCGGCAGGATAGAAGGGTTTTGATGACATTAGGCCTCTGCCAAGGTTTTATCGATCCTTGTCGCCCATTGGTTCCCGAGACTCTTCGTCTGCCCGAGACACGTTCTTGGAGCCTTTGGAGGATGAAACGTGTCTTCATTAAATGCGTGCGGCTCTATGCTCCCCACGTTCAACGGTGCGATGTGATCAAATGGTGGAGGTTTCTTTGCCTTTATGGGCGGGAAAATTCGTGCAGTTACTTTCGATAGGAGGTATAAATGATTTTTGGAACTAATTTGTCTCTTCATTTTTGCACTTTAAGAGTTCTAGCGCATATATCCAGGGTTCATCCAAACTTTTACCCAAATTCGAGTCTATCTCCAGCACAAAAAGCCTGTCCGAGGCAACTTTCCTCCTTTTTGTAAGTTCTCTGCCTCCACTAACTCGTACTTTTTCTTTTCTGGGTTTATTTTTCCCTTGTTCCTTTCCTTCTCCCGTCACTCACTAAATTCGTTTAGTAGTGCTTGGAGATGGTTAAATTGAGAAAATTGGTTGATACTGAAGAGGCGATGGAAAAGTTCATCACCGATTATAAGATTCCTCCCAACGTAAGTTTGAGGCACTGTAAGATGGGAGAGTGGCATTCTTTGAGAAAGGCGGGCGAGGTGGTAATTCCCCTTCTCGCCTTCGTAGAGGGGGGTATGAGAATCCCCATGGGGCCGGTAATGAAGGATTACCTTAGGCATTTCCGGTTAGCTCCCACCCAGTGTGCCACCAATATGTTTAGGATTCTGGGTTGTGTGGACGCCTTAAACGAAAAAATGGGGCTAAGACTAACCCACCATGACGTGAATTGGTGCTACAATCTCCAAAATTCGAAGGGCAAGTCTTATTACATGAAGACGAGAGACGATAGGGTTCGATTAATCCAGTGCCTCCCTGATTCCAACAAAGGGTTGAATAAGGATTTTCTTATCGTATCCGGTGAGTGGCACGATGGCCTTCCATGCCCAGTGGTGGAGGGAGAACCAGGTGGGGCACAAAGAGTAGACGGGTGCCAATCTTTTGCGCCGTTTTAATTTGGTGTGGTTCGATTACTAACCATGTATATGCCTCTTTTTGCAGATCTAGACGCCCTTCACCGACACTTTCACCTAATTAATCGGGTTGATTTGGAGACCGTTCTCCAAGCCGCAGTTTTTGTAAATGACGAGGATGGTCAAGTCAGAGCCGCTCACAAAATCCTAGGGTACAATCCCATTCATAAGTCATTTGCCGACCCAAAACACGTGGTTAGCGCTACCCATCCTCGGCTTCCAAAAATTACGATAACCGAACAAGGGTTTTTGATCTCCGAAGGATCTCCTATACCTGAGGGCATCCCAACTGTGGATTCTTCGTCGTCTCATCAGGCAACGGAGGACGAGGGTAATCTGGGTCCGTCCGAGAAGGGTTTTGAGGTATTCGACCAGGTTGACCCATCAGAGGATCCTTCTGGTGATCTGGGTGACCCGAATTTGTCTAAAGCAAAACTATTGTCGGTGGGAACAATCTCCCGAGCCGAGATGGGTCTTAAGAGAAAGCCCCCGACCAGCTTATTCGACCTCATCGAGGGTCAGCCGGGGAAGGGTGCGCAGGAAAAACCACAATCCAATGTTCCAACTCCAATACCTCAGCTCTAGCTCATCCAGACTAGGTCCTCCTCTTCCAAGTCGCAGCCACAATCTCCTCGCCCCAAACTTCCTACTCCTCTTCCATCAGCTCTGCCCCCTCGGCCGGAGCCCACTGACTCAAAGAGAAAGAGGAGTCCCAAGGGGAAGGATGCCATGGATGGGGGAAAAACCGCAACCTCTCAGGAGAGGGATGAAGCCCCGCGAGCGCAAAAACAGTTAAAGATTGGGCACCAAAGCAAGGGAAAAGGGACCGAAGGTCAGTCCGCGCCGAGTGCATGGCTTCCCGCCCCAATACTCCATGGGGAGTCGTTGCTGGAGAGCGCGTCCATAAGGAACCTAGGAGACGGTGAAGGAGGTTATGTGGCCGACGCGTTAGGACGGACCATGCTGCTTCCTACTGATATGGAGGAGTTGAAGAATATGAGGATGCAGGAGGTTTTCCTCAGCGCGAAGAGGTACCTGGGAATGGTAAGACTTTTGCAACTTAAGACTCTATCAATTTTTGCGCCCAGATCTTCATTCACAATATACCCGTCTCAATTGACAGGCTATCCAGGCCACCTATAGGATGGAGGAAGAAGTTAAAAGGCAGAGTAAGACCGCCGAGGTTGAACGCACTAAGCGTATAGATGCTGCTCGGACCCTCAAAGCTTCCGAGACTGACCTCGCAAAGGCTAGGGAAGATTTAAAGATGGCTGCTCGAGACAGGGATAGTGCCTTGGCAGGCTTAACGAGAGCCCAAAAATAGGCCGAGGAATAGACAAAGCACCTATCCGCTGCTGAGGAGCAGTTGCAGATTGCTAGGGAGCAGATCAGTGATCTGAAGGAGAAACTGATCACGGCAAACAACGCTACGGGCGTGGCTAAGTTTGCCAGGGATGAAGCCGTGAGGGCTAAGCAGGAAGCTGAGTTTGCCAGAACTGAGGCCGAAACAGCTAAGGACAAGGCCGAGGAGGAGGGCTATGAGGCGGGGGTGGCTGATACCCAGGCTTCCCTTAAAGCTCAAATCCCAAAAGTATGTAGGCTATACTGCTCTCAGGTCTGGGAAGAGGCCCTTAAACAAGCTGGGGTGGAAGCTTCGTCCGACTTATGGAAAGCAGAGCGCATATTTTATCCCCCAACCATCCGCGAGACCGCCTCCACCAACTCCGAGGCTATGAGCGCCCCACGGGAGGCTGAGGCTGCTCAGCCAGAAGCTGCTCAGATTGTCGTTACTCCTAGCGAGTCGATAGAAGGAGGGGAGCCTCATGTTGCGACTGAAGTACCTGAAGGTTTGAATTCCGGGATTCCTCAGGAGTTCTCACCGTCTATAGTCAGTGACCGGATCTCCTGTGTCGAGAAGCCAGCCATCTCTGTTCAGCCCCTTCACGCCATTGCCCTCACTGATGTGCCCCGCGGCACCGACGATGATCTTGCCAAGCCCTCCCAGGAAGGAGATATCACCCCAGGTTCCGAGGCTAATCCCGCTCAGCTTTCCCAGGATGTGGTCGAAACAAAATTGAAGCAGTAAAAAGCCCAGGCCGACTTATATATTTGTTTCTAGTTTAACTGTTAGCTAGTTTCCTTTTTGTCTTGAAGACTTTATAATTTGTTTGTAATTGAACTCCTAGACTACATATATGAAATTCTTTTCCTCCTTTTTCCTCTAAATTACATGCTAGTTATCCTTGCGAATATTTATTATGGTTACGAATCTCATGGTTTTTGATCTAGTTATCTTAACATGGATGAATAGTTGTACACATAACATACTTAGGATCATATCTCAAAGTTTGAATTTGTACCTATATATACTTCTGAGGGACTGAAGGCATCATCCGAAGTGCCATGCGTGTTATTGGGCCGTACCTGGTACTTAGATTTTCTTGGCGTATCTAGTTTCCCCACAGATTGAGTCCGAGGGCCATATAATACCTTGGTTCTGCTCAAAACTTATCTTTTCTTTTTTTATATACTTGGCTTCCCCATAGGTTTGAGTCCGAGGACCATGCAATACCTGGGTTCTGTCCGAAACTTAGATTTTCATTCTCCTGTACTTGGTTTCCCCATAGGTTTGAGTCCAAGGACTATGCAATACCTTGGTGGACAGAGATTTTCTCCTGTACTTGGTTTCCCCATAGGTTTGAGTCCGAGGACTATGCAATACCCTGGTTCTGTCCAAAACTTAGATTTTCTCCTGTACTTGGTTTCCCCATAGGTTTGAGTCCGAGGACTATGCAATACCTTGGTTCTGTCCAAAACTTAGATTTTCATTCTCCTGTACTTGGTTTCCCCATAGGTTTGAGTCCGAGGACTATGCAACACTTTGGTTCTGTCCAAAACTTAGATTTTCTCCTGTACTTGGTTTCCCCATAGGTTTGAGTCCGAGGACTATGCAATACCTTGGTTCTATCCAAAACTTAGATTTTCTCCTGTACTTGGTTTCCCTATAGGTTTGAGTCCGAGGACTATGCAATACCTTGGTTCTGTCCAAAACTTAGATTTTCTCCTGTACTTGGTTTCCCCATAGGTTCGAGTCCGAGGACCATGCAATAGGACCATGCAATACCTTGGTTCTGTCCAAAACTTAGATTTTCTCCTGTACTTGGTTTCCCCATAGGTTTGAGTCCGAGGACTATGCAATACCTTGGTTCTGTCCAAAACTTAGATTTTCATTCTCCTGTACTTGGTTTCCCCATAGGTTTGAGTCCGAGGACTATGCAATACCTTGGTTCTATCCAAAACTTAGATTTTCATGTAGTTTGGGGGATGTTAGCCCCTTGGCCAGGGTGTAGGACATTGGTTTAGAGGGATTAGCACCTCGGCCAAGCCCCTAGTGAAAAACGCAGCCCCTAGTGGAACTTTAGGTTAGGGCGCTACAACGGGCTGTTGGAAGTGATGGGGGGACTCTCTCGACCCACCGCCTGTGCCAACACATAAGCCTTCCCACAGACGGCGCCAATTGTAAGGACTCAAATTGTGACGATCCCAAATGATATGGGCTTCGCACGTTAAAGGCCCTTGCAATAAAATTTATAAAGCGTGGGTTTGAAAGGCTAGGCCTTGATCACTGGACGGTGGTTAGTCGTGGTGTTCATGATAGCAGCGCGTTTAGTAAGGCCTTTCCTCCGGCATGGCCTATGCGGCTCCGGTCCTTTGGCCTTGTCCGAGGGGTTTGGTTTTCTCATAATTCTCCCTTGTTTAGGACTCAGGGGGGTGGGAGACGGTTTGTCCCCCCCTCTTTTTGGCTCACAAGCCTTTATATTATATAGCCCTCCTTGGTTGATCCTGACTCTCCATCTATCGATCAGGCAGGTGCCTATTCGAGTGCCTGTCCCATCAGCCGCCTTTTCCTACTTGCTGTTAGTTGCAATAATCGAAGCCACACTGTTCAGGAGTCTTATCCCTTCAATATGGATAGGACGTTTGTGGGTGCATTCATTGTAGAGGTGACCTCCTCTCCTTGAACCATTCCCACTCTGTACCCCTACGTGTGACCCATTTAATTCGCCTTTTCTTCTGGGGGTGCTTTTGAGGCTGTCTTTGATGACACGTCGCTCTTTCTTTTGAAGTCTTGAGATGCCGAGGATAGGGTCACCCTCGGCTGTACCTCTAGGCCATTTGATCTTTCACCACTCGTCCTCAGCAATTGCTTTCGTCGGCATTGGCCCTGAGTCCAGATGGAAGGTGGGCCGGGTCATAAATTTTCTGGCCCCACATATATATATATATATATATATATATATATATATATATATATATATATATATATATTATTTTTGACATATTTTTCATTTTTCCATCATAAATAAAAAATGAACACCCTAAAGTTTTGTTAGGTGATTGATTTAGGGAATTAAGCCCAACAAATTAAAACTTGGCATCCCTTAACAATATCATGTTGGCCCTTTTAAACAAAAAAAAGCCAAACAAAAAAAAAAATTTATCTAAAATCTAGAAAATAAATAAATAAATAAATAAGTAAATAAATAAATATATATATATATATATATAAAGAAGCAAGCCCAACAACAAAAATTAATAGTGATCTTAAAAAGAAAAAAGAAAAAAGAAAAAAGCCCAACAATAAACTTACCACTTAAAATTTATAGAAATTTTTTTCCAATTTATATATATATATATATATATATAGAGAGAGAGAGAGAGAGAGAGAGAGAGAGAGAGAGAGAGAGAGAGAGAGAGAGAGAGAGAGTTTTTAAAGACAAAGTGATCATGTGGCTGGCTCTTTGAACATGTTATGGCTGGTTAAAGGGTAAAGAAAATTGGACAATTACAAAGACTAAATGTAGCATGGTTACAAAGATCAATAAGTTGAATAACAACAAAAATAATGTTGTTGAAACAATAAAATGCAACAACAAAAATATTTGAGTTGAGTTAAATTGTTAATAGAGTAATGTTATGGACTAAAAATTAAAGTATTAATAAAAATTCTTTTTAATAGAGTAATGTGATGAATACAACAAAAATATTGTAACAACAAAACTTAAAGTTGAGTTGAATTTTCAAGAAGGAAATTGTTAAACTTCATGTATTTGTGTGTGTGTGTGTGTGTGTGTGTGTACAGGGCAGGGCCCCAGGCCCATTAGGCCCTGGGCCCTGGCCTTGTGGTACGGTTCATAACCCCGACCCCTTGTACGAGGCAGGGCCCCAGGCCTATTGGGCCTTGGGCCCTAGCATTGTGGCACAATACCTGTCCCTGTCCCCAGTGAACCTATGATCTTGATCCGGACGCACTTTGAGGCACCATCCGAGCCCAAAACTCGTAATGAGACCATTCTGTCTTGAGCGTCGAAAGTGAACCCCTCTCGATCAACTGTAATTTGGTAGGGAGTTTAATTGCTCGGGGACACAGGGTCTTGGTAGCCTGGTATTGCCCTGAGAAATATCGCTGCCGAACGACCTTTTGGAGGTGGGAACCAGTTTTCAATGCCATTACCACCGTTTCCAAAGAAGCATCCACTTAGAAATGATGGAATTGGACCCCCATCCGCACGAGTGGAATTAGGAATTAATCATAACCCCTCCACTCATCTCAGGCTATAAGTAGGAGGATAGAGTGAGAAGGGGGGGGGGGGGGGGTTGGCAATTCTGGAGAAAAGAGAGTAAAGAATAATAACATCAGTAGTAAGGAAAGCGACTCAGAAAGGAAAAAGAAAGGAGTTTGCGCAAACTAGAGCGTGTATTTGGGTCTCCGAGTAAGGAATTGCCCATAGTAAGAAACCCAAAACCCACAATATAAATAGGTTATGAGCCTAAGTACAAGTTGAGCCCGTTAGCTACATTTCTGGGGCGCACATTTGGCTCTATCCTCCTACTTATAGCCTGAGAAGAGTGGAGGGGTTATGATTAATTCCTGATTCTACTTGTGCAGATGAGGGTCCAATTCCATCATTTCTAAGTGGATGCTCCGTTGGAAACAGTGGTAATGGCATTAGAACTGGTTCCCACCTCCAAAAGGTTGTTTGGTAGCGATATTTCCAAGGGCAATACCGGGCTGCCAAAACCCTGTATCCTCGAGTAATTACACTCCTGACCAAGTTACAGTTGATCGGGAGGGGCTCGCTTTCGACGCTCAAGACAGAATGGTCTCATTACGGGTTTTGGGCTCAGATGGTGCCTTAAAGCGCGTTTAGATCAAGATCATAGGTTCACCGGGGATAGGGATAGGTATTGTGCCACAAGGCTAGGGTCCAAGGCCCAATAGGCCTGGGGCCCTGCCCCGTACAAGGGGTTGGGGTTATGGATCGTACCACAAGGCCAGGGCCCAACCCCATACAATATGTATTAACATATTCAAGTTATCTTTTTATTAGATTTTGTATAATTCAAGTTTTTTAATGACCATCTTGAAGAAAAAAAAAAAAAAAAATTAGAACTACCACTGAAAAGTGGAATATAAAATAGAATACAAAATGTGCAATAGATAATTTGTATTCCAAAGAAAACCTGCTTGGTCAAACCAAAAGATAGTAAAAAAAATCGTATTAAATATTTTTTTAAATAGATAATAAATGGATAAATCTTAATACGTTGACTTGACTTTTTTGAATACTAAAAATATGATTGTTTGGATGACAATGTGTGGATTTTTGTTACTTGACTGTTATGGTCCTTCACTAGTAGATAGGTGTGTTTTGAAGACTAGAAATATGTAGGATTGGTTTAGTTGGAACTACCGAAATACAAAACCATGCATGTAGATATTGATGCATGTGGTTTTAGGTCCAACCTTTACAAATTATCGAGTTTGGTGCGCGATGGTTTTCAAATCCGAACCGTTCAAAAAACCGTAAAAAAGAAAAGTTTAAGATTTTTAAGGTCAGACTGAGATCAAATCGAAGTCGGACCGTGATGATTTTATAATTAATATAATAATTATTTTAAATATAAATAAATTTAAAAATTTGACCAAAATAGTCCAAATAAATATATAAATCTGTCTTACAAATGTATTTTTCATATCATAACTTTCACAATATAAACAAGAAAATTTAAAATTTAAGCAAACATAAATAAATTTTTATTTATTTATTCAGCTTTTATTTAAAAAAAAAAGCATGATAGTCTTAAATTTTTAACCCATTATTATATCTGGGATATTTTTTTCCTAACCAAAGAGTCTCTTGTTTTGGTGGGAGGACAGACCAATAAAGCAAATAAAGAAAAGTAAAGAGTATTAATATAAAATAAAGGTGCTCAACTTCCAAGATTGTGTTGGCAGCACCTTCTCTATGCAAAGTGCTTCAAAGTTGACATTTTACAGCTCAAACTTTCTCTTTACTTCTTTCTTTGAAAGTTTCAGATGCCAACTTTGAATTTCTATTCTTCTCTTCACTTGAGCATCCTCCGCCGTCGTGTGCTTGTGAATTTCTGTTCTTTTCTTCCTTCTTCCCTCTTTTTTTTTTTTTTTTTGTCAACAACTTCTTTCATTTTCTCTATCTCATCTTGCACTCTCTTCTCTATCACTTATGAAAAAAGATCCAAACTTTATGAAGAGACACGAAATGGAAGATCTGAGAGCGGAAAGAGAAAGAATGCAAAGAGTAATAGAGAGACATGCAAGAAGAAGGAGGTTTGACAATTTAAAATTTTTTTTTTTTTAATGCTTTGATTTGAACTGTTCACAGTTTTCAGACGCAGGCGGTTCAATCATGGTTCAAACGGTTTCATGCTTTTTATGTATAGAACGGTTCTTAGAGTTAAAAAAACCGGAATGATGAGAGGTTTACGGTTAATCGGGTTAGACCGTACGGTCCGATCCGGGTCTGAAAATCATTTGAACGACATTATTTTTATTTTTCCTTTTTGTAGAAATGTTTCAATTTTTTTTTTCAATCTTGACAAAATAGGTATTTCATTTTGCAATGACCTATATTTTTATGCTACAAGTCTTATAAAAAAAATTGTTTTATATTATTATAAGTCTTATGAATTAGTTAAATTATTGAAATTCATAATTTGGTATGGATCATGTTAGTTTTCAAATGGAAATATGTCTATGCATCTCCTAGATTCCTAGATGCATGAAATAATAATGATAAGAGTGAGTATTTTTATTTATTTATATAAATATAACATAATTTGGCTAAAACTCATTGATTTAAGCTTTTGAATTATATTAATTACTCAATTGTAATCTTCTCCAAGGGTTTCTTTCTCTAATGACATAAAATAAAAGTACCCTCCTCACATAGTTAAATTCACCATGTTGGTATTGGGTTTATCAAGTAAGAGTGAAAAAAAAAAAAAAAAAAAACTCCCCTCACATAGTTTAATTCACCATGTTGATATTGGGTTTACCAAAAAAAAGAAAAAAAAAAAAAGAGAGATAGAAAAAGAGAATATTCGACAACCTTATTCAAATGATTAACACACAAAGCGTTGGTAAGTAAATGAAGTTTAGTTGATATTGCAATATACATGGGAATTAATTTACCCAGGGGTTCTCATCTCACGCTCCAGGCGCGCTGCTACTTCTTAGTAAAGGATCTCTCTCATACAATAATTTGAAGGTTCATCAAAAAGGGTTGTGCTAACAGACAAGGAAAGGTTTCCGGTAACACCCAATTTAATGTCAAATTTTTTGTAAATCATTTAGCTCTATGTCAGTATTTTATCGACTTTATAAGGTTTAGATTTCTTCCATTTATTTAATTTTTTTTATTAAATGGAATCCACACGCACTGCAGAGTACTTATTAACATTTGCCCGTCAAAGATATCAACAATTTGAAATTTTGAGGTTTTTATTTTTTATTTTTATAAAAAGAGTGGGTTTTATTATTATAAAATAAGACTAGTACAAACTATACAACATAGTTTGTTCAAAGGCCATCTAGGATGGCTAGTTTCAAAAGGGGCCATATGGCACTCCCAAGGAGTACCCATTTGCAAAATGTGTCAAAATGTGTCAAACATATTCACATTCTACAAATTTGGAAAATGGTCATGTTCTTCAAGCCGGTTCCCTTGCTCTCATCCAAGGTTTTGAAACCCGGACCGTTCAATGAACCGTAAAAGGGAGAGGTTCAAGGTTTTTGAGGTTGGACCGAGGTCGAATCGTGATGATGTCATAATTAATTTAATAATTATTTAAAATATAAATAAATATATTAAATTAGTAAAAATTGAAAAATTACATAAAAATCCAAATAAATATAGAGATCTAATAGAAATTTCACATTAAATTAATTTATGAAACCCAATGAAAAATTTAATAAACATTTTTCCATAAAATTATTTTTTTTTTTAAAAGAGCAGTATCTTGAATAGTGGGGGACTTTAGTGTGTATAATGTTATATATCTTTTTTGTTGTAAATATATATAATATTGTGTTATTTTGTTTAATCCTATAGTGTAAATCTTACATTGATCGGACAATCTTATAGTGTAAAGCAATAAATAAATTTAATAAATTAATATACAAAGAGTGGATTTGTACTTTGTAGAATTAATTAAGAATCAGACTAATCACTAAATAAATTAACTAAGAAACAAGTCAACAACACGTAGGAGGTCCAAAACTTCTTTTTCAATCTCGTGTGGCGTGCAACCTTTAAGTAAAAAAAAAAAAAATCCCAAAAATTCACAACCACAAGTCCATTGTCTGGTACCCACGTGAAGTGCTTTCAAATCTCACTTTTATCTCTTCTCTCATTAGACATCCTTTTCTCAAATCCTTCTTTTCTCTCTTGAAACAACCAAAGTTAGGCTAGTTCAAAACTTCAAATCTCAGTTTTTCAGTTTTTGCCAGCCGCACGGTAGCCTTTCAGCTCTTGCCAGTCACATGGTAGCCATCAACAGCCAACAAAGGGTCTACTCCGCAGCTAAACGACTGGGCCCTTTCATTTAATCCTTGTTCTCATCGTCTTCTTTCATCTTCTTCCTCTTCTTCTGTTCTTCTGTTTTTTTTTTTTTTTTTTTTTAAAGAGCTTAGGCCTAAATCGTGAGACCCGTTCACGGTTCTCAAACCCGGGCGGTTCAACGGAGGTTCGCACGGTCCACTGGATTTTTTGTGTAGAACGGTTTTTGGAAGTTAAAGAACCGTCTCAAAGAGCGGTTTCCGGTTAACCCGGTCGGACCGTACGGTCCGGTCCGGATTTCAAAACCTTGCTCTCATCCCCTCTTGGCGAGTCCGTTTGCAACTTCATTTACCATATCACATACATAAAATAAATAGAGGACGAAATTGAGGATCAAATCACTGATAAAAGTATAATTTGACCTCACACATAGTTAGATACTTTATGATGATTGAGCCCCTAGTTCTCCTACACTTCATTATAAGTTGAAAAATACCATTATTTGACATTGCAGGTCTCCTAGGATAACTCTGTACTCTATCATTTACCTGAGAGAGAGAGAGAGAGAGAGAGAGAGATTACTTCCACACCCACACACACACATGATCTCAAAGTTAACCCATAAATAAATTCTCAATGCTATATCATAAATTTAGCTTGGATAATCATCAATCATTGCAATGCAAGAATACTGCCAAAGGATCGTAGTGTAGTACTCAAATGATTGACAAAAGGAGCAAATAAAGTGAATCAAAGTAATAGAAAGACAAAAATGCTTGTGGCAATGATCCCACTATGAGCACCAAAGACTCGGATGTTCCCTAAAAGCAGTATACAACATCATGAGGGGGACGACCTACAATTTTAAGAATAATAAGGAACTTTTACAGATGCATCATCTGCAAGTTGGACCTAGTGTTTGAAATCTAATTTGTCTTCCTAGTTGAAAGGGACTTCTAGTGCAAACTTTTTAAAGGTAAAACAATTAATTCACATATCATTAACCACTTTTAAACTCGTCTTTTCCCTTTATTGACATTCTTTTTGCTATCAAAGATAAGTGGCTCCGTGCTGACTGATTAGGGTTTTCATCTTCGTAATCATTATCCAGTGGAGACAAGCAAACCCACTAACCCAATCGAATAGTCACAAGAAGTAGACCCATCTACCTCAAAAAATTTACATGAGTGCTAGAAAAAGTCCTTAATCTATAAGACAAAGTAAACAGAACAAATTCACTGAATTTTTTTTTAATGAAATAACTTGATGTCCAGTGGACTATAGCCTCCAATTTATGTAGAAAAACCTTAGAGGTTAAGAAAACCTTAATTCGATTTAGGCATGAAATTCGACTAAAAAATGGAAATTTTGCCGAAAAGAGAAAAATTGAGAAAATTACAAATAGTAATATTACGAACTTTATAGGAAAATGCTACAAAACTTATGGAACCTTATTCTAACTTATAAAAATAAAAAATAATAATAGATACAAAAATTTTCATAAATAGCAAATAAAGGCCTATATTAAGAATTGGTCAAAAACAACGTATATAGTTCACGGCCAAAAGGTGTGACCATTGCTCACTCTCGATTATTGTTTTAGATCACCAAATTTCATACAATTATACCTTTGACATCAAAGATTTTTACTACTACTTTTATTCTTGGAACCTTTTTCTTTGCTATATCTGACAATACAAAAGAAGGTTTAATTGGTTGCCAAAAGTGTGTCTTGGTTCCGCGTAGGTGATTTGCTCGTGTCCTCTGAACTAATTTTAAACTTGGTTGATGCTCCTCGGAAGGAACTCACCGAGTCTTGATTTGAACTCAGTTAAACAAAGAAGAAGAGGTAGAATGAGATTTTTTTTTTTTTGGTGAAAAAAGATAGAGTAAGCAATTGGGAATGGGTAGATAAGAGGCAAACTAACATTTTAGATACTGATGTTAATTTCTTTCCCCATTTTTCTCTCTAGGTTTACGCTTTCCATCCACCCCCTTTTTACACGAACCAAACAGACCATTCAAACCTCATTGCATAGCATTTGTATAACTTGACATAAAATATGCATAATTCCTTTGAAATATAAGCATAAGCATATTTATCTAAAGCATTGTTATAAAAACACATCTTATGAAAACATGGGCTGCTAGAACCTCCTGGCACATTCCCTTACAGACCATTGAGGATATCATTTACACATAATACTTTCTTCTTTCAAGGATGTTTAGATTTCACTATAAAAATGATGTAAGGGGCTGAACATAATGAACACAAAACCTTGACATATATATGATACATCTGCAAACATAACGAAAGAAATACAAACATATGAAGATAGTTGAAAAATAACACTTTGCTGAGATTATATATATATATATATATATATATATGTAGGGACGCAATTTGAATCCTAGACCCAAAAGTTAAAAGGATTTAGGACCAAAGAGCCCAATACAATGAATTTGTAGATAATGAGTTGGAAAACTGGACTTTAATGAGTTGGGTAGCAATTATAGTAGATCCAAATGACAACAAAGTAAAAATAAACTGATTTTATCTAAAAAAAATCATCCTCGGCATAGTCCGAGGAGATCAATTCTTGTATATAATTCTTGAAGTTTATTACAAATACAGTTCTTATTGCTACAAATTTTCTCTCTCAATTCTCTGCCCTCTTTTCTCAGGGTCTTCTTCCTATTTTATACCATTCTCCTCCTTTCATTTCTACCATTCACGTGTAGAGTAGATTGTTGGTGTTGATCCTTATCCCATCAGTACCTTCCTGAAGTCTTTGGGGAGTAGCTGTAAGGCTGAAAAATACTGTTCAGGTATTACTTCCTTATTAATGCGGCCAGAGAGTTAACTACAGAGCATTCAATGCGGTGGTAGCAGCTTTTTCTTAGATATTATATGGCTTCCCTCTGTCTTGTGCTTTTAGGGTGTTTGTAATTATCAACAGAACCTTCTGGAACGTTGCCTCGGACGACAGACCACACCGTCGATCCTCGACTTTGCTTAGCCGAGGAGACATTCATCCTCAGACCACTCTCCCCGATCATCATGGCCAGATCCCCTTCTTTATTTATGAACACCGACCTCCATAATAACGCTTACTTGTCCTCGGACTATTAGGCGTCCTCGAACTGGGCCTCCGACCCAATATACACTACTGGGTCCATCAACCCTACAATATATATATATATATATATGTATGTATGTATATATCACTCAACCCAAAAAACGTAAAATCTATAGGTTTAGGCCTAATTATGTTATATTGATTTTTTCAACTTCTTTATCTGTGTATTTTTTTTTTTTTTTTCATTAATGACTTTCACTTACACATGTATACCCAATAATCTTTTCTTCACATAAGAGTCTTGTCTATCTTGTCACAGAAGCATAGTAGGAGCTATATCTTGTTCACTTGTTCTAGCTAGATGTAAACCCTTAAAACCAAAAGGGGCTTATTGAATCTACAAGGAAGAACTTTGAAATCCATAAAAAATAATAAAAACCTAAAATTTATTGAAAGAGAATTGACGTGAAATGAGAAGTGTGAAAAAGTTAGATGTTGCTCTAGCTGAATGCAAAGCCTTAAATCCATAGGGCGCTCTCATGAATTTACAAAATATAAACTCTTGAATTCACCTGAAAATAAATTGAGAAAACCTCTTTGTAAATATTATTGATCAAATTATGAATTGAATTTTCATTCACATTCTAGGAGACAAATTTAAAGGCTTCATAAAACTTATTTTCAATTAAAAATATCACTAAACGTATTCCACTTGATACCGCACCAGAATAGGACTTTATTTTGACTAACAAACCCTTAAAATCACCAAAATCAAGGAAATAAAATAATTTATTCTAAAATTCCGAAATTGACTTAAAATTCAAAAATTAACAAATGATAAAATTTATACCCTATATTGTGTCCTGCATCATTTCTTATAGTGGATCACATTACTTGTTCACTATTTTACTAAAAGACTCAAACCTGTTTAAAATTGATGAGTCAGTTTAACAAGGAAGCCATTTTGTATTAATTTTTTTTTTTTTTATCATAAACTAACTTAGCAATTTTAAATAGATTGGAGTCTTTTAATGAAATGGTGAATAAGTGACGTGGTTCACCATGAAAACTGTATAATTTCTCCTCTTTTTGGGTCATGAATAAGTCTTAACCTTTTGCCTATGAGACTATTGGCAATACTAATTGGACAAAGTTTAGTTATAAAATTGATTGTAACCTTAGACTACAACCTTATTCAATATCTTTTTATTGGAGGTGAATTTTGACAAATCCACCATTAGATTATATCTTCTTCTTATATTCTCCATGCTTGCAATAAATTGTTTAAATTACAAGCTTTTGTAGTTTAAAATTATGCATAAAATATAAGCTTATAGATCATATAGTAAATAATATCCGATTGACACAAAATTTGACTTGTGTATTAAGAGCGTAAAGAACATGTAATTCAATGATTAGATTTTTAAAATATACAGTAATGTTTATTTTATTGAGTAAGGTTATAACTTAATACTACAACCAATTTTTTAGCTAAACTTTTTTCATACTAATTTCTCCTCTTTTTTTATTTTATTTTATTTTTATTAATTACGTTCAACTTTCTACCGTGTGAATACTTAACAAATAAGACGGTTTATACGAATTTAGTGGCAAACTATGATTTTTATCACAAGGGATCTGGCCATAGTATATCAATAAATTATATTACAAAACCCAAAAACATGATTATACTGTAGTGGCAGCTGAGTTCGGAATAAAAATTCTTATGATTAAGTATACATTTTTCTTTGTATTTACAACATTCACACTATGTATAATAGTATAAAATAGAACCCTAATAATCAATTTAAACACAATTTAATTTTCTAATAAGTATTTTGTAACCTGATATGTGCTATATAAAATATACCTATTAAGCTACAACAAAATTCGCTTAAGATTGAAAAAATATTTGATATTATGAGGTGTGAGGAATATTTTTTTTCCTTTTTGTTTTCTCTTTATTTTTTGAAATAATTATTAAGATAATTTTATGTTCATTATAATTTTATTAATGATCAAATTGTTTAAGTATGTACAGTACAACTTATCACTAATGAGAATATGTCTATTTAAATAAGAGTAATGCTACACTCACAAACTAATTTACAACATTCTTACAAATTATTGATGTGGCAAATTCTTACTAATTCTAATTTTAGTCCACCACTAATATCATATTTTTATTTACCAATAACTATTTGAAAAGTGCTAAAGTCACATTAACAATTTATAAAAATGTTGTAAAATAATTTGTGTCTGTAACATTACTCTTTAAATAAATGAGGGAAAAAAATACATTCCCCCCTCTATATTTGGAGTAGTTCATGATTCTCCAATTTATTTTTGAAACCAACGAATTTTCTACATTATATTTGGAAAATAAGCAAATACCTCTAATCTGTTATTTTTTCTATTAAATCCAATGAAATTACAATGATTACAAATGCAATTCAAGAAAATAAAAATGCAATCATCAAATATTTCTCTTCCTTGTGGTGTACTAACTAATAATTTCTTTGAAAATTTTGAAAGTAACAAATTAAGGGTATTTTCTCATTCCCAAACATAGAGAGAGAAATTAGTTCATTTCAAAGATAAATGAGGGAATTGTGAACTACCTTAAACATAAAGGGGGAATAAATATATGGAACCTTGTAATTTCTTATAAAAATTATATATTTTAAAATATTCTATTTATAGTTACTTACAATTAAATTTGGATTTGGAAGTCAGAATCCAACGCACTTACCTCTTTTCTTTTTCTTTTTCTTTTTTTTTTTCTTTTTTTTTTTAAAAAAAAAATCCTGGGGTCTTGGCCTCCCTGGTTACACCCAATATAGGTCAAAAGCATGCTTGACATATTTTTATTTTTCCAAAATCTTAATTATACCTTTTAAGTTTTTTTTTTTTTTTTTTTTTTGATACAAGATAGAATTTCTACTCTAGCCTAATCTAAGTATATATATGTGTGAAACTCCTTTCTGAAGACTTGAACCCCAGCCCTTATCCCCCCACACCTCACAAACACTTATACTTGAGGAGTGATCATCGCACTAAGGGTGTGTGGCCCTTGTCATTTTCATTAATTTCTAAAATTTATCTTTATCATCTTGGTCCTTAAAATTTAACATTTCTATCAAATTAGTCTTTTTTGTCTATTGTCGTATGGCGGTTAAATATACTAAACCAGTCATATCTGATATCACATATGTAAATAGCGTCGAATTTTATCAACACAATGGATAAATTGACCAATTTGATAGGGATGTTAAAGTTTCAGGACTAAAATGATAGAAACTAAAACTTCCCGGACGAAAATAGTAACTCACCCAAATTCAAAGAGTGTAATTTGAATTTCAACCTCTTCTCCTTTTATTTTTATTTTTATTTTTTAAGTCCTCAAGGAGAATATAAGTAATGAAAAAAAAAAAGTATTACCAAATGAATTAAATCATAATAAGATATACTTCACTAACATTTTCTAGTTCTCCATTAAAATAGAACTTAAGTTTAGATTCTCTTTCCCATTAAAAATAATAGATAAATAAAATTGTTAGAGCATTCGCAGTATGGCCTTGCTAAAGGCAAAAAACAGAGAAAATTTTGGCAAAACAGTCCAAAAATCTCCACATTAGTCTCGCCAAAATAGCATCAAAATCTAGCGTTTGAAGGTATCTCACCTCAATTAACGAGGATTGTTCATTGCCAAACCAAATAGGATTTTTTTTAATTTATTTTATATTTGTTCTCTCTCATGCATAGATCGGTGGACTGGGTTTGAGACGACTTGTTCATTGACGGTGGTGGATGGCTTTCCATGGTGGCCGTTGATTGGTGGGTTTGGTGGTGCAATGGGTTTGTGGTGTTGCTGCTGAAGTGCGGTTGTAACTGATCGACGAAGCCTTAGATGGGCAGCCTACAATTTTCGATGGGGTGCATGGTGGCTATTAGCTGCACTTGGGGGCAACAATGGCCTGGGCAAATTTGAGTTTGCTTTTTTTTTTTTTTTTTTTAATTATTTTATGATTGAGAAATCTGAGTTTGTTCTGGAATATAATTATGCATGTTTAATTTTGTTCTGGATTTCACTTTCACTTCTATTGATTTTTTTTTTTTTTTTTTTTTTTTTTTTTTTAAGTTGGGTTTTCCTGTGTATTTTAAGTCTCCATTGGTCTGCGATGTCTGTTTGCTTTATTATTTGATGAGAAAAGAATGTTGTGGGTTTGCTCTATGAAGGAGAAGCAGAGAAGGTGGTGTTGGGTGGATGAGAAATTAATAAAAAAAATATATCTATTGGTTGTTGTCGGAGAGAGAAAAAATATTATTTAAATAAAATAGAGAAATAAATATTGAAGTTGATGTATATGGCTATTTGTTAAAATAGCAAAAATGAAGTTTTTTTAAAGATTAATTTAGCTAAAATTATGCTGAGACTGGTATATATGAATGCTTTTTTATCCTATTATAGAATAAAATGGTGGCTTAAAGCCTTAAAATGATCCGCGTTTCATAAAAGAATAAGCTCAAAGTACTCCCATTGCATTATTACCATTTTCCAATTTTTTTTAATACATACATACATATATATATATATATATATATATATATATATATATATATATATGTCAAATTCATGCCTGGCATAAAATCAAGACGTGTACTCCATATAAGACCACTAAAAAGTCGTGGTCTAGTGGCGAGGAACCTACTCCCATGTGGTTTCACTACAAGAAAAATGTCTATTAGCGACCAAGAATTTTTGACGGACCCAAAAAACCCTCTCAAAAAATCTTATTTGTGATGGCAAAATAAAGCCCTCGCAAATACTTGGTAAAATGTGAAATATTTGTGACCAACAAGAAAAGCTGTCGCAGTTATGTGTTATAACCGTCACAAATACTAATATTTTGGAGGGAAATTTTCCCTCCATATTATTTGCGAGGGACAATTAAAAATCTCTCGCAAAAAGTGTATTATTTGTGATGGTAAAAAAAAAACTGTCACTAATACTAAATTATTTGCGAGGGCTAAGATCGACCTTCACAAATAATCATTAAAATGTCAAAAATTTTGGAGGGAAATGTTCCCACCAAATTATTTCCGAGGGACAATAAAAATCCCTTGTAAAAAGTTTATTTTTTGTGTGGGTTAAAAATATGCCCTTACTAACACTAAATTATTTGCGAGGGCCACGATTGACCTTCGCAAAAAATCATTAAAATATTAATTTTTTTGGAGATAAAAGTTATTCTAAAATTCAAAGAAAAATAAAAAGAAACGTATAAACATATAGCACTTTGTATTCTTTAGATGAACTAAAATTTAAGAATTTCAGCCTTTTATACTCTCTTTCTCTCTCTCTCTCTCTCTCTCTCTCTCTCTCTCTCAAAGTGAATAAAAATTTCTTCCCATTAAAATAATGCATAAAAGATGAGTTTATAGATCAAATGGTAAATTACATCCAATTAGCATGAAAATTGGCATGCATGTTAAGAATATATAGAAAATGTAATCCAATGGTTGGATTTTCAAAATATGAATTCAATAATAAGTTATTGGGAGATGTAACATTTTTTAGAGTTACATCACGTGTAACTTGAACCCAACTCTATATTTCTTAATTCAATGTGAATTTTGACAAATCTACCGTCAGATTACATTATCTTCATATATTTTTCATGCTTATAAAATTTCAAAGTGATCAAATATTAATTGCCATGTTATCAATCAATTGTTTAAATTCAAGCTTTTGTAGTTTAAAATAATGCATAAAAGATGAATTTATAGATCAAATGGTAAATTACATCCGATTGGCATGAAAATTGGCATACATATTAAGAAAATATAGAGCATGTAATCCAACAGTTGGATTTTCAAAATATAAATTCAATAATAAGTTATTAGGTGGTGTAACATATTTTAGAATTACGTCATGCATAACTTAAACCCAACTCTATATTTCTTAATTCGATGTGAATTTTGACAAATCTACCGTGGGATTACATTATTTTCATATATTTTTCATGTTTACAAAATTTCAAGGTAATCAAAGATTAATAGTCATGTCATCAATCAATTGTTTAAATTCAAGTTTTTATAGTTTTAAATAATGCATAAAAGATGAGTTTATAAATCAAATGGTAAATTACATCTGATTGGCATGAAAATTGGCATGCAAGTTAAGACCATATAGAACATGTTATCCAATGGTTGGATTTTCAAAATATGAATTCAATAATAAGTTATTGGGTAGTGTAACATTTTTTAGAGTTACGTCAGGTGTAACTCGAACCCAACCCTGTATTTCTTAATTCGATGTGAATTTTGACAAATCTACCGTTAGATTACATTATCTTCATATATTTTTCATGCTTACGAAATTTCAAAGTGATCAAAGATTAATAGCCATGTCATCAATCAATTGTCTAGATTCAAATTTTAGTAGTTTAAAATAATGCATAAATTATGAGTTTATAGATCAAATGGTAAATTATATCCGATTGGCATGAAAATTAGCATACATGTTAAGACCATATAGAACATGTAATCCAACGGTTGGATTTGCAAAATATGAATTAAATAATAAGTTATTGGGTGGTATAACATTTTTTAGAGTTACGTCAAGTGTAACTTGAACCCAACCCTATATTTCTTAATTCGATGTGAATTTTGACAAATCTACCATTAGATTACATTATCTTCATACATTTTTTATGGTTACAAAATTTCAAGGTAGTCAAAGATTAATAGGCATGCCATCAATCAATTGTTTAAATTTAAGTTTTTGTAGTTTAAAATAATGCATAAAAGATGAGTCTATAAATCATATGGTAAATTACATCCGATTGGCATGAAAATTGGCATGCATGTTAAGAATATATAGAGCATGTAATCCAATGGTTGGATTTTCAAAATATGAATTCAATAATAAGTTATTGGGTGATGTAACATTTTTTAGAGTTACATCACGTGTAACTTGAACCTAATTCTATATTTCTTAATTCGATGTGAATTTTGACAAATCTATTGTCAGATTACATTATCTTCATATATTTTTCATGCTTATAAAATTTCAAAGTGATCAAATATTAATTATCATGTCATCAATCAATTGTTTAAATTCAAGTTTTTGTAGTTTAAAATAATGCATAAAATATGAGTTTATAGATCAAACGGTAAATTACATCCGATTGGCATTAAAATTGGCATACATGTTAAGCAAATATAGAGCATGTAATCCAACAGTTGGATTTTCAAAATATGAATTCAATAATAATTTATTGGGTGATGTAACATTTTTTAGAGTTACGTCAGGTGTAACTCGAACTCAATCCTATATTTCTTAATTCGATGTGAATTTTGACAAATCTACTGTTAGATTACATTATTTTCATATATTTTCATGTTTACAAAATTTCAAAATGATCAAAGATTAATAGTCATGTCATCAATCAATTGTCTAGATTCAAGTTTTAGTAGTTTAAAATAATGCATAAAATATGAATTTATAGATCAAATGGTAAATCACATCCGATTACCATGAAAATTGGCATGCATGTTAAGACCATATAGAACATGTAATCCAACGGTTGGATTTTCGAAATATGAATTCAATAATAAATTATTGGGTGGTGTAATATTTTTTAGAGTTACGTCAGGTGTAACTTGAACTCAACCCTATATTTCTTAATTCGATGTGAATTTTGAAAAATATACTGTTAGATTACATTAACTTCATAAATTTTTCACGGTTAAAAAATTTCAATGTAATCAAAGATTAATCGGCATATCATCAATTAATTGTCTAAATTCAAGTTTTTGTAGTTTAAAATAATGCACAAAAGATGAGTTTATAGAACAAATGGTAAATTACATCCGATTGGCATGAAAATTGGCATGCATGTTAAGAATATATAGAAAATGTAATCCAACGATTAGATTTCCAAAATATGAATTCAATAATAAGTTACTGGGTGGTATAACATTTTTTAGAGTTACATCAGGTGTAACTTGAACTCAACCCTATATTTTTTAATTCGATATGAATTTTGACAAATCTACTGTTAAATTACATTATCTTCATATATTTTCATGCTTACAAAATTTCAAGATGATCAAAGATTAATAGCCATGTCATCAATCAATTGTTTAAATTCAAGTTTTTGTAATTTAAAATAATGCATAAAATATGAGTTTATAGATCAAATGGTAAATTACATCCGATTGGCTTGAAAATTGGAATGCATGTTAAGACCATATAAAACATGTAATCCAACGGTTAAATTTTCAAAATATGAATTCAATAATAAGTTATTAGGTGGTGTAACATTTTTTTGAGTTATATCAAGTGTAACTTGAACCCAATCCTATATTTCTTAATTTAATGTGAATTTTGACACATCTATCGTTAGATTACATTATCTTCATGTATTTTTCATGCTTACAAAATTTCAAGGTAATTAAAAATTAATAGGCATGTCGTCATAAATATATAACTATATAACTATTTATTTACTTATTTATAGGTTCATTAGTCAAATTCCATATAATTTATTAAAAATATTTACAATTATAAGTCTATATCTTAATTAATATGCTAAACTTTATTTAAAAACTTAAAATGTTAGCTCATTTTAATAATAATAGATAGTTTGTCTATTTAATAAATACTCATTAGATAGTTTTTTTTTTTTGATTTATTTAATAAATAATAATATAATAATAATAGTATTTGTGGTGCACATCAAATTGACAGATGGTAAAAACTTTTTCCCACTTACATTTTCATTTCCCGCACAAAATTCTCCAAAAATTTGTTCCCACTTACATTTTCATTTCCCACACAAAAGTTTCATTTCTCACACACAGTTTTTACTCACATAACTCTCTCATTTTCTCTCTATCTCTCACACGGCCTCTCACATTCACACACACACACGCACCACCCCGCCGGCGCCGACGAGCAGAGCCCAGCCCAGCCCAGCGACGACGCCAAGGAGGCCGAGCCCAGCCATTGACTCCTCTCCTCCTCGATCTCTCTACCGTCAACCCATACCCATCGGCTCTCTCTCCCTCACCACAAGATCCTTTCTCCCTTTCTCCCTTTCTCCCTCTCTCACCTTACCACCCCCATACCCATTCATTTTTCCACACCATACCCATACCCATTCCGATTTTGCTGATGTTGGAAACTTGGACCACTGCGCAAAGTACTTGAACCAAACGCTTGTTACGTATGGATTTCCGGCTTCGCTCGATCTCTTCGCCAATGATCCGGTGAGTTTTTGTCTTGATTGCTTCGGTTTTTTTGCTTTGATTCAATCGAAACTTATGTTTGTTTCTTTAGGTTTCGATTGCGAGGACTTGCAATTGTATGTACTCGTTGCTTCAGCAGAGGCAGCGCGATGTTGAATTCAGAGACTCTGCTAACGAGCAAAGACAGCGGTACTGTTGGAATTGCCATAACATGTCCAATTGCTTCAAATTCACTTTGATTCTTTTATACGAAATGCTGCATCTGTGTCATGTCTAGTTCATCCAAATTCGGTTAATCACATTCGTTTAGATTGTGCATTGGGGAAAGTTGATCTGTCCTGGAGTTTAATTTTTACGAATTTGATGTCTCTTAGTTCATTTTCATATCCATTCATTTGTATAGGCATATTGTGCTTGTCTGGCGTTGCTTTAGGAAGTAGAGCTTTAACTATGTAGCTTTAGCAGTGGAGCTTCTGTGATATACAACTTTAACTGAAAATCTCTTCAATGTTTGGAGTGTTTGGCATATTACAATGAATTGAAGTTCAAGATTTATAGAGCATGAACAGAGAATTCTAGAACTTTTTCCTAAAGCTCTAAATTTCAGCCTTAGTGCTTGTTTGGCATTGTTGTAGGAAGTAGAGCTTTTGTGATATAGAGTTTTATCTGAGAAGCTCTTTGGTGTTTTAAGTGTTTGGCAAATTAAGGTGAATAGTTCTTTAAAGTTCTAGATTTATAAAGTATGAATAGTGAATGGTGGTAAGTTATTTATTTGATTTTTTGTTTTGATTATTGTGAAATTTTGGGTTTGGATTTGGATACTTAACATTAGGTTATTTATTTAATTTTCAATTTTGATTTTTGTAAAATTTCGGTTTGGATTTTGTGGTGTAATGTGTAGATACTTTATTTAATTTTTTTTTTTAATGATTTTTGTGAAATTTGGGTTTGGATTTGGTGAAGTAATTTAATATTTGTGATGCATATTTTAATTTTTGTGTTTGGGCGGCATTTTGTTATGGTTTGTTCGTACTCTTTCTTTTTGTTCATGTCTATATCACTGCACTATGGCACTTGGCTAGCGTGGTTTCTGTGTTGGAACCCATTTATGGGTTTTCTGCTATGAAAAAGAGCTATGAGTTGTCGAAGGGAAAGACCCTTTATGCCTTTGAGCTTGTTTTTGCGTACTTGGTGATCTGTGGGGTTATTGGTGGAGTATTTGGGTCAGTGGTTGTGCATGGACTTAAAACCTCTTTTAGTTGGCTGAAGTGTTTTAAGGTCCTTAAAGCTGATATATATCTGTAAACTCCAATATATCTGGTTTGAGTTTTCACTAGAAAAAATTTAGAAGGAAAAAAAAAGGTTGAATTCAGCCACATATACATTTGAAACTATTGTTTGGCCAATGTGAGAAAGTTTGTCTTATTGGTGGAGATTTGTGAAGCAATCCGTTTAAATGGTTGGTCTTCATGCTTTTGTTGGTAGTATCATTATATATATATGTATATATTCTCTGTGTGAGTGGATGGCTGCCTTAAGTGGCCACTCTTTCCTCGGAGTAATTTCTTATGTGTGTGGATGGCTGCCTATATTAGATGACAAGCAGGCCTTTGAAAAGTATAATTGGACTCATGTCATTTTGACTTTTGAGTTCCTCAACTTTTGTCTACATTTTTCATGTGCAAAGGATAAATTTTTGCAAATAACTTGTTAAATTTCGTGTTATAATTATGGCCATTAGGTGGTCCTCCAAAAGCTTGGCTTGCAAAATTGCCAAGTTTGCAATCTAATAATAGTTGGATCCTGTTACCAATAGAAAAGAATTATTTTAATTGTGGGCATTCAAATGACAAATTGAGAATCCTGGTACTCTAGAGATGTTAGATGTATATTTGGGTTTATAGTATTGTAGATTGGGATTGATTATTTTTACCTTGCCAAGGCTGATGTGCTTTGTCCAGTGTGCAAAAGCATGATTATGAAGGTTGCATCTTGGTCTATACTATATTGTAAGGAAGTCTGGGGCTTCCTTACCTCTTTTTTTTTTTTAATTTTTATTTTTATTTTAATAATATATATCTTAGATGAAAGATTAAGGCTTCCTTACATTTAAAAAAAAAATATATATATATATATATATATATATATATATATATATCTTAGATGAAAGATTGAGAATGTGATCATGCATAGGCGTCTGATAACACGTTGTAAGGTCCAAGTGAAGTAGGCAGGCTCTCTATATTATGTGGTTTGGTTTACCCAAAAAAAAAAAAGTAGTTGACAAACAAGTAGTTGCCAAAAGTGGGTGTCAAATTACCCCCATAAACAAGTAGGTTTCTCTTATTTCTCCTTCTTCCTCTCTCAAGCCATCTTTTATTATCAATCCACCAAAATAATAGTGAAGATTATTTTTGAGTATTTATATTGTTAGTAAGGATGGGAATGATTATGATTAAAGATTTGGGTTTTTTTTTTTTTCACAATCTCTTATGGGTCTTGCCCCTCTCCTCCAAACAGCATTTTGACCAAGTGGGTTTTGATTTGTGTAGGTCTGGAGTTGTCTCCACGTGAAGGCCAACTGAAAGGTATTGTCCTTCTTTTCTCATTTGTGCCATTGTTTCTTCTTTTTCTTCTATTTTTCATGATGTGGTCTTCTTCCTTCTTCTTCTTTTTTTTTTTTTTTTTTTTTCTTCAACCTGTTGCTTCTTGTTCTTTGTTTTAAGAAGTCCACCGTACACATATGCCTTAAGAGAATTGAAGATGCTCATTTTTTTTTCTCCACTTGGTTACATATGCTTGCAATACTTTAATGTATTTAAAAAAAAAAAATTTGAAAAAGAAAATCCTTGACCTTACTCTGCAAAACATATGCTTCTTGTTGCTGTTGTTGTTGTTGAATATGTCATGCTGATACTCACTTATTATTAACTTACTCTGCAACTTAGATTTACCTATCAGCAAATTTGAGCACCATAACTCATTGTTCCCACTATTTGTGTAATGCAGTTGGTCTTTCCACTTTTATTTCCATGTTTGATATTCTCTCAACTTGGTCAAGCTATCACCATTGAGAAAATGCTTGAATGGTAACAATTATACTTTTCAATCTATGATTTCAAAGCACCACAATGATTTTTTTTTTCTTTCTTTCTTTTTAATTACAATTTCATTCATTTACAGGTGGTTTATTTGGACTATGTGGTTTTGCCAAAGGGTACAATTTTGATTTGCTTTTTGGTTGATGGTTTTAGATGCTCGTTGATGATATTGGAGACGTGACAATTACTAATGATGGTGCTACAATACTGAAGATGCTATAATTTTTTGATGGCTTTTTGTGTACAAAGAACCACATTTAAACAATTGCATTTTTTGGAAGTGTTGAAGGATTTGTTTAAATACTTTGGAACTTTGATAATGGTTATAGACAATGTTATGTATTTGATAATATATTTCTATGTTAATATAATGTTAGTTTGGAGACATTTGTGGTGTTATCTAGTTACATTTGTGGTATTGTCATAGTGGAGCTAAAATTATTATAGGTTATTTGTAATAGATATGTGGGTTTAGAACCCAGGAGGAAAAAAAAAAAAAAATCACCTATAGCGACGGGCAAAAACCGTTGCGGAAGGACTAACATTTTAATATAATTGAAGACCTATAGCGGCATTTATCGCTTGCCGCTAAAGCTTCAAACATATAGCGGTGGTTTTGGCTTGCCGCAATAGTACAGTTTTTTTGTAGTGCAAATAACTAATTGCGAGGGTATAAAGGTCCTCACAAATAGTTGTTAACGACGACTGCTTCCCCTCGCTAAAAATAAGTCGTCGACTTTTCTCGTCGTTTGGTAATATATTTGTGAGGGCGGATTTGTTCAGTAACGACGGTGGATTGCTCTCGTAAATTATCTATTTGCGAAGGTATGGTCGCAAAATCTCTTTTAACAACAAGAGCAATTACGACGGTCTTCGAGGGCCAAATACCCTCGCTAATAACTTTTTACGACGATATTTGAATATTTGCGAGGGCATTTTATCCTCGCTAGTAGACTCTTTTCTTGTAGTGTTTAGAGGTAGGGGTCCTAAGATCAAACCTTGAAATGAGAAGCATTTGTATAGCCATGGTTCTATCCATTCCCCAGCTTGCAAACCCCATGTGGTTTAGAGGTAGAGATCCCAATATTGAATCCTAAAATGAGATGTTTTTGAGAAAAAACCCCCCACATCTCCAACTTCTTGCCCACTGGTGCCCTGCCTTGTGGGGGTAGGGTACAACCATGGTTCTATAAATCCCCAACTTACAAACCTAGTTATAAGTTATAATCGGTAAAGAATGATACAATGATACACTAATTAAGGGTATGTTTGGATACCGCTTATTTTGTTGAAAACTGAAAATACTGTAGCAAAATAATTTTTAAATGTGTGAATAGTACCATAGAACCCATTTTTAATAAAAGTTTTGTTTAAAAAAGAGATTTGTGGGTCCCGTAAATAGTACATGGGACCCACTAGAAAAGCTGAAATACACTTCTCAAATAAAAAAAAAATATGTTCACTAAGTTTAAGTAGGGAAGTCACTCTATTTTCCATTGTTACCTTTTTAATTTTCAAAAAAAAAAATTAATTTATGTATGAATGAGAAATTTTAGGATTACAACTTTATTACAACTCTAATTTGACAGATAATGAGCAGTAGGAAAAAGTAATAGATCTTAAGTAACAAATAACTAATCACAGTTAGTCCCGTAAGATAATCGTTAAAAAAAGTGTGACAAAAACTGTGGTCTAAGACTACAATCTCGGAGGCAGCGCTCGTCTCCCCCTTTCTATTTTTTTCTATAAAAGCTAGAGTGCACAGCTTCACATTTGCTTTTACACCTATCACCTGGCTTCACTTGCCGGAATTCTTCCTCAGAATCCCAATTCCCGGCCACATTTTCGTCAAGAGCCTGACACAAACTCTCTTCCTCCACTCAATTATTCAACTATAACTTTCTTATCATATATATGTGATAGATCTTGGTCTACAAAAAAGAAAGAAAAAGAAGGAAAAAGGAAACCAGCTAGTTAGAAATGCACTGAATGCTTTGCACAGAGACACAGATACGTGCCACAACATCGCGACCACCCACCACCACCACTACTCTATCTCTCTCTCTCTCTCAGAGTATGGAATCTCACACCTTTATTGATTTCTTAATTTAATATATTCCAACTTCTCTCTCTTTTTTACAATTCATTCTTTGCAAAAACAAAAGCTACGTTGTTTTTTCAAATGCACGCCTTTCATCTTAAAGCTATCTCTCACACTCTTTCGTTTAAAGTACCTTTCTCAAAGGCTGAGTTTGTTTCTGGATAAACAGAAAGTGGGTTTTGATTATTTTAGTCTTAGAAGGTAACATTTCCCAAAAATTCCCGACTCTACCAACATTCTTTATTCCTTCACAGGTTGCTTCCTTGTATATACATTTGTTCATTGATGCTTCAAATTATGGTTTTCAAGGTTCACTCCTTCAGACACTTTATTCAGGAAATTTCCATGCACAAGTTGAAAACTTTAAGGTCCGTTTTGGAGCTTTGAAGGCATTTTTTCCTGGAGCTTTACCTTTATTAGTATCTCTTAAAGCATATATGTTTTCTGTTTTCCAAAATCAAATCTTGTTCCACAGTACCACTGTTTTGTTTCCATTCTGAATTACATTTGTAATTTATTTTTTTTGGGGGGGGTGAAAATGTTGTGCTTTAAAATTCAACGTCTAGCAGTTTTGTCGTTTTTTTTTACTGAAAAGGTAGAAACAGTTTGTCTTAATTACCAATAGATCTTTCAGATCTTCTGCATAAATCTCGTACATTATCTTTTTGGTATTTTCTAAATCTTTGTCAGCTAAATATACCAAAAAAAACACCCTACTCACACTAGCAGATCAGATCTCCAAGACTTGTCAACATTAATATGTCATACCGTTTTAAGTTCATAATTCATATCCTCTAGTTTTCTGACTCTTTTAGCTGTGACACAGTCTAAGATTTGGCCTATAAAATGTTCAGTAGCCGAAGTTCGTGCGCATATATCTAAGCCTTTTTGTTTAATATATTCCCGCTGTTGTGTGCAGAGTAGGCAAGTTAGAGTGAGGCGGAGATTTAAGTCTTGGGGAAGCAGATAGAGAGCATTAATGGCCGAACACAGCTAGAGCAGAGAGAGTTTTGCAGCAACAATACATAGCGTAAAGCAAAAGGTATGTGACTTTGTGCACATAACTGTAGTCGGCGTTTCTCAGACATCTTTCTTTTTGTGCATTTAATTTCTTTCTCTCTCTCACATACACAAAACACGTACACAAACAAACTACACACAAATTTTTCTCTTCCTAGGTCTTTGTCTCATGATTGCCATGGGTCTCGGTTTGTTGGGGTTTGGTTTGAACCATAAATCTTCTTTGTCTTTCTTTGTGAATTGTGAGTATGGACTATATTGATATTATTATTCTCTGTTACATACATGACCATCACACGTGATGGCTGTTAGAGAGAGACGAGAGGAAATGGACATAGTTAGAGGTTGAGGTCATACTTCTTGATAGTGATGTCTCATCCCGTGCATATACTTGTAGTGACAAAGAGTACTTTTCAATAACTCTATTTCTTAAAAAAAATTTCCTAAAATTTGAATCTCTCTCTCATTTTAAATCAAAAGATTTTCCCTTACAATTTTTCTACCACTTTAAACATAAATTAACTGCACTTCTAGCCAAGGAAGACTTTTTAACTATTGTTGTCGGACATAGATGCATGTTACCAGACAGAGCTATTGTTATTTTTCTTCGAGTAATGAGTTGGAGGAAATTTCTTTAGACATATTTAGAGGAAAATGGTTTCTCTCTCTAAATTTAAATAGGTATAGGGTTTCAATTAAGTTTTTTATTTTTTGAAATCGTTTCCACTTAAGTTGAAGTTTAAGGAAACCGATTATCATATTTGATTTTTTTTTTTTTTTTTTTAAGAAACCTCTCATATATCATATTTAAATAAATTATTAGCGTTTTTTCTTATTTAAAAAGCAAAAAAGAAAACCAATCATCATATTTCACGGCTACATATTAAAAAAAAAACCTGGTAATTTTATAGCATTTCATTATGTAACTCACTAATTTCAAATAGAATTTTAGAAAATTTTATTTAAAAAAAGATAGTAGCTAGCATTTATAATTATATATTGATTGAAAAAAAAAAATTTCGATGACACTTTTTTTTTGTCCTTTTTCTTAAAATTAAATACAATTACATATTTTCCTAAAAAAAAAATTACACATTAACGCTCCCCAAACTTATACTAGAATACAAATCCTTCGTGACTATATTCCACTCTTTGTTTTTACTTTATATTCTACTAATCACAACTTATTAATATTCTTTTTATTTTTCTTATAATATAACCAAAAATTAAAAAAAAAAAAAATAACACACATAATATATCATTATTGGCAAAGTATAGAATAGAATACAAGAAAGGCAAATTTGAATATATAAAAAAAAAAAAAAAAAAATGCTATAAACATATATTTAGGAAGAATAAGATTAACTACTGAAGTTGTTACATGACACAAATAGCACTATATTATCACTTGATAGTAATGAAATGGATTTTTTCTTTTTTTTGGTTGAGAAAGTGATGAAATGGATGTGGTTTATAGGGAAAAAAAAAACTTTTTTTTGATGCAATCAATTTTATCTTTAGTTCTTCTACAGTTACAATTTTTTTTTTTTTCACAACATGATGAAATGGTCAACTATCGATGATCATGGATAATAATAACTTTTACATGGCCTATTACTTTTATCTACTAGATACTATTTAAGGGTTATGACAAAAATTGTTTCCTTAATTAACCTGTAGAGGATGATAACATGAGCCCTGCAGTGCTTCGAGATTCTTACCCTGTTACCCTTTATTTTAGTCAATGCATCCAATGATCCACCGGGTTAAGTCTTAAGTGTTAAATCTGAAAGGGTGCCTTCAGGACAGAATTGTACTGGGTATACAGTATGCAGACGAATCTGTTATCTGACTACATTGCCATTTTGACCTGGCTAATTTATTTGCATTTTAAAACCTACGTGTCGTATCTGGCGTCGCATTCCATCACATATAATGTAGGTTAACCATGGTTAAAGAGTTTATCACAGAAAATGGAGGGAAAAAAAAAAAAAGAAACTACACTTCTGACCAAACACTTCAAAGGTGTAGAACAACAAAAGAAAGAAAGAAAGAAGATACTGACGAGTATATTCTTTATGTAGAATAGTTGGATTTTAGTTTTTTTTTTTTTTTTTTATCAAACCCGACTTTGTTGGAATACCCAAACTTCAATAGTAAGCATTCACATCTAGTTTGTAAAAAAATATCTATTTTACCATAAAAAAGTTACTTTATTTATTCCAACAATTTATTTTATAATTCACATAATATTTCAGTTTTTTTTTTTTTTTTTTTTTTTTTTACATGCATCTCATTAAAATAATATAAACTACCATATCAACTCATTCTCTCTCTTCTCTTCCATCTTTTTTGTACTTTTATATTTAGCAACCGTGAATAGTAATTTGTATATATACAAACTTACTATTCATGGTTGGTAAGTATTGTTGTTTACACCTTGAGTACTCCAATCTAAGCCAATTATGCATTGGAAAAAGTCTAGCAGTAATTCAATTTGAAACTATCTTCTTCTAACTCATTATGTGATAATTGAAGAGATAATTCACATATAGTTTTAGTTATATAACTTTTATATTGCACCATGTGACTTGTTTAAAAGAGATTCTTCTAAACTGGGTTAGAACTAAACTTTATTCTTAGGGCTTTAAATTTTAAACTACTAAAATACATACCTTTATTAATAATTTTGTGCATCTCAAATCCCCCTCTCTTGGAATTTATGTAAAAATTAAGGTTTTTTAAACAAGTCTCGTGGCTAGATAAACGGAAAGGTTTAGGTTTTTATTTATATTTTTGTTTTTTAAGGGATTGAGATCAAATAGAGTATTGCACCTGATGCAATAGCATTGGGTGTGGTAAAAATTTTTGTGAGAGAAGAGAGGGATAATTGCAACGGATCTCAGTCCTTTTTTAAGATATAAACAGAAAGTGTTTTGGAATTAATTCCTAAAATTTGAGACGGGATGTTATTTTATTTTATTGAGGAAAGAGACGAGATGTAATTGATTTAATGGGTATTGGGTTTTGTCTTTTCCTTGTTTGGCTTGTCTAATGATGCCTTAAGGTGTTCTAGAAGAGTTTTAGGGGGGCTTAGCCTAAGACCAAAACTTGTCATCGGTGAGTTAATTTTTTAAATTATTAGGGATATACAAGTATATAACATTTTTTAATAATTTATTTCTCATCTTTTTTAAATGCCAATATTGGGGAGATAGTTAATATAATATAGAGAAAACAAAATAGGTCTAAATCAAATTATATTGTAAAGTTTTATGTAAAATAGTTTTAGAGAATGCTGTATATATATTATAGTATAATTGTTATAGAACTTTATTGGTAATGAGTTCATCATTGTTAAATATTAGCATTGATACACCATGTTAAATATGCTAGTATAGATGCGGAAGCGAAAGCATAAAGTATAAAACACAATAACACACGAGGGTTACGTGGTTCAGCTTAACGGCCTACATCCACGGAGGAAACCCTAAAGGGCTACATCAATAATATATTATAGTGTAGTACAAATCCTGTATTACAATGAATTATAACATGTGTATATATAGTAGACTAAACCCTAGACTAATAGACTTCTAGTACAAGTAGGAGACTTGGCTTGCACATAAAGTAGAATTAGGCTTGGGCCTATGCTAATGGGCTAAAATATCTCTAACACCCCCTCTCAAACTCAAGATGGAAGCTTGATGAAATCTTGAGATTTGATAAGGTTGAGAAGATCCCTTAAATGAAGTTTGGCTCTGTGACGGTAGTTTGAGGAAGGCAATGGTCTTGCAGTGTTGATGCGACTTCTAACGGTGGCTTGATTATACCGGAGAGTTTTGACGGCAGCAGTAGAAAGCCAAAGAAGATGAACGCAGCGAAAAAAAAACACCGAGGAAGACAAAGATTGCTCTTAAATATACCGCAAGGACAGAAAATCATGGCCATAAGAAGGTGGCTTTGATACCATGTTAAATATTAGCATTGATACACCATGTTGAATATGCTAGTATAGATGCGGAAGCGAAAGCATAAAGTATAAAACACAATAACACACGAGGGTTACGTGGTTCAACCTAACGGCCAATATCCACGGAGGAAACCCTAAAGGGCTACATCAATAATATATTATAGTGTAGTACAAATCCTGTGTTACAATGAATTATAACATGTGTATATATAGTAGATTAAATCCTAGACTAATAGACTTCTAGTACAAGTAGGAGACCTGGCTTGCACACAAAGTAGAATTAGGCTTGGGCCTATGCTAATGGGCTAAAATATCTCTAACACCTCCTCTCAAACTCAAGATGGAAGCTTGATGAAATCTTGAGATTTGATAAGGTTGAGAAGATCCCTTAAATGAAGTTTAGCTCTGTGACGGTAGTTTGAGGAAGGCAATGGTCTTGCAGTATTGATGCGACTTCTAACGGTGGCTTGATCATACCGGAGAGTTTTGACGGCAGCAGTAGAAAGCCAAAGAAGATGAACGTAGCGAAAAAAAAACACCGAGGAAGACAAAGATTGCTCTTAAATATACCGCAAGGACAGAAAACCATGGTCATAAGAAGGTGGCTCTGATACCATGTTAAATATTAGCATTGATACACCATGTTGAATATGCTAGTATAGATGCGGAAGCGAAAGCATAAAGTATAAAACACAATAACACACGAGGGTTACGTGGTTCAGCCTAACGGCCTACATCCACGGAGGAAACCCTAAAGGGTTACATCAATAATATATTATAGTGTAGTACAAATCCTGTGTTACAATGAATTATAACATGTGTATATATAGTAGACTAAATCCTAGACTAATAGACTTCTAGTACAAGTAGGAGACTTGGCTTACACACAAAGTAGAATTAGGCTTGGGCCTATGCTAATGGGCTAAAATATCTCTAACAATCATAAAAAGTAACAATTATAAATTGCACACACATATCCATTATAATTATTCAATTGAAGTGATGAGAAATAATAAAAAAATAAAAAAATAACTTTGGAGGAATATTATAGAATAAAAATTAATCTAGAATGTGTCTTTCTCTTTCTTCATAATTCTAAAACAAAATACACATCCCAAACATTCACAATCAATGACATAATTTACAAAAACCACAAATCTACAACGTCTAACTTTAACATTTTTTTTTTTTGATAAAAATCGTAATTGCTGTTATCACTCAATATAAAATGCAAGCTCCCATTCCTTGGTTGTAGCTAACTCATACGAGTTAAAATTAGATGAAACAACAATGTTAGAGCTAGGTGGGCGTTGTCAAAAAATTAAAGATAAATGACATTGTTTTTGGACTATGTGTATTTGATATGAGATGGCATGAAGGGCAATGTGTAGGTATATATAAAGAGGTAGAAGTGCAAGAGGTGAATTAAAATGCAAAAAAAATTTGTTTGTATATGTGAGGGATGAAAAATCTTGAAACATTAAACCAAAGGATACAAAGAATATTTATTTTTTAATTAGAAAAGTCTTGAAATATTGAACCAAATGAAACAAAAAGTCAATATCTTTTTACACAGAATATGCCACTTGGTAGAATCTCGTGCTTTCCCACGTGAAGTCTTTAATTTTATATATATTGATTAATTAACTAGTTAGTACTGACTCTTGTATTGTCAAGAAAAGAATCTCTTGTCATTATTATTTAATATAGCTTTTCATTACTTAACTAACCACACACTCATATATAAATATTCCAAAGTTATGTATAGTGTATTAAAAAAAAAACATAAATCGATAATTGAGTGATGAAGAATTTAAATAATGAACGTCCACGTGGTGGTGTGAACTCTTGGCCATACCATTACTTCATTTTTGTTCGCTTCTTTTTTTTCTTTTTTCTTTTTTTTGGATTTATTTGAACATCTTTTACTTTTAATGTCTTGTTCATTTTTTATTTTATTTTTTCCAATTAATACTTTTTTCGATAAATTTGTGGAGCAGTAGAGTTGAACTTTTAAAAACGGATGTAGGGCCACTGAATGGGACAAGACACATGATTATTCTTCATGTCTTCTAATAATCTTACGGATGATAGTTAATACCGTCATAGAACTCTTGTAAAAGCCATGTGTTTTTCCCTGTAAAAGGTCACCAGTATGCACAATTTGGTACAAACTGACATCTGAAGCCACTAGACAAAGTTCATGCACCGTGCCAGTTCAATAGAGAACAAGGAAAACAACTAAACAGACTGAAACGCTGCTTCATCATTTACGCATTGTGGTGTTACTCGTGTCTTTTGGGGCCCTGCTTTCCCTATTTGTTCTAGTACTTCTCTGTTTTGTCACTGTAGCTCAGCTTTGGGATGAGTTAAAGCTCCTTTATGTTCGCTGAAAAGGAATTTATTTGGTATCTTACACTCGGAAAAATCCAGCTCTTCCCATGGGACCACAACCCAAATGGGTCTGTCATGCATGTTAGAAAAAAAAAAGTCTAAAGATACAATATAAAAAAAAAAAAAATTCACACCCAGCGGATAGTGATGGGTCGAGATAAAAATCAGTAACAGTTTGTCAACGCAACTGTTTGACACTGTTGCGGAATCTTTTATGCATGTAGCATTACTCATCCTGTTAACCTTCAACACATACACAATAAACTGTGAAGCATGGAGTTGTGGCCAGCTACTTGAGACAAAATCAGAAAACCTCTCTTATTTTTTTCTTAGGTTGGAGATGACCATAGGATTTTTTTTTTTTTTTTTCCCCTTCTATATATTTATTGTGATTGGACAATTTGAATCTTTGGGGCGTGGACTTTTACTTTTGCATGTATGCACGTCTCTTTGTCCATCTTTATCAGAGAATATGCAGAACTTGGACAAGAAAAACACTGTCAAGATTTTATGCTAATCTTGTTCTTTTTAGTTTTTATTTTAAAAAATTGGCTGCTTTTCAGTTTGTTGCAGCCGTTACTTTAAATACTCCTTGTCTATCCTGTAGCATTTTCTTTAGTCTTTACTCTCACTTTTAAAACAATCCTAACGCTCAAAGTTTCTAGTGAAAACGTGCAAATTGTTACTCCATTACATTTCAGAGTTTATCTAGTTCTTGAAGCTATCAATTTGTCGCATCTCTCGGTTTTTTGGTACTCTTTAAGAATCCAGTTTGTGTGTATGTTTTGTTAATTGAAGGTTGTCTTTGTACAGAAGTGGCTCACATGCTAATGAAAGACCCTAAGGAGAACCCTGTGATATCCAGGGAACCTCTACTGAACTCAATGAAAGAGAAGAATGAAGACTTCATGAAAGATACAAAGAAGATTATAGCAAGGAGAACGGGAAGGAGAAGAGGTAAGGGACCAAAAGTGGAGAAATTCCGAGTAGAGAAGCTGGATACTGATGTGGGGTCCCCTGCTTCATGCAAAAGCCTTATGTTCCATCGTAGACCTGGCTATGGCCAACTGGGGACAAAGTGTTTAGTTAAAGCCAATCACTTCATTGCAAACATACCAGACTCGGATATATGTCACTATAGTGTAAGTGTTTCTTAGATTCAAGAGTAAGCTGAACTATGGAAAGTTATTGAAACTCACATTCAAATTTTGTGGCTATGTTTCTGTGTGCAGGTTAAGATTGACCCTGAGGTTACTTCTCATAAATTGAACAAAGCTATCATGACCCAGTTGGTGAAACTTCATAGAGAGTCAGACTTGGGGATGAGGCTCCCTGTCTATGATGGAGCAAGAAACTTATACACAGCTGGATTTCTGCCTTTTACTACAAAAAACTTCATCATAATATTGAGTGATGATGAGGAGGGGGCATGCAATAGAAGGTTATTTGTCAATCATATTTGTTTGTATTAATATTGTGCTCTTCATTGAATGATATCTTGCTTGAATTTATGGTCTATTCTTAGATTTTATTTATTTATTTAAGTTTGTGGGAGATTTGATCAAGCTTTGGTTAATCATATCAGGGAACGAGAATTTAAAGTGACGATAAGTTTTATAACTTTAGCTAGTATGCAACAATTACGTGAGCTTCTTGCTGGGAAGCCAGTTGATACCCCTCACAAAGCACTTACCATTATTGATATTGTCTTAAGGCAACTAGCAGCCCAAAGGTGCATTGCAGATTTGCAGTTGTTCTATTTCTTTAGCTTTATGTTCTTGTTTTATTTTCAATTAAGGTTACTGATATTGGATTTCCAATTACTTGTTTGTGGGTGTCTTAGGTATGTATCAGTTGGAAGGTTTCTCTATTCTCCTGATATTAAGAAACCACAGCAATTGGGTGGTGGCTTAGAATCATGGCGAGGATTCTACCAGAGTATTAGGCCTATTCAGATGGGACTTTCCCTGAATATTGGTGGGTATTCTTCTAATCCTTTAGGTTGTTTTGTTTTTATTGAAATGCTTTTACACAGTAACTTGTCCCCAAAAGTTAACATTCTGCATTTTTTTTCCCTTGTTGCTTATGATTCAGACATGTCATCGACTGCGTTCATTGAACCACTCCCTGTCATTGATTTTGTTGCTCAGATTTTAGATAAAGATGTGTATTCAAGGCCATTATCAGATGCTGATCGTGTTAAGGTATTGTACTCTTTGGTGTGGAAACGAAGTGGTCATGCTCTTCACATGTGCAATTCTGTCCAGAATTATATACATATTTTGTCTATAGCCAACTTAAAAACTCCTGTATTGGTTTTATGATATGCTTTGAAATCATACTAGACACCGGTAGGTTGAGAATCTGATAATTTGCGTAGCAATTGAAAGTTCTAACCCAATCATAGGCTTAAAACTTTCAAATGTTACGTTCAAAGCAAGAGTAAGTGCTGCATGTAACATTCTGGTTCCTGATCCTTCTGGCTGCTTAACTCTGTTCTATGATAGCTGTCAATCTTTTACCTCATCAAAACACTGCTAATGGGTTTAGATAGAGCATTTTGGTGAAAGCATTACCTAATTAGTGAATGGACATAGTAATGCTATATTCTAACTCAAAATGGGATAGCTACTATTCTAACATCTTGTATAATTTATCATTTAGAGTAATTTTTGCATTATTGTGAACTTTTCAAGTTTAGCTCTCCTCCTAGTCCTAGAGCTGTGTTAAGCTTAGATTGAATAATTTGTGAAATCATTTTGCTTGTTGAACAGTTATTGCTATGACAATGCAGCAGCTGTCTTTGCATGGTTTACATTTGATGTATCTTATTTCAATTTAGCCTTACTACTTTGTAGGCATTTGCTTTCTCCAACAAAATCAACCAAGATTGACTTTGAAGTTGTCTAATTCACCATTAGAACGTTCAAGTGTCTACATATCTTTTCCGCTCTTAGGATCAATAAGTACTGCACATCTAGTCCAGATTATCAATCCATTATTTTTGCAGATAAAGTTGAGAGGCAATCTTTAAATGATGTCTAACCAAGTTACTTTTGTATCAATGATTGCAGGTTAAGAAAGCCCTTAGAGGTGTCAAAGTAGAAGTTACACATAGAGGAAATGTTCGAAGGAAATACCGCATTTCAGGGTTGACATCACAGCCTACAAGGGAGCTAATGTATTTATCTTCGCCATCATTGTTCTTTCCTCTTGCTAGTTGTTTTGTGTTTTCTTATTGTACTCTTTTGGAATGATTATCTTCTTCTTCTTCCCCTTAAACAGTTTCCCAGTAGATGAGCAAAAGAACATGAAATCAGTTGTTGAGTACTTTCAAGAGGTGTATGGATATACCATTCAATATTCTCATCTACCTTGTCTTCAAGTGGGAAATCAAAAGAAGGTGAACTATTTGCCATTGGAGGTAGGCTCTGCTCAATATTTGCAACCTTTGTATGTAGCAGTCTATTCTCTTTAGCCAATTCATATGAATCTTTTTACAGGCTTGCAAGATAGTTGGCGGACAGAGATACACTAAAGGGCTGAATGAGAAGCAGATAACTTCTCTGCTAAAAGTTTCATGCCAAAGACCCCATGAACAAGAAATGGACATTTTACAGGTCTACATCATTAATTCCTTGAGCTTCTAGCGACTTTGTTGATAAACTAAGGAACATATATCTAAATAAATTGTAAATACTGAGATTGCTTGAGTGCTACTAAAGGAAAATCCATAGTTTTTTGCTTGTACAATGTTCCAATTTTCTACCATACTGCAACACTTGCTTGTTCCAAAGAGTTACCCTCAATATCTGTCAGCAAAAGACAAATTATTGGTCAATGCAAATAATAATGACAACATGAAGATGAACGGTACACCAAAGATCTGACATTTCTCCAATGTCTTTACAGACAGTTCATCAAAATGACTATGAGAAAGATCCCTATGCAAAGGAATTTGGCATCAGTATAGACAACAAGCTTGCATCTGTTGAGGCTCGGGTTCTTCCAGCTCCATGGGTAAGTTCAAAGCCACTTTACTACTTCAGACGTTAAGCCTCATACTACCAACAAGTTGTTTATTGTATCCCTTTTCTTTTCTTAATAGCTTAAGTATCATGATACTGGAAAGGAAAAAGAATACTTGCCTCAAGTTGGTCAGTGGAATATGATGAACAAGGTTAGTCAATGTATAACTTGAGAAACTTAAAAATTTAACAGCAAACTGATTTAAGTGTTAAAGTCAGAGATTAACTATATCTGACAGAAGGTTCGTTTTAATGCAGAAAGTAATAAATGGAAGCACCGTCAGACATTGGGCTTGCATCAACTTCTCAAAAACCGTCCAACAGAGCACTGCTTGTAGTTTCTGTCAACAGTTGGTTCAGATGTGCCAAATTTCTGGCATGGTAAACTTTCCTGTTTCAGTTCTGGGTAGTGGCAAATTTTAAGTAGAAATCAGTGAATTTGTGAAACCATCATTCTATCCAAATAATTATAACACTGTTTCCAACATTCCTAGTTATTTCTTGCGTTTATAATATGTTTTTGTTGACCTTAATCTCAGGAATTTAACCGGGACCCTGTAATTCCAATATATTCAGCCAGACCAGATCAGGTAAAGAAGGCCTTAAAATATGTGTATTATGCTGCTGCAAGCAAGCTAGAAGGAAAAGAGTTGGAGTTGCTTATTGCCATTCTTCCAGACAACAATGGCTCTTTATATGGTATGTAGTTAACTTTTGCTACTAGCTGGCTATTTGGGGCTCACTTTACAATATCAACTTAGACAATCCATATATATGGTTTCTATAAGCATTACCGATCAAGTAATGTAGAATGAAAAATATGTATATTGTTTCTCATACTTAGGAATTTAAATGTCTCCAACATGATTTTTGCACAAAGTCTTCCAACTTTTAAGTTTTCATGCAAAGATGCTCAGAAATTTCTAAGTCTATTATCCATAACTTTGTGAGATTTTTGTGGAATTCGTACTCACTAAGGGCTGCATGCTCCACTTTCAGGTGATCTAAAACGAATTTGTGAAACAGAGCTGGGGTTGATTTCTCAGTGCTGCCTTACAAAATATGTCTTCAACTCTAGCAGACAGTATCTGGCAAATGTGTCACTTAAAATCAATGTCAAGGTGTGTCATAATTGAATGATCTTTCAGGGTTCTACTACCCAAAAACAGAGCTTTCTATGGTTAATATTGTATTCATTTGACTTGCTAAAGTCAGATTAGTGATTTCTTTATCTAAAAAAAGTCTTTCTCAATTTTTTAGATGGGAGGAAGAAATACCGTGCTTTTAGATGCATTAAGTTGGAGGATTCCTTTGGTCAGTGACATTCCAACAATAATTTTTGGAGCTGATGTTACTCATCCAGAAACTGGAGATGATTCTTGTCCATCTATAGCTGCTGTGAGCATTTGAAAACCTTAATACCTCTACTAGAAAATTTTGGATGGCCCCAAGTTTGAGCATGCTGATTATTGTAATACAGGTTGTAGCCTCCCAAGATTGGCCAGAAGTTACAAAGTATGCCGGTTTGGTATGTGCACAGCCTCATCGAGAAGAACTTATCCAAGATTTGTTCAAAACCTGGAAAGATCCTCAGCGGGGTATGGTTACTGGAGGCATGATCAGGTACGTATTTAAGGACTCCTTCAAAACTGTGCATGACTTGGGTGTTCTTATGTTCACATCTTGGTTTAGTGCTTTATAGTTATTAAAAAAAATTACAGCATAAAAGACTATCCCAACACTCAAACCCCTATCTCAAGGAAATTACTAAATTTTCTAGAAGATGGACTAGGCAGGCAACTCCATCTACAAGACAGCATTTGTAAAGGGATGGAACAACAAGACCAGTTTTGGGGTGGGAAGACCTTGATGCCATTTATGCTAGAGCTATTTAAATTGGCCTTAAAAAATTCATTTTGCAGTTATAATGACTATCAAATTGAGAAATATGATTTGCCTAACTGTTAAGAAACCAGCAGTTGACCAAGTTGTTACTTAAGTTTTTCTAATCTAGGATATTCATGTGTGATCTAGAGAATTATATCTTTTATATTTTATTTGATTCCTTTAATTATTGACCTGGTTTAATTTTTAAGACCTCTGGATTTTTTTGGCTGACCTCGAGTTCAAAAACTTCATAGATAAGGTTTTATTGTACTAGAAAGTGCATTCATTGGGTGTTTGAGGCTTACTTGGTGATGCATACATGGAGTCATACCCTCTAATTGCTTCCGTAGTTTTTATTAGAAGATAAAATGACGGTTTCTTTTTTTAATTGAAGTTTACTAATTTGAGTTACTGCAGAGAGCTTTTACTTTCATTTAAGAAGGCTACTGGACAAAAACCATTGAGAATAATATTTTACAGGTACTCTAATTTAATAACTATTCAGATAAAGAAATTGTTTCGATCTGCAGTTAGGTCCAAGAAATAGCTAAAGTATGCTTTTTATAATATCTGTAGGGATGGTGTTAGTGAAGGACAATTCTACCAGGTCTTACTATATGAACTTGATGCCATTCGTAAGGTTGGTGAAGATCTAGCATCCTTGTTTTTTATTAACTTGATGCTCTTCCTATTCTTACATTCCTATCATGTCTAGGCTTGTGCATCATTGGAACCTAGTTACCAACCCCCAGTAACATTTATTGTGGTTCAAAAGAGGCACCACACCAGGCTCCTCGCAAACAATCACAATGACAGAAGTAGCACTGACAAGAGTGGAAATATCTTACCTGGTAATACTCTTTGTTTCAAATCACCTGGAAGAGCTAGCCTACTCTCCCACTTATGATTTTATGCTTGGCCTATGAAAGTTACACGAGGTAATTGAGTGATCACATGCTTTGGGCCAAGGGGTCTGATCAGATTCTGCAAAAGAGTTAGCTAGCTCTCTCCACAAGTCATGAAGCTACCATTCTGAACTCATAAACTGAGATGTTATTGATTTGAATTTCAAATGTAGGTACTGTGGTGGATTCAAAGATTTGTCATCCTACTGAGTTCGACTTTTATTTATGTAGTCATGCAGGAATCCAGGTATGGTGTTGAAACATACTAAATACTTCATAATTTGAGAATTGGACCTTAAGGTAGTTAAAGAGTTGCAATAAACCTCAGACAGAGTTGAGCATGCAAGATCAACTCCATGTAAAAGCCTATTATATAAGAAGCTGAAACATATTCGAACTTTAAGTTATATTGCACATGGCATTTGACAGGGGACCAGTCGACCAGCTCATTATCATGTTCTCTGGGATGAGAACAATTTTACTGCAGATGAAATTCAATCACTGACCAACAACCTGTGTTATACGTAAGTTATTTTTTTCCCTTGTTGCTTCTTCTACATAAGCTTTTTTACTTATAGTGAATTAACCTCGTTAATGATTTGGTTGCAGGTATGCTCGATGCACTCGATCTGTTTCTGTAGGTAAATTTCTACTCATTGTTTACAATACACTGACATGCACATATTGCCACCTACCTGCCTGTGAAAGTAATACATCAAATTTTCAAAGAAACTTACACCAACAATTCTTTGTTTAGATTGTCCAATGTCCTTGTTTGCATGATTTTATTATCATTCAACTGGCAAGATACATATTTATCATACTGTACGCCATGTAATGGCAACTTAATATATATATCATTTCTTCTAAATGCAGTGCCTCCTGCATATTATGCTCACCTGGCAGCTTACAGAGCTCGATTCTACATGGAACCTGATGTGCATGAGAATGCTAAAACGCGTTGCACACGGGCCACTAATGGGTCATGTGTCCGTCCTCTTCCAGCTTTGAAAGAGAAGGTGAAGAATGTGATGTTTTACTGCTAGAGGGAGGAAGTAGCAGGGGCAAGAACTAAATTGAAGCATAGGAAGGAGTTGTACATGCTGTACCTTGTGTTTATAATGTAGAGAGATTGTGCCTTGAATTAAATTTTGAAAATTTTGACAACACGTTTAACAAGGTTTTGATAGCGTTAGCGTTTTATATATGGATGATGATGTAAAGGTAACAGGACGTGTGTGTGTGCACGCACGCATGTGTGTGTTTATTTGTTAGGATTTAAGGGTCTGATTGCCTAGGTGATTTAGGAGCCTAAAAGCGCATTTCTAAAACCAGAATGTTGTTTCACAACAACAATTCTTGATAACTTTTTTACAATTGCTCATTTAAGGGTACAGATACCAGGACCATATAAAATAGGAACATCAAATTGATTTTCAGCATCAATTTCACTTCTAGCACACATCTCGACTTGAGTCCCACCAACCCCTTTTTATAGTATTTTTTTGACCTTCTAGCTCGTGCTTCATCCATAACTATCTCCAATAATATATTCGAATATCATATCAAATTATTAATGCAATATCACCACTAAATCCTCATCATATTCTTAATCACTTGAAAAATTATTGACTGAAAAAATACAAAGATCTAATAGAATTGTGAATAATGTAAAATAGATTTCTAGATACTCTTACATCAAAATTATTGGAAAATGAAAAAAAGGAAAGAAAAAACAAACTATTGCATGTGAAAAGAAAACGATAAAAGCTCTAATAAAAAAGTTACATAAGGCTGTCTATATCAGCATATCAACAACTAATCATATAATTTACCATTAATAATAAGAACATAAGTAGTTAAAAATAGCTAACCTTCGTTAAGAAAATAAGTAGTTTAAAATATCTGACTTTGTTGCCAATAGAGTTTCCCAATTTTATGACAATCCCTTGGTAACAAAAAAATTACACCATACACAAACGCGCATGGTTATTTTCTTGTAACTAAACAAAAATTAAGCGAAGTCGGAGGAAAGAAAGGAATAAGAAAATCTTAGTAATGCTTGGAACGTGTTTTATAGAGCATAAGCCAAGACCATTAAAAAGTTGTAGAAAAATAAAATTGGAAGGAAAGGAGAACCTCTTCCTATATAAGATACAAAAGTAACCCTTTGTATATGATGGAATCCCTAAACCGATGTGGTAATGTGTACCACTAGTTGTGTAAGACTCGAATTTTGGTGTTGCTAGAAGTTTCTGATTAGCACAAAAAATAAAAATAAAAACTATCTGATTTAAGGAAGTGAATCTAGATTTGGTTGGGGTTCTTATCTGCTCTTCCAAAAGGAACGTAGAAGTGATTTGTTGAAAATGGAGACCTGGAAATGGAAGGATAATTATGGTATGATCCTCACATTTGACACTAAAATTAAGATTTTTTTGGGGAACAAATAGCACAAAATTGGACTCTAATTATATATATAAATATATATATATATTTATATATATATATATATATAGGTTCAAGTTACACTTGGTGTAACTCTTTAAAGTTACATCTTTTCTAAACCATTGGATTTAAGTAAATAAAACGGTTAAAAAAAGACACTCATTAATACTGAGATTAAGATCTCATTTATTATTCTTTATTTATGACATTCCATACTTGTTTCTAATCCCAAAAAAGGTATACTTATTTCTCTCCCTCTTTCTCTCTCTCATACTTATTTATGTAATATTTTCTCTTTGTATTGTTTTTGGTTTTTGACACAGTTAAGGACATAGAAATGAATTAGCAAAATATAAAACATAAAAGAGTAGAATAGAAGTTGAAGTAGTACCAGAGGAAAAGTAATTTGCATAGAGAAGTTTCGCTCATATTCATATTCATATTAAAAATTTTGATTTTTTTATATATAAATTTCGCTCTCCAAACACCATTGAGGTGGTCTTCAACGAGGAGCAAGATTGAAGAGGCGGAGTAAATAGACTTTGGCCTGGAGACGGAATAACAAAGAGATGAAATTGAAAGTCAATCACTTTGCTTGCTTGGAGTGCGGATGATTCGATTCTTATCATTCCTTCATTCCTTTTTTTTTTTTCCTCTTATAAAATATTTTAGCAATTTATTAATTGAAATGAAAAATTGGATGGCGGTTGCTCTTAGTTTTTGCTCTCTAATATTTATTCATGTAATCAAGCTAAAGAATTTACCTCTATCAAATTCCTGAGTCAATTGTCGGTGAGCACAAAGCCAAGAAACAAAACAGTTAAGAGAAAATGAAAATTTTGTTCCTAATTAACAGAATGAGAAAATGAGTCACAGGTTGAGAGACAATGTGGCGGTGGATTGGAGTAATACACACGGTCTTGCCATATTTGCTATTTGTTTTCTCTCTCCCACTAAAAGTTAGTAGATTTGTGAGTAATTAATAAGGAGAGAGATAATAAGAATGTTATTAATTAGAAAAGTATTTAATAATAATATGCATAATGATGTTTTCTTTTTAGCTATTAGATATTTTGAAAATCAATGGTTATAAAAAGATGTAACTCTTATAGAGTTATACCAGGTGTAACTTGAACACATCTATATATATATATATATATATATAACTCTATAAGAGTTACATCTTTTGTGAACTATTGATTACTATTAAATCTAAGGGTCAAAAAACACTCATAATAGTGTCATTATTACTCCCTAGAAATTAGTGATTTAGGCATTAACTCTTCTTATTAAAGGAAAAAAAAAAAAAAAAAAAAAAAAAAAAAAAACCACAGCATTAACTCTCTTTTTTTTTTCTTCCATATCATCATCTTCTTCCTTTTGTCTTTCTTTTTGCACTATACTTTCAAGCCACCACCATTCATAAAATTCTCAATATTAAATTGTAAATACAAGCTATCTTTATTTTGTTTTAATAAACATGATTACCATTTTGCGAATTCATTTATTATGGAGGGAGTATCGTTTTGCCATTACTTAACCACAGCATATGGTCTGAAAAAAGGCGAAATTTTTTTTTCATCCATTTGAGTTTTGGCAATACCTTGAATAAAATTTGTCATGAGGGTTTTAGAAATAATTAGTCTCAACAAAATACTATGTCCGCCGGTAGTTCTGTAATGCTCGGACAAACATTCCTTTCCTCTTCTGGATTTGGGAGAACCTGCTTTGCCTCTGGCTCTGCACTCATCTTCTTCTTCTCTCACACACACAGAGGTAGGTTTAGCAGAGTTGTCAAGAACTCAAGATTTCTATTGGCGAGAGGAAAAGTTGAATTTTTTATTATTCAAATTGCATTGCTCCCAGAACAGTGAACTATGAACTATGAACTCAATAAAGTTGAATAAAAGAGATGCTTGTTGAGGAAGGAAAAAAGAATCAACAGGCGATATTGTACTGAAGTGAAGAATGGAGCCAATATTGTCAATGTATCCCACTTTTTCAAATAAATAAATGGTATTTTCATTTTTTCCTAACAAATAAATAAATGCTGTGGTTTTTTTTTTTTTTTTTTCCTTTAATAAGAAAAGTTAATGCCTAAATCACTAATTTCTAGGGAGTAATAATGACACTACTATGAGTGTTTTTTTACCCTTAGATTTAATAGTACCCTTAAAGTAATTATTAATAAACTATTTTAAAAATGTTTTAACACCACTTTTAGGGAAATATAAAAAGGAGTAAAAAATTTAATTTTTATCTTTGCCCACAAATTTTTTTTATAAATATATTATAAACTAATGTCTTTAGGACTTCCATTAACTTTTTCCTTTACTTAATACTTTAGTTAATTTTATCTAGCATTTATTAAGTCATTTAAAGTTTGATCTTTCCCTCCAAAGTCTTGAGCTTGATTTTAATTTCTTTGATAATTTGATTTTTTGTTGGAATTTAAACTATCCTAAACTATTTAATTTGAATGGAATCCTATACTATCTTATTAGAATGAAATGAAATTTATGTTTTCATATTTTTCATGATTTATTTTATCAAAATTAATTGAAATCCTGAAGAGCTAAACACCAAAAATAAAGGAAGTTGTACAAAAGAAGAAAGAAAAAAAATGATAAAACTTTCTTTCCAAAGTGATATGGATCAACATACATTTACCTCTATTCAAGTACAAATCCAAAATGCAAGAACGCATATGAGCACATAGAAGAAAACTGAATTCTTCATTTGAAGGAATATGGTGTACGGCACTACATTAGGGTGTACACTTGTTCAAAGTGGAGTACACCTCTCAATCTAGGAATATGGTGTACCCTAGGGGTGGCAAAATCTGACACGACCCGCGAACCCGACACGACTAACCCGTTTATAAACAGGTCATGGGTCGAGGCTAAATGGGTTCGGGTCATATTTGGGTCGACACGGCTGACCCGTTTAATAAATGGGTCGTGTTCGGGTTCACACATGTGAACCCGTCTGACTTGTTTGACCCGTTTAAATAATAAAGGCATTAAATTTTGTTATTATTGCTTAATTTTGTTGTTGTAATTATATGTTTATTACTATATTTATGGCTGTAATTGTATTTTAATTTTAGATATATAAAAATTGATAATAGATTATTTAGATCATATATGATCTATTAATCAAACAGGTTATTTGTATTAACTTTTATATGACTTATTAATTAAACAGGTTAAACGTGTCGGGTTGGGTCAACCTGTTTAATAAACGGGTCGGGTTAGGGTTGAGGATTCTTGACACGTTTACTAAACAGGTCGGGTTCGGGTCAACCCATATAGCAGAGTACTTATGGCTCGACACGACACGAACCCGACCCGCGAACACGAATTGACACCCCTAGTGTACCCCACTACATTATGGTGGTCACTTGTTCAAAGTGGAGTACACCTCTCGATCTAGGCGTACATATCTTTGGGCATAAACTCCAAGGGACAAAGAAATTGCAATTCTAATCAATTTGAACCTTTACATTACGGGATTTGTGTGCAGTGGACATGTTCATGCTAAAAGTGAATAATAGGAAAATAAAGTGAAGCAACCAACCAAATCATCCGAAGCATGTGATTTCATAAGAAATTATACAACTAAGGAGGAAAGTAAAGGGTTATGGAATAGAGCCATGAACATCCTTCGTTAGCATCGTGTTGTGATCAACCAGTTGGTCCCTTGGTCAATTGATTCCTCAACTTAATGTGCAAGGCACAACAAGAAATTTGGCCTTTGGCAATGATTTTTACTGCTTTAAATATCATCACTAATGTTATTAGCAATGATATTTGTCTTCTCTAATTGCTGTTGGAAATGCCCCATCAAGAGAGGATTTTTAGCATTACTGTCGTCGCTAATACGTTACTATTAAGCATTAGCATCAGTATGTGTAAAGTCTTGTAAAATAGAAAAAGTTGCTCATTTTACACATTTTGAACAAAAAAACATCCATATCAGTGAGTGTAAAATTGTGCATTTATGCACAATTGCTACAGCAACCGTGCATATATACACGGTTCCTATAGCTCTTCTATCTATTATTTTATGTTTTTTTTTTCTTTCTCCTCTCCCTTGCCTTGTCAGACTCTCTCTCACCCACTCTTCAATGCCAAGAAGAAGAAGAAAAAGAAGTAGCCGACCATCACAACTAACCAACCACCACCACCACCACCACAACCAACCCATTACAACATCAATATAATCCAAACACAATCAACTCAAAATTAATGAATATCATCACAAACCCAACTTAAAATCAACTCAAAATAAAACACAACGGAAAACCCATTTGGCAAAATACAAATCAACCCAAAACCCAAGCTTGTCGCCGCCATGAGAGAAAGAGTGTGAGCGTATTGAGCAATGGAAGCTTGGTAGAGAGATTTTTTTTTTTAGATTTGAAGGGAGCACTGATTTGATAGAGAAAGAGAAAGAATTTTTTTTAGAAATGAAAAAGAAGAAGAAGAAAGAAAGAATAGCAAAAGAAAAAGAAGAAAGAAAGAAGATGCTAAAGAAGAAAAACGTAGAAGAAGAAAGAAGGAGAAGAAGAAATAAGCATGTAGAAAGAAGAAGGAGAAAAAGAAAGAGAGAGAGTGTTTCAAAGAAGTGAGGTAAGGTGGTGGGGCCGAGTAAGGGAAATAATAATAAAAAGGTGAAAAAGTATTATTTTAATAAAAGATGGTGTATTATAGATAATTTGATGCGGGTGTTTTTACAAATTGATCATGTAAAATAAAAAAAGTTGGTTTTTATTGTAAAATAGAAGGAAACTTTTGCACATACTGATGCTAATGCTCTTAGCAACAATGTTGTGGTAATTGTCGACGCACATAGCCTAGGAAACTAAATGGACGAGTCATCATTAATATGTAATTATTACCAACGACAAAGGTCTTCTCACTACAACAAACATGAGCTTTTTCAACATATTTTTATCCACGGTCACTAAAAAATGTTGATAAAAACCTTTAGTTTCTACATTTGCACTCAATTGTTGAAAAATTCACATATATATTTCTACAGATGCCATAACTATTGAAATAAGTGGTGATAAATTCACATATATATTTCCACAGTTGACATAACTGTTGAAATAAGTGGTAAATAAGTGGTGAGAAATTCATTTGCTAAGTGATTAAATAGTGCTAATTTATATCAACAGTTGGATGAATGTTGAAAAAAAGAAATTAACTATTTTTTATCAACAAGTTATAAATGTGGAAAATAAAGAGCCTGTTTGGTTATAGTTTTCAAAAATTGTTGTTTAAAAAGATGTGAAAATTGTGGTTTTAAAAGTGTTGTTGAACAACGTGTTTTTAGTGTGAATAAAACAAAAAAATGTGTTTGGTATCATAGTTTAAACAATGTTTTTCAGTGTTCAAAAAATGTAAAATATGTGTTTGGTATGTATGTTTTGTTTGATAAAAAAAAGCTGACCCGTATTAAATAACAAATTTATAATCCCATTTTTATCCCTCCTTTATCCCATTTTTTTCCGTCTTTATCCTTTTCTCTTCAGTGTTTCCTCAGAGCAGAAACCCAAAAAGCAAACCCACGCCGTCCTCATCTCCATTGACGCCAAAGAAGATCCACCAAAAAGCCAAACCCAAGCCGTCTCCATCTCCACGAAAAAGCCAAACCCAAGCACTCTTGATGTTTGTGTTGATAGATATCTGGAGAATGACAACCATCCTCAGACGGGCAATAAACCCAAATGTTACATTTCTTTTCACCTGGCTTGGCACGTTTAGCATGATCCAAGCAAGCTTGACAGCAGTCAGCTGCACTTTCTTTATGGTGGGTGAGGCCCCATCTAACGGCTGCACCATCATAATCCGTATGAAGTTGAGCATGGCATTCCGTTGGTATTGGCCTGCCAGGTAAAATTTGATCCTCTGGAGAAGAAAGTATACCTTTGTCAATGATATTATAGATCTCCACCCGACAAAAAATGTGTACAATACACTTCTTAAATCTAGCATACAACGAAAACTGGGTTTTTTTGGTGTGAGATGAATTATTCGGGGCGTGAAGACTGATGGCGTGAAGATTGAAGAGATGAGAGTAGAGAGGAGAGGAGACAAACTTTAGAAAAAGCTGATCAGTGGGTCCGGGTGCAGTGAAAATTGAATTTCAGTTTTATTACCGTTGTGCCATCAGAAACGCAATTTCATTGTTTAAAATGTGGCCCGAGCATGTTTCAAAAAATATGTTTCAAACAGAGGTTTTTGAGCAACTATTTTCAAACAACCCTATTTTAAACACTATCACCAAACATATTGTTTCAAATTTTGGACACTAGTGTTCAGTGTTTAAACACTGAACACTATGTTTTCAGTTGACAAACCAAACAGCCTCAAAAACACGGAGCTTTTATAGCTTTTATATATTTACCTACAATCACTCCCTCTCTCTCTCTCTCTCTCTCTCGCTCTATATATCTCATTCTCACTCTCTTTATCGCACTTTCTCTCTCTCATAGGTCAATTTTCTTGTTATTTTCTAGGCAACCAAACAAAATTCAATCACTCCCTTTCTCTTGCTCTATTTCTCGCTCTTGCTCTTGCTTTCGCTCCTCATAGGTCTGGGCGGTTGATTTTCCTATTATTTTCTAGGCAACCAAACAAATTCTTGACTCAAATTTTTGATTATTCTCCCTCCGATCAGGTATCTATTCTATTTCTCTCGACTTCGCTGTTCTAAAAACTTATTTATGATCAGTTTTTTTTTTTTTTTAGACTCGAATTTTGTCCATTCTTTGTTATTTGCTTGAAAGATTTTGAACTTTTGTGGTTTTTGTTCTTGACTTTGAAATGCTATGTCAAAATTGAATTTGTGGTTGTGTACTGCGTGCTTTCAATGTGATTGCAGGTGCATTGGGAGTTCAGCTCAATGAATGGTCAAAGAGAGTTCAAATTTCACTATTTGTGGGATTGAAAGCTAGAACGTGTGTGAGTTCAAATCACAAGTGCTTGGTAAGTTCTTTAGCTGAGCTTCATGCTTTATGTGGTATCCAAGTCCATTGTTATGCTTTTGTGGTTCTCTTCGCTTGTCTAGAAGTGGATTTGGATAATTTGCTTTACATTAGGGTCGATGGGTTTGGATTGCTTTTTTTATTTTCATTGTAGATTATGCTCGATTGGGTCTGAATTATTTTAATTTTTGACACAATTAACCAATTAATTCACTATGTCTGTATCAAGTGGGTTTGAATTATTTTGCAATTGATTTTTCAGTTATGGATCTTGTGCAACACCTCAAGACTTTGAAATCTACACTCACAATGCTTCTTTCGAGGATCCGCTCATGTGTGCTAATGAGTAGGTATTGGCTTAAATTAGTTTATATTGAAAAGAAATATGAGCTCAATGATTTATAAGCCAAAACTATGCTATTCAGTGGATAGTCATTTCCTCAGATTAAAAAATTAATGTGCTGAAAATTCAATGGCACCTTTAAGTGAATGTATCAATTCAGCTAGTAATTGTGAAATATTTCTGAAAGATAGAACAATTTTATAAAAAGATCACCTCCTAGTTAGATTGAAATTAAAGACACCTAAGTCACCATAGTTGAACCTTTTCCATTTGTGCAATAAGTTTGTTACTCTTCATTTTAATAGATTTGGCCTTTGTTTTCCATCTAGTTCCTTTAAAGTGTCTTTGCTGTTGAATGGAATGGTATATCATGTTGTTGGAAATTTTAGGGAGCTTTAGTTATTTTTATGTATTGCAATAAAAATATGTTGTCACACTGGTATATTTACTGGAAAATGGCATCTTGAACACTGTGGAATATGCTTTTCAACATATTAATAGTGCCAGAATTGTTATATCAATTTTCTTAAATCGTTGTGCTGCTGTCATAAGTTTTTTTAGTTTTTGACACTATTTGCACTAGTAGTTTTGTCCAATAAATTAGAACCTTTAATTAAAATGAGGGATGCGGTTAGCTGTTGGTACTATGGAAAGGATTCTTTGTTCTGTTTTTTTGTTTTTTGGAAGACAATTTAGAACATTTTCTTCTTTCAATGCTTGTGTTGGGAAAACAGATGACAAAACATTTTGTTCAAGCAAAATGACTTTCATAGGTTTTCAATACACATTGATATGATTTTGAAATTGTGTCTATGTCAATCATTATTGCCACCATTGATTTGATGATTTCCACTATGGTGCAACATTTCCAATCATACAACATAGGCCCAATAATTTTCTGTTTTCTGTTGGAGGTGCTATTGCCCAAATTATTTGTGTTTTTATGATGCAGCACTTTGAAGGTGAAACTCTTGAGCTGTTTCTAGTTGGAGGTCATATTACCAGTTGGTGCATGGATCTTGTTTCTAGCAAAAATTTTCTCATCATTTTGCAATCAATATTCTATCAAAGCTATATGAAAAAATAGATCGTTACTTCCAAATTGTTTGAATAAGTTGCTTCTTTGTAAAATTTTCACTTTCAGTCTATTATTGAACTGTTTCCGTAGGAATTGTGTAATAGTTAGAAAACGGATCCCAATCTTTTACCCCAAATAATTTAAATAAATGCATTTAAGATATGAAGGATTCTTATTTTAATATATCGAAAGCCCTTTTTCACTCTTTCACATGCTAAGGGATTAAAAGAATAAGGATTATACTAATTAATTTGCTCCAAAGCCTATACTATTTCTACTACTAGAATTCAATTATCTATGATGTTTTGGATGTTTATATTTTCTGAAAAAAAAAAAAAAGAAAAAGATAATGAGCCATGTCTCAATTTCCAGTCAATATTTGATGTATTGCAATGGATTCATCAAAATTCTTCTTATTCTTATGGATTTATTAAAATTCTTCTTATTCTTGTTGACAAATACTGAACATTTTACTTGGTATCATTGATTAATCTGATGCTTACTTCCATGACGTAGCCTGTCTTACATAATTTATATTTATTGATTTTGCAGGATGAAGCAGATAAAATCAGCATTCTACTCACTTTTCAAGGTTTGATTTTTATGCCTGTATTGGTTACTGTTTTGCGTCTTTTCCCCTTTATACCTTAGCTTGCCACCCTTTTGATTTGGATATCATATATGTGAGTTGTGATAAAGGTGTTATGATATAATCTTTGAACTAGAAGGTTGGAGATGTCAGCTTCTCAAGCCATGCTTTGATGGTCTGAGATATTCTCTTATGTGCTTCCTGCTTGGCCTACCCTAATTCCCAAACAAGTATAGTCAAACATTTTATTTTAAAAGTTGTTTCAGTATTGGGGGCATTCAAAAGTGATTTGGTATTGATCTTTGCCACAATTTTGCAAGTTATAAAAATTATTGTGAAAAAAAGTTATGCTCTTAGCCTTACTCATTCCTAAATAGCCTTTTTGAAGTTAAACTGTTAGTCTTCATTGCCGATATGCACTACGAAATGTTAAATGCTATTGTCATAATGGTTTATGCATATCAACTGTAAACTCTTTTTCTTGCTTCCTTAGTCACAAATGCTAGGCACTCTTCCATTATTAATACTGAACAACTTTTGACACCATTCACTGTAAAGTAGGTTTAGGTAATTAGGTAATGACTCCTTAACACTTTTTAAGGCTGTGGAGGGGCGAGGGTGGAATGGGACCATATGGATTTACATGAAGGAGAGCCATTTTTTTTTCCTAGATGAAACCTTTTTCTTTATTTTATTTTATTTTTTACTTTGGGCATGCAGCACTTGGAATAACACCTGCCTCTATTGTGTTTAATTTTTTATATTTCTTTTTATCTGGAATTGAGTTTTTGACAACATCCCCTCCTGAGGGAATAGGACCCTTTGGATTTACATGAAGGAGATGAATCAGAGCAATGGAGATGATTTGAAAACACCCAAGGTTTGTGCATATAATGATTTCAATCGATATTATTGATTGTCTACAATTGACTTTTTCTAAAGTACAGAGAACAATTGTGCTATCATGATCATGGGACTTGTATTTTTATAGGTTCAAATGAATGTGATATCATGGGACTTGAATTTTTAGAGGTTTTGAAGAATTCTTTTGTGTGAAAATGATTCAGTTTTGTGCTTCAGGAAATTAGCCTTGGAATTATTGGAAACCTTGCCTGCCATGAAGCTCTGTTGAAGCATAGAGTTTCTACAAATGGATTGATTGAGATAGTTGTGGATCAACTATTCTTAGAAGATTCTCAGTGCCTTTGTGAAGCTTGCCGGTAATATTTCTTTTTTATTTGTTGAAAGGAAACACTCATTTTCTTGAAATATTTTTTCTTTCTCATCCTCCCTCATGTAAAGTGTTTATGTCTGACTCTTCTTGCTTGTTGCATCACTCATGTCATAGTGAGTTTCATATGTCCAACTACACACATTATACTTCTTTCCATATTGTGAATTTAGTGATGATGCTCAAGTTATTAATCATACCTTGTAATATTGTAGGGCAGTGTCTTATACAAATCTGCACGTAAATATTTTGTTTGTTTCATACTTCTCCTATGGTTAATATTTTGATGCAGGTTGTTAACTTTGGGTATTCAAAGTAGTGAATGCATTACATGGGCTAAAGCATTGCAGTCTGAACATGTTATATACCATATTTTATGGATTGTGGAAAATACCCTAAATCTCCAGCTTATTGAAAAGGTAACAAGCTTTCAGCTCAAGGAAATGCCTTTAATTTTTAATGATCAGCTCTCATTTTGATTGGTGCTTGTGGTGATATTTCGTGGTAGTGAGTACCAATCTCAGAGAAAGTGAATAACATTGAGTTCCAGTTGCAGCAATAAGAATATGAAACCAACTATGGAGTTGATAGATACTTTATCAAACTCATTTTAGGGGCTGGGGCTTCATGCTTCCAAAGAGTGCTAATTGGCTAAATAATTTTAGGAATGAAGAAATGTTTTAGTTTTAGGAAGATTTTGGTTATAATAACTATTTAAATGAGTTAATATGATTTATAATAAAAATAAAAATAAAAATAAAATAGAGAAAGATAATCTTTCTAAAAGAGCTTATATAATGGAAGTCTACTAACTTGGCAAGAGGGCTGGCTTATTGAATGGATTGTTGACAAAAGGAATTTAAATTATTTAATACTCAGCACTGTTCAACTCGACTAAGCTTCGATTGCAGTGAAATAAACTCTAGGAATGTCGGAAAAATCTTTAGTAAAAGTTTTTCTTAAAAGAGATACTTTTACCTTTTAGAAAGTGTTAAATTTATTGTAGTCTTCTTGGCCTAAAATGTTGTCTTAGTACTTTTATTCACCAGTTATTGTTTCATTCAAACTCAATAAGCAGTTAGAACCTTTTTGTTTTGAAAATGTTTTTGGTAGTATACAATCAGGGTTTATAATATTCTCTGATTTTATTATTTTAAAAATTACTTACGAAAAAAGGAAATTCTTGAATTCTTGTGTCTATTAAAGTTTGTGAGCTTTTTATAAGATTGTCAAAAAGACTTTTATCTTTGGTGTTATAAGCATTTCACTCCATATGATGTCCAATTAGAGACGATTAAAACAATATTACTTGTAAATTACAAAAGAGAAAATTTAATTAACATTCGAATTCAGCTTGGAAAGTTTTTGATGAGATAAAACTTCTCTGGGGATGATTAGAAAAAGCTAGCTCTTCTAGATTTATTTATTTTGGGTTAAATTATAAAACTATAATTTGAGACCTCATAAAGACTTTAAATATTCCCTTTTCATTGCTTTAGGAATTAATGCTTTAGAGTGATAAATATTGCTTAAGTATACAGTAAGTAAATGCTTTATTACTAAATTGAAAATACTTATTCTAGAAATCTTAAACTTACTTTTTGTTTGCTGAAGAGGCTTCCCTTTCTGAACAGAGTGTTGGACTATTATTAGCCATCATTGAAAGTCAGCCAGAAGTTTTGCATGTACTCCTTCCGCCTTTGATGAAGCTAGGTTTACCAAGTTTATTGGTTAATCTCTTGACTTTTGAGATGAGCAAATTAATGAGTGAAAGAATACCTGAAAGGTACGGCTTCACTCTGTTTTCAATTAGGTGATGCAATATGAATTTGGTAGACAAATTCACTTCATAAATGCAATAAAATGGGACATTTATGATTTACTATCTTGTTTAGCTATTACGCATTATATACTAGACTAGTAAAACAAAGTAACAATCATGTGCTACATGAATCGAGTGTACCGAATGGCAGTAATCTTTGGAAGAGGCATATTTCAGTGCTTGAGTGGGGCTTTATGTGTAAAAGGTGTGGGAAATCGGTGGATCACCTTCTTCTTCATTGTCCTATAGCATATGAGTTGTGGTCTATGGTTTTTTGTTTGTTTGGTATACATTGGGTTATGCCATATAAAGTTAGTAAGTTGCTTGCTTTTAATATTTTAATATTTTTACCTTTGGGCCTTGACTTTTTGATCCACACAGTTAATAAAATTTAGGTAGCTCATCACTTAAGTCTTACCGAATTTTATGTGGTTTACAGCTTGTCTTTGATGCACCTAATGGTGTAATATCTACAATGAAACCTGGAGCAAATTGGGTGGTTATGCACTTGTTAAAGTGGATGTATGTGCTTTATGGAGTAAGGAAAATATTGGAGGGATGGGGTGTCCTCTACGTGGAAGTACATGAAGAAAGGATGCATCATCTTTTTTTCAATGATACTAGCATTTGTCATGGGCCTGGCCTTCTTGTTGGGAAGTGGCACTTCTTCATATATCTGTTACTTGAGGATAATTGATGGAGCATAGTGGTTTTCAATTTTTTTTTTCTTTTAATTAGCCATTTTGAAAACTTGGAACCATTTGAATACTTAAAAATTAGGCTGGTGCTTTGGTTTTTATATGAGAATGGAGTTTAATTTGGAATTGCACAATTGTGTTTATGTTTATATTTTGAATCAAGTTATTAAATTTGGATCAAGTGAAGGACTGCATCCAAATTAGGTTTTTTTTATTAAAAAAAAAAAAAAAAAACTTATTTCAATAGTTTCAAACTGTTGAAATTTATCTCAAGACAACATATATTTCAACAGTTTTTAATAATATTTCGACATTTAATAATTGTTGATAAAGGTGAATCACATTTTTCTACGGTCACTTAAACCGTTGAAAATACTTTTTTCAACGGTTTCTAATACTTTTTTCGACGTTTTCAACCGTTGAAAATAGCAAACTTTGTAGTGTCTCCACTAATAGGTAGTATTAGTGGCGACATTTTTGTCGTCGCAAATAATACATATTAGCAACGACACAAATGTCATCACAAATAACACATATTAGCGACTACATTCGTGCCGTTGTTGATAATGAGATATTACATTAGAGATGACTTTGAGTCGTCACTAATAATCTTTCACATTTTTATGGACTTTTTAAAATATTTTTCAATTCTAATTTTCACATTGTGCCTAGCTAATGGGAAACATATATTACAATACTTTACAGTCATTCAATTAAGAAAATACTCACATGAGTATAAAGATAAAATACAATACTCGAATATTCAACTCAATATTCTATTACAATGAAAAACATTCAACTACAAAATAACATACTGTCTATATTTGATCGCAATATTTAACATTCAACATTCTCCTGTGTATTCACAATCACATGAGCACACATTGTCTCATCAACTGATCAAAATAGTCTTCCTCGTGAGCAGTGGCGGAGCTAGGAATTTAGGTCAGGAGGGGCAAAATTAAAAGACAAGATTGAAAGTAAAAAATTAATCTAAAAAAATTAATCAATATTAATAACAAAATAAATGAACTACTATATGATAATGTAATTGTCATACAGAATCTAACATAAAATGTAAACTTTAATTTATTTTTTATACCTAGCTTATTTTACTCAATCGCCTTCGATGATTTTTCATATTTTGAAATTGCTGCATGATTTCTTCACACTCAATAGTCTTGAATATATCTTTCTCAATATATGTGACTAAGCAATTATTCATCCACTGATCTCCTATTCAATTGCGTAATTGATTTTTAATTATGTTCATTGCCGAAAAAGCTCTTTCAACAGTAGCTATTGTAACTAGTAAGATCAATGCCAAAATCACTAATGGATATGAAACATTTTTTTTTTTTTAACCATTACCAAGTGAGACCCATGGTTTTATATTATAGTTGTACATTTTTGTTTTTGAAAGTCCATCAAGCTACTGTGTAGTGTGTTCAGACTCCTATCCTATTCAATGTTGAGATTTTTTTTTTTTTTTTTTTTTTTTAATCATTACTAAGTAAAAAAAATTCAAAGTTCAGAGGGGGCACATGCCCCCCCTCGCCCCCCCCTCCCTCCGCCCCTGCTCGTGAGGATATTAAAAATCTAATCAGGCTCAACCTTGTTGCAATTAATTTCCACTCAGCGTCATTTGTACTCATGACATGAAACATTTTTCTCCTAACTCAATGTAAGAATCAACGACAACAAAATTTACTAAATATATTTATTCATCCTAGTAAAACTTTGAATTTTATAATTTCCAAAAATACAATAATTAAGAATCTATAAAATCTTTAACGATAAGCTAATACGTAAGAAAACTTAATCTATATCAAAACTCATTTTCCAAGAGCATTTAGTTAAAATTTAAAAAATGTACGACCAAACATCATACTTAAAGTCTACCACAAAATTCAACTAATATATGTCCAACAGTCCAAGTGCAACAATTTCTAATTAATTACCTAAAAATTAGCGCAAACTAGCAGGTAATCTAGCTATTAATATAAGCTTTAATTGATTTTGTTGTTGTATTTTAGCTTCATGTATCAGTACCACTTGTTCCTTTGTTTTCGCCAATTCTCCCTTTGTTTCCACCAATTCTCCTTTTGATTCTACCAATTGTTGCTTTGCTTCAGAAAATTCTAGCTTGCAACTTTCTACCTCACCATTGACCCCTATCTCATAATGCAAACGAGAAGACGAGGATGTTGTAGGTATGAAAAAATTTTCCATCCTCCTAGCATGCCCCGATCTTGTCCCTAGCATTAGTGTAACAATATCTTCCTCAGTCATTTGAACATCTTCATCGGTTAATTTTTTTTGCATTGGATTCTGCACGAGTAACATAAAATTGAATTAAATAATTTATACAAATAATTCAAAATTTTTACCACATTACCTAAATTATTCTTATCAAATAAAAGTGTAAACGTATTACTTACGTAGTTTTCTTCACATGATGTAGTCACAAAAGATCCATCTTTCTTAGTGCGGAACTTCTTATAAAATTAAACTTTCTCAATTTCTTGCCCACTTTGTTTTTACTGCACATGATAGATCGATAATTAACATGCATACACTAGCATCATTATTTTAATAATCTAATATTAAATTGTAGCAACCTCCCCCCAAAACAGCAAGAAATGATTTTGATCCACAAGTATGATCGGCCGTTTTCAACTTTTCTCTATTCTTTGTATTCCGTTTTGACTTGGCCTAAAAAATATTGGTAAAACAAAATGTAGCAATTAACACTTAGAGAATTAACTAATCATGTCAAACTATTTTGTGTTCAAATTCATTGACAATTTAGTTTAAAGAATATTTACTATCCAGTCTTGCTTCTAAAGACTAAAATGAATCGCATAGACCAAGCCATGTATCATGTGACAAATCCTTTGGAATATTGACCCTCGCCTCCTCCACCAGTTGTTTTTTGTTGAATTGTTTCTTGAAGTGCGCATCTTTTTTTGATAAACTTCTTGAAGTGCGCATGATACTTATAGATACTGGACAATGACTTCTCCATACATTGGTTATCAGAGCCTCAATGTGATTTGGGTCCAATGTGAAATCAAACTGAAACATAATAATTAAGAAAACAATGGTCAAACATTAATGTTATGATCAATGTAATAAAAAAATAATAATAAAAAAAAGTAGTCACTAGCAATAAAACTCACCAATAAAATTTGTTTTCAACATTTGTTGGTGTTCTTTAGGGACTATAGACCAAGAGCCATAAGTAAGGTTAGTGATTAATTATTAATGATGTAGCCCACCATTCCTAGTAAATACCTTAACATGTGGCCCTACAACTCCTCGTCCCTTTGGAGAGATGGTTACAATAATTGGACCAATTTCTCTAAGTCATGCAAAATTGATGCATTTATTCCTACCTCTCTTTCGTTTGATGAACGTAGTGGTTGTTAGTAAAAGTTTGATAGGAGCATTACCATCAAGTGTGTCAAATGCCAAATATTTGGCATTTGACACACCAAACACCAAAAAACCACTCTCATCATTAGGCGTTGTAAATGGCAAAATATTTGGCATGAGTGAACAGTAAAATCTCATATATGAGAGCGTACGGACAAAAATGGTATAAGTTTTAATATTTTTTTATTATCTTTTCTCTCTCCTCGCTCATCACTTTATTCTTTTCTCTTCTCTCTCATTCTTCCTTAGACATCAAACCTCTCCTCTTTTCTTCTTTCACTCTTTTTTCTTCTCACTCTCGTTGCTTTTCTCTCTTCCTCTCAGCCTCGCCGCGCCACCTGCTCGACTTGATGCCGATCCCTGTTGCTGTTTTTTTTTTTTTTTTTGCAATGATTTGATACCTGGTTCCGCAGTGGGTGGGTTGAGATGGTGATGGGTAGATCAGTGGTGGTGGGTTGCGATGGGCAGATTCAATGGTGGGTAGGTTAGCCTGTGGGTGGGTGGATTGCGATGGTGATGGGCGAATCGGTGGTGGTGGGTTCTGATGTGCGAATTCGGTGGTGGGAAGGCCGGCCTGTGAATGGGTTCCGAAGGATGGGTCGGCGGTGGGTGGGTTGGCAACGGCAGTGGGTGGGTGTGTGGGATGTGGTGGGTGGATGGATCAGTGGTGGGTTGTGTTTTTTGTTTTTGTTTTTGTTTTTCTATTTTGGTGGTTGTGATTTGATGGTGGATTCGGCAGCGAGTGGTTGTGGGTTGATTTTCATGGGTTGTGATGGCTGATGTTGGTGGATGGCAGCGGTTGTGGGTTGATTATTGGGTTGGTTTTGGTTTGTGAATGTGGTGGCTTGGGGATTAGTTGTGGTTGTGGCGGCAATTTGGTGGTTGTGGTGGTGATTATTGGGTGGTTGTGGTGGTTATTTTTTGGGTTGTTGTGGATTTTTTTTTTGGTTGTGGTTTTTTTTTTTTTTTTTAATATAAGGTGGTGTTGGTGGATGTGGGTTTGTGCCGATGGTGGCTGTCGATGTTGTTGCGGTAGTGGTGGTTATGCTATTGTTGTTGTTGTTGTTGTTGATGATGATGGGGAGAAGTTAATATATTATTTTAATGTGTTGTAAATATTATTTTAATGTATAAAATTGAAGAATAAAACATGTGATGAATGAGATATTGTAAAATGATGTAGTAAAATAATAAAGTAGGCTTTTGGTATGTCAAAATGACATTTTTTTATAGAAAAGCTGATGGTAATGCTCTAATGTAGTCAACAACACCTTAGCAAAATAATTTATTCACAGCATATATATATATATATATATATATATATATATATATATACACACAATAAAAGATACTAACACAAGAAGGATAATAGTTGCCCCTATTGATTCCGGTATAATTGTTTTCCACAATAATAACAATTGAGTAAGAATATTCAGAATATAAATAATTAAACTGAAGGAGAGAAACAATGTTTATAGCAAATGGTATCACACACATAACCAAGACCACTGAGAAACTAATCCCCATAGTTTCAGTACGTACTAAGAATCTATTGATTCTGACTACCAATATCCTTAATTAGAAGCATGAAAACGCCTAAATATACATACACATATATTCAATTTACAAGCATGAAAACCAAATAATGAGAACCTCTCTCTTACAAGACTATTCTTACCGCCTTAGAAAGAACAAGCTAAAAACTAAAAGAATGGAGATTCTAAGTGTATGGGTGCTTATGGATAGTTGTACGTGATTGTGAATGGAGTATAAAGCCTATCTTAAAAGTAACGAGGTCAGAAAATGATATATACAATGGGATTTTTTTTTTTTTTTTTTTCCTATCTTTTAACTCAAAATGGGAGCAGGGTTGATATAAAAAAAAGTATCTTAGAGTGTTAATAGAGGGGATTAGCGGTGGATATTCTACTTGAATATAACCATAGTACTTCCTTTACCCTCTAAATAATCGATGCTAGAAGGGTCTAAATGATGATAAACACTAGATCACATAGGTTGAGTTATAACTTAATATCAATCCCGACTAGTAATGCTTTTAGGTTGGAGGGTTTTTTTTTTTTGGGTTAGGTAAGATTATAATTTGACAATAATAATCTTTTTAAGTGAATGAATATTATGTTGAAAATTCCAACCTAGAACCCACCATATTCCATGACCCTAATCCCTAGCCACATGACTGTATATAATTCTGGTGGTTGTGTAAATTCTTTGCATGTAGTAAAGGGGTGTAACATCATTCATGCATATGGATGTATACAGATAGACTTTTGGCGTAAGTCTACGTGTTCTCCGCCGTGATTGCCACGATTAGCAATCTCGTTGCCAACAGTCCACAATTGCGACTTCAGAAGGCAGACTCAGTCAGTCCCATCTAATCTGACTTATCAGTTATCAGCTCATAAATAAAATAAAATAAAATATAGACCACACAATTTACCGTAAGGGCCCGCACGTAGACGGCTGATATTTTATTTTTATAATTTATAAGAGGAGTAGTCCTTCACTCCTTCCTCACAAAAGATCGGCCCAAGAGAGAAAGGTGAGATCGCTGTCGACACGTGGGGATAATTAAAACGTTAAATATGCTGGTCGCAGCAAACGTCAGTTAGGTGGTCCTCCCTCCCCCCCCCCCCATATGCTTTTGTGTGTGGGCCCACACTACACAAGTTGGGGTCAGGACTCGGGACTCAGGAGGTCCCCCATACGGGGATCACGTGCAATAATGGTGAGGAGCAAAAGTATTCTGGGCCAACCTTTTCTTTTCTTTTACCGTTCCGTTTTAAAAGTTATACCTTAAAAATAAGTTTTATGAAAAATCAAATTAAATAAGCATCTGCTTAGTGCTTACTTGTATACCCAATCGGGTGTAGCCTTACTATTATTTTGATTTTTTTTTTTTAAACTTACTATTAATAGCACTCTTTTATTTACTAATAATTATTCATCATATCAGCAAATTGTACATTTTTTAATAAAATAGTTTGTATCTCTACTAGCATTAATTTTTTTCTTTTCTTTTTTTTCTTTCAAATTTCTCTCCCATGTGTAATATATATACATACATGAAAAACTTGACCCAAAATTATGATATTTTTGCTCAAAATAAGACCTACTTGCTTTCACGCAAGAACTATCTCCAAGGATATATTAATTTTCTAAATGTCTACATGGTCATTCTTTTTCAAGAAATTTCTAACTTAACTAGAAATATTTTTAATGAAAATATTCAAGATTTAAATCTCTTCTTCAACACCGTAACTATTGAATCTTAAAAAAATTGAACAAGAAGAAGTTGTTCTCAATTTCATATAATGACAAAGTTTAATGAAAAGAGTTGTGTTTATTATTTTTATTTGATAATTGAGTTTTTGGACCTAAGAAGAAGGTGGATGATGAGTGATATTTTTTTCTTAGGGAAGAGAATATAGATATTCAACTAATTAATGACTTCTGTTTCATTTAGATGTAGTTCTCAGTAAATTATGTTTTTTTTTTTCTTAACTAGAATAAAAAATAAAAAAAAATCATGTTACAATGGGAATCAAAAGCATCAAACCATATTGTACAAAAAAATAAAACAAATAAAAATGGTACTCCTTGATAAAGGTAGGTAAGGTATGCTATCTACTAATTTAAATACTGACATTGAGTTTGTTAAAGTGTGTTTGGAGTAGGTTTAATAGAAGGAGGGTAAAATGAGAATCTCTCTCTCTCTCTCTCTCTCTCTCTCTCTCTCTCTCTCTCTCTCTCTCTCTCTCTCTCTATATATATATATATATATATATATATATATACACACACATTAAGGGCATACATTAACCATTCATTTTGAGAAATTTTTTATGGGGAGGTCAATATAATTTGAGTAAAGCTCGTGAGAAAATAGTGCAATTTTCTTTTTCTTTTTTTTATATGATATTCTGTTATTGTTTGATTTGACATGTTGAGTAATTATACAAAACTCTCCGAGAGTATATATCATAAATGCGTACTTCCTCTTCTTATATAATAATAAGTTTTATTAATTATATTCATAGTGAGATCCACAATTCATGCAAGATGGGGAGTTCACATTTATGGTACTTCCTCAATATTTTTATAAATTTTTATGATAAGTTAATAGCTGATGACTAGTATAAATGTTCCAATAATGTAGTATCATTAAAAGGTCATGTTAACGAGTGCCCTTAGGGCATTGGTTAACAATACATTTTAGGAAAGTTTTGATTCTACTTTTTATGGGAAATGAAAAAAGCTGTCAAAACATTAATTGTTTTTTTTTCTTTTCCCATAAAAACTTTCTTTAAATGGATTATTAACAAATGTCCTAAAGGCATTCGTAAGCATTTTCCATCATTAAATTATTGTTTTTCCAAAGTGACAAAAATTAAATAAATTTTTTTTTTGAGTTACCATGTGATACCTACTAATGAATTTGACCTATGTCACTTTATAATGTGAAACATAAGTTAATAAGTTAATAAAGGATATAACCAGGGGCACGCCAAGTTCAGCCCAAGAGTTGGTTATTCTGACTTGGCCAGAATAAATAAGTGTATATATAATTTTTTTTATAAAAAAATTTACCCCCTAATATAAAAATTTGAACACTTTGACTAAACCTAACTAAAATAAACTGGAATATGATCATCGTAATAATATCTTAACCTTTAAAAAAAATGCCAACAATAAACCAATTTGATCTTTAATTCGGGAAAAAAATAGTAAGTCCAATAACAAATGTAAAAATTTGTTGATCTTAAACTTAAGAAAAAAAAAAAAAAAACCATTTAGATCTTAATAAATTTGAAATAAATCAATAAAAAAAATCCCAACCGATAAGAGAAGAAGACAATTGTAAAATTTCATATATTTGTGTGTGTGTGTTTTTTTTTTAATTTATATTTAAGTTTTTTTTTTTTTTTAGATTTTATATAATTTATGTTTCATAGTACTGACTCCTATAAAAAAAAATTTGGAGCCGCGACTATGATATAACAAGATCATTGTCATATATCCTGTCACTGTTTGTCAAAGTGACCAAAAATAAAGGAAAAAAGGATTTGGTATAGGTACTGTCGTGAGTTGAGTATTAAGTATTAACAAAAAAAGCTAAGCTTATTGTTGGGGCGCAGGTTTGGCTGCATGAGCCATGAAGTGCCAGCAGACATTGCCCCTTTAGTTCTTCATGATGTTCATTGACTTTGTTTTTTAGTTTCAATAAAAGGCCCAGGTCCTTGATCTGGCTTCTCAAAAAAAAAACAAATCTGATAAAATTACTATTATGTCTTATTTAGGTATCAATGTATAAAATACCTCTAAAACATCATAAAGACATCAAAGAATTATTCCATGAAGGCATGAAACTTATATGTTTGAATCTCAAACTCACATCAAGTTCAAGATAAATACTCTGAGTCTGAGTTCCAAAACAATTTAGATACTTATAAATCTATATATTTTTCCGTCTTGATACCTAAACTAAGATGCTGTTGTAGTATGAAGCTAACTAAGGTGATGTATCAGGGTTCTACCATGGGGAACTTCAGACTTTTACATGATATTGACTCAAACCATATAGGCGGGACAGGTTTAAGAAAAGCAACCATTAAGGAATATATATATATATATATATATATATATATATATATATATATATATATATATATATATTTGTCAGGATAATATTTTACGTCAAAGTAGCGTGATTGACTTGTTATTTATTATTGCTTATTAAATAAAAAAATGTCTCATATTTAATTATTTTTCTATTTTCTCATGCGCATTGCATGAGTTACTAACTAGTTATTATTATTGATTCTCAAAAAAAAAAAAAAAAAAAACTAGTTATTATTATATAATAAAAATTGTGTCGTTATTAATGTTTTTTTTTTAGAAAGTTATTAATGTGGTTGTGCCTAGTGTATGCATTTTCCTTTTTTATGAATTGTTTTTGTTAGTATGTAATGTGACACTATAAGTATAATGAAATAATTAATATAGTTGGTCTAAGAGAAATTATGTTGTCAAAATTTTAAAAATTCTACTCTGATTAATTAAAATTCTTTTACCAAAAGTTTTTAGGAATTAAAATATATTTTATTATTTTATTTTATATTATTTTAATAATTTATTATTATTCTATATTTTAATAAAGAATTTGGGTCCTACACATCATACTTATATTATGTGGTTTGATATAAGTATTATAAATTGTACAACCTAATTTAGCCACGTGACTAATTCTCAACAAACAAAAAAATGATTAACATAGTTTATTTTAAATGCAAAAAATATTAACAAAATTTACACACAAAAAAGAAAAGAAAAGAAAAGAAAAGAAAATAAAACTACAATTAAGAATTAATCGTCAAAAGCTTCAATATATTTAAAATGAATTTCATTATTTATTTGTAAATCATTTTACAATCTACTATAATATTTGGTTTTCGATAAAAACTTGCACTTACACAATGTGCATTCATGGTGTAGCTTACATTTTTTATTGCTAGATATTTTATTATTAAATAATTATATTATGGAAATTATTTCTTATCTTAGGTATGGTTCTTGATTAAGTTATGCATTACATAGGCTTGATACTAGTAAATGAGAAATTTAAGGAAATTTCACATTACTTATTAAAATGAAATTCTGACTAAAAAGGAAACTATTAAAGGTATTATCAAATATTTACTATAAAAAAATAACTTACAAATTGACACAGCAATTAATCAACAACACAGTGAAGAAATATCTTTATACATTTTTTTTATGAAATTTTTTATAGGAATTAAAATTTGACATATTTATATATAAAGTTTATATAAAATAAAATTTGTAGTACATTATTTAGGGCTAATTTTTTATAGCTGTCCTAAGGCAATAGGCCCATTGTGGAAATATACCCATTTGGGGCCACAAAGATTGACAAAGGCCTAATCCCTAAGATTAGACAAAATGGGTTTTGTCGAATAAATAATTTGAGGCAAAGCTGGATGGAAGTGTAAATAGATAAGGTCGAATCAAGGCCAGCCAGGCAGCCACTTGTCAAACCTCTTATTCACAAGGCATGTGTATTCGAGCTTGAGCCCTAATCATTATTTAAATTATGTGGTGCAAACCCTCATGAAAAATGCCAATTGAGGAGTGTGGGAGTTGAGGCTTAGAGGGCAACAAGGGTTTTTCCTTACCTATTTTTGGGTCTAATGGGAAACATTGAAAGTGGAATTGTAGTGCTTGCAAAGCTCATGATGCGGAAGAAAAGCAGCAAGTAGAACTTACCACTACGCGAATTAGGTAGTCGCCTATGCCCCAAGTAGACCAAGGCTCCTAAATTTTAACCAATAGGGATATTCTATACATACATATATATATATATATATATAAAAAAAAGAGTATTAATTAGGTTCTAAATCTTAACCAATAGATTAAAACAAATTAATAATGCAAAGATACAACAAAATATTATAATAATTTCACAACATTCCTAAATTAATATGCAAACTCACACATAGGCTCACCACAATCTCTAATTTAAATTTTTTGCTATGTTAATTTAGGAATGTTGTGAAAATTTTGTGTCCATTGCATTACTCAAAAGAAATTGTTTGGAGTAATGCTACGTCCACAACATTTTCACAACAAATCCACAGTAGCAATCTATTATTGATGGGTAAAAAAGTGATATCAATGATGGGCCTAAATTAAAAACAATAATAGATTACAACTTAGGGTTTGATATGAAATATTTGTGAAAAATATTGTAGATATAACATTACTCAATTGATTATCAAAGACACAATTTTTTTTTTTTTTTTTTTGCAAAGTAGGTGTACCACTATCCACTCATTTCTTTTTTTTAATTTTTTTTTTTTTAATCTTCATAGCTTTATATATATACTAGTTGTTAACAAAAAAAATGAAGTTTTGTGAAAAATTAAATTAAGTCGCAAAAGGGTTTTCTAAATAATTTTTTACTAGCAATAAGTACAATATTATTATTATAATAATAATAATAATAATAATAAGGTGAAAATCTATATAAAAAAAGAAGAAAAAAAGAGATTTTCAACAAAAGTTAAAAAGAAAATTAGATGAACAATTCACATAAGAACAAGAAATTCATTAAATATACTAAATATTTTTGCATCTAAAAAAATTAAAAGAATAGATTTTAAGTAAAATATATATGTATATATATTATTTAATTAAATTTAAATATATAAAATATTTCAATTTAAACATTGTCTTAGGCCCCAAAATCCCTTGGACTTCCCCTATGTCTACTTCAAGAAAATAATAAACAAAACATGTTTGCTTCTAAAAAAATAAACTTAAATCCAACAGGTTTCTCAAATCCATGAGCATCCTTGAATCCACAAGGTGAAAAAAAAAAAAAAAGAGTCTAGAATCCACCAAAAAAATAAGAGAGAAAAACTGATTTTTATTAAACTGAATCCAAAATGTTCCAAAAATGTTTTCAAACTTGGAGGTCTATTTAAAGACTTCGTATATAAAACTTGATAGACAAAAAAATATATTATAAAACAGATCCTAATTAATATCTAACCATAATAAGTCTCTAATTTTACTTTAAAAGCATTAAAAATGCCTAAAAATAGGGAAATAATTATCCTAAATCTAAAAAAACAAAAATTACATAAAAATTATAAAATTCTATCCTATATCAGCTCATGAAAGGTATGCTATGCAAAAAAAAATTAATGTAGAGGCAAACACTTTATACCTATGAGAAATGCTATATCCATAACATTTTCACAATAAATCCTAAGTGGTAGGTTATTACTAGTTGTAATTGTTGGGACAAAAAAGTAATCTCAGTAGTAGGTTTAAATTTGAACTAATAATAACTAATCACCTATGATTTGTTGTGAACATAACACGTCTCTTATACCTATTGGAGATAAACCCACATTTGCAACCTCAAATTTGTATTTAATACTAGCCTAATCACAATTAAGGCGCACTACTCTCAATAAGTAAATTTAGCAACTCCAAAAGCAATCACTCCCCTTATATCAACAAGTCCAATTCGTGAGTTTCAATTAGCTCAACTGATAAAGTATCTAAAGGTTGAATAAGAGATTTAGAGTTCAATTTCCGCTTACACCAAAAACTGATTAGTGTCTTAGTTTGATGATAAATAGCACAATCATCAGAAGTGAACGTCATAGGTTTAAACTCTATTATTATTATTATTATTATTATTATTATTATTTTTTATTTATTTATTTATTTATTTTAAGTCTAATTCAAACCAGGTTAACCAAATTGCTTTGCTTAGTGCAAAACAAGACTAGCCCAACATTCCGTAAACCCCACTGCCTAAAGCTTGAGTTCTGCTAATACCCATTATTCCAACCAAGTCCTCTTATTTTGAAGAATTTTTACGGTTCTTATAAAACTAGAAAAATTCAACATTAACTCATCTCAACTAAACCCTTGGTTTAATTAATTCCCCAATAAAAGACTTTTGTTTCTTACATTCAACAAATTTAAAATTGAGTCTTTCTTTTAGAGGCACAAATGGAATGCTCTTTTTCTCCTTCCTCACAAAACTCCTACCTTCTCTCATTTATCACTCATTAATGTGAGTTATTGTTTAGTTTCAATTTGTTCTCGCACTATTTCTAGCATCATACTGACTTGGCAAGATATATAAACCGCATCAAAAGCCATCCTTGTTTTCCTCGATGATGTGAGTAGCCTCATTTTCCTCACTAAAGTGAGTACCAGACTCGACTCTTGAGTACAAATTTGGTCTAGTAAAGTGTGAGACAGAATTCAAGACATGACAAGACAACAAAAACGAAGAAAGATCCCAAAATACCCCCAAGCATTCGCTCTACTTAAAAATGTAAACAAATGATAATCTTTACGTCAAGAGTCCTATAATTCAACTTATACTTACTAGTGTTTCCAACGGAAATGTTTAGAGTTCAAATCTCCCCTCTCCCTCCCCTCCCCTAATTGTTGAATAATAAAACCCTAATTGTTGAATAATAATAAATAAAGAGATAAAGAGATAACCTTCATATTGGTTTGCTGCCCATTATGGAATTAAGTGTTAGAATCAAAGCATGCATTATAGTTTATGCTATTTAATTTTTAAACCAAATGGATGATTATAGTCGCATTGAATTTAAACATATAGCTTCTTCATTAGTGGATAAATTGGTAGCATCATGAGACCTATCTGACTACAGCCCAGGAAAAAAAGGAAACGGTGCGTTTGACCAAACCTATTAGTCAAATTTATTTAGTAAGTTTGTACTTAAAAGTCCAATGATAATAATACTGAATGCCAGGTTCAACTGATCAAAGTCTCCCAGAATCTGATCCAACTCATCTCTAAACACAAGTAGTCTTTCGTCTCATAAGTACTCCTTAATTAGTAAGATAAAAAATATCCCACTGATGTGACTACCAAAGAAACTATGATAAGAATTGAATTTAATAAGTTGTATTCAGATTTCAGACCATAGGTGAGCTTTGTTCTCTTCCCACATTAAAGTAAAAAAGAGCTAAACAGTCAAAATAAAATACTACTCCTATAATTTAATTAGACTAAAAAATAATAATAATCCCATTAAGCAGTAGCAAACAGGTTGTTGAAGAATCAAACATCTATAGGGGCAGCGAGGTAGGTGAGGTCACAATCCTAGTAAATACATCGGCTGGAAATTATTGATGTTTGGTCACATGTAGCAGTCTAAAAAGCTCGAATAGACTTTGGTGTAAATTAGGCCTCCAAAACAATTCCTCTTATGGTAATTGTCAGATGCTTCTTTTTTCATTTTTTCTTTTTTGATAATACAGATGCTTCTTTGCCTCCTCTCATTACTACCCCCCAACATCATTTTTTTTCACGGGCATCAACTCAGCTGACAGCCCCTTAAAACCCACTTTTTCCGTTGACTGCTTATCGATTTTCATTTTATGTATAGCTTTTTATTAACATGTTTTTCTCCTCATTTTTTTAATGTTTTTTTTTTTTCAAAATATTTACTTGAACCAATAGTAAATAACAATTTAGTTTCTAGGATTTCTATAAAAAAAAAAAAAAAGGGTTGAGACATTGGAAAACAATTCGACATCTACAAATTTCAATTGTAACTTATTATTAGGATTCGAAATGTTGAAAAAGACCGTTCTCTTAGGACATTTTTTCCAGCATACTCGTACAGTTTTTATTTTTTTTCTTTTTTTTCTTTTAAATGGTCTATTTCGAGAATCATTCAAACACGACTATCATATTTTACTATACTTGTCTAATCGATTACTACTTTATTGACTCAAACAGACCGCGTCTTTTCAACTAATAATCCTTTCTTTCTTTCTTTGATCCTACTCTTCTTTTTTTTTTTGATGAGATTGATCCTACTCTTTTTACTCTATAAATCTTTCTTTACCTAAATTCATTCTTCATTTTACCATACCCACCTATTCTTATTTTAAACCTCAATTGGGGTTGCATAGTACAAGTGACACCAACACTTTGATAAGCTACGGACCTAAAACATAGGCACATATAGCCACGAGAAAGAAAAAAAGAAAAGGCATTTTACCTAAAGTAAAAATCCCATAACGGTAAAAAAGAAAAGAAACATGAAAAAGTGACAGATTAGAAAGGAACGGAGTACAAATTTACAGCGCGTTATGATTGTTATGATGATGATTTACTATCCCGAGTGGGGAGTTGGCGACTGGTACGGCTTGCCAAGCCGAAGCCGATATGAGAGGTCGGCTATGCCAGCCGAGAGTCAAGCAACCTTCGTTCTCTTCTACACAGTACCCTTCAGCTGAAAACAGAGTCAAAAGCATCCTCGCTTGTTTGAACGCATTGGATCCCAGATGTAACGGACTAAACCCGGCTTGTCCGAGCCGGCTTCTCCACTTCGCTAACGGCTCGTGCCGCTCAACTCGAGCCGAGCCTTCGCAGCTCACCACGTTGCATATTTCTCTCTGTATGTAGATTTCGGCTAGGGCTTTCTCTGGTTGGAGAGTACAGGCTTCGAGTGAATCGAACATGGTTGAGTAGTAGTATAGGGATTCCGTGAACCGGTCCATGAACCCGGGTTGGTTATGGTTCGCTTCGTGCTCAATTACTGTCATGATTTTCGGGTTCAATTGTCGGATCCACCCGAGAACGATTTCGATGGGCGGGCTTCTGTTCGGGTCGGATCCTAGAAGTCGATGGAGCTGCATGATTGAGTTTACAGCCACCGCTTCTTTGGAATTCACTTGTAGCATCCACGGCTTCACGTCTTCGAGCCGCTGAGCCGCCACGCCGCGAAAAGCGAACCGGACGTTGACCGAGCGAGCTAACTCGGCGAGTCGTAACCCGATTTCTCGGAGCGAGTCGCGTCCGTCCGGTGACGGAGGGCCAATGCCGGTTAGCCGTAGCAGAGGAGGCCCGCCGGGCCGTAACGCCAAAGCTTGAATCAAAGCCGGCCATTGCAGACCGTGCATTAGGTTGAAATCGATGACGTGGACGCAATCGTGGCCGTCGAATGCTTCTAATATGGCTTGGTTGGCGGTGAAGTGAGCGAATTTCAGGTACGGACACGCCTCGTAAAAATGATGGTAGAGAAGCTCGTTCTCGTAAGCCGAAGCCGAGCCGGAGCCGGAGCCGCCGAATAAGCCGTTGGATTGCGGCGTGAAGATGCGGCGGCTGAGTGCATCGATGAAGTAACCGGCGACCTTCCCAATGCCACAGGTGGTGTTGACACGTCTGAGCAAGGACTGCATTTCATCGATCAGAGAACCAGCCAATGAGAACTCGCCACGTTGCACTGATTCCGCACACGTCATCAGCAAATGCACCAGCCTTATCCCCGAATCTTCTTCCATCGCCGTTACAACCGTCAACTGATTCGGCGGGATTGTTAAACTCTGCACATTCTGCTGCTGCTGTTGAGGCGCATCGTGGTCCGTCCACGTGGCATCCGCTTCGTTTTTTACCGTTGGATTGATCCCTGGGCCCACGACGATGTCTGGAAGATCTGGGAGATCGGACGGTAGAGACGGGGTGTGGTTGAACTCGGAGAGGAGCGAGTCGACCCAGGAGGCGATATCGGAGGGGTTGTAGTGAACGGTATCGGAAGAAGCGAGCTGGGAGAGCTCGACGGGGGAGTTGACCATGGCGGTTTCGAGGCGCTCCAGTCGTTGAGCCACGTGGCGGAGATCGGAGGAGCGGACCTTGTAGCCGGCGCCGGCGAGGAGGCCATCGATATCGGCGGGTTTGGTGGAGGAGGAGGCGGAGCTGCTGCCACTGCTGCTGCCAGCTGACGTGGCGGAATCGTACGGAGACATATCTGCGAGGGATTGGATTTCGAAGTGGCTGGCTGTTTCTTTATTTTGTTGTTGGTTCTTGCGATCAGATACAAGGTACAACTTTGTGGATTTCGTTGATCATTCCTAGAGAGAGAGTGTGTGTATTGTTATGCAAGTGAATGAGTGAATGAGAGTGATATTAGGAGTGAAAACTGACAGGTGAAAAAGAGAGGAAGGGAGGGTTTTCAATCTTTTGATTTGATTTTTAGAGAGAGAAAGTGAAGCTGACATGTAATACGTCTAATCATAATATATTTTTTACTTTTTTTTTCTTTAAAAGAAAAAAAAAATTAATATCAATTTTTTTGAAAAATATGAAAAAGTAAAAATTAGTTTTTTTTTTTTTTCATAAAAAATTTTTTAAATTTTTTTTTAAATGAATACTATTAAAACATTCATTAACTTTTTCTCACATTAAACCCCAGATCTTTAAATGTGACATTTTAAATCCCAGATTTTCATTAATGTATATTTAATGTCCAAAATGGTGAGATTTATTTTGAAATTTTTTTAGGATGCAGTTACGAAAGTTTGGGGTTTAAAATGTTGAAGTACAGGACTTATTTTTTTATTGTTGTGAAAAGGCATTTAAGGTTACGATTAGGCGTGTAATGATTTTATGTGACGCGAGAGTAGTAGTTTTCGAACTGCTGCTGAGTAATCAATGTTTGAGGAGACCCACGTACAAGATATTGAGGAATGGTCACAATATGATTTTTAGTCCCACCCCAAGATCCAGTAAATTTTTTTATTTTTTTTATTTTTTTTTTTAGTAGGAAGTAGAACCGTGAGATATTGTAAATTCAAGTTAGGTTTTTGAATTGACAGCGTCTAGTGCAGTACCATTTCTGTCCCCCCTTTTCCTGGTTTCTTAAGCCAAACTCTGCTTCAATACGACTTTTATGTGGAAGATTTTTGACTGGAGGATAAGTGAAAGTGGAATATGGATCCAAAGTTTGTTGAATTTAACATAAAATAACTTTCCACCAAACAATCATTGAGGTATAACGTTTTTCTTTAAACGTATTTATGTTCATTTGTGCTTCTTTTTTTTGCACTTTCCAGACATATAATGAAATTAATGTTCTTGTTGATTAAAAGGATGAATGACATATTCAATTGCCAATATTCACTAATAAATAAAATGATATGGCATAATCTTCTAAAAAAATTGATATAATAATAATAATAATAATAATACAACTTTGTAACTGGTTTTGAACTGAAAACAAGTTCTCTCTCTCTCTCTCTCTCTCTCTCTCTATATATATATATATATATATATATATATATTGTACTGGTAATCAATTCTAACTGGATAATTTTTTTTTTTTTTGACTGTGAAGATAGACTAACTGGATAATTAAACTTAATTAAGTTTTGGAAATGGAACTCGATTTTCCAAATTTTTGAATGTCTCAACTAATTTTAAGGAAAAAGAAAGGGATTATTTGGATATGAAGGCATAGATATTAACCTTCATATGAGAGAGTGAGAGAGAGAGAGAGAGAGAGAGAGAGAGTAAGAGAGTATATGAGCCCTCTATACATGCAGAATTAATTATTTGGATATAACGTCTAAATCTCATTAAACATTATGTTTGACATGTCTTTAAGAGGTGTGAACACAAAGAAACACTACGTCAACGGGGTTACTGTAAGGTCATGACATTAATTTCACCTAAAGAAAAAAACACTATGGTCGTGACTCATGAGGTTCGCTTGAAATTTTAAGAAAAACTCCCTTGTCAAAAAATGCTGCTTCATCCTTGAATCTGGACAAAATTGGCCTCTGTCCTTTTCGGGCAAAATAAATAGCATTCTACCCCCTTTCCCAAACTAATTAGGAAAATGCCCCTCTTTTGAAATTCGACTTTCTCAAAATCGAGTTAAAAAAAAAAAAAAATTTATAGAGCCCTATAGTGGCGTTTTAAGGAATTTATAGTAATGTTTTAATGACCTATAATGGCGTTTTGTAACTCGATCTCCATGAAGTCGAGTTACATGCAATTATTTTACCTATAACTCGATTTTATGGAGCTTGAGTTAAAAAACGTCACTATAGGTCTTTAAAAACGTTACTATAGGATTTAACTCGATTTTGAGAAAGTCGATTTTTAAAAGAGGGGCATTTCCCTAATTAGTTTGGAAAAGGGGGTAGAATGCTATTTGTTTTGCCCGAAAAGGGTAGAAGCCAATTTTGTCCCTTGAATCTTGATAAAGTTTGACAAACGTAATTTGTAAACAAGAACTTGTTAATTAGGTTGGAATGTCCATTTTTAAGTACAATATCAAGTTCGAAGATTCAGCTCAAGAGAAGATAGTTACTTGATTTTCAACTGACCTTTGATCGAGTCTCGATCGATCAAGATAAACCTCTCAACATACCCTTGACTGAGGCTCAATCAATCAAGATATGGGAAACCTAATTTTAAAATAGGTTAATTAAGTCAGTTGTTGAGTTGGAAAACATGTCGTAATACATGCATAACTATTGTTAAATATTAGCATCGCGATGTGTTATACCATGTTGTGTATGCTAGAATGGATGCGGAAGGAGAAGCATAGAATAAGAATACTGAGTACACGAGGATTATGTGGTTCAGCCTTGGCGGCCTACATCCACGGAGGAATCCCTTAAGGGCTACATCTTTATGGTGTATAAGAGTGTAGTACAATAACCTGTGTTACAATGAACCCTAACATGAGTATATATAGGCGACTAAACCCTAGACTACTAGTACAAGCAGGACTGGGCTTGGGCCTATTACATTGGGCTAATATATGTTTAATATATATCTCTAACACCCTCCCTCAAACTCAAGACGGAACCTCGATGAAGGCTTGAGGTTGGATAAGCATTAGAAGATCACTTGAAGATGCCTTGAAAAATGCCTTTGAAGAAACCATAATGAAGAATGTGCCAATTGACCAATTTCAGAGTTTCAAATGAAGAAACGGAGTCCAAAATCGGAATCTACGCGAAAAACTGAGCAAGATAGGCCCTTTTGGAAATTTTGACTTTTGGTCAAAGGTCAACGCAAAAAAAGTCAAAATCAAAGTCAACTGGTCTAGAGTCAAGTCAACAGTCAAAGTGCTCACGGGTCAGATCCGGGTGGTCCGGGTCAACGGTCAGCAAGGTGACGTGGTGCTGACGAGACGACACTGCTGACGTGGACTAGGGCTGACGTGGACGTGCTTGCGTGGCTGCTGACGTGGAGTGATGACGTCATCCGCTGATGTCAGATGACATCAGCAGTAGTTTTCCGGCGCGTGAAGACGTTACCGGCGCGTGAAGTATATGCCAAAAATCCTAGAAGCGCGTGAGAGCGCGTGTAATCTCGTATGCGGGTCGGAATCGCAGGTTTCGTAGATCGGCGGACGTGGAGGCCGACAGGGTGGCACGTGCGCCCAGAAGACGATCTAGAAGTCAGGAATCTATGGCGGCGCGTGGGAGATTTTCCAGAGGCTACTACGGCGCGTGGAGGCGCGTGGCAAGGCTTCGGGTGACCGGATTTCTGGGTTTTTGTCGCGGGAGATCTTGGAGCACTTCTATGGTGTTGATTTCATCAGGCGAAGCTTGGAGTTGCATATATCTGATAAGTTAAGTTACGACTTTGCTTGAGTTTTGTGGATCTTGGACACAACACAGAGCCATGGTGGCTGCTAGATGCCGTGGAGTCTAGATCCAGCAGACAAACATGTGTGACTTCAGATGGTGGTTTGCACGTGTGAATCTTTTTCGTTGTGTAGAGATGTTTGTTTAATGCCAATAACGAAGTTTGGCTCTGATACCATGTTAAATATTAGCATCGCGATGTGTTATACCATGTTGTGTATGCTAGAATGGATGCGGAAGGTGAAGCATAGAATAAGAATACCGAGAACACGAGGATTACATGGTTCAGCCTTGGCGGCCTACATCCACGGAGGAATCCCTTAAGGGCTACATCTTTATAGTGTATAAGAATGTAGTACAATAACCTGTGTTACAATGAACCCTAACATGAGTATATATAGGCGACTAAACCCTAGACTACTAGTACAAGCAGGACTGGGCTTGGGCCTATTACATTGGGCTAATATATGTTTAATATATATCTCTAACAACTATAAAAGGGGTAGTCGACTGAAAGAGAGGTTTTTGAGAGGATTGTCATATGCCACATCAATGAAACCCTAAACCACTATTTTCACAAAAAGTGAATTTGAAGATGGTGTTTCTCGTTGGTGATCAAGGCTGAAACCATACAGCAATTTTTGTTTATTTTCAATGAAGAAAAATTTTTCGAGGTCTCCTTGGAGTTGCGAACACAATTTGTGGGAAAATTTTTATATTAAAAGAGTTCAAGCACATGGAGCAAGTAGAAGAGTTACGTCTATAAGTCTTTTACTAGTTAGAAACTAGGATTCATAGGCATGATTCAATTAGAAATTTCAATTCTAATAGTGAAATTCTTCTTGGGGTTAGAATTAACTCCCACAGTGATTTTTTTTTTTTTTCCTTTAGATACGTCCTTAGGTTTTCTACTTCGTCACTGATTTCTTGTGCTATGTGCTTTATTTGCTTTGTACTTTAATTGGTGACTTATTTAATCTGTAATACTTTACCAAGAATCAAATTGAATACATAATTAGTTAATGTGCAAAGTTGGTTACCTTCCACTTAAAATCAACCAGTGGTTCTTCTCTTAACCATCAGTGTGCCTTTCTTTTACCTAAATAAATTGAAGTCTACCCCTAGAGTGCCTTTTATATACCATGATTAACTTTTTAGTTAGATATTATGGGTCAATTGAAAATATCATAGAGAGAGTCATTTATAAAATTAAAATAAAAAAGAGAAATATGAATATATCATCATGCGGGGCGATACAAGGATGGGGTAAGACAAAACCATGCAGAGCAGAGGCGAAGACCTCATCTTTCGAACCCGCCTCACCCTATTGCCATCCCTACTAACCACCTATGGTTTGTTGTGAAAATATTGTGAACATAGTACCTCTCTTATTTTTAAGTCTTGAACTTTTTGATACATCAATAATTGAGGGGGGAGAATTTAAATCTTGAATGTTTCCTTAAAAACACCATGAGGTGCAAGTAGCTACAAGCCTACCAGGCTTTTGGCTTTTGGCTTTTAAGAGCATTCCCATCAAAGCTTTTATAAGTGCTAAAATGCTATTTTTAGCATATGAAACCACAAAATGCTGCTTCATCAAACATGCTATATCCTAAAAAATTTGTCATCTTGCTATAGTGCGCTCTTATTTTTTGAGAGCACATTGTATCAAGGTGTTATCTTTTTTTAAAATATTTCTTTCTCTCTCTTCAGACTATCACTATCACTCTCACTCTCACTCTCTCATCCTTGTTCTCTCTCATCTCTTTTTCTCAAATTCTCCCTCTCGTGGGTCTGATGGGTCTCGATGACTGCAAGTGGGTCGTGGGTCCGACGGTGGTTGGGGTTGGTTGAGACCGTGGGTTGAGGTTGGTTGAGGCCGTGGGTTTGTGCCGTGGGTTGAGGTTGGTTGTGCCGGTGGGTTGAGGCCATTGGTTGTGGGTTTGTGGTGGTTGGGTTGCTGGGGTGGTGGTCATCGGAGAGGTTGGGGGTGGGTTTTGGCTACGGTTTTGTGGTGGGTTCAGATTGGGGTTGTGGTTTAGGTTGAGGTTTAGATCTAGGTTGCTAGGGTGGTGGGTTTTGGCTACGGTTTGTGCTGTGGTTTTTTTTTTTTTTTTTTTTGGGTGGTTGGGGGTTAAGGTTGTGGTTGGTGGTGGTGGTGGCTATGGCTGTGGTTGTGGCCATGGTTATAGGTGATGAGCTTCAAAAACTCAGGCCGTCGAGGTTTTAAGAGCAGAATATCAGAGAGAGGGAGAAGCTTCTAGACCGGGGTTGAGAAAGATGGAGAGACAATGGGAGAGAGAGACAGAGGGAGAGTGAGAAATAATAAAAAAATGAATAAAAAATAATAAAGAAAGAATATTTAAATGAAGTGTTAAAAAAATAGAAGTTTTAATGTAAGGGATATTATAAAGTGATGTGTTATATGTTACAAAGTTGGTTTTTAAATATTGGACACACTCGACTCCACCCAGTAGTGGTTTTTTCTCTCCACCTCCGCGTGGTGCTCTCTACCACCTCCGCGTGGTTGCTCCACTTCCATGTGTTCTTTCTCTACCACCTCTATGTGGTTCCCTCTACCCACTCTTGTGTGGGTCTTTTTCATACCCAAATTTCAGATTTCTTACCCAAATCTCAGAATTCATACCCATCAATCTTTCCCATCTTTCTTGCCCCAAATCTCAGAATTCATACCCACTCACTACTCCCAAGTCTCGTAAGTTTGATCAGGGAGGCGACCTTCTTGCATCTCAGTGGGTCTGGTTGGAAGTTTCTATACAACGGGTACTTGCCGTTCGTGGGTCCTGGTTGCTGGGCCCTTTTTGGTTCCTTGGTCACTCCAACAACTTTCTTTTGTGGGCCTTTCCCTCTTCACCGGAGGTTCCTCAGTCTCAAGTGTGGGTCCTCTTGACCGAAGTGGGTATAGATTTATTGCCGATTGGTTTCCCGGTGACTATTGCCAATTGGTGTGGGTGTTTGATGCCGCCAGGAGTTTATGTGGGATGGTTTTCCGACAAGTGAGGTTTTTCCGAATCTGGTGTGATTTGGCCAGGGGTGGTTATCCCAAGTAAACTATGAGTTGGTTCTACATGTTTTAGTTTTCCTTATTGCTTATTAGGGGTCTGATTTTGGGATTTTCCCACTGTTCTTGGTTCTGTTTGATGCTCTGTTTGTACCCCTGGTTTTTATTCTTTTTTGGATTGGCTTTGGATGATGTATGGTATGGAAAAATTGCTATAATGGCGGGAGCAATGAGGGCTATAAGTTGGAACTGCCGGGGGCTTGGGAATCCCCGGTTAGTTAGAGCTTTGCGTGAAATGGTGCAGCGCTGGGATCCCAATATAGTCTTTTTAATGGAGACTAAATTGAAATTGGGTGCCATGAAAAGAGCGAAGGAGAAAGCTGGGTTTGTCTTTGGTCTGATTGTACCTAAAGCTAAAAATTGTGGGGGTTTGGCAATGCTATGGAAAAAAGAGATCAAGTTAGAAATCATGGGTTATTCTGGGAACTTCATAGATGCAAATGCAATAGTTACTGATGAGCTTTCCGGTTGCAAGTGGAGGATAACTGGGTTTTATGGGCACCCGGAAACGCATAGAAGAAAGGAGTCATGGGAGCAATTAAAAGGCTTAAATAGAAAGTTCCAACTGCTATGGCTTTGTCTTGGAGATTTCAATGAGATTCTTTCTTCTATGAGTGAAAAATGGGGAGGAGGACAAAGATCTCAAAAGCAAATAGAAGATTTCAGGTCAGCAGTCGATGTTTGTAGCTTCAAGGATTTAGGATACACTGGGCCAGAGTTCACATGGTGCAATATGCAAGAGGGTGAAGATAGAATTTATGTGAGATTAGATAGAGCTCTAGCAACACAAAATTGGATTGATATTCACAAGGAGGCTCGAGTCCACCACATAGTGGACTCAACTTCTAACCATTTGGCTCTCTTTGTCTCGGATTCTCTTGTTCCTAATCACCCCAGGAAACGCCGATTCCACTTCGAGGCTATGTGGGTAAAAAAGAAAGAGTGTAAGGACATAATTGAGGTTGCCTGGAAAAATAGTGTAAACCAGGGTACTCCTAATAGTATAGCCGAAAGTTTAAATCAGTGTGCAGCTGAGTTAAATAAGTGGAATTTAACCACTTTTGGGCGGGTTCCTAAGCTGATCAGTAACAAAAGGAAGGCTCTTGATAGCATGGTTGCAAGAGATATTGATGGCAGCCTAGGAAGAGAAATCAATATTCTAAGAAGGGAGATTAATGACCTTCTAGATAGTGAGGAAATTATGTGGCAGCAACGAGCAAAAGTTCAATGGCTTAGGTTGGGTGACAGGAATACAAAGTACTTCCATTCTAAAGCATTAGAAAGGAAAAAGAAGAATACAATTCTGGGCCTGGTGGATGAGGAAGGAAATTGGCGTAATTCAAAGGAAGACATAGCTAGCATAGCTGTGTCGTATTTTGAGAAAATGTATACCACTTCCTGTCCTACCCGTGAAGCAAAAGTGATAGCCACAATACCTACTAGAGTAACAGATGAAATGAATCAGTTTCTCACAATGGAGTTCACAAAGGAGGAAGTGGAAGAAGCACTTAAGCAGATGCATTCTACAAAAGCCCCTGGTCCGGATGGTATGTTTGCTATTTTCTTTCAAAAATATTGGAACATAGTGGGTAATGATGTCATTTGTATGGTCCTAAATGTGCTCAATTCCAATATGTCAATGGCTGAAATAAACAGAACCAATATAACTCTAGTTCCAAAAACAAGAAACCCCACTAAGATGACAGAATTTAGACCTATAAGCTTATGTAATGTTGTCTATAAGATTATATCTAAAGTCTTAGCAAACCGCCTCAAAACCATCCTCCCTCAAATCATTACTGAAAACCAAAGTACTTTCCTCCATGAGAGGTTAATTACTGATAATGTGTTAGTTGTTTTTGAATTAATGCACTATCTTGATCATAAAAGGGATGGAAAGGACAGTTATATGGCTGTCAAGCACGATATGAGCAAAGCATATGATAGAGTTGAGTGGGGTTTCATTGAGAAAGTTATGGAGCGATTGGGTTTTCATGAAAAATGGATCAACACTATTATGAGTTGCATTACTACTGATACTTACTCTGTTCTGATTAATGGGGTGGCCCAGGGGTGCATTTTGCCTTCGAGGGGTCTTCGTCAGGGAGACCCCCTTTCTCCTTATTTATTTCTCCTTTGTGCAGATGGCTTCTCTTCCCTCTTAAATAATGCAGTAAGGAACAATATGCTCGGTGGTGTTTCTATCTGTAGAGGGTGTCCGATGGTCACCCACCTTTTCTTCGCCGACGATAGCATATTGTTTTGCAAGGCTAGCACACAGGAATGTCAAAATCTAATGGCTATTCTTGACCTCTATGAAGCAGCCTCTGGACAAAAGATAAATGTTGATAAGTCCTTAATCTTTTTTAGCACTAACACCCCCTCAGAGCTTAAAGATGAGATTATGGAAGTCATGGGTCCAATGCAAGATTCAAAGCATAACAAATACCTTGGGCTACCTTCAATTATTGGGAAGTCCAAAAAAGAGGTCTTTGCTGAAATAAAGGAGAAGGTTGCAAAGAAATTATCCGAATGGAAAGAAAAAATGTTATCTATTGGTGGTAAAGAGATTCTCATAAAGGCGATTGCCCAAGCCATTCCAACATATGCTTTGAGCTGTTTTCTCTTACCCAAAGGGCTTTGTGATGAAATTGAAGGCATGATGAGAAGGTTCTGGTGGGGGCAAAGAGATCAAGAATCAAAGATTGCTTGGGTGAGCTGGAAGAATCTTTGCAAATCCAAGCTAAGAGGGGGCATGGGGTTTAGGAACTTCCAAGCTTTCAACTTGGCCATGCTAGCTAAGCAAGGATGGAGATTGCTCTCTAATCCCCATTCTCTTTTAGCCCGAATTTATAGAGCAAAGTATTTCCCACATGGTGATGTATTGAACTCAAAGCTTGGCTGCTGCCCATCTTATGCTTGGCGTAGTATTTTTCGAGCTTTAGAAGTTATAAGGTGTGGCACAAGATGGAGAGTGGGGAATGGTCGGCGAATTCACATTTGGGATGATAAATGGCTCCCTACCCCTACTACATATAAGGTTGTCTCTCCTCCTAGCCTTTTTGATGATTTTCCAATGGTCTCAGCTTTTATAGACCATGAATCTAGGAAATGGAAAGCTGAGCTTATTCGTGCTTTGTTCCTTCCTTTTGAAGCTAAGGCAATTCTAAACATACCCCTGAGTTTCAATTTGCCGGAGGACAAACTTATTTGGGTAGGAAATAGAAAGGGTGACTTCTCGGTGAAAAGTGCATATTACATTGCCCTTGGTTTGGTAGATGCTGTTGAATCTGGCGAATGCACTTCTGGTGACCCAAGGACTCCCCTGTGGAAGAAAATGTGGCATCTGAAGATTCCAGCAAAGATTAGAATCTTCGCTTGGAGGGCCTGCATGAACGGTCTTCCTACTAGACTGAACTTATATAAAAGGGGGGTAAAAATTGGGCCATTGTGTCCTATTTGTGATCAAGAGATGGAATCCATAACCCACGCATTATTTCAATGTGATTTGGCATTACAAGTGTGGAACAGATGGGAGGGTTGCCCGGTGAATATGCAAGGAAGTCAGCTTGATGTATCAGATATTGCTTTAAAAATTCTGAATGAGGGCACTGCTCAAGACCTGGAGATTTTTCTTGTAACGTCTTGGACAATATAGTACAGCAGAAACAAAATGTCTTCGAGAACGTAAGTTACTCAGATGAACAAATTTGGTCTTCTGCAAACACAATGAGGTGGGAGTTTAAAGAGGCTATGGCTGTGTGTTGTCAACCCCAAAATAATGAGGCGACTAGGTGGGAGGTTCCTCCATCGGGGTGGGTCAAGATCAATGTGGATGGTGCTACTTCCAATGATGGGCGTCCATCTAGTGTCGGTGTGATAATTAGAGATAGTAAAGGAGAAACAGTGGCAGCCCTCTATGAAGTCCTCCAAGGCCAATATTCGAGCTTGGAAACTGAAATCGTGGCCTAGAAAAAGGGATCCTTTCGGCTAAGAAATGGTGCTTACACAAGTCATTTTTGAATCTGATGCTCTTACAATGGTTCAAGAAATTCTGTCAAAAGAATCAAATGGCAGCCTAGGCCACTTATATCAGGGCATTGAGGACCTCCTTAAGTCTTTTAGGTGTTGGAAGTTATGTCACCTAAGAAGAGAGCACAATAGGGTGGCCCATGAGATTGCTCATCATGCAAGATATAGTGCTGCAAGTCAGGTGTGGAAGGGATGTTCTCCCCCGATGGTCTGACACCTAATCCAAATGGAATGTTCTTAGTCTGTTGGCTGTTCTTGTCCTATTCTGGTGCTGTTTTCTTTGCTTTTGTGGCTTCGATTTCTCATCAAAAAAAAAAAAGTTTGTTTTTAAGATGGTAAATGCTAAATTTTTTAGAAGTTTTGATGGAATGCTCTAAGTCTTGTATTAATGGTTAATTGTTCTCAATTCCTGGTCAGATTTACAAGTGCATGCAGCATGGTGCATATAAAACTTCGCATATTCACATGGTACCTGAAAGTTTCCTAGGTTCCCAAAGACATTCTATATTAATATGTTGCTTTTGGCAGAAGGTTGCAAATAAAAAGGACATTTTATATTTTGAAGGGAATCGACCCAAACAATTCTTCAAACTAATTTTTATTTTTTTGATGTGTTCAAAATAAATTTTAAATTTACTTGAAAATGACCATTTAACAGCATATTCAAGGGCCCAAAATTATGGGGAAAAAAAAAAACAAATTAGATTTTTTATTAGTAATTAAATTGTTTTATTTGCATAATAAGATAATATTACTTGATGCTCTAAGCTATAAGAAGCTAAGACTTGTACTCATTTGTTCCTAGAGTGTTCCTTTGCCCAAGCTGTTTGGCTGTAATCTTCACACTTGAGGGATTACAGGTTTCCTCCTCACATAAAGTTCATTGATGTCATGGAAGCTGCAATTAAGATTTTACCTTCACCAGTTTTTAATACTCTCTGCATAGCTTGCTGGATGATATGGAAATGCAGAAATAAACTGGTTTTTAACAACTATGCACCCTCCTATAAAGATCTTTGGTCTCGGGCAGATCTATACAAAGTGGAGTTTATGGAAGTGCAAGAGAAAAATATGCAAGTAGGAGGCAATTCAGCAACTACTTGGAAGCTTCCTTGGTCAGACTCAATTCACAAGGATTTGCTCACTGGAGGTTGCATAGACCTTTGAAGACATTTCTTGTATTAAAGAAAGTTTTGTTTTTTTATTTCTTTTTTTAGCATTCCTTTACAATGTAATCGTGTTGCACTAGCTTTGGCTAGTGCTGCAAAAGAGAAAGAGGAGGACATTGTTTGGTTAGAAGAATGTCGCTCTTTTCTCTTCCCCATTGTACAAAGTGATTTACAGTAATAAAGCCTACTATCGTTTCCTCTCAAAAAAAAAAAGGGCATGATTGGAAGATGAGCAGTCACTCTTGACGCCCACTATGTGCAAGTGGGATTTCCGCCATAGTAATTGAATGCAAAACTTCATACTATCTGAAATCAGGGCCGCGCCAAGTGTAGTGTAGGGTGGTCATGTAAATACCTTGACTTGAATTTTTTTTTTTAATATATATTTAAAAAATTGAATTTCAAATTAATATAAGTTATTAACCACCTAAAAAAAACTTGACCACCTTAAACAAACTTGAAAACCTTAAATAACAATTTGAGCCCATTAAAAATTAAATATAAAAACAAACTTGAACACCTTAAATAACAATTTGAGCCCATTAAAAATTAAGTATAACTTTTTCAAAATTTTGGTTTGTTGAATGTTGAACTAAAAAATTGCGAGAAATGTTATGTTCACAACATTTTCACAATACTTTTGCAATAAATCTTAAATAGCAGATTGTTACTTGTGAGTAAAAAAATAATTTCAATGGTATGTTCAAATTAGAACTAATAAAAACTTACCTAGGCTTTGCTGTGTAAATGTTGCAAAAATGTTGTGGACATCTCACTTTCAAAAATTGCCTAAACAACCAAATTAGCCTAAAACCCCAAATCAAATGTTTAATAGTGATTTTTAAATTGTGTTTTCAAAGGGTAGATTTGAAAATTGTTATTTTTTTATTAAAATAAATACACACTTTTCAAATAGCTAGTTTGTTTGTGCTTGCTTTAGTCTTTAACTAAATTTATTGAATTTATGTGATACATTTTTTAAAAAAGGTAATGCATTTTGTTTATATTGTTACTTATTTAGGCAATATGTTGGTACTTGAAAGGGAGATCAGTAATTTAATGATTGCTTAATTGTATATATTGAAAAAGATATAACTGATAACATTGATAGTGAAACTATCATATCATACAACGATTTCAAAATATGAAAACTTGTGAAGGAAATTTTTAAACTTTATGTATTTGCGCGTTTTCTTTCCTTTTTTTTTTTTTTTTTTTTTTTGTGATGTTAATTGAGGGACACGTTTTGAAGCCCAAACCTAAAATATAAAGGAATCTTGGCCCAATGAGCCCAATACAATAAATTTGTAGAGAGTAGGTTAGAGAATTAGGCCCTAATGAGTTGGACAACAGATAGAATGGGTTTGAAAGATAATCAAACAAAAGCAAGAGAGATTGATCCAAATAAATTTTCTCTCAGCACGGTTCGAGGAGGTGAGTTCTAATATAAATCAATTGAACAGATTATAAATACAATTTTGATTGCTACAGTCCCTCCTTTCTCTCTTTTTTTGGATCCCCTATCCATAGAGGGTCTCTTACATTATATAGGTCACTTTTGATGATCTTGATCCTACACTTGTTGATCATCTAAGCCACCACTTAAGTGCTTGTCCCATCGGACATCCTTTCTAGCGCTCTATGAGTTAGGATAACCAATACAGCACTGTTCAGGGATCTTCTCCACATAAATGCAGCCAGAAAGTTAGCTGCAGTGCATTCAATGAGGTGACAGCAGCTTTATCTTAGATATTTCCTAGCTCCCATTCTTCCAGTATGTTCGTAATGCATGCCCCCAGTAGAGGAGTTTCCTGGAAGGTCACTTTGAGTGATAGGATATGCATTCGATCTGTGCTTGGCTTATCCGAGGAGATATTCCTCCTCAGACCACCTTTCTCAACCTTTCCACTTGTATGTTACTTAGGATACTCTGAACTTAACACTCTTACTACCGTTTATTTGTCCTCGGACTAATCAACGTTCTTGGCCAAGGCCCAAGGCCTAATATACAATTTTGGGCCCTTATCCCTACAATAGCCTCTTAAAACTCCGGTTTTTCCTTCTTACCCGAGGAGAAAAAGTGGGGTTTTGATTTTTAGGAGCCAAGGCCATTTAGTTCTTTGGTTTGCACAAGTGGGAGTACCGTTTTGCACGCCCCATAACCGTCACTGATGCTTCGTAGCCCACGATGCATCATTAATTGCTCTAGGCGGCGCTGTGTTCCCCGCATCCAACGATGGGACGCAGATCTTGCGGTTGATATCTCTCCTTGAATTTTGAGCGAGATACCTCCCACTCAATCCCACCCCCTATATAAGGCACCCGGGGAAATCATTTTTCCTCATTTCACAAGTCTTCAAGCCTTTCAGAGATTCCCAACTCTCAAATCTTCAACTCTTCTTAAACCTTCAAGATTTCTTGATCCTTCCCCTTTAAAAGTTAAACCTTTGAGAAGCACCAGGGCCACCACAAGTGTTAATTTTCGTAAGTTTTTTTCTTCCTAGGTTCATTTCTTCTCAGCCGGTCTCCTCAGCCTTCCAATTCATATTCTTTCCTCTAAAACTTCATTCATTTCCTTGTAGTTTGTCCAAATGGGTAGGTTTAAGCACCTTGTAGACTCCCTTGCAAAAATAGAGGCCTTTAAGGCTAGATATCACATACCATAAGAAGTTGCCCTACGGTATTGTGCTCCAGACCAACTACTAACACATAGAGAAGAGGGAGAAGTCATCATTTCTATGATAGCTTTTATAGAAGGAGGAATGACACTCCCTATGGGTAGAATAACCCGAGATTACCTTATTAACCACAGGTTGTATCCTCATCAGAGCGCACCCAACCTCTTTAGGGTCTTAGGTAGCGTCGATGCTCTAAACGAGTATCCGGGTTTGGGGCTCACCTGGCATGATGTGGTCCATATGTACGAGTGCCACTCACTCGCTGACACGGGGTTTTACCTCAAGTCCAAATCACCTATCGTTAGGCTTGTCTCATGCCTCCCTAAATCTAATAAGGGTATGAAAGACGACTACCTGATAGCTTTGGGAACGTGGCATAATGGCCTTCACTGCCCCATCCGAAAGGGAGAGCCAGGTGGGATACCTTAAAGTTAGGTTCCTTAGCAAGAGATTTAGATCTTTTGACCCTAACTATGTTATTATTTCTCTTTCGTTTTGCCTTCATTGATGATGGATTCTAACTTTCTAACCATGTTTTGCTCCTCGGCCGTTTTTGCAGACAAGAGGCACGTAGCGCACAGGCTCAGTCTGACCAACGTTGCAACTCTCAACTATTTATTGAGGTCCAAGATCTTTGTAAGCGAGGATAGGCAGTTGTGAGCCATCCACTTAATTCTAGACTTCGAGCCCATCTCGGAGATATATCAAGAGATAGGTCACGCTATAAGAGCAGGTGATTTGAGGTTGGCTCGGATTGACGTGTTATGCCCAAACTTCCTAGCCCAAGAAGATCTTCCACCAGTCGTACTGCCACTTCAACGGGTTCTGCCTGAAGTAGCAACAGCACCACCACCAGAGGAGGAGATTGCCTCTTCACGCCTATCATTTGAGGAGGAGATAGATAAATTTCACTTTGAAGAAGAGGAGACTCCAGGGGCTCAAATAGTTCACATCTCGGACATCGAGGACAAGACTGATAGATACTCAAGTGTTCACGCCCCCATTCTTGTGATTGCCCGTCCAGACAACACCTCCGAAGAAGAGGAAGATGAGATGGCATTGAACCGAGGGAACAAGGGCCTAAAAGACCTCATGGCTACAAGGAACAAGGGGTCAACTTCAAAAGAAGCCCCCAAGTCCTAAGTTCCTGCCAATCTTCCCCTTCCTCCCCCTCCACCTCTTACTGACCTCGGATTGCACGCCATTCCAAATCCAAAGAAGAAAAGACCAGTGCAGGAGCTTAAGGAAGGGGAGGTGGCCCCTCAGAAGGGTACCAAACAACAGAAAGTGGCCAAAGACCCTAGGGACAAGAGGTCCACTTCTGTGGACAACTGGGAGGAGCAAACTTTGGCCGAGATGCGCACTTAGCAACATACCTAGTCTCCTCGGCTGGAGGTGGATGGGGCTGCCATCCCTTGGAACGCCTCTGTTAGGGAGCTCCAAAGAGGTCATTCTGCATACATAGTTGAGGCCTTGGAGTAGCCATTTCTTTTACCCAAAGATATGGACGCTGTGAGGAAGCTGAAGTAGCAAGACCTCTTTATGTCCCTAAAAAGGGACCTTGCCATGGTAAGTTCACAGCCACATACTTTTTATTTATTAAGTACTAGTAGTTTTTTTTTTTTTTTTTTTTTTTTTTTTTTTTTTGTAATGGGATTGCTATATTGTTCTTATACAGATCATCCAGGAGGTCTTTATGGCCGAGGAATGGGTTAAGGAGGCCCGAAATGATGTCAAGAACGAGGTCCACCTCCGCCTCGAGACTGAAAAGGCCTTGGGGGCTGCGAAGGAGGAGAATAAGGAGCTGCTCTCCAAGCTGATTGCTGAGCAGAAGGACAGAAAGAGTGCTGAGGCAGGACTAAAGAGTGCCCAGACTTAAGTTAAGGACCAGCGCAAGTTGCTTTATCAGATCGAGAAAGAGCTGGCCACTTCAAGGCAACTTGTGTTGAAGCTGAGGGCAGATCTTCAGAAGGCCAATGAGGCGACTCAGTTGGCCAAGGAGGCAACGGAGGCTGAAAAGTAGGTGTCTTATCTCCTTGGCATAGAGGAGACTCAGGTTAGGCTGGCTGAGGAGCTGGCCGAGATATGTAGGGATTACTGCAACGCAACATGGGATGAGGCCCTTAACGTTGCGGGAGTCCCTGCAGACTCGGCATGGAGGTAGCCTGGGAGCATATACTATCACCCAGATATTCGTGAAATCTCAGGTGCCATCCCTTCTTCCTCTGCCCTTGCTTTAGAGACTTCAGAGCAGCCTCTGACTGCCCAGGCTGCTCTCTCCTTCCATGAGGCTTCAAAAGGACCTGGCCAAGCTGGTGATCAAGGCCAAAGGGCTAAAGGGACCAAGGTCAAAGGTAAAGATAAGGGGACCAAGCCCCCCTCAGAAGCCAAAGACGCTGCCAAGGCCAAGGAAGCTATAGCTAAGGTAAAGGAAGCAGAGGCCAAGACTAAAGAAGCTGATCCTAAGGCCAAGGACGCTCTTATCTCTCAACCGAGCAAGAATGAAGACCCTCTTCCTCCCAAGGCCAAGGCTTAGCACTTAGGATTTTCTTGTAGTTTCTTTTGTTGTTGTGTTGTTTTTTTTTTTCTTTTTTTTGGTAGTGGTATTCTGTCACTGTATATAATGTACTCCCTCTGTTTAATGGAAATGCTTTTCATTTTATCTCTTGCACCTTTACTTTATATGCTTTGAAGTTTATTACTATTGCAAATAGCATTGAACTGCTGCTACTTCGTCTTCAATGAAAACTAACAATAACACACTACTAATAATCTAAGTAATTTGATCAAGTACCAGCAATAAAGAGGTCTATCACATATTTGTATTGAGAATTGAACCTTCTGCAATGAAGGCTGAATCTAATGAAGATAAATATATACTTTGTAAAAAATAAAAGGGGTAGACAACTTTCATCCTGCTCATCACTTAGATAAATAAATAAGGACTTCAACTTATTTAAAGCCATCAATCTGAGGAGTTGGGTATAACCCTAGATCTGTTTTGACACTTAGTAGAAGATCAATAGATATCACAGTGTTAATTTTTCCCAAGTATGTGATCCGGGGGATCAGTCATGATTCTGTTTAATCACTTAGAAAGATGTCATAGAGTGTTAATTTCCCCAAAGCATGTGGTCCGAGAAGCCAGGCATGTCTAAGGTTCTGCTTAATCACTGAAAAAGATGTCATTAAGTATTAATTTCCCTAAAGCATGTGATCCGAGGAGCCAGGCATGTCTAAGGTTCTGTTTAATCACTTAGAAAGATGTCATAGAGTGTTAATTTCCTCAAAGTATATGGTCCGAGAGACCAGGTATGTCTAAGATTCTGTTTAATCACTAAAAAAGATGTCATTAAGTATTAATTTCTCCAAAGCATGTGGTCCGAGGAGCCAGACATGCCTAAGGTTCTGTTTGATACTTAGAAAGATGTCATAGAGTATTAATTTCCTCAAAACATGTGGTCTGAAGGACCAGGCATGTCTAAGGTTCTGTTTAATCATTGAAAAAGATGTCATTAAGTATTAGTTTCCCTAAAGCATGTGGTTCGAGAAGCCAGACATGTCTAAGGTTCTGTTTAATACTTAGAAAGATGTCATAGAGTGTTAATTTCCCCAAAGCATGTGGTCCCAGGGACCAGGCATGTCTAAGGTTCTATTTAATCACTGAAAAAGATGTCATTAAGTATTAATTTCCCCAAAGCATGTGGTCTGAGGAGCCAGGCATGTCTAAGGTTCTGTTTGATACTTAGAAAGATGTCATAGAGTGTTAATTTCCCCAAAGCATGTGGTCCGAGAGACTAGGCATGTCTAAGGTTCTGTTTAATACTTAGAAAGATGATAATGGGAAGTACGATGTATTTATACAATAAAGGAGCATATGACAAAGGAAACTTTCATTAATAATAATACATTTTCAGGTTGTTTACATTCCAAGGGCATGGTATTACATGTTCATCTAGGTCTTCGAGGAAATATGCTCCTATACCAGCCACCGAGGTGATGTGATATGGCCCCTCCCAGTTGGGCCCTAGCTTTCCCCATGCTAGGTTCTTTGCAGTACCTAGAACCTTTCTTAACACCAAGTCACCAGGCGTTAGCGGTCTCAGCTTCACATTAGCATCATAACCTTGCTTGAGCTTGTGTTGGTAATATGCCAATTGGACCATTGCATTTTCTCTCCGCTCCTCAATTAAGTCTAGGCTTTCCCTAATAGCTCGTCATTGTTGCTCAGAGTGAAAGAACTCGTCCTCAGTGTTGGGAATCCAGTCTCCAAAGGAATAACGGCCTCGACCCCGTACGTCATTGAAAATGGTGTCTCTCCCATTGACCTGCGAGGCGTAGTCCGATATGTCCAAAAGACGTGTGACAACTCTTCCACCCATCTTCCCTTTGCATCATCCAACCTCTTCTTTAGTCCATTCACTATGACCTTGTTAACAGCTTCGGCTTGTCCATTCCTTTGGGGATAAGCTGGGGTAGAATATCTATTCATAATTCCCAGGTCACAACAGTATCTCCTGAAGGATTTGTTATCAAACTGAAGGCCATTGTCCGAAATGAGGGTACGAGGGACCCCGAACCGTATGACAATGTTTTTCCAAACGAATTTCTTGGCATCCACATCCTTGATATTTGCCAAGGCCTTAGCTTTGACCCACTTAGTGAAGTAGTCCGTGCCAACTAGCAAATACCTCTTGTTCCCTACTACCTTGGGGAAAGGGCCAACAATGTCTAAGCCCCATTGGGCAAACGGCCAAGGGCTGGACAGGGGATTGAGGACTCCTCCTAGTTGATGCACATTTGGTGCGAATCTCTAGAATTGATCACATTTCTTCACATATTCTTGTGCTTCTTTTTGCATGTTTGGCCACCAATAGCCCTGTGTGATGGCTTTGTGAGATAAAGATCTGCCTCCAGTATGGCTTCCATAAATCCCTTCATGTAACTCCTTCAGGAGTAGTTCTGATGCCTCAGGATGTATGCAGAGCAGATATGGCCCAGAAAAGAAGCGCTTGTACAGTTTCTGGTCCTCGGATAACCAAAACCGATGAGCCTTTCTCCGTATCTTGTCAGCCTCTGATTTCTCCTTGGGCAAGATATCCTTCTTCAAGAATAGTACCACGAGGTCCATCCAGTTAGGCCCTACTCTGACTTGGTGAACATGGACCACCTCTTTTCTTACCCCTGTGGGTTTCCACAAGTCCTCTACAAGGATGACTCAAGGTTATCTCCGCGCCGAGGAAGTTGCAAGCATGGCCAGGGAATCAGCATGTGTGTTTTCATTTCTAGGGATGTGTAATAGGTTGAAAGATTCAAACCCTGATTGCAGATGCCTGACTTGACTCAAGTATCCTTGCATTCTTTCATCTCTCGCTTCCAACTCTCCCTTCACCTGGCCAACAACCAGTCTTGAGTCCGAGAACATCTCTACTGCCTTTCCACCCATTCTTTGGACCATGGCCATTCCCATCAGTAGGGCTTTATACTTAGCCTCGTTGTTCATGGCCGAGAATCTCAATCTTAATGATTTCTCAATGGTGATTTTCTCGGGTGAAACCAGAATTAGCCCAATTCCGGACCCCCTTTGATTCGTTGCGCCATCAACATATACCTTCTAGATTAAAGGTTCTTGCAGGGTGATTGTACCAACCAATTTTCCATCCATGTGTTGTGTTTTTGCCTCTTTCTCGAACGGGAATTCAGCGAACTCGGCCACCAAATCTGCGAGGACCTGGCCCATAACAGAGGTATAAGGCATGTATTTGATGTCAAAAGCCCCTAGAATTGTACCCCACTTGGAAATTCTCCTTGTGTAATCAGCACTTCAGAGCAGAGCTCTGAGCGGGAGCTGAGTTAGAATAACAACTGTGTGTGCTTGGAAGTAATGGAGGAGTTTACGTGTAGCATGTACTACTGCCAAAATGGCCTTCTCCAGTAGTAGGTAACGGACCTTGGCTTCATGCAGTGATTTGCTCACATAATAAACTGGTCTTTGTATGTTGCTATCAACTCGTATTAGCACCAGGCTCACAGCATGAGGGGCCACAGCAATATAAGCAAATAGGACCTCGTCCATCTCAGGACTGGACATGATAGGTGGCCGAGAAAGATATTCCTTAAGCTGCTTGAAGGCCAAAGCATACTCCTCGGTCCACTTAAATCCCTTCCATTTATTCATCAACAGGAAGAATGGTCTACATCTATCCGCTGACAGAGAGATAAACCAATTCAAGGCAGCAGTCATTCCGGTTAGTTTCTGGACTTCCTTGGGATTCCGAGGTAGTTGTAAATTGTTAATTGCCTTAATCTGATCGGGGTTAACCTCAATTCCTCGGTGAGTTACCATGTAGCCCAGAAACTTGCCTGATCCCAGACCAAAAGAGCACTTGGAAGTGTTAAGGCGCAACTTGTGTTTCCTTAGAATTTCAAAAATGTTCCCGAGGTCTCTTACATGCTTGGACACCACCTTACTCTTCACCACCATATTGTCTATATAGACCTTAATATTCTTGCCCAACTGTGGTTCAAACATTCTAGTCATCATTCTTTGATAGGTAGACCTTGCATTTTTCAAGTCAAATGGCATCACTTTGTAATGGTAGTTTCCTATGGAAGTGACAAAAGCTGTCTTTTCCTAATCACCCAAGGCTAGTGGTATCTGGTGATATCCCTAAAAGGCATCTAAGCAACTCATCCGAGGATGGCCTACAGTTGGTCTATCCTAGGCATAGGGAAGGGATCTTTCGGGCAAGCTTTATTTAGGTCTGTGAAGTCCATACACACTCGTCACTTCCCATTCTTCTTCTTCACCACCACAGTATTGGCCAGCCAATCAGGATAGAAAACCTCTTTGATAGCCCTTGCCTACTTAAGCTTTATCACCTCTTCTCTAACAGCATCAGAATGATCCTTGGATGAGCACCAAGGTGGTTGCTTTTTGGGGGGTGACAGATGGATTAACGTTTAAATGATGGTAGATGAAGCTCGGATCGACGCTTGGGGCTTCGTAAGCGTTCCATGCAAACACATCAATATTGCTCCTAAAAAACTCTATTAACTCTTCCTTCTCTCGAGGAGGCAGCTGAGCTCTGACCTGAAAGAATTTCTCCGAATCATCACCAACAACAACCGTCTCTAGATCTTCACATTTAGCCTCCTCGGCTGATCCATTGACAGGCAACACCGGAGCTTTTAATTGCTATAAGCCCCTTTCTGCAAAAGCCAAGGACTCAGTTTCGGGCTGATGTAAGATAGCAACCACCAGGCACTGCCTATTCATGGATTGACTCCTAACAATCTCTTCAATCTGGACTCCCGCCGGATATTTCACCTTCTGGTGCAGAGTAGAAGAGATAGCTCCTAGGCTATGAATCCATGGCCTAGCCACAATGGATGTGTAGGGGGAATAAGCGTCCACCACGATGAAGTCCACCTCCACCACTTTTGAACCAGCCTGCATGGGTAGTCTAATCTGACCCCTTGGAAGGACAACCTTCCCATCAAAACTCACCAAAAGAGAGTCGCAGGTTGTTAGGTTTTTAGGTCTCAAATTCAGCCCCTTGTACAAGTCGGGGTACATAATCTCAGCACCACTACCTTGATCCACTATCACCCTCTTTACGTCATACCTCTCAATCCTTAGTGTGATCACCAAAACATCATCATGGGACTGTATGGTTCCAACTTTATCTTCGTCTAAAAAGCTTAACGCCGGTTGGATACTCACTTTAGCCCTCTTTGGCTCAGAATTTGAGTCCTCGGCGGACAGTCAAATGACTGACATTATTCTTGAAGGACAGGACCCAATCCTCCTTGGAGCGGTGAAGATGACATTTATCGTGCCTAAAGGAGGTCTTGAAAAAGCATCTCTCCGGGATTCCGAACCTTTCTGGCTCCTCTGACCACTAGAATGATGCAAAAGCTGCTTCAACTTTCCCTCTCGGACCAGCTGGTCCAAATGGTCCCACAAATTTCTGTAGTCTTCTGTAGTATGTCCCTGGTCCTGGTGATATTGGCAATAAAGGTTCTGATTGCGCTTTGCAGGGTTTCCTGCCATCTTATTTGGCCATTTGAAGAATGGCTTATTCTTAATCTTCTCCAGAACTTGCTGCACCGGTTCTCAAAACATCGCGTTAACCGCCTGAGTATTGGCAGATCCCGACTGCCTAGCGGAGTCCCTCCGAGGTTGGTTGTTGTTGTATCGGTTCAACCTAAAATCCCTCCTCTCCTGAGGGATAACCTTAGCCTTTCCTTTCCCTTGCTGCTGGTCTTCCTCGACCCTCTTATACTTATCAATCTGGTCCATGAGTTGGCGCACACTGGTGACTGGTTTGCCAGTCAGAGACTTCCTTAAACCGTGCTCGGCTGGAAGGCCAACCTTGAAAGTACTGATGGCCACGTCATCAAAGTCACCATCTATTTCATTGAACATCTCCTAGTATCTGTCCGAGTATGTCTTCAGGGTCTCCCTTCTTGCATGGATAAGGACAATAGGGAATCCAAGGGCCGAGGAACCCTGTTACACGTAATAAAACTAGATCCAAACGCCCGGGTGAGCTTCTTGAAGGAATCTATGGAATTTGCCCTTAGGCCGTCGAACCATCTCATTGCCACGGGTCCCAGACTGGATGGGAATACCTTGCACATCAAGGCTTCGTCTTTGGAATGGATAACCATTTTCTGATTGAAGTGGTTCACATGCTCCACAGGGTCCGTTTGACCATTGTAGATGTTGAACGTTGGCTGATGGAACCGCCGAGGAAGTACTTCCCCTTCCATCTTGCGCGTAAAGGGCGACTTAGAAATCTAGTTCAATGCCTTGCTCATAGTGTCATTTCCTAGGCCTCTACGGGGTGGGCCGTTGTATCTACGTTTGTGATGGTGTTCTTCACGATAGGAAAAAGATTCGTTGGGTGGAGTTCTTAACCTTCGCCTATAACTTGCCTCTTCTTCACCCTCAGAGGAAACGTTAGAGTTAGAGGGGGTTCGTTCTCGCTGTGCATGGCGCAACTTCTTCTTTAACTGGTCAATCTCCAGTTGCATGGCTCTGTTATGTTGCTCTTGAGAGACGTGACTTCCAACTCGAGAGTGGCTTCTGCTTGTATGCGTAGTATGCATGCTCCCCTCACGATCTCTCCTACGTTCAAGATTAAGGAAGTTATCATGTCTTTGGGACCCCGTGGACTCTTGCTGTTGGGGACCTAATCCTACCATAGTTGACCATTGCACTCACTATCACATAAATTCTCCCCACAGACAGCGCCAATTGTAGGGACATGTTTTGAAGCCCAAACCCAAAATATAAAGGGATCTTGGCCTAATGAGCCCAATACAATAAATATGTAGAGAGTGAGTTAGAGAACTAGGTCCTAATGAGTTGGACAACAGATAGAATGGGTTTGAAAGATAATCAAACAAAAGCAAGAGAGATTGATCCAAATAAATTTGCTCTCAGCACGGTTCGAGGAGGTGAGTTCTAATATAAATCAATTAAACATATTATAAATACAATTTTGATTGCTACAGTCCCTCCTTTCTCTCTTTTTTCGATCCCCTATCCATAGAGGGTCTCTTACATTATATAGTTCCCTTTTGATGATCTTGATCCTACACTTGTTGATCATCTAAGCCACCACTTGAGTGCTTGTCCCATCAGACTTCCTTTCTAGCACTCTATGAGTTGGGATAGTCAATGCAGCACTGTTCAGGGGTCTTCTCCACATAAATGCGGCCAAAAAGTTAGCTGCAATGCATTCAATGTGGTGGTAGCAGCTTTATCTTAGATACTTCCTAACTCCCATTCTTCCAGTATATTCGTAACGCACGCCCCCAGCAAAGGAGTTTCCTGGAAGGTCACTTTGAGTGATAGGATATGCATTCGATCTGTGCTTGGCTTATCCGAGGAGATATTCCTCCTCAGACCACCTTTCTCAACCTTTTCACTTGCATGTTACTTAGGAGACTCTGAACTTAACACTCTCACTACCGTTTATTCGTCCTCAAACTAATCAACGTTCTTGGCCAAGGCCCAAGGCCCAATATACGATTTTGGACCCTTATCCCTACATTAATATATTCAAGTTCTATTTTTATTATAAAAAATTTAATTTAAGTTTTTTAATAACCACCCTAAAAAAAATTCCTAGAGCTGCGACCGTCTGAAAGGTAATAATAAGAGAAAATTTTAAATCAATTTTGCCCCCCAAAAACATAAATGCAACATTGTCAGTAATACACACTGATTAGAATAATGACGATGTGACATATTGGTTTGATCTATGTGGTAGCTCAATAGCAACTTGCAATGATGTGTTTTTAGTATGAATGAGTGATGATCATGCCTCGATTGATAAGCAATATAGCTCACTGGGAATAAAGGCCAAAACGAGGCCTCTAAAGGGATATTTAAACCTCAATTAGGGCTTGAGAATTCCAGAACTGAATCATGAAATTTGGCTAGAGAAATCGAATTCCTTACCAAAATTCAAATTTCAAACCCCTAATGGAGAAAAGAAGAAAAGTACTTTCAGATATAGCATAGATAATGATGATACCAAAAATCATCAATTGGGTCACTTGTCTAAATCTAGAGTTTTGGACGATCTTGTTGGATCTGCAAGAAAAATAAAATTGATCGAAGACAACAAAGAGACCACCAGGTGTGCCCTAATAGGGAAGCCTCCAATGCTTAAATTAGTGTCCATCTATGTATAGTACTGTATGTAGATACAAGATAGTATTTTGTAGTACGATTTTTCCCATACCTAATAGATGAGGTAGGTTGTTCCTTTTATAAGCGACTTGAGTAGCTATTGTGTCCATCAATGTCTTTCTTCACATAACTGGATGTGATTATTACCCTAAGTGTAACAATCATTTTCTTGATAAGATTTTAAATTTTTTTTAGTAATGTTCATCATTTAATGACGCATTTGATAAGGAAAATATATGAACAACACATCCTAGAAACTTACACTATTTTTTATAGGGGTTTCTCACTTTCTCCTTACACACCCTCTCGAGGTAGGAATTGAAGATTTCCTCACCGAAAATCCCTAATGGCTTATCTAGTGTTTTTCATTCTTTTTTACTGGTGTTCGTGGTTTTAAGTTATCCATGATCAACATATTGGAAGAATGTATAGAACATATTTGATATATCCTTTTAAACACCTTGATTGTATGTTTATTATTTTCAACTATATGTTTTTTTTAGGGGAAAAAATTGTGAAACAATATTGGGTCCACAGGCAAGTGCTTCTCTGCTCTTTCTGAGACATATCCCCCACATCATAAAGCTCCTTGGGTACCTGTTGACTTTACCTACAAAAGATCCATGCACCTTGTTAGGTACCTTATTAAATTAACAGTATTTCCATTAATGGTATTGTGTCACTGTAATTGCCAACATCATCCACATAGGAAGACAAGTGTCAAAGAGACCAATCAACAGGTGTCCTTGTTGATGAATCAGATAAATAAATTTTTTTTTTTTTGGTAGAAAATCAGATAAATAAATTATATTTATATTATATATTTTATGTATTTATGCATTAAACATAAGTTGAAGTAACAACAGACTGAAGTATGTTTTTTTTAGTACATAATTGAGTGTTGAGATAAGGAAAGAATTATATTTTACTTTGGTATATGCAACTTGGCTATTTAAAAAATATGGGTGCCAGGGCATCAGTATTATATTAAGATAGAAATATGAGATCAAGAGGCAGTACTTAAAACGAAAAATCCTAGGTAATGAGCACACCTCACGCCTAATAAAATGAGAGCTAACCCTCGTAATACCTCCATTTAATAGTCCAATGAGTCAATTATAAGACAAGGGTCTCCTCTAAATTCTATTGCCTGTGAAGTTTTGTGCCCCTCAAGATTACAAAATGTTATGTGAGCACTTTTTTCCAAGTATTAGTTCTGTAGTATACATATTACTCTCTCTCACCCCATGTCTCAGGAGAAAATCATAAAAGCTTTATTGGAGTTAATTATAGAAATAGATTGCAAGCAGTCGCAGAGTCAGGAAATTTCTCGGGGAACTAGTAAACACATTTTTGTGTAATTTTTAAATTTATTACCAAATATAAAAGAAGATTATTGGAAAACTTCAAAAGTTAGGGAGCCATTAGCACCCCTAACTCCGTCTATGCATGAAAGGCTTATCAATTAACATCTAAAAAATACAAAAATTTACTCTCTTTTTTATCCCCAAACGAAATTAATGTGTATGTATAAAGAGCCTTCTTTCATAGAGGGGAGTGAAGTTGTCTTTGGACTATGTCAAACTTGGGACCAGTAATTTGAGAAGTGCAATAAGATCAGATAAAGATTATTGGAGATAAAAGACGGTTCATGGGAGTTAGAAAATTAAAAAAAAAAAAATATATATATATATATATATATATATATATATATATTGCAGAGCAAGTTGTCCAATTAAAAAAAAATGCATAATCAGATCAAGATTCAAGAGCATAATAAAGAAATGAATTCTAGTCTGCATGAAAATATATATAGTTTTTCCAAAAATAGGAGCAGTGACCAGTGAGTGAGGGAGGTGAGGGTGGTCCACCACCAGATAACATGGAATTTGGGACCATATGCATGCAATTGCAAAGCCCAAAAAGCACGAATTTATAAGTGTAAAAGAAGTGTAACTATCAAGGACCCAATTGTGGTTTGGCCACGTACACACTGTGGGAATCAAAAACCAATTGAAATTTCTGCTCACTTGCTTTTGATAAGGGGAAGAGAGAGGACTGGGAAACTGGGACCAGAGCATTACCTAGAGAACATGTTGTGTTTCGGACTCACACACCTCTCTCTCTCTCTCTCTCTCTCTCTCTCTCTCTATGGTGCCTCCATTCCGTTCTTTAAGCTGACACTATCACGTTATTGCACCTGTAAGGCTGTGAGGCTTTTTTCTTTTCTTTTTTTCTTTTTTCTTTTTTCTTTTTTTTTTTTTTTGCTGGGAATTGGAAAGACAAGATTGCACCTATGTGTAGTAGAGAGAGCATATAGATAGATGGATGAGACTCAGACTAGGGAACAGGAAGTCCAGCCAACAAAATAAACAACAACAACAACAACAACAAAAAATGGTCTTAACATAAAAATAGAGAGAATCAGAGAGCTAAAGTAGATTCCCATGAAGATGGAATTTTGGCTATTTTGGTATGTTAATCAGAAATGCACGTTGCCTACCTAAGCTATAACACAGTGGCCTACAACTAGGTCAGCCCAAGTAATTAGAATTTATTTTATATATATATAATGTATTCATGCTTTACTTCTTCTTTTTTCACCTCAAAACATTAATCATTAAAGATGAAAATTTAATTAGTCCACCTCAAAGGATACCCAATCCCGAGATGAAAAAAAAAAAGAGGGGTTGCTATTATACTAAAAATATTATTTTTGTAAGGTATATATATATATATATATATATATTCTTGATTCTTAAAATTTTGGGTTAATTGTTTTAATGTTTTTTTTACAACTTGAATTATTGTAGTGTTATTGTTTGAGAAGGTTTTGAAAGTTAGAACTTGATTTGTGATATGATGAGTTTTAATTCAATGTTAGGATGGATTTTAAGACGAATTTCAATCAATTATGATCAGGTATGAGTATATTGCGGAGCATGGTAGGACAATGGGTTGGGGAATTCCCTGTCTTGATCCTTTCTGATGTTTGTTATCTTGTGTTTATTAATTAGGTATGACTTGAATCTTATTTTTGAGGGCCACAGCCACAGGTAGTAGTAGGGTTGCTCAAGCAAACCCACCTGATGGACCGACCTAATTCTAAGCGGTCGGCTTCGAAAGAGAGTTCAGTCAACAAGAAGTTGTAAGGACCAAGGAAGAAAAACAATAAGATCGGTTGAGTTGGGTTTCCATTATTTAATTCATCATAAACCCAACTCATCCAAATAGGTTTATTAAAGGCATGCTTTAATTTTATGTCACCACCACCCACTAGTTGATACGTAACTCTCATTATTCCTTTCTCTCTCAATATCTACTTGCAAGTTGCAACAAAGACCAATATTATAACCATCAGGCCACTTGCCCTCCTTGTGTTTAATTATAATATTTAATTATATTTATTTTATATTTACATGGTTTATAATTTCTCAACATATTATATTATATCTCTCTCAATTTATTAAATATTACTAAAATTGTTTTCTTTGATAAATTTACTTTTGATTTAATAATAATTCTTATTTGCATGGGAATTCACTAAATTAATTAAAAGTGATTTTTTTTTTTAATTTAATCAAAATGATTTATACTTGAAGGATAATTATACAAGTTTATTTTCATGCTTATTTATGTTGTATTATTTTCTATTAACCTTATAATATCATGAAAATTTATTTGAAAGTTTATTTCAATTTTTTATAGATATTTTTAGTCAATCTTGCTAATATTTACAAATTTAATATAATTATTTTATTTTACTTAATTACTAAATTAATTATGACATCATCACAATTCGACCTCAGTCCAACCTTAAAAATCTTCAACCTCTCTCTTTACCAGTTCTTTGAACAATCCGGATCTAAAAACAATGCTTTTTTCCAATTGCAAGAATTTAGAAGTCCTCCATTGAATTGAATGGAATCTCGAGCAACAGCATTGAGATAGGATTGGTTCCCCACTCTATGAAGCCAAATTTTGAGCAAAAAAGTTCAATGAGACAGGCACTTCCCCCTCCTACTTCACCTATCCCTTCATTCCCCAGGGATTCAGTACAACTAGGCAATCACAGTTCATCACTCGGAAGGACTTAATTATAATATTATAATTGATAATAGACATATAAATAAATAAATATATATATATATAATAAGAAAATCATTTTTTTTTAATCCAATTCGCAGGTACAACGTTTGAATCAATAGAGGACTCTTTCTTCTACATCTGTATCATTGTATGAAATGATATTATTCCATTCCATTTCCTTCTTGATGCTGAACAAACAAATTGCATGAAAAAATCATAATTATACTTAACAATAAAACACTAGGAAAAGCCCATGTGCCACCTAATTCCTTGGGTCTTTTCTTGCTCGTCTATAAATAGAGAGGGACTCAAAACATTACAAATTTAAAAGGTCATTGTGGCTAAAAAAAAATTTAGAGCTAAAATTAAGAGATAAAAGTTCATAATAAAGTGCACCCCTTTTAATGAAAATCCGAACCTATACCCATGACCGATGACGATATAACTAATAAGACAATTTTAGCCGCTATCTAAAATATCCTAACCATTGTGTCGATCGGCATGAAAATCCTAACTAAGAATGCCACTGTTTTTTGACAATATAAGATAATTTTTTTTTCAAGGTATGATATTTTAAATGATGGATCTAACATGAATCAGTGACGCACTTGATGATCATTAACTAGATTTGCATGATTAAAGTGATGAGACTAAGATTTGATTATTCATGTGGTTGAATGATTCATGAGTGTTCCATAAGAGAAGTTAATCATAATTTCCAAAAATGATTATGTGATTTCTTCAAATGTGACCCCTATTATGTTATGTGTTTGTCAGGAGTCAATTTTTTTTTTTTTTTTTTTTTTTTAACAAAATGATTTTTCTTTTTTTCTTTTTATGATTTTATGTTTTTTTTTTTAATGCTTAACACGGCATGGATAATTTGTGTGATTGAATTGGCCACTAATTGCTAGAAGACAGACATTCGGGTTAGGGGAGACAAGTGTCTAACATCTTCTTATCTCATAACCTAACCTTCAAATTTAGATTTAAGATTCCAAGGTAATGTTTTTTCATATAGCTTTTTTGCTGTTTTTAGAATGTAACTAAGAGTTAAACCGGTGAAATTTCTTCTTTAGGTTATAACTAGGAGAAAACATAATATAATTTTCATTTTTTACTTATCTTTGTGAAAGACCATGTAAGCTTAAATTCTATTTAAATAATATTTTCCTTCTTGATTATATGACCTTAAATAATAAAGTGAGAACTTCAAATTGTAAAACCCTCAATTTTAGGGGTTTAACTCATTGACATAGAATTCCTAGGTCATGGTTCACAAAATAGCTCTCAACAATATTTGAGCGCCTCCAACAATTGAAATAGATTAATGTTCTTTTCTCATTATTCAAAAAAAAAAAAAAAAAAAAAAAAAGAAGAAGAAGATTAATGATCTTTTCTTCTTTCATTTGAGCCCTTCAAACAGTGGAAATCACTATCAAAACATAAAATTTTGAAGCTTTTGTGTTTAAGATTTGGGTTATTTCTATGATTAATTATCTGATTTAGTGAATAATGTATTACTTGATTTACTTCTTTCAATTTTTTTACCCTCTTTTTTGTTTGGTTCTCTAGAAAGTGTAGTAAAATTAAGGTTTTTTTAAAAAAAATAATAATAATAAATATGGTTAATTTATACTTAATTGTCCAACTTGGTAATCCGCTCAGGACGGTGTCGTAGTTTTGCCCAAAGGGGTGGCAAATGGATGGGTTTGGGTGGGCATAATTGGGTTGGGTATATAAAACTCATTTACTCATTAAAACTCATTTAACTAATTACTTCTAACTCAAAAACCAACCCAACCCAATTATCATGGGTAAATCCCAACCCACCCAATTATCCAATTATCAAAATTACCAAAATGCCGCTAAAGTTCAATTCCTATCAGGCAATTCAATTTATAATTTAAAAAAAAAAGAAGGAGAATTCAACAAAAGAATCCAAATTTTCTTTTTCTCTCTATCCCTTTCCCAGTTCACTTTCTTACATTTTCTCAGCAACCAAACATAGAGTACAATCTCAAATTTCACAGAGAAAGAGGGAGAGGATTGAGTACTTTTGGGATTCGTTTTTCCAGGAATCGAGCAAAGCTGTAGCGGATTGGACTTGATCATCAGTAGGCAACTATGGCACGAGAAGATCGAGCCTGAATTGGAGCAAGGAGAGCAAAGCCAAGGCGTCCTGTGCAAGCCCATTCAATCTCAGAAGAGAATTCGAATTCTGTTCCTCCCTAGATTTACCGTACTCTTCGATCGCCTTTATATGCTCTTTGGCCCGACTATACACTTCGTCCCATTCCTTCTTCGCCGTTTCTACAGCCTCCACCACCTTGTCCATCCAGATCTAGAAACAAGTCTAAATCCTTTTGTGTTTGGTTGCCGAGAAAATGCAGGAAAATATAAAAATGGAGATTTTCTTGGTTCAGAAATGAAAATGCTGCTGAAGCCGTTGGGTTTCCGACTAAAACATGATTGGAAGCTGAGAAAATGAGGGAAAATGAAAACCATCTTGAAACCCTGAAACGTCTGAGACTCTGAGGGCTGGGTTTTTTTTTTTTTTGGCGAAAAACACATTTTGGTCCCTACATTTTCACACGATTCCTACTTTGGTCCCTAAATTTTATTTTTACCACTTTTAATCCCTGTTTAGAAAAACGCCTTCTGTTTTAGTCCTTTTCGTCAGTGCCGTTAGGGCACTGACCTACGTGGCAAACGGAATTATTAAAATAATAATAAAAAATTTTATTTTTTCATTAAAAAATGCCAAGTCAGTATTTAAATTTTAAAAAATAATTTATTAAATTTAACTAAATAAAAAAAATAAAAAAACAGAAATAAAAATAAAAAATCACATTTATCAAGATTGAAGTGTGTCTTGAGCAAGAACAACAAGAACACTAACCTAGATTTAAGTACACAAACCCAAAACACAAGAACACAAAATTAAAATTCAAAAATCTCAAACCCAAAAAATAAGAACATCAAATTAAACCTGAATAAAAAATTAAACATAAAAACAAACACAAAACACATACCCAAAAAATTAAAATAAAACCAGCACAACACAACACTTCCACGGTGTCCAGATCCATTATTTGTCTTTGTTTTTCTTCCAACACAACACAACATTTCCAGATCTTTCTTTTCAGATCCATGACTCTCTCTTTCTCTCTCAAATACCAACACCTTAATGTTCAGCATATGGTACGAGGGGATTTCGTGTCGCCGACGACTGCAACGGTGCCGGAATCTGAAGCTTCTCTTCAAGTCGCCTCGGTGAAACTTGGGTTTCTCGGTGAGTTGGATGGGGACCACCCAAGGATCGATGGGTGTACTATGACTCACTTTTCTTCGGCGGGAAGCCAGTTTAGTGAAGGATCAGACCCCCACGGCTCATCCGAGAAGTCTTTGATGGTGTTTCCGGGCACCGACGAGATGGGTGGTGTCCTTACAAGGTTCGATGGGTGCGGTGGTCAGGGTGGGGCTGTCAATGGTCTTTCAGTGGACCCTAAATCAAGCGGTGCTGAGGTGGGTTGTATGGGTTTTAATGTGATGGTCGCTGATGATCCAGCGGAGGACTTCCCAAACTCCGGGGATGTCTTTTCCTCCGGTGGGCAACCTGTCAATGGCAAACCCTCTTCTTCCCCATCTTAATTGGTTTCTGGATTTTCCGATATGTTCCGATACCACCAGTTGCTTGGTAAAAATTGTGTTCTTGTGTTCTGGGTTTGTGTACTTAAATCTGAGTTAGTGTTCTTGTTGTTCTTGCTCAAGACACACTTCAATCTTGATAAATGTGATTTTTTATTTTTATTTCTGTTTTTTATTTTTTTTATTTAGTTAAATTTAATAAATTATTTTTTAAAATTTAAATGCTGACTTGGCATTTTTTAATGACAAAATAAAATTTTTTATTATTATTTTAATAATTCCGTTTGCCACGTAGGTCAGTGCCCTAACGGCACTGACGGAAAGGACTAAAACAGAAGGCGTTTTTCTAAACAGGGACTAAAAGCGGTAAAAATAAAATTTAGGGACCAAAGTAGGAATCGTGCGAAAATGTAGGGACCAAAATGTGTTTTTCGCCTTTTTTTTTTTGTGAGAAGGGTAGAGTTGAATTTGGGTGTATTGTTTTTGGATTAAATGGGTTCAGTTGTTTTCTAGTTAAAACCTAATAATTACTGGGTTCAATTGAGTTGATGCCCATTTAACTCAACTAATAATTAGGTGAATTTGGGTGGACAAATGAGTTTGAACTTCCTTTGCTACTCTTATGCCCAATCCATGAAGTCCGCGGTAGGTCCAAAGATCTTTCATCCAACTTGATTGAGTCGAGTGATAGTATAATCCCGAGGCTGGTTTTAATGTTATAAGTACTTCCAAATAAGGTTTCGGCTTCACAGAGAATGGGCTTGTGGAACAGCTAAGTTGTTTCTCATTTGAAAGCCCAGTGATTTCCAACATCCACGAGTACGAGTATAAAATATATTTAGTCACAACTCACAACCAAGCATGTAGATCTATGCCTAATAAAATACTGGCAGTCTTATTCAGGGAAGGAAAAAAATATATATATACTGGCAGGGTTTAAATCAAAATCTTGATACAACCAAGATAAATACCATTCTGTAACACATCTGACAGTACCACTGGTTGAACTTCAAGTCTTCAATACAGTATTTCGAGAGAATAGAATTTAAAAACCCCAGTTATTTTACTATTTGTTTGTAATAGATTTCCAAATAATTCAAGCAATATGGACTTTTACTCAAAGTTAAACGAAGGCAAAAAGGCCTTAGATTATACTAAAGATCAAGATAATAACCTCACTCGTTGTAACGTAGCTGAAAAGTTCAAAGTTGAAATTTTGGTTTTTGGCCCAAATAGGATTTGCTTAGTTTATTTATTTATTTATAGGAAATACTTAGCTTCATTGAAAACAAGATAGCAGATTACATTTGTCTTGAGCACAAGCATGCTCAATCAAGCTAGGGCATTCCTCTAGCCATGCAACATAATCACCAACATGTTGTGCATGTTGGGCTAGTAAGTGGGCAGGGACATTTCCCTGCCTTTTAATGTGGGACACTTTCCACTGCCTAAAATGTGAGACATGGTTTAAAAAACCGGTGAGAACATTTGCCACAGACGAGGGAGGGGATGTCAAGCCTTGTAGTGCATTGCAAACTTCCAACGAGTCTCCCTCAAATTCCACATCTCGGATTTGCTTTAGTTAGTTGGGGAGCAAGTTATCCTTGGAAAATAAACCGAAGGGATAAGACTTAAAAGAAAAAGAAAAAGGTTTTATTTCACCAAAACTTAGGGATAGGATACAATTTAGGGGCACCACATTTGCTCTATGTGTACAATAGTGTTTAGTGGTGTGGAACTGTGGATCATGACAAGGTAATGCCAGAGGAGAAGGCAAATCCAGCCATGTTTGAACCCTTCATCTTGCAATCAGGCAGTGTGACCCAAATCCAATGCCTTGTCTGTATATCATATGTTAGCCATATAATGTGCCATAAACCTTCAAAATTTGACATCAAAGCAGCCCTAACTATCCCATCCCTTTTCTCTAAACAACCCACCATAACCCCTTGAGGCTTCTTAATCTGCTCCATTAATTTACTAGGAACTTCTGAAATGTATTGCCAATGCCTACCATTTAAGCTTAAACCCCAAAGTTCTATGCCCGTCAACATCATTTTACCTACGCCATCGGACGTCACAATCATCATGTGACCATCACCGTACACGTGTAACCGATCAATAACATTCCCCCAACTAAATCGGACGGTCAATTGTCCACCATCATTACCTCCACCGCCAAATCGTGGCCGTAGAATCAATGGTGTAGTAACATCAACATGAGACTTCACTACAATTAAAACACTTTCACTTCTTCCATTGATCACACTAAGATAAATATTCTCACTCTCTCTTTCACTAAGACATGCCAAATTTGCAACATTTTCTTTAGCTTCCATAGACTCCCACTTCTGACTTTCTGAGTCATACACAAACAAAATGGGCCGGTTTTCCACTAGCTCCACAAACAAAAACCGGAAATGATCCAACCCGGGTGGCCCAGCCACTAATTTCATTCCGGATCTTCTCCAAGATGATGTGCCTCGTGGACCCAATGGACTTGGAGGGATCTTTTTAACAGTCTGAGTGACCAAATTAACGAAAATAACTACCTTCTTAGTATTAGAGACAAAAAGGAAAAAATTACCAGATGCTGTCAAAAAATAGAGATCTTCACCGGGAGAAATTATGGGTCTCAATGAATTGGCAATTGGAATTTGGAACCAACGCTGAGATTGATCAGTAAAGCCATGAAGTGTCAAATCACGAGGCCATCTCTTCTTGTACACAAAGAGCCATGTGCTAGACCTTGATCTTATATTGCATGCTCTAATGAAATCTTGGTCAGAGATAATGTGAGAAAAGGATTTGTTGACTAATTTTAATCGAATGATTTCGGGTAAAACTAGATAGAGCAAGATGTTTTGTATGAGTTCGGATGGGAGGAGGCAAAAACCAATGGCACTCGTCGTTGAATTCCGATGATTATTCATGTTGGGCAGGAGGCAGTTTTGTTTTTTTTGTTTTTTGTTTTTTTTTTTTGTTTTTTTTGTTTTGTGCTCAGTTTCTGGCTTGGTGATTTTATACTGGTTTGAGGTTAGTTTGTTTAATTTTTAAAAAGCTTATGAATTATAATGGGCGGAAAATGTTTTGATTATATAATTGAATGACTCATTGTCTAATTGACATAATTAAAGTGTAAATGTCCCTACAAAGCATCCGAAGCAAATTGTGAGTCATGGACGGAATGGACGGTGGCATTTGTAGACTTTAGTTGAGGATGAGGGTGATGATTTTGACAAGCTAATGTCTCAATGTATGACAATTCAAAAATAATGCACATAAAGCAGTTGAATTGACTCAACTGATAAAGTTTTATTATCGAAATAAGAAATTTAGAATCCAAACCCCACCTACATAAAAAAGTAATTTGTATCTTAGATTCTTAGTTTGATGATAAATAACAATTATTATGAAGTAAATATCATAAGTTAAATTTCTATCTCTTCTATAATTAAAATTAAAAAAAAAAAAAAAAAAATTCAACACATATAAAATGACAAAGTTTAACTAATACACGTTCAGAGCATTAGCATTGAAAAAAAATGCTAATGCTATATCTAAGCCCTTTTTAGCATTTTATGGCTCAAAATGTACTGCATCAAAGGATGCTAAACACAACTATTGTAAAAAATTTTACAATAGTGCTACAGTACAATTCTATCTTTAGAATTGTACTGTAGCACAATTGTAAAAAAATATATATATATTTTAATCAACCGGCATTTCTCTCTCTTCACTCTCTCTTTCTCATCTGCTCTCTCCGCTCTCTTCATTCTCTCTGCTCTTTCCTCTTCCAAACCCAAACACCATCTGCTCTCTCCGCTCTCTTCATTCTCTCTGCTCTTTCCTCTTTCAAACCCAAGCATCATCCATCTCTTTCTCATCTACTTTTTTTTTTTTGGCTGTGACCGGTGCTTAAAGGAAGTGATGGGTATGGCTGAGGTGAGTTGTGGGTCACGGAGATCGGAGTGGGTCATGGCGTGGGTCACGGAGATCGGAGATCGGAGTGGGCTGAAGTGGGTCACGGCGCGGGTCACGGCATGGGTCGCGGAGTCGGAGATCGGAGTGGGCTGAAGTGGGTCATGGCGCGGGTCACGGCATGGGTTGCGGAGTCGGAGATCGGAGTGGGCTGAAGTGGGTTGTGGGTATGGCTAAAGTGGTCACGACATGGGTCACGGAGATTGGAGATTGGAGATCGAAGTGGAGATCAGAGATTGGAGATCGGGTTCTGTTGTGACGCTAGTTTCTTTTTTTTTTTTTAATTGGGATTTTTGTTCCGGTGGGTTTTTAGAGAAACTCCTTTGTACATGTCGTCGGAATCAGTTAATCGAATCGCCGGCGGATATTTGGATTATGTGTGTTTGTTGCTCTGTTTAAGGTTTGATGGTTGTGTTTGTGTGTTTGTGCGTGTGTGTGTGTGTGTGTGGTGATGGATTTGGAAAAGCGTAGGAAAACAGAAGTTGCGGTTAGAAAAAAATAGTAAAGAAAGATTAAAAAATAATATTTTAATAAAAATAGAGTTTTAGGATGTAGGAGGTATTGTAAAATGGGATGGTATAAATAATAAAGTGATTTTTTGAGATGGTATAATAGTATAACATAGCATTCTTTGATGCTGATGCTCTCATAATGGCCTAATGGGTGTTGATATTCCAAAATTAAAGCAAGGGAGCACTTATTAAGTGTTATCATCTTCAGTTTTGTGAGAGAGCTATTACAAATTGCCAACATAATAATGGAGAGTCCTAAACTCCGGAAAATTATTTAATGAGATAGTTTTATTAGATATTTCCCTCATAACACATGTGGATCTCACATATTGTGAAAAAGATGTCTCATAAAATAGTCTAATGAGATACCATCTCTTAGTGTGCTTTTGGCAAAAATTATTTTTGCCAATTTATTTTACTATTCAACTTATTTTTGTCACTATTCATGAGTCTTACTGCACTTTTTGATACTATTCATAGGCCTCACTATACTATTTCAGCTAACTTTTACCTTTATCTACAGTACTTTCAACAAAAAGTTTTCAGTTTCAGCCAAATAAGCGGATTCCAAACAGACCCTTAAACTTCTAATGTTGATATTCTTCAACTATGATGATATAGCTGATTAATGTTGAGATGTAAAGCATCAAAAGTATGCTTAATTTCCTTTGCTATGATTATCCTTCTCTAATCAACTACTAAGCGTGCTTTTGGATTGCGTTTTGAAAAAAAGATTTTTGCGTTTTGCTGAAAATTTGATGGGTCTCATGTTACTGTTCATATACTTTTTGGTACTATTCATCACTTTTTTGTACTATTCATGGGTCTCATTGTACTATTTCAACTAATTTTTACCTTTATCTATAGTACTTTCAGCAATAAGTCTTCAGTTTCAGCAAAATAAGCAGTATCCAAACATACCCTAAATGGGCATAAAAAAAATAACCACCTCCAAAAATATATACTCATATACCAAAGTCACCTATACAATCAAAGCAAGTATTTATAAATTCTGGTCACGAAGGAGCAAATTACAGATCCATGGATTTAACTATGAAGAACAGCCGAGAAAAGCCAGGAAATATTGCTAAACTACATTACTTGTAATATGAACGTTACTCATGTCGTGTGTCAGTCTATCGCTTTGTGCAAAATGGATTTTACATCTCTTTTTCTACCCCAACACCCACGTCTACGCTACATTGGGCCGGCCTAGGCCTAGGCCATTTAGGACTTTGCCTAAAAGGCCCATAACATAGAAAGGGCCCTAAATATGGGGGCAGTAAGGGGTTTTTATTTTTATTTTTAAATTAAAAAAAAAATGTGAGTTACCTGTATATTTTCACTTTTTTTCTCCACACTTAAGAAAGCCTAAAAACTATTAGAATTATACTAGTATATTACAAGTTTTATTACATAAGTCTTATAAATTAATATGTCACCAATCACAAGAAATAATTCAATACTTATTTATTCTTTTTTGAAGTGCCACCTCATTGCCATATTAATTCGTAAGCTATTTTCAGTAAAATTTGTAATAACTTTAGCATTTTTTCAAAAAAAATTATAATTAATAGAAATACAATCCAATCGTCATTAAAAGTGAATGAAAAATGCTAAAGCTAATACAAATTTTACGACAAAAAACTTACAAATTGATGGGGCAGGAATATGATTGGTGCCACTTAAACAATATAATAAATAAATGTTTGAATGCATTTTATTTATTTATTGGTAACACAATAGTTTGTAAAACCCATACAGTAAGTATTACTAACTAGCTCACTCTAGGGAATTAGTCATATTAATAATTAAGAATTAATAATAGACTTGAAATAAAAAAGTTATAATATAAAAAATAAACAAATATTACTTAAATGATATTTAGATTTTAAAAGCCACCTTTAAAATTTTCATCTTAAACCTCAAACTATCTTGGGCCGGCCTTAGCACACATTTTATTTTGGCCCTCAAAATTGTGATACAATTACCAACTTTAACTAAATATTTTTTTCCAACTAAGAAAATTATTATTTTTTTAATAAAAAAGTTTAAAAACTTAATGTAAGGACACGATTTGGAACGACCCAAAGCGATACTGGGTTCGCACGTAAAAATGTCCAAACAATATCACTTATAGAGCGTGGGTTTGAAAGGCTAGGCCTTGATCACGAGTCGGTGGTTTTCCAGGGAGTTCATACATAAATAAAACGTTTACATACATAAATGAATCGAGCACGCTCTGGGAGTATTTCTCCTAGAGGTGGGCTGGGAGGCTCTGGTTTTGGCCATTTTTCCCAACCCCTATAATGGATTGCTTATTTTTCCTTTTATACTAGCCTGTGTTCCTTATCATTCGTCCACGTGTAAGGTCGACTTTTCGGGACTGATACTTGTCCCATCAGCCCATACTCAAAGTTGTTGGAGGTGGTTGTAAAAGCTGGGGGGTATGGCTCTGTCAGGTGCAGAGTATTGAATGGCAGTAAGGGCAGCTTTCCCTACTCGTTACACTTTCCAGCGAACCCTTCTCTATTGACTTTAGATATTTTTAGATCTTTATTCCCAAACTGTTCTTATACCATTTTTACCCTTCCTTTCGGTGAGACCTCGGACATGCCGAGGACTGAACCGTCCTCGGCCGTGTTCCAAGACTATTTCGTACTTGTATTACCGAGCCTGGGCTATAACCCTCCTCGGCTCGGGCCTTGGACCTCAAAGAATAAATGGGCCAGGGCCATACATTACTAGGCCCCACACTTAATAAATCAATAAAATTTGATTTTAGTCTTTACCTAAAAAGTAGAACGCACCCCTTATCATGCATTTGGCTTATTTCTAGTAACTTATTTGCATAGTATTTATCAAAAGAGATAGTTTTTAGTAAGTTTTATGTTAAAGTGTAACAAAAAGCTAAAAGCTAGCTTATTTTAAAAATGAAAAAAAATTATGGGGTTTTGTCAATGGTAACTGCCCTGATTTTTTCTTCTTTGTTTTTTTTTTCTGAAATTCAATATACGTCTATTTTTTCTATCAAAAAAATTAAAAGTTTTTTTATTAAAAAAAAAAAAAAAAAACTTAAGACAAAAAGCAAAAGGCAAAAAATTATAGCCAAACCCACCTGTGTGTGCACAAGGTACATTTTTAGCTTATTAATCTTTACTTGAAAGTAGAATGTGTCCCTTGGAGTGTACACAAGGTAGATCAATTGATATTCCATAAATGGATAATACAATATTATGTATTAAGAGTTCAAAAGAATGAAATACAATATAATAGAAAATAATATGGACTATTATTATTTTTTTAAAAGAATATGTACTATTTTCTCTATTGTGTTTGGGGAGGAACTTTGTTTGAGAAAAAAAAAAAACATAGGATGTTTATAAAAGAAATATAAAAATTTATTTTTATAACTTTTACTTTTTATTTATCTTTTTTTAAGAAATAGAAATAAAATTAAGGACAAAATTTAGTTACAAAATTAGTTGTAGTCACAGGCTACAACTTTACTCAATATTTTTTTTATTGGAGGTAAATTTTGACAAATTCATCATTGAATTACATCTTCTTCTTACATCCTCCATGCTTGCAAAATTTTTAGAAAATTAAAGATCAATAGTTATGTCATCAATAAATTTTTTAAATTGTAAGTTTTGTAGTTTAAAATTATGCATAAAATAAAAGCTTATAGATCATATAGTAAATAATATCCAATTGACACAAAATTTGACATGTGTATTATGAGCGTAAAGAATGTGCAATTCAACGGTTATATTTTCAAAATATATAGTAATGTTTATTTTATTCAATAAAGTTGTAATCTTAGACTACAACCAATTTTGTAACTAAATTTTATCTTAAAATTAATATTTTTTCAATATTTCAAATATCCAAGTGTTATTCACTAGGGAACTTCCTCATCATTAGAAGGGAGGAAAAACTGAATAATTATAAGTTTTGCTTGCCATCTCAAAGTGCGTAATTAATATGCAATGTACTCAATGGCAGTGCCACATTGAAGACGGTAATTCAAATGATCCCCTTGACCTAAAGAAAAAGAAAAAACTATATATAATATTTTTAAAATTTTTTGCTTTGACCCCCTAAAATAAACTTTTGAACACTCTAACCTTAAACACTAATGAAAAAAAAAAAAAAAAGACTGAACAAGAAATTGAAAGATGCATAGCTATACGATTAGTGGAGGAAAAGAAGAAGATGAGGAAAGAATACACAATGAGGACCGAGGAGTGTAAAATAGTTGGAAATGAGTTTTGAAATTAGATGAGAAATGAAAATATTGAAACTAGATAAGTTAGATTAGAAATACACATGGGTGGGTGTGGGAATAGGAAATGTGAGTGGAGAAGATTATGCTCAGAAGATTCCTTACCAATATTGAACCCTAAGGGTCCGTTTGGGAGTTCATAAGGAAATGGAATGTGTTTAAGTAAGGGAAAGGAATGGAAAAGAATGGAATGAAATGGAATTAAGTAACCTTGATTGGATGTTTTAAAATAAAGGAATGGAAATGAATGAAAATGAATGGAATGTAAGTAATTTTGTTTGAGAGCAACATGAAGGGGGTGGAATGGAATCATTTTATGACAATATTACTATTAGACCCTTATTTTAAAATAAATGATTGAATATATAGGGGTATTTTAGGAGTTTTAGTAAAAAAATTATTAAATCTAATTCCATTCCCTTCCATTCCTCCCAATTTCGAGGGGAATGAAAATTTGAGATTTTAAGGGAATAGAGAGGAATGAGTATTCCCTCCTACCCATTCCATTCCCTCCCACTTAAACTCCCAAATAAGGGAATGGACCTTCCATTCCCTCCATTAAAACTCCCAAACAAGAGGAAGAAAGAATATTCTAAAAATATTCCTTTTATTCCATTCCATTTACTCCTCCCAAACGAAGCCTAAATGAATTGTAGGGGTATTAGGCCTAGTAGAATGTATCGGGCCAGGGGTGTGATGCCCCAATTTGATTGATTGTGTGATGTGTGTGGATATGTGATGAGTCCCACATCGGGTATTTACTGGGTAGATCTGGGCTTTAATAACAACTACAAGGAGCCTCAATTGTGACTAGTCCTTTTGAGGTATAGCGCAGATGTGACTAGCGTTTTTCCTTAGGTCGTTACATATGGTATCAGAGCTGACCCAGTAACCCCGTGTGGGCTCAGAGACACTACCCCACAAAGTGGGCCTTAACGAGGACGTTAGGGATTTAAGTGGGGGAGATTGTGATGCCCCAATTTGATTGATTGTGTGATATGTGTAGGTGTGTGATGAGTCCCACATTGAGTATTTACTGGGTAGATTTGGGCTTTAATAACAACTACAAGAAGCCTCAATTGTGACTAATCATTTTGAGATATAGCGCAGATGTGGCTAGCGCTTTTCCTTGAGTCGTTACAGGGGGCTCAGTCCGAGGACACCTCACAAGTCTGAGGATAGATAGACATGAGATAGAGGTCAGCACTAATAAATAAAGGAAGAGATTTAGGCGTTATGTTATAGGGAAGTATATAAAGGGAACAAGACAAAGGGAGGCTATGCAATATCTAAAGGAAAAGTTGCTACCACCACATTAAATGCTTTGCAGCTAATTCTCTGGCCGCATTAATGAAGAAGTGATACCTAAACAGTATTTTTCAGCCTTACAGCACACTGTAGCAATCAAGAACTGAACTTGTAATCAAACTTGAGAATCAATATATAAGAATTGATCTCCTCGGACTGTGCTAAGGACGATTTTCTTTAGATTAAACCAGTCTACTTACATTTTCTTGTCATTTGGATCCACTTTACTTGTTGTCTAACTCATTAAAGCTCAGTTTTCCAACCCCCTCTCTACAAATTCATTGTATTGGGCTTTTTGGGCCTAAGTTCATACATCATTTGGGCTGAGGACCCAAATCTGGTCCTTACATAAACCATACTTGAGTTTTTTTATAAATAAATTTTATTTTATCTGGAATTTTCTTAAAAACATTGTATAAGTCTATAATTAAGTTGTGGGTTCTAGTTAGCTCAACTGGTAAAGTCTCTGATGGTTGTATAAGAGATCTGGGGTTCAATCCCCGCCTACACCAAAAACTAATTGGTGTCTTAGTCTGATAATAAAGAGCTATCATTAGGAGCAAACGCCATAGGTTGAAACTCTCTCAAAAAAAAAAAAAAATCTATAATTAAGTCATTAAGTTTACTATTATTTAGCTTAATAAGAATAAATTGTAAATTTTTTTAAGAAAGGTAAGCAAATTTTGGTCTGGTTAATTTGCTTATAATTTGTTATTTATAAGTTAGATGTCAACCAGACAGTTACTCTTTATTTGTTACACTATACGAGGCAATGGTAGTGGGGCATGGACAATAGGAAGTGAAGAAAAAAATTATTTTTAATTGAATTGTTGAGTTGAATTCTTAGTAGTCTAATGCTATAGGCACAACAAAAATTCTTCTTAATAGTTAATGCTATATACAACAACAACAATAATAATAATAGTTAAAATAATTACAAAGATAAATAAGATGTTAAAGTTGACATTTAAAATAATTTTTTGAGGGCCACAACAACTGATTGTACCTTTGTCATTTTGATCTTCAGCTAGAATATGATATAATGGTATGATAATTAATTATTGGCACTTGAGTCCAAATCTAAACCCTATGTGAGTGGTGCCAAATCAAGTCACAATTACAGACTCCTCAAACTCATTATGAAAATTAACGAGCACGAACAAAGATTGAGTTTAGTACAATACTGATTCATCAAAAAGGAGAAATTGAGTTTAGTTTTTCTCAGTATATCTTGAAGGAGCCCTGTCAATCTTCGAGTAATTTAAGTCCTACTAGCCTCATCATACACTTCGTGCATGCAATGATCACTCTTTTTTAATTCATCCCAATATTCCGACCAGACAGACTGCAATACTATTGAAAAGCACAATGTTCAATTGATGAAGCAATAACAGAATCAAACCAAAAATATTTCAAGCAGGGGAACTAACATCTTCACTGGGAAAAATTCAAAATAATTCTCAACATAACAATTAACAAAAGAAACATGATTGGTTACCTATTGCTTATGAGAGGGGTTTTTTTTTTTTTTTAAAATAAAAAGATCGTAACTTTATTAAGATGAAGATAAACACATTACATCTTGAGCCAAAGCCGACTAAATCATAATTAGATTTTCCTCTATCTAAGCTACAAAACTAACTAAATTTCTAGTATATTAAGCTTAGATGTGTGTAGGATGATTTCCTTGCTTTCGAATATGAGAGACTTGCACTCTCCTAAAATCTTTTAGCTTAAACTGTATTTTCTCAACTATATTGCGAATAGTTATTGGTGGTTCACACGATTTATTTACAGCCTCAGCAACAATCAGAATCACACTCAAAGATAACTTCTTGAGCCCCCACATCACATGCAAAAAGAACCCCTTCCTCCAAAGCTTTTGCTTCAATCTCCAATGGCCCTAGTGGGTATGGCATATTTTTACTTAGCGCTACCTCGACTCTTCCAGCAAAATCACGGATTATGAGAGGTTCAAGTTAGAGAAAAGTCTTTTGATATTCTAACATGAACACCAATCTTCTTTTTGGCTCTTGATTAGCTTTGATATAGAACTCCTTATAACCAAAAATGCTTCTGGCAATTTGAACATTCATCATAAAAAAGAAAATTTTAAGAAAAGTAGGGTAAAACATCATTTCACTCTTAAGTTAACTCTTTCTCTAACTAGTCCAATGGTCAGAAAAAGGTGCTGACCTTGGATTTATATAGGACCAAAGGTATATTTTCATATGCTTCTTATGCAACATTGAGTTGTAATATGTTATTCATTAAGACATGGTATGTTGAAAATTTCATGGCTAGCAACTAATAACTTTGTTGTTCCTATTAACTCTCCATATTTGCAAAGATATCTTAAGATCACCTACTAAAATCAGCCTGAACTCGTAATCTTGCATGATTTATATTTCAATTGCACACCAAGGTCTCCTTCTTAAGCTTACGCAAGAGAAAAGCAATTACAATTATAAAATAAGGAAGAAAATTTGAAGTGCTCTCCAGCAACCAAATATTGACTATTCACACGCAGAAGGTTTTCAATCGAGTGCTCCACAATTTGCCGGGTTTTTTTTTTGTAACGAGAAACGAAGGAAATTAATTTTGAACCTAACAATTGAAAGCAAATCAGCCCTAAGAACACCAAATCATGAACCAGAAAATGTGATTTTCTTTTGCTATCTCATTTTCCTATTAATTTCTCTAAACTAAACAGGAAAACCAAAACCCTAAAACCAACACAAATACCCAATAAAAGAGAGAGAGAAAAAAAAAAGTAAAACCCTTAGCTGACTTAGCAATTTTAAATAGGCTAGAGTCTCTTAATGGAATTGTAGAAAAATGACATGATCTACCATAAAGACTATATAATTTCTCATGAGAAAGAAATCTTAGGACTTGTGGTGGACATTATTGATGATGGTAACATTGGTGGTGTTTAGTTTTAGATGGTTGGGTTTGCATGGTATATTGAAGATTTCTTTAATTTTTTTTAAGCTTAATTATGTCAGTACACTTGTCATCCATGTGGCATAAAAATAAAATTTTAATTTTGGTTATTAGCCACATTAACATTTTTCATCCATTACTTAACGGTATAGATTATTTTGACATAATACCAAAAAGTTAGGAATTAAACTAACACAAGTGAAACGTTAAAGACCAAATTGACTCATAATATAAAAGTTAGAAACCAAATACATAATTTACAATACAAATTTTTAAGGTTTGAATCTTGCATGCTCCAAAAACTAATTAATATCTTTATTGAAAATAAACAACAACCAATTTCTAAAGAAAATTTTCAATAAATTTTAAAATAATATGGAAAATATTAGTTATTGAAAATTAAAAAAAAAAAAATGATGTTAACTATGAGTCTAAACAATAATCAGTAAAAACCGGCTACATAGATCATTTGTGAAAATATTATAAAATAATTTATGGACGTATTGGATTACCAAGGCTTATAAAATTTGGGAAATTCATGATTTAATTTGTTGTTTTATCTTCTTTCTCGGCAAAACCTTTATTTTCTTACGTCTCTCTCTGTGTCTGGCGAAGAAGAAAATGGGGATCAGATTCATATTGATGGTAAACAAACAGGGACAAACCCGTCTTGCCCAATACTACGAGTACCTCACTCTCGAAGAACGTCGTGCTCTCGAAGGTGAAATCGTTCGCAAATGCCTTGCCCGTAACGAGCAACAGGTCTCGCTCTCTCTCTCTCTCTCTAACTATTTTTTTTTTTCTTAAGCCGAATTTGATTTAATGAAATTCTGCCACTTTGTTCTTTGCTTAAAATTGTTGGAAATTGATTAAGCCCCAGATCAATTTCCAGATCGTACTTTATTCTTGAGTAAAAGCCCTTTGATATAACTTCTATATTGGAAACCCAATTTCGTGTATATAATTATAAACTACTGCGTCGTTGTTATATTAAATTGATTGAAAAGTTACAAATGGTTCATTTGGATGAAAGTATTTGAAGATTAGGAATTGGGTCTCAATTTTTAGTTTTTAAGAAGTATGAAAGTGCAAATAATTATATATATATATATATATATATTTTAATGAAAATATATGGATGGACTTAAGGCTTGATTGGAATTCATGTTGGTGCAAAATTTTCAAAGCTCAAATCCATCATTCGCTGTTAAGATTTATGTCAATTAATTTATTTTAGAAAATTGTTCCAATTAAGGGAATTAGTGGGTCCATTGTAAGGATCTTAGCAATGACTGAGATCAAGGTAGAGTCACCTTAGATGGAATTTACAACCTCAGATTTTTAAGGATTTAGGGTTCCATTGACAAGCGAAATTGGTTCATGCCGTTTTGTTCTTGTATTTTACAATGTTAGTGTTTGCTAACAATGAGCTCTGCCTTAAATGGCACTTCCTTCATCCGCAAGAATTGGTGGAGGGTGAGGTTGTGGTTGCCATAAAAAAAAATTCATTGCTTGCTATGTGGTTGTTGAAAAAGGATTTTGGATTTCACTGATTTGGATGTGTTGTGGTGGGTTTTGTTAGACATGAATCATGCCTAGGGTTAGGTGAATAAAAACATCATTTTGTTGTCAACATATTGCTTGTTTGTATTGATTAGGGAATCTCTTTTTTTTTTTTTTTTTTTTTTTCCGAGTAAATTGAAGGTCTTTGTTGGAGTGTCATTTATGTATATTTATGTGATGGCAGACATTCATGTTGCTGTTGCTGATATGTTTTGTTTTATGGTAACAGTGTTCTTTTGTTGAGCATCGGAACTACAAAATTGTATACAGGCGCTATGCATCACTGTTTTTTCTGGTTGGAGTTGACAATGATGAGGTAAATTTTTCTGTAAAATCCATATGTTGAGCAGATGCTTGTGTTTCGAAACTTTTGTGGCCACATAGAGAAGAAAATGATATGAACCATGCTGATCTAAAGAAAACTATATTCTATACAGGAAATTTGTCTGTGTGTGCAATTTCAAAGTCATTTCTATGCAATGAGGGTATTATGAGGGTATTATGTAAATGTGTTGATTGGATTTGGCTTTCATAGTCTACATGAGAGAGAGAGAGAGTCCATTATTATGGCTAGGTTCTATAGAAGATGTGGATGACTTTTTTTTTATGACGACATGACGTGGAACCTCACCAAGGCAGGGCCCTTTGGACCCACCCCTGGGAGTAAACCATAGATACACAACCCCACTCACCAGAACCGTGTATCAAGTAATCTAGGGAAACTCCTAATGGGGATCGAACCTAGGATGCCCATCCCACGCCTCCAATCATTAGGCTGCACCCTGAATGGTGAAGATGTGGATATCTTATTGTAAAATGAGCCCACTTAAAAGAGCTTTTTAATGTGTTCAAAACTAAACTTTGAACTCCTTTAGATATGTTAGTAGAAAATTTTCTTATTACATACTTTGTCCTAAATGCCTTGTAGCATATCTTTCTCAATATTCATTTCCCTTTCTTGCTTTCATGTTGTAGAATGAACTTGCAATTTTGGAATTCATTCATCTCTTGGTTGAAACCATGGACCGTCATTTTGGCAATGTGGTAAGTCTGCATTCAGTTATGTTTTTAAATTATATCCTGGTCTATTTCCTATCTCCTGAATTCAACTTTCCTTGTTTTTCCTTTAAAGAAGTTGATTTGGTTTTTCCTGTTTCTTTTTACTTAAATTTACAGTGTGAGCTAGACATCATGTTCCATTTGGAGAAAGCACATTTTATGCTGGAGGAAATGGTCATGAATGGTTGTATCGTGGAGACAAGCAAGACTAACATCCTGCAACCAATACAGCTGATGGAAAAATCGTCATGAAAACTCTTTGTTTTAGGCACTAAAGAATTTCTTCAAGATTCTTCATGTTTTGCTTCTTACTCATTGCTGCCTGTTGTACAATATGCTCAAAATATTTTTAAAATGATTAATTTTCTTCATAAATGAAAATTTTAGTGTTTGGTTGTATTCTGTTGTTTTGATCACATGCTAGTTGATGGATCAATTTTGAAGGTCCTCTAAGCAATTTCTTACTCTTTAGAATTGGGTAAACTACGGACTTTGCAACAATTAATCAGAAAAAAGAAAAACAAATAATTCATTCTTCATGATTTTATGCTGTGTTGAAGAATCGTTGATTGGGGCTAGGGCTGAGTGTCAGTTGCCAATATGTCCCTGACACTAGATGATCTGGGGTTTGAAGACTCCAAGCATTTATAAAAGTTTTGAGACTTTTTAAATCTTAGACCCTATGTACAATGCCCTTCCGATGCACCTCTTTTTTTTCTGAGAAACGCCCTTTCAATTCACTGCAAAAGTGATTGATGAGTATAATTTGATTTTTGAGGTCGGTTTTTAGACTCTAGAATTAACGTTTAGCTTAAAATTCACTTACTGGTCTTCTTTGCTCACTCCATCACATTTGCAAAAAAAAGATGATAAGAGTGGAATTTTGAAAGCATAGGTGGGATGTTAAAAGGAGTATAGCGGTGTGGGCTTATCTTATCGAGTGTCGTCTCGCATGCAATAATGACGGATACTGTCAAGCTATATCAAGATTGAGCTTGGCTTTGTCCCTAAACTCCCATTACCTCCCCCAAAAAAAAACCCTCCCATTACCCCCCACCCCCTAGGAATTTGGAAAAAAAGGGTAAAGTTGAGCTAATATTGATGGATTCATCTGATCTTTTTAGTTTTCATGGAATTGGTTAAGACAATGCCTGAATGTTTGTAGATTGAATTGATATTAACATTTACAAAAAAATAAAAAATAAATATATATATAGCCTATTTATGTTACAACAAGAGGGGCCAAGCTTGAAAACACTCCAACTGGAAGCCTGCTCTCCTTCCCATTCTAGAAAAAAGATGATAATAGTGGAATTTTGAAAGCATAGGTGGGATGTTAAAAGGAGTATAGCGGTGTGGGCTTATCTTATAGGGTGTCGTCTCGCATGCAATAATGACGGATACTGTCAAGCTATATCAAGATTGAGTTTGGCTTTGTCCCTAAACTCCCATTACCTCCCCCCCCCCCCCCCCCCCCAAAAAAAAAACCCTCCCATTACCCCCCACCCCCCAGGAATTTGGAAAAAAAGGGTAAAGTTGAGCTAATATTGATGGATTCATCTGATCTTTTTAGTTTTCATGGAATTGGTTAAGACAATGCCTGAATGTTTGTGGATTGAATTGATATTAACATTTACAAAAAAATAAAAAATAAAAAATAAATATATATATATATATATATAGCCTATTTATGTTACAACAAGAGGGGCCAAGCTTGAAAACACTCCAACTGGAAGCCTGCTCTCCTTCCCTCACAACATTTCAACCTGAAACAGAAGTGGCAACTACACAGCCGCAGGCCTCCCACCCTTTCTAAGGTCACTTACAGCAGTGAGTGTACCATGGAAAAGGTTGGCATTGAAATCTTTTCTACTTTTTCTTCCCATGTTAATGTGGTTTTGAAGGGTTTGAACAACCAACTGGACAATAGCTCCCCCGCCTGAGCCTTCAATGTGATAGCCATCAATCACAGTCCAGTTTTCATAACAAACCACAGCATGTATTAGCTGCAATGGATCATGCTACGCCCTGCCACAATCAAGAAAAGCACAGTATTCAATAGATGAAACAATAACAAAGTCAAACCAAAAATATTTAAAGCAGAGGAACTAACATCTTCACTGGAAAAAATTCAAAATAGTTCTCATCATAACAATTAACACTAGAGACATGATAGGTTACCTGTTGATTATGAGAGGTTTAAGTTAGAGAAAACTCTTTTGATATTCTAACATAAACTCTGATCTTCTTTTTGGCTCTTGATTGACTTTGATACAGAACTCCTTATAACCAAAAATGCTTCTAACTAGTTGAACATTCATCATGAAAACTGAAAACACTATAGCAAAATAATTTTTAAATGTGTAAATAGTACCGTAGGACCCTTTTTTATTTTTTATTTTTCTGAATAAAGTGGTTGTGGGTCTCGTGAACAATGCACAATGTCTCCTGTATAGTGTAATCCGCATGCATGAACAGTGCAGGTTACTATTCATAAGCTAAATGCACTGTTCATGCGCTAAAAAAAAAAAAAAAAAAAAGGCTGAAACGCAGACGCAAAACGCACTGCGTTTCAGCTATCCAAACCGCACCGAAAAAGGAAATTAAAAAAAAAAAAAAAAAAAAAAAAAAGGGTACAACATCATTTCACTCTCTAGTTAACTCTTTCTCTAGAACTCACTAGTCCAATGGTCAGAAAAGGTGATGACCTTGGATTTATGTAAGTCTAAAGTTATATTTTTATATGCTTCTTATGCAACATTGAGTTGTAATATGTTATTCATTAAGACATGATATGCAGAAAATTTCAAGGCTAACAACTAATAACTTTATTGTTCCTATTAACTCTCCATATTTGCAAAGATATCCTAAGATCACCTGTCAAAATTAGCTAGAACTCTTAATCTTGCATGATTTATTTTGAAATTGCACACCAAGATTTCCTTCTTAAGCTTACGCAAGAGACAATTAGCTACAATTGTAAGATAAGGAAGAAAATTTGAGTGATACTCAAACCTCGTGCATGTATTCTGTAAAAGGTGTGAGGTTCATTGGCGATTACTTCATTTATCAAGAGTAGATTTTTGTTCCAAATTCATATATAAATCCAAGGGTTCACTAATATTTGTGAATTTTTACATAGAAAATTGATGTTTCAATAGAAATGAGAAATCCTAGATAAGGGAGAGAGAGAGAGAATAAATTGAACCATAAATGTCTCTGCTGAAAATATCAAAAGGTGACAATTAAACTACAAAACTCTTGGCACCATTAATAATTTCATAGGTACATTAGAATTAAACATGAGACAAAAATGATAGAAAAAATAAATATAAGAATTTTCAATAGTCTTAGACCTAGAAGAAAAACAAATCAATATGATATTCCACATTAAAAAGAAAATTCCAACTTGCAACATGCCTATTGTAAATGACATTCTAGTCATTCAAGTTAAAGGTAAGAGCAATTTGGACATTTTCGCCTCAAGAAGTTATTGTGGGACCCACCCACCCCATGTGAAAGGAGGGAGCAATGTTCCTGGAGTACCCAATAAATTTATCTTCACCTCTACCATGCCACTTAATTGAGAGAACTGCAATGTCAATACACTGTTTAGTATTAAAGACCATCCCCTATTCTCATTATCTATCAATAGCTCTCTGATTGGTTATTGAAAAATGAGGAAAAACTCAAAACTTTAATCATTTTCAATTTTTATTGTTGGCACAAAAACATTACATTTATTCCCTTGGCGACTAAACAGTTTGTTAGGGTTTCAACTAAAAAGTTCGATAGATTATTTATTCCTTTCCTGCTAACCCAACATCCATGTTCTGCGCTACATTGCACACGCATTTTAATATTAGCCTTCGAAATTGCTGTACAATTACCTACAATTACCAACATTAACTAAATGCTTTTTTTTCCAACTAAGAAAATTAGAGTTTTAGTTTTTTTTAACAAAAACTTAAAATACATAATAAATCAGTAAAATTTTATCTTTACTTGCAAAGTAGAAAACACTCCTTATCCTTGGTGTGTGCACAAGGTACATCTTTAGATCTTTACTTGAAAAGTAGAAGGTGCCCCCTTGGAGCATGCCTAAGATCAATTGATTTCCCGTTTCCTTTTCTTTTTCTTTTTTGCTCAGATTTCCCATGCGTTAATACTTTAATAGATTTCACAATATTATGTTGGGGTTCAATATTATGTTGGGGTTTGAGTCTTTGAGATTTCAAAAGAATAGAATATAATAGAAAAGAGAATTGAGTATTTTCTCAATTGTGTTTGGGAGGGGAATGAGAGGGGGGGAATATGATGTTTATAGATTTAATTAATATTATTCTTTTACATTCATTTTACATTTACATAATGGTTTATACAATATCCGTAATTGATGTGCTAATATATAAATTTTAAAAGGAAAAAAAATGATATCTACAATTTAAAACATGAAAAATAGATGTGAAAATAAAAAATGGATTTATAATGAGTGTGAGAGAGTCATTGTCCATTTCAAATATCCAAGAATTTTTTAAGGGGGGATTTGAATTCCTCATTATTGGAAGGAACGGGGAAAGTACAAGGACATACCATGTTTGAAAAGATAAAAAAATGAGTAATCTTGGGTTAAAAATTTTACTAGATAAATATTACAAATTGATATATCTTCAATCCGAAAATCATTCTAAACATTTTATTTAATATCTTGTTGACTGTGGTATCAAATTTATTTATTGTCAAGTTAATTTGTAAATTTTTTTTTAAAGAGCAAATGACAGGCATTTTCGCATTTACTCAAAAATAAATGAATAAATAAATATAAAATTGTAGCACTGGAGATTGTGAGCTTTCTTTAACAGAAATACCGAACATCCACAAGCAAAAGCAATGGCTGCTCCTTTGTCCCTCAACTACCTCAGACCACCCTTATCCTTAGACAATCCTCTTCCAAAAAACCTCACCATCATCACAGCCACTGCCACTGAGAACAAGAGCAACATCATCAACAACTCAACTCAGCCACACCCATGTCTAGTTTCACTAGAGAATTGCTCCAACATGAAGGAGCTCAAGCAAATCCATGCCCAAATGCTCAGAACCGGCCTTTTCTTCGACGCATACACCGCCAGCAGAATCGTTGCCTTTTGTGCTCTCCAACAATCAGGGAATCTCCATTATGCTCGTTTGGCCTTAACCCAGATCGCCAATCCCACAACCTTTACTTGTAATTCGATAATCCGAGGCCACACGAACAAGAACTTGCCACGTGAGGCTGCTCTTTTCTACCAAGAAATGATAACTCAAGGTCTTGTTGTCCCTGATAGATTCACATTTCCTTCGTTGTTCAAATCGTGTGTGGATTTGCGTGAAGGGAAACAGCTGCATTGTCATTCTACTAAGCTTGGTTTCGCTTCGGATACTTATATTCAGAACACGTTGATGAATATGTACTCGCATTGCGGGTGCTTGGTTTCGGCCCACAAGGTGTTTGACAAAATGGTTGATAAGTGTGTGGTATCTTGGGCGACCATGATTGGAGCTTACACGCAATGGGATCAACCGGATGAAGCTATTAAGCTATTTGATAGGATGGAAATTGAGGGTGCGAAAGCTAATGAGGTTACTTTGGTTAATGTTTTGACTGCGTGTGCTAGAGCGAGAGATTTGGGAACAGCGAGACGGGTGCATAAGTACATTGATGAGAATGATTTTGGGTTCCATGCGGTCCTTATTACGGCTCTTATGGATGCTTATTGCAAGTGTGGTTGTGTGCCACTTGCTAGGGATTTATTTGACAACATGCCAGAGAAGAATTTGGTTTGTTGGAACATTATGATCAATGGACATGTTGAGGATAGTGATTACGAGGAGGCATTGTTACTCTTTCGAGAGATGCAACTCAAGGGCATTAAGGGGGATAAGGTGACTATGGTAAGCTTATTGCTTGCTTGCAGCCATTTGGGTGCTCTTGAGCTTGGTAAATGGTTGCATGCCTATATTGGGAAGGAAAAAATTGAGGTCGATGTTGCCTTAGGAACAGCACTTGTGGACATGTATGCGAAGTGTGGGAGCATAGAAATTGCAATGAGAGTATTCCAAGAACTTCCTGAGAAAGATGTTATGACTTGGACGGCCTTGATTGTAGGTCTTGCAATGTGTGGCCAAGGGGAGAAGGCATTGAAGTATTTCCATGAGATGCAGATTGGAGGGGTGACACCAGATGCAATTACCTTTGTTGGGGTCTTGGTAGCTTGTAGTCATGCTGGATTAGTGGATGAAGGAATTTCACATTTTAACTTGATGTCTAAGACATTTGGCATTCAACCTAGTATTGAACACTATGGTTGTATGGTTGACCTATTAGGCCGAGCTGGCTGCATAGCTGAAGCGGAGGAGTTGATACAGAACATGCCAATGGCACCAGATCATTTCGTTTTGAGAGGGCTTCTGAGTGCCTGCAGAATCCATGGCAACCTTGAGGCTGCAGAAAGAGCAGCTCAACAGCTTCTAAAGTTGGATCCAAACCATGTAGGAACATATGTGCTTCTATCAAAAATATATAGCTCGTTAAGGAAGTGGGATGAAGCTGAAAAAGTTATGGAACTCATAGCTGAAAGAAACATAAAGAAGCCCCCAAGTTGCAGTTTGATTGAGGTTGATGGTGTTGTTCATGAATTTGTGAAGGGAGATTCGTCACATCCACAATCCTCAGAGATCTATGACATGTTAGAAGACATGATAAACCGATTAAAGAAAGCCGGTTATGTTCCTGACAAATCAGAAGTGTTGCTTGATGTGGAAGAGGAAGAAAAGGAGACTGCACTTAGCCTTCATAGTGAGAAGCTAGCCATTGCATTTGGGCTTGTAAGTACTGAACCTGGTACCCCAATTCGAGTTGTAAAAAACCTTCGTGTATGCAGTGATTGCCACACTTTAACCAAACTCATCTCCCGGGTTTACAATAGGGAAATAATAGTGCGGGATAGGATTCGGTTTCACCACTTTAAGGATGGAGTTTGTTCTTGTAGGGATTTTTGGTGAGGTAAGAATCATCCTATACTCTTTAGATATTTACCAATTTTTTTGCATTGTGTACCATATTCATATATCTCAGGTTTCTTTTTTTTCACTTTTGAATCCGTTGATCTTTTGTGCATTAGGTACTAGTACATTCACATAAGGGCAAAAATTAGGTACAATACTTAGATGTTATTCCTTAAGTTTTCCTCTTAAGATTCTACTATGTGGATTTTTTCTCATGGGATGAAAGTGGATTTTTTCTCAGGAGATGAAAGTGTATTTTTTTTAGTTAAGTAACCACATAATTGAATCTTAAGAGGACAATTTAAGAAACAACATCTAAGGTACTGTACCTAAGTTTTGTCCTTCACATAAATGTCTCTACGAGCTCAAGCACGTGTACTTGAAGTATTACTCAGTCATACAGTTGCTTATAGTGATGGAAAATCTAATGAACTTTGTCCCAATAGTAGGTTTACAACCCTAAGCATCTTCTAATGAAGGCATGGGTAATAAGAGGAACGTTCATACTCACTAGTGAAGCAGGTCTCTCTTGCACCTACAGAACTTAAATTGAGAAGAGATACAAAACCGTAAAGAGAGAAAGATATAACTAATCATTACTTGCTTGAATTAATAAAGCATAATATAGAAATAAATAAACTCTCCTCTATAATTTGAGGTTCCCTATATGTCTATCTGATTTTAGCATATAGCCTTACACAGAGAAAAAGAAATATTGTAGTAAATGAAGATGGTCCAAAGCAACATAGAGATAAGATTTGTGCGGTTAAAAGCCATCCACAAGAACAAAAGTTTATTGGTTTGGATTGCAAGTGTCAGATCAATTTGCAAAGAATCATGTAGTAGGCACACACAAACGATGAAAAGTTATTAATTCTGAGCAAATCCACATGACATCTCAGTCTCAATCAGAAGCAGTGCAGAGAGGTCCAGCCTCTATCCGAGGCCTTGTTTACAATTAAGAACCATGCCGACACCGAAGTCAAGAAGAAATTATAGAAAAGGCACACACACAAGGAAAGATTAGTCGTACAATGATCTGGGTTCCCATGCATTCCCAATAAGCTCAACCATTTAACATTTACAAATTATGATTTATCAGTAAGCCTTTCCTAAGAGCAATTTACCATTACCGACACAAAATTGAATTAGCTGCAGCTCAGTGCTGCATAGTAATATCCTATCCTTATCACAAAAGGCAACAAGGTAGTCAAAGGAGCCAACACCTTGTTTAGTTCGAGGCATAAGGCGACAAAAAAGTGATTAAAGTGAGAGGCCAAATTCTAAACATAGTTATCATACATATAGAACTTAAATCATATATACCTAATGTCTTGAAATATTATAATTGATGTCTTGAAATATTATAATTGAAGTATTTTTTAAATGTGTCACATGAAGAAATTAATCCATTAATTGATGTCAAAAATAGGCTTAATAATTAATTAGTAATAAATTAATTAATCTAACAATAAGTTTTAACTTTTACGACAAATTTTTATAAATTAATTAATCTAAAAATAGGTTTTATAACAAGCTTCTATAAACTAATTATCTAATAATATGTACTGTATTACGACAACCTTCTATTAATAATGGGGGGATATTTTTTTTTAAAAAAAAAAATTTGAGGCTCTCGCCTTAGCACCTTTTTCATGGCTTAAGGGGGTCATCTTGGCTCTAAAGGCAAGCACCTCGTCTTAGAGGTGCCTCCTAGCCTCACCCGGATGCCTAGGTGAGCACCGGCTCACCTTCGACTACCATGGAAGGCAAGCACTCAAAACTACTCCATTGTATTCTTAGAGACAATAAACAGTATTCATTATAACAAGCTACACATAACATCTGCTGTGTCTGAGAAAAATCCAATGTTCACCTTATAGAAAGCAGAACCAATCATAATTTCCACAACCAACAAGCTCACTCAGCTGCTTTGAGTACATGAGGTGCAAGGAAGTTCTTCAGTGCAGAAAGCCATAAAGAATTTCTTTCCACTAATGTTTAGCCGTTAACATCTGCATGGAAGTGAGTTGAAGGCCACTAGCCTACTAAATTACAGAGAGGCCTTAAAATCAGCCTTGAAATCACTAAGTGGGTGTATAATAATCACATTACCAAGTCCACTAGGATCCTTCACTTGTCTTTTTGATTGACAAAAGCTTTATTTAAAGAATTCCAAAAGATAGGAGGAGGGGGAGGGAGAGGGGGAGGGGAAGGGGGGGGGGGGGGGGGGGGGGGGTGTCGGTAAATCCCCTGAGAAAGCAAAAATACATGCAACAATTAGTATTACTCCCTAAAAGCAATACAAGAACAATATAGAATTGTAAAAGAACAAAAACACAATCATTTGGCAATGCCAAAACATTCCTAGGATCCTGGGAAAGTGCTAACAGAATTTAAATACTAAGGAAAATAATAGATATGATCTCATACAGAAAATTTCTTAAATCATTAATATTAGACATAAAACTTCAAACTCTTCACTTGGCCTCTTCATCAATGGGCCAAAAAAGATGAAAAATAGCCAACAAAATCTTTCATACAGAAGCAAGTTTACCAGGCATGCCCTTTCCTTGATTCTCATCTCCAAAATCATCACCATCATTCTCACTGTCAGTCTGCTTTGAAGCTATAGACTCACGCTGCAATGGAGCACTGCCAGCTCCAGTAACCGATTGCTGATAAAGAATTCCACCAGCAAGTGTAAAGAGGAGGCACAGCAAACCAAATGGGCTGGCATGCTTATCCCAAATAAACACATTGATGGCAACCGTGAGAAACTTATTCACAACACCAGTCACTGTAAAAGCTGTAGCAGAGATTGCCTTCCTTGCAGCAAACCCAAAGAAACTGATGGCCAATCCAAAAACACACGACAATGAAACTGCCAAGAATGGAACAAGATCAAACCAATCCCCAGAATTAGCTCCCAACGCAGCAAACACGTCGACATACTCTCCCGTAAGAAACCAAAACACGGGGGCCATCATCAACGACAACAAGTTATTATACAACACAAAACCCCAAGTGTTCAACCCAAGACTCGTCACCATATGTTTGATATAAACCATCTCAGTCGTGATTGTCACCAAATAAGCAAATGCCCATGAATACGCAGTCAAAGTAAAAGCTGAATCTGTTGCCACATACCCAACAGCTCCACCCAATATAATCACCAATGCCAAAAAAGTGAGCTTTGATGGGCATGGCTGTTTCCTAAACGTTGTATCCGCTAGAGCAACCAAAAGGGGTGTCAATGATCTAAACACTATAAATGTATCCACATTCGCGTGGCGAAGAAGATTCGTGTTGGTAAAGATTGCCAAATAGAAAACAATGGCAGCTGGTAAAAACTTCTTGGCAGTCTCAATTGTAAATGGATCATGGTGCAAAAACCCCAACTTCCCCAAAACCCAAACTCCTAGAGCAGAAGTTAGATACTGCAATGCAGTCAAAAGGCCTGGGTAATTGAATTTGGTTATGGCAAACTTATTTATCACAGCAAGCAAGCTAGAGCAAAGCGCGTACCCAACCACGAGACTGCTCGTGGCATAGTACTGCTTCGCAGAATCCAATCGAATCGAAGACATTATAAACTCTTAACTCTAATCCAATATATATTCAGCCAAATTAAGTGCTAAACCTAGTAGATCTTCAACAAATTTAAAGAGCTATAAACCGAGATTGCAAACTGAGAGAGGCATATGAATCAAAATTGAAAGGAAATGAAGCAGTTAAGGACTTCACAGCAAAATCTGAGACATGGGTATTCGAAATAAATACCAGAAAAACAAAAATCTATGAAATTTAGCTGATATTTCACTACCCTTTTGGATAAAGATCAGTAACAACAGAATTAAAGCATGAAAATGAAACCCATCAGAGAGATTTTGAGGTACACATCACCGAGACAAAGAGGAACACAGATCTTGAGCCCCCAAACAAAATGGAGATAAGATTGTGAATCGGAAACAACACCTTAATGCTCGAGACAGAGATCGAGAAATGGTTCCCCAGAAGAAAATATGGGTGCAGTGCGTTTGAGAGGGAGAAAATGAGAGACAACTGAGAAGGGTTTGGTAGTCCTATGAAGGGGTTTGGAAGAAAAACTAAGGCGTTGAATTGGTAGTACTAGGACGAAGGTGCGCCAGTTTTTCCAACAGCATTATATTTATGAGTATTTTTGTTTTCTTCACTTTTTTTTTTTTTTTTTTTTATAGGAGTTTTCTTCACTTTTTGATTGGGCCTAAAGTTTTTTTTTTTTTTTTTTTACTTTATTAAAGAACGACGTCGGTGGATTTTATCACATGCGAAACGACCTCGTTTGTGGTTGACACCTCCCCCAGTTCATGGTAAATTAATTTCCAAAACTGTCAAATAGTACACTATATATCGCTGGATGTGATGTGCACAGCATACCTGATACCAGAAAAAAAATAAAATAAGAAATCGTGGCAGCCTGATTTACGTTCTTTTTTTAGTTCGTGAAATGTTATTTGTTGGAAATTAAGGAAAAGAAAATTTTATAGAGTGGAAATTACAAATTACAATCCTAAAGTTTTGCGTGTTTAGATTTTATGCTTTAAAGTTTCAGAATTTAGAATTTACCCCCTGAAGTTTGAGGATGTTTGGATTTTACATCCTGACGTTTCAGAATTTGAATTTATCCCATAAATTTTAGGGGTGTTTGGATTTTATTCTCTAAAGTTTAGGGTATTCGGATTTTACATCCTAAAATTTCAGAATTTGGAGTGTAAAATCCAAGCACCCTCAAACTTTAAGAGATAAAATCCAAATTTTGAAATATTAGGATGTAAAAACCAAATACCCCTAACTTTAGAAGGTAAATTTCAAATTTTGAAATTTCAAGGTGTAAAATTCAAATACTTCCAAATTTTAGCGGTGTAATTTATAATTTACCCTTTTAAAAATATGTGTTATTTTTGTACATGATTGTTTAATAAGAGCTTCTCAAAAGTCTAAGTGAATAAAGGTTAAGGACCATTTACCATAAAAAAAAAAATGTTAAGGACAAAGTTTAGCTCTAAACAATCAACTTATGTTATCTTTATATTGGTGGTACGAGTCCAAGACTCCAAGCAAACCCTTTCCCTAAATTTAGAAATTAAGAAAACATATTTTCTAAAATAAAAAATACAAAGTAAAGTATTTTTCTCATATTTTACTCCATAAAAGATTTTGTCATATTCCCCGTCAAGCTAATCAAATGACTCAATGTACCTTCCGGAATCCCATCAAAAAACAAAAATAAATAAATAAATAAATGTACCTTCAGATATTTTAGGATGTTGAACTGTTTTTTTTTTTTTTTTTTGGAAAACGGATGTTGAACTGTTTATGAACAGAGAGTATTAATATCTTTTTCTCTTTTTATTTTAGAAGAAGAGAGACCATTAATATCTTGAATTCCTAATAATTAATGAAGAGGAGGGTTGGAATCTTGGTTGATCATTTTTTTTTCTTGTTTATATATATATATATATATATATATATATATATATATATATATATATATATATATATATATATATTTCTTTATGATGATTACTTAATATTATCAGGTCAAGACATTATTTAATTTTTGGAGTAGGCATTCAAACCAAAAATCTTTTGTTCGACGACAAGAGATTTTATTAGCTGAACTAACTAAAACTCACTTCTGTTTGTTATACTAATTCTTGTCAATTTACATGTCAATCAAAGTATCAAACCATACCTAATTTAAATTTTTTTTAAAAAAAAATCACCTTCTAGTACATGATTTTTTCAGAAAAAATAGTTTCTATGATGAAAATTTTTTTCCTTTTTTTTTGTTGCTATATATATATATATATATTGTGGGAGGGAGGAACCCAAGAAGTAAAGACTCGTCATATGAAAACATCCCAAGGAGACAGTTAGGACTCATTGTTCATCAAATTGGGCCCAATCCAGACAGATAACCAAATGCCAAAGACCGAATGGAGTATTCCGTCTGAGGAGACCGAGGAGCAAGGTTCCCTTGGGAAACCAGGGTCCAACCCAAGAACCACCAGAGTGTAGGCTGAGCAAGGAAGTGATAAGAGGTAGATGAAGGCAGGAGGAAGCTTCTAGGAGAAGCATTCATCACCTCCACATTCAATGTTCTCTGCCAACCCATCCTGCTGCATTAAATGTCGAATGGCCCCTGAACAGTGCCTCCACAGCTTGCTCAACTTACTCTACCACCACCAGCAAGGCAGTGATGGAACAAGTATCTAATACCAGAATTAAGAGTCGTCTAGTTGGAGGGCTAGGATGAAAACCCCCTACTATATAAAGGGAGGCAAATCCCCACGGTGGTGGGGAGGTTTTTCGGCAAGAAAGATCTAAGAAAAGAGAGAGGAAGAGTGATTATTGTAAAGCTGTGTAAGAACTTGGGCTCCTCAGACTGACCGAGGAAGACCTTCAAATAACAAATTATACTTTCCTAGACTTAATCTTTATCCTCATTCATTATTTTTATGTCTTATTTCCTTGTCATTGCCAAATCGACTCACATAGGCTTGGAACATTGACCTTGACCACCCGCCTCTTCAAATTAATTGCATTGGGCCTTCTAACCAAGCCGATCTAATCTTAATTTGAGCTGAGTCTAAGGTTCTAAACCACATACATATATACACACACACACACACACCTAGAGACTTTGGGCCTTGGCAAAATATTGGGGTGGAATAAATCATATATTTTTTGTCCTAAAATAGATTAATGAAATTGAATATATTTAACATTTCAAAGAAACACAATTTTTACTTGTTTATTATTTTATTTTATTTTTCTAAATTAATGTTCTTAATCACAAGTTTTTTGTTGTCATTTTTCAATCGTTTACTTGATCGAGACTCAAAATGTTAAGCTATTATAATGCTTAAGGAAATAACTAAACATTATACATTTTAATATCACAAATGAAACTAAAAAAAGAATAATGGTGATTTCTTTTGTACATATCTATAGCAAACTAGGCAACTTGTGTATAGCCAATAAAATTATAAAGATGATAAGTGTGGTTCAAGTGATAATCTAGTACTAGTAGAATTCTTTGTAATGTCTCATCTCTATAGTTCAAACTCCACCTTTTCCCTCCCCTCCTTCATTATATAGAAATCAAAAAATTTTATAAAGATGATAAGTTCTCATAGAAACTTTTATAAATAAATTATATATATATATATATATATCACTTACTCAAATGTATATATGTGTGTGTGCATGTTTATAAATGTATGCATGTGTTTGTATGTATGAATGTGTTTTCAATTTTTCTTCAATATCATAATTCAACCCTTTAAAAGGTTTAAAATATCTATTTTTTTTTAATAATAATAATTTGTAGAAGTGACTTTTTTAATTCATCAAAAAAATATCTATTTTTTATAATAAAAATTTGTAGAAGTGACATTTATAAAGGTGAAAATAATAGTCCCAAAATATATTTTCATTTTTGGAAGTTAGGTATCTATTACAAAATTATGGGATCATATCACTTGTAATTTATTAAAGTGCAATTCTTACAATGTGAACTAATTAGTCCTCCTTTTCAAAAATAATAATAATAATAATAATAATTAGTCCAATTAGAGTGTGCTAGATTAAAATAAAAAACACAAAAAACAAAACAATCTTAGCTTCCACCTCACTCATTGCTAACAAAACATAGAAAAAGTCTCTCTCAAAATAGTTAACCTTTTTCCCCTCCTTTTCCCTTTTTTTTTTTTTTTTTTTCTCTTCTTCAAAACATATACCAAATTTCTTGAAATTCACAATTGAACAACACCCGAGTCTCAATCTTGTTCAAGCACAAAGTTGTCCCTACCATCGCACCATGTCATCTCTCTCTCTCTCTCTCTCTCTCAGGGGCAGAGCCAGAAATTTTTGTTTGGGGAGGCCAAGTTACAACGCTAATATATTTATCAAGACAACCCCACACACACATATGTACAAATGTTTTATTATTATTATTATTATTATTATTATTATTATTATATACACACATTTTTTTATTTGATAAGTTATATATATACACAAAAAAAAAAAAAAAAAACTTAGTATTTTCAATCACAATTATGTTTGATAGCAATCTTTCTTAGAATAAAATTCATTTTTAACATTTTTATAGTGAAATTCTTAAAAAGTTTCATTTTTTATACAAATTATCAAATTTTATACTAAAGTAAGTAATAATCTTTTAATTGAACTAATAAAATTTTCAAAAACATAAATGATCTAAAACTTGGAGGAAGAAGTTAAGCTCCAGAGATTTTTGAAACTATTTTGCTCTAACCCATTATATGACAACTAAAGAGACATTTCATGTGTAATTTTAGTGACAATATTTTTTAATGAGTCAATAACTTGTTAATTACCACATGAAAGGTTGAAAAAGATATAGATTCAAACATGTTTGGTGCCAAACTTTATCAAATATTTAACAGATATAAGATCACATTTTACAATAAAAAATAGAATTGCGAAAAATAATGTTATGTCTCTATAACTATTAAACCAATTTTTTTTTTTAAGAGCATCATTGGACTAAATAAAATATTTGGGGGGGGGGGGGGGGGGCAACTCTTATTTTTGTAGACTAAATTTTGAAAACATTAAAATAATTATATATATATTTTAAAAATTCAAAATTTTGGGGGGGCCAACCTTACACATAGCTACGCCCCTGCTCTCTCTCTCTCTCTCTCTCTCTCTCTCTCTCTCTCTCTCTCTCTCTCTCTCTCTCTCTCTCTCTCATGTGTATATAGCAACATAGACAAGAGAGTTCCCTACTTTACTAATTTTGGATTTGTTTGGAAGCTAAGCTAAACTTTTTATTGACTTAGTGCATTCTAATTGAACTAGCTATCACATTGAAGGAATTGTACTTTGTAGGTGATATGATCCCAAATCACCTTCATAAGGCAACTTGGATCTTTTCAAATCAAGCACACGTCTTACTTAATTCATGAATTTGAAAGTCTATAAATTCGAACTCAATAATATGCTCAATACAACAATAATAATGAAGACTAAATCCCAAAATTTTTGGAATCGGTTATAAATCCTTAACAAAGTAAGGGCGGCCATATATATTATAACATTTTATCCTATCCAAAATTATAATATATCATTTCCTAAATTTTATTTTACTTTTACTTTATCTACTAGTGTTATTTCAAGTCATTATCTACATATTTTTCATTAAGACTTAAATTTAATTACTCTTCCTCGTTGATATATCAGTTGTCTTCATTTGCACAATCTCAAACTGCTTATCCTCTCTCTCTCTCTCTCATCTTTATTTTTTTTACTTCTATGTTTAATAACTAATGTCTTCATTTTTTTATATGAATGCATTCATGATGCAAAAAAAAAAAAAAATCACAGCTTTTAAGCACCTGCATTTTGAATTTAACTTTTTGAACAACTCCATTGGATTGGAAGATAATAAGAAATTGGACAAAACAAATTTACTAGCATTAAAGAAGCTTCATCTTGGTTTTTTAAAGTAATTTGACTGATTTCTAGAGAAATATCAATGTTCAAATCCTCCTCCCGAATTATAAAATAAATAAATAATTCTTTTAGTTATATAGAAATATCTTTTATTTAATACATTTTATTTTTTTGAGAAGAATTTAAATAGGACTTTAGTGGTAAGTATTTGATTTTCTCGGTTGTATAAGATTTGTTCTCTGGAGTCAGGATTCATAAAAGCCGCCCCCCCCCCCCCCAAAAAAAAAAAACACACACACACACAAAAAAGAAAAAGAAAAAGGTACTAAAATCAACCAACAAAAAACATCATACATTGGATTCCACTGCCAAGTGCCAACCTTGCCGTGAGAACGTGAAAATTTTGAATGTCAGACCAATAAAAGTAGTAATTAATTTCTGACAGAGGTTGGATACATGTGACAATGATTTTTATCTTTATTTTATAATTTGGTCTTTGTGATAGTTATTGTGTGACATTGTGGTACAACATTTGAACCCCACCCCATGTGATGGGATGCACGTTTCTGAGGCTAGCTCCAACCATGGGTCTCTCTAACTCCCCCAAATTATAGTCTATTAGCCCAATTATTTTGTTCCCCAGGCCCTATGACCCTCTTTGGCCCAAATTCAGACCACTTCTAGTAGTTTCCCTTTTCTCATATTTTTTTTCCCTTTTATTTTTCATAGCTATTTACATTTGGTGGTTTGATAATTGATCCCCATAGTCTTCGTTTATTTATTTATGGGCATCATATTTACCACCCAAAATATCGACACTCCATTTTAAAAAAAATGGAAGATGTATTCCCTAAATAAATTAAAAACACATAGATTAGCACAACACAAATGGTAATATAACTATGTAATACACATGACATATGCAACATTAGCCATTTATGTTGAAAAATAAAAATTGTTTTTATTATATTCAATTAGAAAACTTTTTAAAAAATTAGGATCAAGTTACACCTAGTATAACTGTTCCATTTAAAAAAAATTGAAGATGTATTCCCTAAATAAATTAAAAACACATAGATTAGCACAACACAAATGGTAATATAACTATGTAATACACATGACATATGCAACATTAGCCATTTATGTTGAAAAATAAAAATTATTTTTATTATATTTAATTAGAAAACTTTTAAAAAAATTAGGATCAAGTTACACCTAGTATAATTGTAAGCAAAGTTACATCATCACATATTAACTTTCTTAATTTTAGTTAAAATAGTATATAAGAGAGAGGGAATGAAGTTCTAATACAAAGACACTCCACAAACTCCACAAAAAAGTTATGGTAACATGACATACGTCATGCATACTAAAATATCATGTCACCACTTATATTAAGGGTAAATTAAGTATTTTTCTTCTTTAGGGAGTGCATTTAAAAAAAAAAGGTTAAATTAAGCATCAATCATGCAAATTGATAGTTTAAGGAGGCATTACAACATGAATAATAGTTTAGGGTGATTAGTATAATTTTAAAAAATGATATCATTATAAAGCAGTATTTATGAGTTTGAACCTTTGACTAATAAAAGATAGGGCGAAGCTTTTGCCTAGTGCTCCAATGCACTAGGACACAATGCGAACAAAAGACCAGATTTGAACATGTGTTTGAATTGTGTCAAGTCTACTGAACTAGAGCATTGGATCTGGTATTATAAAACCTGGTACTTAGTAACAACATTATTGGCTAGTTACTTCGCTTACTCAAGCAACAATATGACACCACAAATTTTTTTTTTTAAAAAAATTTGAGATAATAGATTATGATTAAGAAAACAACACTTTCATATGGGACTACTATTAACATCACTTTTTATATATAAATCACAATATGCTACCTTAATAATTATGAAAAAAAAATCATGGAATTTGTTGTATCCATGCACATACACTTTTTATAAGCTACTCCAAAGTTTAATGCTGTTCAATTCATTAAAAGAAAAGAATAAAAGAAAAAAAAATTTTAATATTGCTCCAAAGGGCTTTTCATGGCAGTAGTGTCCTACACTCCTACTACAACTAGCCCATTGTGTCTTTCACAAACTGTATGAGCTTAAAATTTTGAAATTACATTGAGCTCACATAGTCAATGCTCTTCCAACACAACAACGTTGGGTTATTCCAGTTTATTTCCCGCCATTTCCTTTCAAAGCCACACTTTTTCTCAACCATCTCTAGCAGCCTCAGGCTGAGCAAGACATCATGCATTCAATACCTGAAGAGCTGCGAATCCATGACCCATCTCAAACAAATCCAGACCCAGATCTTCCGGGTCGGGCTCCACCAAAACCACGACACCCTTAACAAGCTAATGGTCTTTTGCACAGACCCATATCTTGGGAACTTGCACTACGCTGAGAAAATCTTCAGTTATATCCAAAACCCGAGCTTGTTCATATACAACGTGTTGATCAAAGCATTTGCAAAGAAGGGTAGCTTTAGAAAAGCTATTTGGGTCTTCGGGCAATTGAGAAATCATGGTCTTTGGCCCGATAATTTTACGTACCCATATGTTTTCAAGGCGATTGGGTGCTTAGGTGAGGCTTGGGAGGGTGCTAAGGTTCACGGGTTTGTGTTGAAGACTGGGCTTGAGTTTGATACCTATGTTTGTAACTCGCTTATGGACATGTATGCTGAACTGGGCAAGGTTGAGAATTTCAAGAAGCTGTTCGATGAAATGCCTGAGAGAGACAGGGTGTCTTGGAACGTTATGATTTCTGGCTATGTTAGGCGCAGGAGGTTTGAGGATGCTGTGAATGTTTACCAGCAAATGCGAAGGGAGAGCAGTGAGAAGCCTGATGAAGCCACAGTTGTAAGCACTCTGTCAGCTTGTACAGCATTGAAAAATTTGGAGCTTGGTAAGAAAATTCACGGTTATGTTGCAAATGAGCTTGGATTTACTATTGTCATTGGGAATGCTTTGTTAGACATGTATGCTAAGTGTGGCTGTTCAAGTGTAGCCCGGCAAATTTTTGATGAGATGCATACAAAGAATGTGATTTGTTGGACCAGTATGGTGTCTGGGTATGTGAACTGTGGTCAGCTGGATGAAGCTAGAGAGTTGTTTGAAAAGAGTCCCACTCGGGATATAGTTCTTTGGACAGCTATGATCAATGGGTATGTGCAATTTAACCGTTTTGATGAGGCAGTGGCTCTATTTCGAGAGATGCAAATTAGAAGGGTTAAACCAGATAAATTCACTGTGGTTGCTCTCCTCACAGGTTGTGCTCAGTTGGGAGCTCTAGAGCAAGGAAAATGGATTCATGGATACATAGATGAGAATAGAATTTCGGTGGATACAGTTGTTGGCACTGCTCTTATAGAAATGTATGCAAAATGTGGGTGTGTGGAGAAGTCTTTGGAAATTTTCTATGAGTTAAAGGAAAAAGATACAGCCTCTTGGACTTCGATCATTTGTGCGCTTGCCATGAATGGTAAGACAAGCAAAGCACCTGAGTTGTTCTTAGAGATGAAACAAGCTGGGGTCTCACCTGATGATATCACATTTATTGGTGTTTTAAGCGCTTGTGGTCATGGAGGTTTGGTTGAGGAAGGCCGCCACTTTTTTAATTCTATGACAAAGCAGTATAAGATTGAGCCGAAACTAGAACACTATGGGTGTCTGATTGACCTTCTTGGTCGAGCTGGAAAGTTGGACGAAGCAGAGAAATTGATAGAAGAAGTCCCTAATGAAAATAATGAGATTATAGTTCCACTTTACGGTTCTTTGCTTAGTGCTTGCAGAATCCATGGCAATGTTGAGATGGGTGAACGGGTGGCTGAGCGGCTGGTGAAAATTGAGTCAAGTGATTCCAGTATTCATACACTCCTTGCCAATATTTATGCTTCTGCTGACAGATGGGAAGATGTAACAAAAGTGAGAAGGAAAATGAAAGATCTTGGAGTCAAAAAGGTGCCTGGATGTAGTTCAATTGAGGTTAATGGGATTGTCCATGAGTTTGTTGTTGGAGATCCATCTCATTCAGAAATGAGAGAAATATATTCTATGTTAGATAGAATGGCAAGACCTTTGTTGGATTCAGAAGAGAGTGAGATTGAAAGAGAAATCCTGGTTCCAGTTTGTTGGTGAGGAACAAAGCTGCATTTTCATAATTTTGGAAGCCACAGTGGAACTATGAAAAAAAAGTTTAAGACAATTTGCAGTTTGCTCAACAATAAACATTATTTAATGGAAATTCTAAAGGAGTGGTACAGGTGCTTAGTCTTAACAACTTGTCAGGACTCGTGACCAGAGTCTGTCATTATTCATATGGATATAAAAAGAATCCATTTATGTTAATAATTACATCTAGACATCAAGAGGAAAGGTTCTGACAAGACACTAGCGTATTCATTATAGAAACCCTGCTCTACTTACCAGATTTTTGGTCATGTTGGCTTTGGGTCTATGCATATTGATGTCAATAGTTCATCAAATTTTGTTTACTTAAACTACTACAGGGGTGAGAAATTTTTCTGTAGTTTTATTGAAGAAAAGTGTGGGTTTATGGGTGTAAATGTTGTATTTCATACTACAATATTATCTCTTCTACAATTTTGTTTGCAGAATAACTTCAATATCTAATCAAAAAAGTGTGATTGGATCAGATATTTTGGTTCCCATGTATAGAGAATTTGTTTTTCAAATTGCTTGCTCTCCTCCAATATTTTAAGCATAATACAAAACCAAAATACTGCAATGTTCTCCATAAAAACCATCCTCGGTGCATTAATGGTTGAACCATTAATGGATATGTGATTTTGATTCCAGCAAATGATATAATAATGATTTGATTATTGTGCAGTATGGACTATTTGGTGTGCAGTTTGACAGTCTTTGTGCTTATGCATAAATGGTGCTGGATTTTAGCAGGAGCATCTTCGCCACTTGCAGGATGTCCTACAATGCAAAGACTAACAGAGTCTACGCATTGAGAGTAGAGGGAGAGAAACATGGCAATTTTTCATGTTGTAAAGGATGGGAAATTATTTTTTTAGTAGGATGAGGCGTAAAGAAGAGAGGGAAATGGAATGGTGCTGCTTTCATCTGTAAAAATCAGGAAGGAAGAAGGTTTATGATGGGCTGTTTTAGTGGGACTGTAAAGCTGAAACAGGAAGCTATATGAATAGCGATTAGAGAGGCATTGCTGGCTGCTTAGGATAAGGAATTCCCAGAAATAATTTTGGTAGCAGAAAAGGAATTAGTTAATCTTGTGCAGGGGTAGAAGCAAGCAGATTGGAGACTGAGAAGTATATCACTATTTTGCAGGATATGGAAGCATTGTGTAGCTTTACCAATGTCTGGTTCAAGCACTTTGGAAGAAGAATAGTTCAGGAGGTGGACCAGCTGGCTATGGTAGTTGTAAATTTGACTTGGGACTGTATGTAGCTTATTGGATTAGAGTGGATATAGTAGTATTTGTAGTAGGGTGTTGATTTAGTTGTATCTTAGTTTTGATCTATTTGAAGTTTGTTGTATTGCTGGTGTAAATCCTTGTTAATTAGCTGTGATGTTGTCATGCTTGGTTATAAGCTGCGAAAAAATATTATTTATTTCCCGCACTATAAATTAAACAAAACTCTAATCAAGCAATCCATGATATGTTGATATATAATACTTATATAATAATGACCATCTATCATTAGCATGATTAACCTGAAAAACATTAAGTCACTTGCATGGCCATCATTAGCATTAAGAGAGTTAGTAAGCCCACTAATACATAGCTTGAAATTTTATCATAACCGCCAAAACTTTGGGGTATCTAATTACCTAGAACCCCATAAGTAGTACCACTAGCAGCAAATGGCTATTCATGCAGCTGGAGCATAGTTATAACCATCATCATCATCATCACCCTCCATGGATGCTGCTGGAGCATAGTCATAATCTCCGTCGTCGTCATCATCATCATCATCATCGCCATCACGTTCAATGTAGGCTGCTGGGGCATAATCATAACCATCATCACCATCATGATCATCTCCATCTGCATGCTTCTTGCACCATGAGGCAGTAATGGCCTTGGAAATGAACAACATTTTCTTGCTTTTGTGATAAAGATAGACAAAGACAATGAGAATGGCTTTAAGTGTCTTTCACAAGCTTTAAAGAGTCAAGATAGAGTGATGGAAATAGAAATAAATGTGTGCATATTATGGGGTTGAGAAGTGGTGCTTATATAGTGGGAAGAGAAGGTATTAAACTTGTTTTTGGCACAAGCCATCCATGTGGGAAGTGTGGAGTAATGCTTGAAGTGTGTGCATGACCCTATGCTAGTGACAGGTGGTGCTGTCTAGAATAGACACTTTGGAAACCCAGCTGACAGTTCAGCAAACACGTAGGACTACTAGGAGCTAAGCTAGCAACCATAAGAGAGAGAACATATTATGTATGTGGTAGAGCATATCTATTATCTTTGGACTTCGATGCATGGTTAATTTGGTCACATGAAAATGAGCATTTTTTTTGGCACGTCGGTGGGATTAAGGGTCTGTTTGGATATCGCTTATTGCTAAAAATTGAAAATTGAAAATTGAAAACTGAAAACACTATAGCAAAATAATTTTTAAATGTGTGAATAGTGCCGTAGGATTCAGGTTAGAAGTTATATTTGCTGAAAGAAATACTTGTGGGTCCCGTGAACAGTGCATGGGACCCACCAAAGAAACACAAAGACGGATAGCACGCGTTGCTATCCAAACCCACTCTAAAAGAAAATTGTAAAGTAGAAGATTTGGCTTTTCTTTTTGGATATGATAACGGTAGCTACTAGTATTTAAGAATCAAAGATATTACATCATTATCAATTAGGGAGAAAATGTGAATAGTAAGAAACCCTCCTCCAACCAAACTCTAATATTGTGGACTAGTCTATGATATTGGCATAGATTTTTTTTTATAGAGAATTTTAACCTATGACGTTCGCTCCTGATGATAGTTTTTTATCATTAGATCAAGACACCAATCAGTTTTTGGTGTAGGCGGGGATTGAACCTCAGATCTCTAATTCAGCTATCAAAAACTTTACCAGTTGAGCTAATTAGAACCCATGATATTAGCATTGGTGATACTTGATAAGGTTGCATAAATTTTGATTCATCGGATTATAAGGCTTTTTAGTTTTTACGTACAATTGCCAAAGAGTCACTTGAATGTATTATATATAAATATATATATATATATATATATATATATATATATATATTTTTTTTTTTTTTTTCCCTTTGTCCAGAGCAAATTTCATTTCCTCAAAGGCGGCCAAAGTTTGGTTTCATTAGCGAACGTCCCATAATGGATGGAAAAGTTGGGATTCTTTATCGTTCTAGAAGATGTCTTGGTAACCAACAGGGGTAGAGCACATAAATGGTGCTATTAAAGGATATGCAGCGTCACAAGATTCTTGTGTCTCCGTGGTAGGCCATGGCATTAATTACCTTATTGGCTAACTCAAGACTTGAATAACTTTAGCGCTTGTTTTAATTTAGTCAAAATATATTTCAGCTTTTCCCATTAAAATATATATATATATATATATATGTATATATATTTCAGCTTTTGGAGTTAGGTATTCGATTAGGTCAAACTATGGCATAATATGGTTGGTTTCTTTGTCCCGCTAAAGTAAGTCCAAACCTATTTGTCCATTCAAATCTATCTACTCTAATTGAATCCAAACTCACCTAATTATTAGTTGGGTTAAATGAACATCAACCCAATTAGACCTAGTGATTATTGGGTTTTAACTAAAAACTCATTTAACCCAAAAACAATACACCTAAATTCAACCCAACCCTTCCCATAAATAAAATAAAATAAAAATAAAAAGAACTCACACAGGAGGACTTGCCGGAATTTTGCCGAAGAATTTTTGTTCGAGACGTTTTAGGTTTCAGGAGGGTTTTCATTTTCTCTCATTTTCTCGGCCTCCAATCACATTTTAGTCGGAAACCCAACAACTCACACGGGCCAATTCTGAGTTTGCTCACCGGGTTAACCAGAGTGATTCAAATTGAGCTCTATAACAACTCGTTGTCCTACGAGTTGCCCGCCGAAATGTCTAACTTGACAACATTGCAACTGCTCGATGCGTCGATGAACCAGTTGACTGGGATGATTCCGGACGAGTTGTGTGGGTTACAACTCGAAAGTCTCAACCTTTACAAGAACCGATTCAAGGGAAGCTTACCTGAGAGCATTGCCAATTCGCTGAAGTTGTACGAGCTCAGAATTTTCAAAAACGAGCTTACCGGTGAGTTACCACAAAATCTCGGTGCGAAATCGCCGTTAAAATGGATTGACACCTCGAACAACAAATTCTCTAGCGAAATTCTGGCGAGTTTGTGTCAAATGGGAAAACTGGATAATTTTGACTTTATTGGTCATTTTCACTTTAGTGGCATTTTGGTAATTTTGATAATTGGGTAATTTGGTGAGTTGGGGTTTACCCATAATAATTGGGTTGAGTTAGATTTGGGTTAGAAGCAATTAATTAAATGGGTTTTAATGGGTAAATGAGTTTTATATATCCAACCCAATTATATCCACCCCAAACCCACCATTTGACACCCCTACTCTAAAGTGTAAACACACCTTTTTAACTAATTCCGGGAGCTAGTCGATCACCATTATTTTCTCTCTTGGTGCAAAATAACCCTATGTTGGCTACTTAGCATTCTTAATTCACAATCTATTCATTTTCTAATTGGATATATTCTCCGGATTAATTTAATGCAAAATAGTCCATGATCCTTGAATCAATTGACACCTCTTTACGTTTTCAACAAAGAAATTTAGAATTAATTAGTTGATAGCATATTAGATTTTGGAGGTATTCAAAATTTGACCACACTCTCTCCAAACTCAATGTAGTGGAGGAAAAAAAAGGTAAAATAAACATATGAACAAAATTTGTATTTCACATTTTTTTTTTTTTTGAAAGCTTGTATTTCACATTATAACCCATGGGTTTCAGAAAATTAAAATTACATGCTGTTTCGGAGTGAGTTTCAACTCAATTCAAGCTCGAACTTCAACAATTGTGTTGTCATTGCCTCAAAGTCGTTATTTTTGACACTATGAAAGGATTAATCTAGGTGTTCCATATACAATAAAATTAATAGTAGTGTGTGAAATGTTGTTGATGTACTTTGTGCATGGCTTGGATGCATTTCCTGCATCAATATTTAAACTCAATAACATTCTCAATTTAACATGATCTCTCCTTATTAACGTGAAAATCATCATTTTGATACCAAAACACTAAGATCTTGTTAAATTCTTTTTATTGTCATCGATGTATAACTTTTTAGAGCATCACATAATGGTAAATGATTGGCTAATAACTACAGACAAATTAATGTCAATTTGAGGTGATCATTATTGATGAATACCGTTCATTATTTTCTTATAAAATAAGATTGAGATTCGAATATCAATCATGCTAATTATCCTGGGCCCAGACGTTAAAGTTGATGTGCAAAGTGACAGTTAACATATAATTAGCAATGCTATTCCATCTTCGTTATAGTAAAATTTTTGGAAAATCTTTTTTCTTTTTCGCTGGTTTGCAATTTGTCTCTACCATGAAGTAAAATTACCCTGTGAAACTTAATTATCTAGCTATCTAATTGAATAGGTTTTGATACATCATATGAGAGAGATGGAATAGTTTCAGTACTCCTTTATTTTTTAAGGAAATTAGTGATATTTGCAACCCCAAAGCTGCTAAATACTAAATCAAGCAACTTTATTGAGAACCAAATAAACTAAATGAGGCCATAAATTGGGTTTTAAAAAGCCTAACTAGGGAAAATTAATAACATAATATTAGTACATATATACTTTTTAAAAAACGAATAAATGAATTAAGAGTTCGATTAAGCAGCAGATGCAGATGACAGTATAACATCTGTATTGCATTGGATTTGAAATACATTATAAGGAATGGTATGTGAAAGTTCAAAAACGTGTAAAAACACCTTTGAACGTTTAGACCCCCAACGTACAACTTAACCAATTCAAGCAATATGTCAAACAACAAGTGTGCGGAAACTTAACATATGCTATAATATGAAATTGGTTAAAAACTATCTAAGCCATAACAAAATAAAATCCACAGCAGATAATAAAAGGCAAAGATAGAGAGGAAGGAAGATGCAAACACAAAAACAACACGCGATGTGTTATCGAAGAGGAAACCGAAGCCCTCGGCGTAAAACCTCTCCGCCGCCCTCCAAGCGGTCAATAATCCACTAGAAAATGTAGTTGGGATACAAGGACAGCAATAGACCCTCCAAGCCTAATCTACCCAGTGCACCTAAGCACTCCAAGCTTCTTGCTCCAACGAGGTTGCGCCGAACCTTTTTCTTTTCTAGCTTCCCGGATTCCGCTACTAGACCATAGCATCAACCAATGAAGATTGGTTCCTTCCTAACTGCTTCCCAGAAATCCAAACAACTGTCTCACAGTGATGATGATGGTGAGAACCAGGTCTGGTATAATGCCTCTCAAGGATTTGACAATGGAGAGGAAGAGAGTTGGGGAATTTGGAGAGACTCTAAGGTATAGATTGTGGGTGAATCAATCTTGTTTTTCTTTAGGGTTTCTCTCTCAAAATTCTCTCTGGAAGCTCTCTTTCAATCGTGGGTAAAAGGGGTATTTATACTGGAGTGGGAGAGGAATGTGAAACGTCAGGTTTTACAAAACAGGGGTGGCTCGCGGCTTGACCTCGCGGCTTGACCAAGTCGCGAGATCCAGTCGCGAGATAACCGTATGGCCAGTTGTCCTGTTTTGTCCTGTAGTGCTCCAGCTGGCATGACTGTTCACCTTCCAGCATGCTTGGCACGTGTGCTGCGTCTGGCGGCTTGCAGCCGCAAGTCACCCGCGAGTCCCAGCCGCGAGTCTCTGTTTTCTTGCACACTCTTGAGCAAACTTCACTCTATCTCACTCACTACCCTTACATCAAACCCACCTAAATACAGGGTTACTAAATGCTGAATTACAAGCAAATTTGGCACGGAATAAAGCCAATTAGGTGGTTGAATAAATTCAACCTTACAATCTCCCCCTTTGGCTATTCCGTGACAAAACCCTAAAACAGACTCTAGACTTAACATGTGAGTTGGGAACAGTTGAACAAAAACTCACTCACACCTAACTCTAGAAACTGTGAAGCACTTGAATCATATGAACATAATACTCCTGAAACACAACAATACACCATGATCATTGTAAGCAGAAAATTATAAAATGCATATGAAACAGGCAATATGAGATCAAGCAAAGATGGAGTTAAGAAACAAGCCATGGCTTGATCAACCAAGTGAACACCACAAGGTAGTGATCACAATGCTCATTCACACTTGGAATGAACACAAGGACATACAAGTTAACAAGCACAAGGCAAGACACTTGTATGTTCAACACTCAACCAATGCATAACACACAAGGTATATGCATCTAGGAACAATCCTACAAGGGCACAAGAGTGACAGTACAAATATCAAAATGCAGAACATTTAGATCAAAGTACTGATTTCAACATAGCATAAAGGCTGCAATTAGCAAGGTACAAACCATAAAGCCTACAAACTATGCATAAAACATAAACCCTAAAAGCTTACAAAAGCACATGGGTACAGATAACAAAACATCCTGAATAACATCATCAAAATATGTTAAAGTTTAAACCAAGAGTATAGATAAGAGTTAGAAACAACTATACACCAAAACACAGTGTATCAAACCCATAAAAGACATATAAACAAAGTCTTTGAAATTGACAACTCCCCCTCAACACATTACTCCCCCTTAAGATCTGCTTTTCTGCTTCTCAATCAACAATGTCATCATCACCAGAAACATCTCCCCCTTTTTGACAGGAATGGCCAAAGGGTCACTGTGCAGGCTGAGTGGTGAAGTTGTCAAGTTTTGCAGACAAAACATCAATCTGGTCCTGCATGGCTCTCATCCTCTCAGAGTGCTCAGTCTGGATTTCTCTGATCCCATCAAGTCTTTCCAGAATGATTTGGAAAGCATCTGGAGGTGTATCTGAAGCAGTTGATGCTCTGGGTCTTTTGCCACTTCTCCTGGGTGTTGAGGTTGATGCATGCCCTGCTGCCTCTGCTTCAGTATCCATTGGAACACCTTCTCCTTCATCACCTTCATCTTCTTCTCCTGGAAGCCTAACACTTATTCTTTTGCAAGTAAGCTTGTTAATTGCAGAAGGTGTGGACATGGGACTGATGTCTTGAGGGATTGGAACACCCTTACTTCTAAAAATCCTCATCAGCAAGCTGGGAAAGATCAATTTTGGCCTAGAGGTTGTTCTTGTCTCATCCACAATAGTGTCATATATGTGGGAACTTATGTCTATGAAATTCTTTTCTTTGAGGTCCATCAGAAAGATTGCTCTAGCACAATTGATTGTAGTCAACTTCTTAATGGGATAGAGGTTAAACATCATGATGATTGTTAGACACCTCATGTCTACTTGAAAGGCAGTGGTATTCAAACATTTCCCTTCTCTCTGCCCACCTATCTTTTGTTGAACTTTTTCAATAGAAACACTTCTATCCTTGTAGTTGATAAATTCCTCATCTTCTAGTCCTTCAAGACCTAATGCATCATCTATGACATGTGCATCCAGAATGAATTCCTTACCTCTAACCCAGCAACTTAACTCATTCTCCCTTATCACAGCATTTGAGTAAAATTCCCTAATCAGGGGTTCACACACTACAGGGAAATCACACATAAGCTTTTCCCATCCTCTTCCTTCAAAACAGCCGGGGATAAAGGTTTGTCTCAAGTCCTCCAAATCTACAAATCTTTCTTGAATAATTCCTGCTTTCAAGAAGTTATCCTTGTATCTCTCAAAGTGATGAACTGACCTAAACAGTTTAGGATCCATTTTCAATCTTTTGTCAGCCTTCTTTGCAGGAGTTTTCTTCTTATGAGGAGAAGGAGCCATCTGTGAGCAAGCAGAAGAGACCACAACAGCATAGAGTAATATATGTGCAGAACAAGTCAGTACCATGTAGGATAACAAAGAGATCTCAGACAAACAAATTAACTTTGAACACTTAAATCATAAGCTACTTAGAAAAATCACATGGATAAACAAGCCTAAGATAGGAAACATATACAAAGTCATCAGATAAAGATACCATCCTAGAGGTAGATAATGGGAAATGATAAGGCTCATAACCAGCATTGTTAAACTAACAGATGCACCCAACAGATTAACACAAAAGAACATGCACATCATCAAACGGAGCATTTTGGGAACAACACACAGCTCAATATCAGATAAAATAAAAAACACACTTAGCTAAGCACAGGATGAAGACAACTAGGAACAAAACAAACTTTAGCAAGATCATCAGCAAGCTAAGCATGAACAAAGAATAATAGTCGAAACACAAACCCATTTCTAAATCACAGACATAAGAAAAAAAATCAAGGGGAAAAACACAAAATTAAGTAGAAATGAGTTCGAAATTGAAAACCCATACCTGAGACATGAAGAATTTGAGCAGAAAATGTGCAACAATGGAGATTGAAAATGGGAGCACAGAGTGTTTGGGAAGGAGATGTTTTAGAGAGAAAATGAACAGTTACTAAAGTTCGAGGGAAAACTGAAAAAGATTTAAAAACTGCTCCTTTTTCTACCAAACACGCGATTTTCGCGACTTGATTAAGTCGTCACACAGTCGCCAGATCAAGCCGCCAAAACACTTAAGGACAAAAATTTGAAAAATTTTTCTAAGTGTTTTTCGCGACTGGAAGGTCTACCCGCGAATGAGTCGCGAGCTGAGCCGCGAAAATCTCTGAATAACCTCGCGACTGGACCTTTCACTCGCGAACAAGTCGCCAAAAATGACCAGCGAAGATGCGACTGAGGCTCGCGACTTGACATACCTGCGACTGAGCCGCCAAAACAGGGCAAAACTGGATTTTTGAAATTTTCAGATTTTTCAACCAAAATACTTTCCAAAAACACCTAAAACACGCAAAAATATTTTTGTGCTTGATTTAACAAAGATTGAGCATGTGAAAACACATTTTATCAAGTACAATCACACAAATGAATATGGCATTTATTGAACATAAACTTGTGTGTTGTGTGTGGATATCAACAATGAGATAGTCCTTAGTCTAATGTGAAGCTTCAATGATCAATTCAACCAAGACATACACAATTAGCACTAGATTATGTGACCCATCTCAATTATAGACGTATGTATATATGACCTCCCACAAAAACTTGATAATATGACTTGGAGCTTTACATTTGACTCCACTATTAATCAACATTTGATCTTTTTGATCTTTTGAGGCAATCACCTCTCATTGTGAGAGTGATAGTTGACATTTCCTTTTGATGAACAAGCCTTTGGCTTTTTGAATAAAACATTTCTCTTTTATTTTTGGTCGCTTTCCCTTTTTCCTAGTCGAATACTAGTATGTGCGACAGACTTTTGCAGCTCAATATCTCTTTTCATTTGGAGATTTACATTTGGTGAGCTCTTTTTAGCAAAAACAAAAATAAAGAGTGGGAAGATATATAGACACAAGTCTATGCAAGTCTCAAGATCAACAAAACCATTCACTAATCATTCATGACAAGTTTGAAGATCTATTTACAACAATCACAAAGATTTCAAAATTTCTCCCACATAGATATGAGTGCATGAAGACAAGCAATGCTCGAAAATGCACAAAGCCATTAGCACAAAGGTACAAGGCAAAACAAGTTTTGAGACAAAAACTCAACAAAGTCAATCAAGCTTTTTGATTTTCTAATTTTTATGTGTTTTTTTTTTTTTTGGATTTTTGACACACGAAGCAAAAAGATTGATAAGACAAAAGAAATATACACAAGAAGACAAGCAGACAACCAATAGCAAAAACAGCAAGTAAAACAAACAAACATTGTCACAAAGCATAGGAAGTATTAATGCATGGACATGTTCTAATGCTTATGCATGAGTACCCTTTTTCACCCACACGTCACTTGCGTTTGGGGTGATTTCCTTATAGGATTGGGTACGGGAGTTAGGGCTTTCAAACCTTCGTGAGAAGCTTTCCAAGCAGTTGGTGAATGCACCAATCATCTTCATCACGTTCATCATTCCGGGATCACCATTCTGATCTCTAGATTGATCACCTGCCCAAATTCTTCTATCATTTCTAGGTCCTCCTGACCTTTGAGGAGGTGCACTGTTCTTTGCTCTTAGCTTTTGGCAATTTGGTCGAGTATGCCCTTGAAGTCCGCAATAATGACACACATAAGTCACTCTAGGACCTCTTTGTGGTCGTGGATGTGACTTGGCACGAGATTCGGATCTGCCCACAGATTGACTACGGGAATTCAGCATCCGTTGGTTCACCACATTCTTCTTCTCCTCTATTTTGAGTTTCTCATCAGTAAGGTCAGCTACAACTGGATCTTTAGCCTTAACAAACTTCACTTCTTTAGTGACATTTCCAGACGAGCTACTTCCTCCGGTATATCCCAATCCGGATTTGTCTGAAAAGCTCTTTTGAGATGAGATAACATCATCTAGCTTCTTGGTGGTGACCCTCTCTACTTTAGCATTTGCTTGCACAACCTCATTCTCAAGAAATCTTACTTTTGTGTAAGCTTCGGACAACTCACCATTCAAAGTTTCTATCTCGCATTTGGCCTCCCTATATTGGATTAGGAGACTTTTGTAGTCCTCCTCTGCCTTCTTCATTTTTCTCACAGCAGCCTTGGCCACCCTTGTGTACTCACCCGACTTTTCCAAGAGTGAGTTATAATTCTCTTGAAGATTTGCTGTGCTTTCATCTTGTTCAGCATCTGATTCTTCAACAATTCCTAGTGATTCATCATCACTATGTTCTCCAAGGTCTTGTACAAGCAGATTCAACTCCTCTGAAGACTCAACGTGAGCAATGGTCATAAAAGCTGAATAGTTCCCCTCTTCATCACAGCTCTCTTCAGATTCTGAGTCAGACGAATCAGAGCCACTCAATGTCGTGACATACACTTTACCTTTTGATTTCAAATAATTCGGACATTCCTTCTTAAAGTGTCCATGCCCGTTACATTCGAAGCAAGTGATACCTTGTGTAGGTTGGGATTCTTTACCATCTCTCCTTTTGAATTCCCTTTTCTCCCTTCCAGAACTTTGGAATTTTCCTTTATCAACAAATTTTCCATTATTCTTAAACTTCAAGAACTTTCGGAAATTTTTTACAAGGTATGCAACATCTTTATCAACCACATCGTCTTCCGATGAGTCATGGACTTCTACCTTCTCATTAATGGTCTTAAGAGCAAGGGATTTACTCTTCCGTTGATTGGGCAGCGACATTTCATAAGTCTGAAGAGAACCGACCAGCTCTTGGACTTTGATGTCATCTAGGTCCTTGCTCTCTTCAATCGCTGTCACTTTAGCACGAAAACTTTCCGGCAATGATCGAAGGATCTTCCTTACGATTTTAGAATCCTCCGTTTTCTCCCCCAAGTTGAACTTACTGACAACCACCTCATTTAGCTTCCCATAGAAAGAGTCAAAAGACTCATCCTCACTCATCTTGAGCTCCTCAAACTGGGTGGTCAGCATTTGTAACTTGGTGTCCTTCACTTTCTTCGTGCCTTCATAGGTAGTTTCCAATATCTCCCATGCTTCTTTGGCAACGGTGATGTGAGAAATCCTGTGAAATTCATCTGGAGACACACCACAGAAAATAGCATTTAAAGCTTTACTGTTAGCATTAGATGCAGCGAGTGCTGCCTTATCCCATGTGGATTTGGCTGCCTCAGGTCTAGTCCAACCACTTTCAACTGCATCCCAAACAGATTCATTTATGGAGCATAGAAATGCTCTCATGCGAACCTTCCAAAAAGCATAATTACTACCATCAAAATATGGAGGTGCATTTAGGGATTGAGACCTATCCATTTCAAAAAGGGAGTCAAGGATCACACAATGGTAATGAAACCAATAACAGTGTACCCGCTCTGATACCAATTGAAAGTTCAAAAACGTGTAAAAACACCTTTGAACGTTTAGACCCCCAACGTACAACTTAACCAATTCAAGCAATATGTCAAACAACAAGTGTGCGGAAACTTAACATATGCTATAATATGAAATTGGTTAAAAACTATCTAAGCCATAACAAAATAAAATCCACAGCAGATAATAAAAGGCAAAGATAGAGAGGAAGGAAGATGCAAACACAAAGACAACACGCGATGTGTTATCGAAGAGGAAACCGAAGCCCTCGGCGTAAAACCTCTCCGCCGCCCTCCAAGCGGTCAATAATCCACTAGAAAATGTAGTTGGGATACAAGGACAGCAATAGACCCTCCAAGCCTAATCTACCCAGTGCACCTAAGCCCTCCAAGCTTCTTGCTCCAACGAGGTTGCGCCGAACCTTTTTCTTTTCTAGCTTCCCGGATTCCGCTACTAGACCATAGCATCAACCAATGAAGATTGGTTCATTCCTAACTGCTTCCCAGAAATCCAAACAACTGTCTCACAGTGATGATGATGGTGAGAACCAGGTCTGGTATAATGCCTCTCAAGGATTTGACAATGGAGAGGAAGAGAGTTGGGGAATTTGGAGAGACTCTAAGGTATAGATTGTGGGTGAATCAATCTTGTTTTTCTTTAGGGTTTCTCTCTCAAAATTCTCTCTGGAAGCTCTCTTTCAATCGTGGGTAAAAGGGGTATTTATACTAGAGTGGGAGAGGAATGTGAAACGTCAGGTTTTACAAAACAGGGGTGGCTCGCGGCTTGACCTCGCGGCTTGACCAAGTCGCGAGATCCAGTCGCGAGATAACCGTATGGCCAGTTGTCCTGTTTTGTCCTGTAATGCTCCAGCTGGCATGACTGTTCACCTTCCAGCATGCTTGGCACGTGTGCTGCGTCTGGCGGCTTGCAGCCGCGAGTCCCAGCCGCGAGTCTCTGTTTTCTTGCACACTCTTGAGCAAACTTCACTCTATCTCACTCACTACCCTTACATCAAACCCACCTAAATACAGGGTTACTAAATGCTGAATTACAAGCAAATTTGGCACGGAATAAAGCCAATTAGGTGGTTGAATAAATTCAACCTTACAGTATGGTTGATCACAACTCAAACTGCACCAATTCAGATACTAATGGAATGGTGAGAGGCCAAGTTGGTCAATAATGCATCGCATAATAAAATTAAACTTGCAGTAATTATTTTGTTGTTGCTTTTTTTTTTCATTTTTCTTTTTTAGTGGCTACCTCAAATTTTTAGGTGCTATATAATAGCAACAGCACCATTCATGTGTGGATTCGTGGGATGGGTCTTAAAAAGGTCAATTATCATTAAATAACAACCACCATTTTATGGTCTTATTTAGTTTATCTGGTTCTCAATAAAGTTGCTTGATTTGGCATTTAGCAGCTTTGGGGTTGCAATTATTATCACTAATTTCCTTAAAAATTAAATGAGACCATTTTATATATGGTCTCCTTTAGTTTATTTGGTTCTCAATAAAGTTGCTTGATTTGGCATTTAGCAGCTTTGGGGTTGCAATTATTATCACTAATTTCCTTAAAAATTAAAAGAGTGCTGAAATTTTTCCCATCTCTGATATGATGTAGCAAAACCTATTCAATTAGATAATTAAGTTACACAGGGTCATTTTACTTCATGGTACAGTGAAAAAGAAAAAATGATTTTCCAAAAATATTACTATAATTAACGAAGATGGAATAGTGATGCTAATTATATGTTAACCGTCACTAATTTGCTCATCAATTTTAACTTCTGGGCCCAGGATAATTAGCATGATTGGTATTTGAATCTCAATCTTATTTTACAAGACAATAATGAACGGTATAGTTATCAATAATGATGACATTTGTCTGTGTAGTTATTAGCCAATCTTACTCATCAGCAAAGAGCTCGATTAAGCAGTAGATGCAGATGACAGCATAACATCTGTATTGCATTGGATTTGAAATACATTATGGGGACTGGAATGGTTGAGCACAACTCAAAGTTATGCTCAATAATGCATAGCATAACATAATTCAACTTGCAGTAATCATTTTCTTGTTAACCAAAAAAAAAAAAAGCAACGTTGCATTATTTTTTTTTTTGGTTTTGTTTTAAGTGGCTATCTCAAATTTTGGGGGTAGTTTGGGTCAAGTGCTTCCAATGCACTGGACTTGTTAGGATGATAACATATGTCCAAAAATGGACATGTGTCACTAGACACTGGACCTAATTCAGACCCTTAAATTTTTATAGTCTATATACAATAGCATTTACGTGTGGATTCGCGGGATAGGTCATAAAAATGTCCATTATCATTAACTATCAACCTCTAAGTGGAGTATAAGGCCTTTATGAGTCACTTGGAAAAGGATAGTGATAATTAGAAAAAAAAAATATAAATATAAATATATATATATATATATATATATATATATATATATTATCAAACGATACCACATGAGCCCTATCAAAATTTAATTATTGAAAAATATGTGTGCAAAATAATTATATTAGCTTTTCACCACTACTCTTTGGATGTTAGTGTGGTAACTATTTTTGCACACAAGTTTCTTATTTATTGTATTTTGATATGGCTAATATAGTATTGTTTGATATCAAATATATTCTCATTAGTTACACATACCAACTTGAACATATGTGCAAAAACAACTAAAATCTTAAGTTAAAGACACAATTTTAAGTTGAAAACTTTGTCTTCATTTCACGATTTCAGTTGTGCACACTTGTATGTATGTTGATACATGTGTTCAACATGCATGTTTTACCACTTTCAAAATATCTAATAGCTTGGTATGATGTCTTCAAATTCCAAAAGGCTTTAGAATTTGGGTTCAAGTGATAATGGTAATGATATTTTTTTTTGTGATACCTCATTTCTGTTGTTCAATATTCAAACTCCACCTCTCCATCTTCCACTATATACCTGTAAAATAAAAATAGAAGAATTTTTCCACTTAACTGAGACTTCCATCTCCCTCTCAACAAAAATTCCAATTTTATAAAATGGCGAACTCCCTTCCTTGGTTGGTTCAAGCTTGATATTGATAGCTCTTGTTAATTTTGGAAATTCAGGAAAATAGGGTTGTTCGAGCCTAGTTAGAAACCACTTTGGATAAGCTGGGTTCTCAAGATCTTTAGGAATGTGAACTAGTGTTTTAGTAGAATTATGGGCAGTAAGAGATGAAAAAGAAAAGAAAAAAAAACATTTGAACTCACTCACTTGGCTATGGAACTTGATGCTAAACTTGAACCCATATTATTTCTACAACAAATTTTATGATTTTGTTAGAGACTGCAAATTTCTCAAGCTAAGAGGTTGTTTGGTTTTTGGTGTTTCCATCACTCATCATTCTATTTCCATCACTCATCACTCAAAAATGGTGGGACCCATGGAGAGAAGCTTGTTTGGATTTGTTTTCAAGTTTTGTTTCCATCACTCAATTCTATGATTTTTGAGTGATGAGTTATGGAAATTAAAAACATATTTTAGGTGCTTTCAAGTTATGGAAATAGAGTTATGATGGCATTTTTGTAAATACACACATATTGAGGAACCCACGATCAGACTTTTTGCTCTCTCCAACACAGTTGTCTTCTTCTTCTTCTTCTTCTTCTTTTTTTTTTTTCTTTTTTTTTTTCTTTTTTTTTTTTTTTGTCTTTCACGTTGGGTCTAGATCACCTTTCTCTATTCTCTTCTTCTTCTTCTTCTTCTTTTTCTTCTTTTCTTTCCTCTTCACGTTGGTTTCTAGGTTTGGTTGCATTTTTTTTTCTTTTTTCTTTTTTCTTTTTTTTCCATTCATTTTCACTGGGTTTCTGGGCTTGGGTTCTTTTTTTCTTTTTCTTATTTTCTTTCCTTTTCACTTTAGGTTTCTGGGTTTAGTTGCATTTTTTTTTTCTTTTTTCTTTTCACTGGATTGGAAAATCAATGAATCAAAGAGGAAATTACAAGCACCAAACCCATACAAAGGAAACCCATATACGCACAGATTACAATCATCAAACCCATTCAAAGGAAACCCATATACCCACAGATTACAAGCACCAAACCCATTCAAAGATTACAAGCACCACCATCTTCTTTCTTTTTTTTGGTAAACTATACCACCATCTTCATACCACCACCGATCGGAGCTCAGACCCACCATCTTCTCCGTCCTTCCAAAATCAAGAAACAGACTTTTCAATTCAAACAATACCAACAAACTTTTCAATTCAAAGAATCTCCAAAACAAACCTCAACCTAAAACAAACACAACCCCAACTGCACAAAAAACAAACCGGGTAGGATGTTTGTGTGTGGGTATTGTTGTTTTTCTTCTCCATTTCCACCGTCGGCACCATCATCTCAGTCTCAGACCCATAAAAAAAAAAATCAAGAAACAAACTTTTCAAACAAAACAATACCCACAAAAAATCTTTACAAATTTCACCAATAAAACTTAAGGGATCTATTTAAAATCGAACCTTGGTGACGGTGGGTTGAGAAGGTGGGAGATGGGCACTGCCGCTACATGTCGGAGGAGATCAAGCGGCCCTGGTGATGGTGGAGACCGGTGCCACAGGTTCGATCGTCTTCTATCTTAGCTAGGTTCAGGTTTGTGTTGGGAGAGTAACAGGGCAGTGGTGACTGAAGGAGAAGAAAATGAAATGAAAAGAGTGAGGGTGAGGTGGGTAGGCTAACAAAACTTATGACATGGTGCTCAAGTATGGGTTCCACAAAAAATAGAAAAATTTGAGTGATAAGAAGCTGAAAATATGTGCTAAACGTGTGAGTTTAGAAAATTGGGGTATTTTAAGTGATAAGTGGCAAAAATCGAATAAAGAGTAAGAAGTGATAGTTTTTTAGAAACTAAACAGCCCCTAAATTATTCCTATCAAGAAGGTAAGCTTCCGACCGACTACTTAGCAAAACTTGGAAGCACTCATGAGAAATCAGCTTTCACTATATATGCACTCTTCTCCTTATTTTGCAGCTACAAGTTTGCAATACTCGCTTTGTTAACATATGTAATAATATGAACCTTTAGCTTTTAATAAAATCGTATGCTTAATTATAAAAAGCAATTTACTACTATAACATCATTACACTTCTTTTATTAATATTAAATCAGTACATTATTATATAATTATATATGTAAAGTAATTGCAACTTTGTTAGAATCGTCTAACCAAAGTGACAATTTAATACTATCTCCAAAAACAAAAGGACATATTAAACTTTTACTATGAGCAGCAATACAAGAGATTACTGTAATAAACTAAGAAAGATTTTAAGTTACACATCAGAAAGGGATTATATATATAAGGGCCACTGCAAATACTAGGGTTTTAGGGTTCTAATACAAGGGTTTTAACTTTTAACAAGATGCATGATCAGGTCATGTGGATTTTCACATCAAGCAGCTGGAGCATAGTCACCGTCATCATCATCGTCATCGTCATCATCCCCATCACCTTCCATGGATGCAGTAGTGGGAGCATAGTCGTCATCATCATGGCCATCGAATTCTACTAATATCTCAGGGTAATAATTATAACCACACACATCATCAGCACCATCATGCAAATCAGCATGCATGATGCACTTGGACGTAAGCATCATGGAAATGTGAAACATTTTCTCTTCTTTTTAATTGGAACTGAACCAAAATAACTATAAAGAAGGCTAGTGAAATTAGTGGTTGCTGCAGAGACCCACACAATCGCACTGACACTGCAGAATGGGTATAGTTGAAGTGTTATATATAGTGAGGAGAGATGATGGGCATGCTTTTTGTGCATGGTAGCCTCGTGCAGAGGCGTGCCATGATGCGTATGACACGTGCCTATAATCCTACGTGGAAACCTAGTTGGCAGCCCATAAAATCTACACCTGTCAAGTGTCAACATTCAAACCTATTTTCTGGTAAAATAAACATGAAGAATATATGCAAAATATGCATCGTCGATTTGCTCTTGGAAAGTTACTGTGATATTTTTTTATTATTAGTCTATTTGGTGCACTCACTCAAACATATGTTTTCAGTTTTTAAATAATATTACAATTATTTTCATACATTTTTTCATTCACACGTGTTTTCACACATTTTTTCAGTTTTTAAGTGTATATACCAAACATCCCTTATTCAGTAGTGCACTCCTACAAAATTAAAGTGGAAAACTTACTTCGGTTTTAAGAGAGAAGGGGGGAAGTATTTGAATACACAAGATACATGACAAATTCTTGTCATCAAATTTAGTGGGAAATGTCCTTTGTTTTTTGTTTTTATTTCTTTTGTGATTGTCACTTTTGGACAATCCAAATTTTTCAATATCATAACCGTTCTCTCATACTCTTTAATGTACACTTTATATATAGTACATACATAATTTTATGCACAATAATTATATATATATATATATATATATATTTATATTTATATTTATTGGTGTTCATATTTAAAACATGAAATAAGACCATATAGGTACAGGTGATGAGAATCAATGTCTCTATAACACTATTGAGAAAAATAAATAATTAATGACAGAATTACTTGGCACTTCCATAAGCTTGCCAAGATTGAAGAATGACTGTCTCCTTAGCAAAACAAACAGATGCTGAGACGTCTGGCAATAGGGGAGGTATTAATTAAGGAAAGCAATATACGGAACAAGGTTTTGGCAGATTTGTTATTCTCACTATAAGGCATTGGAAAAGCATATATTCAGGCCGTAAAGATCGAGTTGCTTCCCTAGAGATTTACACCTCTGACAGAGGATATATTATGGGGTTGTTGAGTGCAAGTTTGTATATTTAGCACCTAGGTTTAAGGTGGCAAATTCCTGAGCGTAATGAGAAGCCTGAGGAAGTCACGGTTGTAAGGAAATTATTCTTTTACACTCTCTGATCATGTGCACTTCATACACTCTTTCGCATCAAGTATTCACATTTTTCAAAAATGTCCAGTTGTAAGCACTCTATAATATATCATCGGCTTGTACTGTAATTGGGAATATGCTTTATGAGATGCTGTAATTGGGAATTAGACATGTAAATGTTAAAGTGTAGCCGGCAAATTTTTATGAGATGCTGACAATGAATGTGAGTTGTTGGGTACTGTACTGTATGTGAACTGATGTCAGCTGGTTGAAGCTTTAGAATTGTTTGAGAGGCCTAGTCCAATTCGGGATATATATTAGTTCTTTGGGCGGCTATGTTCATCTGGTATGTATGTATTTTGGATCTGTGCGTAGTTTGCTGTATTGTTTGTGCTGTTGTAATCCTTGTTAGTTGTGATTCTGAAATGCTTGGTTATTTTTTTATTTTTATTTTTTTGTAAAAGAATCATTTTGGTTATGAATAAAATTAATTCTATTCTACCTAGCGTAAGCTGCAAAAATTTTATTTATATCCCACACTATAAATTAAACGAAGCTGATCTAATGAAGAAAGCAATGATATATTGATATATAATAATGACCATCTATGATCATAAGCATGATTAACATAACAAACTTTGGGGAGACCAATTAGCTAGAACCCCATAATAAAAATTTGGAGCTTTCTTTTTGTTGGGACTTGGGCATATGTATTATGTTGTAGTCAGGGCGTAGCAAGAATTTCAGTCGAGGGGGGCAAGATTAAAACAGTATTAAAAGGACATTAAGTATTTTTTTTTTCTAATAATTATGTGTTATTTATGGGGACCACTAATTAGATTGCCATGAAAAAAAATGGAATAAGCAAGATTTTCTCAATACTTTCACAATAAATCATAAATGGTAAGTTGTTACTGGTTCAAATTTCAACCCACTACTGAAATTATTTTTTTGCTCACCAATAATAACTAGTAACAACCTATTACTTAAGATTTATTGTGAAAGTGTTGTTAAAATGTTGTGGACATAGAATTTCTCAAAGCTAAAACGACTATAAATTCTATTGTAAAAAGTTTACAAACTGATGTGACAAAAATGTACGACACATAAACAATATAATAAATAAATTTTTGAATGAATTTTTTTTATGATTGATAACACGTCAATTTGTAAAATTTGTAGTATTCATAGTATTATTCAGAATAAAAGGGTTGTGAATAGTATACTGAAAATAATGATTGAGAAAAAAAGGAACAGTGAAATGGGTGAAGATGTACATGGTGAGATAAAACTAATGAGAATAGTAATTAAATTTGGTGAAAAAGTGATATGATTTGGTACATGGGAGAAGATTTTTTTTCCTACTTTCTTGGTGTTAAGAGCCTGTACATGTATTAAAGTGGGAGTCCTTTTTTTGTCAAGGTAAAGTACCAAAGAATAATTCATAATATACTTACTTCAAGGATTTTTTTCAAGGAGCCAGGGGGGCAACTGCCTTCCTCGACCCCCCTAGCTCTGCCCCTGGTTGTAGTAACAGTAAATGCTATTCATGCAGCTGGTGCATAGTTGTAACCATCATCATCGTCATCACCATACATAAATGAAGCTGGAGCATAGTCATAATCTTCATGATGTTCAATGCAGGCTGCAGGGGTATAATCATAACCATCGTTGTCGTCATCATCATCATCTCCATCTACATGCTTCTATCGAACCATGGGGCAATGGCCTTGGAAATGAATAACATTTTCTTACTTATGTGATGAAGGTAGAGAATTAGAATGATTTTGAGTGTGTTTCACAAGCTTAAGAGTTAAGATACAGGGAGATAGAGATAGTAACAAAGGTGTATATTACTTTATGGGGATGAGTTGGTGCTTATTTAGATGGAAAGAAAGCATTCTCGTTTGGCACAAACTCAGCCACGTGGCGGGGAGTGTGAAGTAATGCTTGAAAGTGTATGCATTACCCTATGCCAATGACAGGTGGTGCTGTATAGGTAAGACACTTTGGAACCCCGGTTTGACAGTTCAGCAAAACTTGTAGGAGCTAGCAACCCTGAGAGATTAGAAGATAGGTAAAAGGGAAATAATTCTTATACACATCGTGGGACACGCATTTCAATTAAAAATATGCGTGTGTACAGTAGGGACGGAACTATGCTTGGACAGGGGGGCCATTGCCCCCCTGGCCCAATGAGAAAAAGGGAAATATATAATATATAATATATAAAGCTTGTTTTTTAATTTTCATGCTCTATTTTTCTTCAATATTTTCATGCTTTCACAAAAAGAACACTTTCTTTATTCAAATTTTCTTTAAATTTTGATTCTTTTTGTGGTTATTTTGCTGGGTTTTAAATGATTTATGAAATTTATCTTAAAGTATTAGCATAAGATAATTGTAGTTTAAGTGTTTGATGAAGTTCTCCAAAGAAGTTTGGGATAAAAACACACACACACTCATACATATATATTCTTTTATAAATTGCTTGGATAAAAAACATGGTTATCTTTGGATTAATCTAGAGCTAGAATATGAAGGTTTAAGCTATAACAATTTTTTTAAGCATTTGGGTTTGAGTATATCTCGCCCCACCTCATTCGAAATCCTAGCTCCGTCCCTGGTGTATAATGTGGGTATTAGAACGCTAGTATCGGGTATGTAAAAACCCCCTAGCTATTTTAGCAACCAACAAAGCCAAATAGATCCACATCCAGTCCAGGGATGAGTCTTTATATGTTTTTATTAACTGTTCACAAGGATGTAAAAAAATATATCATCTTAATAAGGAAAGAGAAAAAAGGGTAGAGAGAGGAAAGAGAGATGGAAGAGAAGAGAGAGAAACTAATTTTTTTATATTATTTGTTAGTATAGTTTATATTATTTTAATGAGTTATATATATGTAAAAATAGAAACTGGGATGTTGGGTGGGTTGTAAAATAGAATAGTAAAATAGATAAAGTAAGTTTTGAGAATGTAAAATAGACACTTTTTTTGTATTTCCTGATGCTCATGCTCTTAGTATCTGTATTAACTATTGCTCTAGGCAAAAACTTGTTGTGCACACCTTTAATACACACGAAAAAATAATTGATATTAGGGGTGATTACACATAAACTACCTGTGGTTTGGGCGAAAATCACTTTGCCTACCCGTGGTTTGAAAAGTGTCACTTAACCCACCTGATGTATGTTTCGTTTGTTTTCCATAACCCACCTCTGTTAAAATCAGGGGTAAATAGGTATTTTTGCTCAAATTTTATGTCTCTCTCATCCCAAAACAAAAATGTAAGAGAAACAAGATCAAAAAGTGGTATTTGTCTCTCTCTCCATTCACACAAATTCTGAACATGAAAAACATACCCAAAAAAATAAAACCTAGATCAACCTACACAAGATCACTGACTTAATGACTCAGATTGTGTGAATGGAGTCATGGATATATACCCACAGACAAACCAACCCAACTCCCCTACCCAAACATGTTCCTCCACTTGCCGCCGACCCTCACTCTCTCTTCAGTTCCTCATTCTCGCCAACTCAAGCCATGGGTTTCGCCGTGTTCAATGTGGGTTTCGGGTTTAATGGTTTATGGGTTTGATGGTGGTGGATTTTGGCTATGGTAGTGGGTTTGTGGCAGTGGATTTTGGTTGGTTTTGTGGTGGATTGTGGGTCAATGGTGGTGTGGCTGGATTTTGTCTGGGTTTCGTGGTAGCTGGGTTGCTAGATTTCGTCGCCATGCCTCCCCTCTTTGGGTGGATTGTGGTCATGGTTTAATGGGTTTTGTTTTTTATTTTGTTTTTGAAGGGTGGATCGTGGTCGTAATCTGGGTTGCTAGATTTTGTTTTTGATTTTTTTCTTGTTAATGGGTTTGGTAGTGGATTGTGGTTGGGTTCGTGGTGGTCAATCGGTGGTTGATGGTAGCTGAGTTTGTGATGGTGGATCATGGATGGTGGCAGATTGGTGATTGATGGTTGCTAGGTTTGTGGTGGTGGATCGTGGCTATTGGCAAATCGATGGTGGGTTTTGCCGTGGGTTGGTTGTGAGTTGGTGGTTGGGTTGGTTTGACACGACAATGAGTGGTGGTGATGGTGGTGGTGCCGTGAGGGGTTGTGGGTCAAAGAGAGGGAAGAGAGGGTGTTTTTTTTTATGTTATTGTATTGAAAGCTAAAATTTGTGTAGATGTTCTTTTTTTTTTGGGTATGTTCTTCATGTTCAAAATTTGTGTGAATGGAGAAACAGACAAATACCACTTTTTGATCTTGTTTTTCTTGCATTTTTGTGCTATTTTTTGTTTTGGGAGGAGAGAGACATAAAATTTGAATGAAAATACCTATTTACCCCTGGTTTTAACAGAGGTTGGTTACCGAAAACAAACGGAACATACCTCAAGTGGGTTAAGTGACACTTTTCAAACCAAGGGTAGACAAAGTGATTTTCGTCCAAATCACATGTGGGTTATGTGTAATTACCCCTAAAATTATAATGTATACATTAATATGTGTGTACTAAACACAACTAAGATGACAACATATAATGGGTGGTGCGAGCATCTTTGGAGTTTGGACTTGCGGTGCATGGTTGAGCAATGAAAAGTGAGATTTCTTTTAGCAAGTTGGTGGAACTGAAAATTGTAAAGTAGAAGAGATTTGGCTTTTTCTTTATGGATTTGAATACGGTAGCTAAATCAAAGATTACATCATTATTAAGGGCAAGGATAATAGTGATGGACCATCTCCAACCCCAATCTATATAATATTGTGGGATTTGAGAGCATTTCCAGATCAATTATATTAGCCTCGACAACAAGTTGATTTCCACACAACATTGCCGCAGCTCATAGGTTGCATAAATTGTCCAGCCAAAAAAATATGATTAACAAATTGATTTGGTGGACCTGAATGCTCTTACAACTTCTGAAGAGTCACCTCCATCGATCTCCATATGTATTATATAATTAATCCTTTGTCCTTAGCTAATTTCATTTCATTTCCTTTAAGGCAGACGTACAGTACTTTAGTATCACTAATGATACTAAACTAAAATACATGGAGCACATAATGGTACTGTATATATTAGTGAAATGCAGTGTACAATACATCACAAGATTCTTGTGTCTTCGGCTAATTAATTAGTGATTATATAACAGTCTCTGTGGTTGGAACTTGGCCATGGCATTCCAGTTCACTATTGGCTAAACGCAAGACATAAAGTAACGTTACTTTTAGAGTTGTGTCACTTATTTAATTTTGGAGTTGGCCATTTGCTTTAGTTCAAGTGTCCATGCAGAGCAGCCACTTCAGTCTTTCATTTTAGTTTACACAATTAATTCATTTAAAAGCAAAGTGCGTCCATGCTCCATAAGCAATAGATACCTATTAGTCTATTACTAGCCATGTCAATAGAGTGGATTTTAGAGATCTGATCTGAAATTGTTTGTGAAATAGAGAGTTTATTGAGTTGTTATAATGTGTAGTAAGATACTAAGATATATTGAGTTTTAAGTAAAATATTGATGTGATAAACTGTTATTGGATAGTGTAAACTATAATTTTTGCACTACATTCTTATCAAATTTTTACATATTACATTATATTCTCTATATAGGCCTAGTAAATGCAAAATAGCTAATACAACGTCAATTGGTATCTCTTTGACTCTTAACGATCTCAAAAAAGGTATTCATAATTTGGCAATTGACACCCTCTTCTCCAAACTTAAAGAGTAAAATAAAATTTGTAACTCAATTGACACTTCCTAGTATTTCCAGTGAAAACATTCAAAATTCAAATCTTTCTTTAACCTCAACTATTGATATATGTATAAATAAATAAAAATGTATGGAAAAATTATAAAATAAAAAGAACAAAACTTATACTTCATATTATAAAGAAGGGTTTTAGAAAAAAAAAAAAAAAAAAAATCACATGCTATTCTAGAGTGAGTTTTTAACTTGATTCAAGCTCCAATTTCAAAATTTTTGTTATATGCTCTAAGTTGCTTACTAGATACGACACTAGGAAAACATTAATCTAGAGGCTACATATACATACAATAAAACAGAAGAAAACATATAGACAACTTCTGCACACAATTTTTGCCAAAACTTTAATATGACATATTATGAGTTGAAGCAAAAAAAGTGACGAGTTTAAGTGAAAATAATAGGCAGACACTTACAGTCTACCATAATAAAGTTATGACAAAATAGTTGTGGTCTTAGAAAAAATCATAAAATAGTCGCCTATCACTCCTGATCAAAAATAAATATTGTTTAGTTGAGAGCTTTCATACATGATTATTAAGATGCAATTTTTGAAAACATTCAACCAAACAACATTTTTTAATGGTTCCCATAAGATTTTGTTTTGGGTAATTACTAATATTCACACACTATTGCGCACAAAGAACATACACTTACTTTTTTTACACTGAATTCATAACTTGAAATATTTCTTAAGTAACAAAAGTATGTGTGAAATAAACTCATTATTTTGTTTTTAAGGGGTGGAAACACTTACAAAAAGGCGAACTAAACATCATCATACTATATAATTTAAAAATAGATAAAATTTATGTATAATTATGTCCTCTCTGTCTCCACGTTGGTCACTCACTCACCTTATGGGCTAAACATTAGACTTCTAAATTAAATTCACACATGGTTACATTGACTAATAAAACACAACATTATTATTATTATTTTTATTTTCTAAATCAATATTATCTTTTTTAAAGACATTTTTTTTTTTTTTTTTTTTTAAGAATCCGGCTCCAACTTGTATAAAACTGAAATCAGCCAAAATCGGCTAAAAGTACATCAGCAACTTGTGGTGGAACATCCTCCATCCACACAGAAAAACCATCAATAGTTTTCGCATGTTTTGCTAAAAATGAGCAACTGAGTTCCCCGACCTACGGGTATGTGAAAACGAAATGCAATTACAAGAAACTAAATAATGTTTAATAGAAGAAATCAGATGGCCAAAAGATGAGAGAGATTCCTCTTCCTTTCTTAAGGCTAAAATAACCACCTCCGAGTCTCCCTCGACAATAAAAAAGGGTAGGTTGAGGTCCATAGCAAGGGTGATAGCTCGAATAGCTGCTAGCGCTTCAACTTCGTCTGAGGATGATGGAAGCTTGATCTTCTCCGCCAAGGACGCGAGCACCTTTCCATGAGAATCCCAGACAACCACTCCCAACCCAGCTTCCTCTGTTTCTTTGAAGACCGCACCATCGAAATTAATCTTAAGGAGCGACGGAGGAGGGGGTTCCCACTTTGGCTGAGACCTTTGAGGGGAAAACGTCTACAACGGAGCTGCTGGTTGCACCTCGATAAACTCCTGAAGCATTTGCTTAGCTAAAGGTATGACCTAGGATAACGGGAAAGACTTGTTGCTAGTTCGAAGTTGATTACGCCAAGACCAAATTGTCCACGTGATCGACGCAAACAGCTCAGGTTGCCTGTCTTTCTCCAACACGAATCTTGCAAGCTCGAAAAAATTTGAAAACTTCTAAGACCTGCAAAACAGCCACATAATGTCAGTTTTCCAAATGGCCAAGAGCTCAGAACAGTCCCACAAAGCATGGTAACCGTCCTTGGCCTTCAAGTTACAGTGGCAACATACATCTTCATCAAGGACTCTTCTGTGGACCAGATTTTTCTTAACTAGCAGAGCTTCCTTACAAGCCCTCCAAAGAAAATTTTTGACTTTGTTTGGCACCAAGACTCCGAGAGCCTCCATATACGACTCTAGACACTTGTAGCTTCACTTTGGGAATAGGGAGATGGTGATGGACCTGGTTTGTCTTTGGTAAGAAACCTGTAGCTAGACTTCACAGTATAGACACCATTAGGTACATGAGGCCAAATGAGCTTATCCTCAACCTTGGTTGGGCTGAGTGGAATTTTTAAGATCAAATCAGCTTCCATAGGAGCAAAATAGCCAAATAATACATCCCTATCCCAGCTCCTAGATGTGGGGTTGATAAGACAATCCACCGTAACTTCCTGTAAACCATCTATGACTGGGGATAATATTCATGGGTGCTCTAAGCTAGGTAGCCATGGATAATCCCAAATCTTAATGGTTTCTTCGGTACCCACTCTCCACTGGGCCCCTCTCCACAATACTTCCCTGCCTTTGAGTATACTACGCCAAGCATATGAGCCACTTGAATTATCTGGGGCTTCCATAAATGAACAAGTAGGGAAAAATTTACTTTTGAAAACTTTGTGCAGAAGCGATTCTTTATTGTGTAGGAGACGCCAAGCTTGTTTGGCTAACAAAGCATTGTTAAAAAGAGCCAAATCTTTAAACCCCCCCCCCCCCTGCAGACTTGGATTGAATAAGAGTCTCCCATTTTACCTAATGTATCTTGCGCCTGTCTCCTCGCTAACCCCACCAAAATTTCCTGATAAGGCTCTCCAAATCATTGCATAGGCCGAGGGGGAGTTTGAAGCAACTCATGGTGTAGGTGGGTATTGCTTGCACTACTGTTGTGATCAAGATTTCTCTCCCTGCCTGTGAAAGCAATTTTTCCTCCCATCCTTGCAATTTCCTCCAAACCTTCTCCTTGATGAAGTTGAAACTGGCTTTCTTTCTTCTCCCCGCAAAAGATGGCAATCCTAGATATTTCTCATACTGCTTGATCTCCGACACCCCCAAGGCTTGTTTAATGTGCTCTCTTGTTTCTTCTGAAGTAAGCTTACTAAAGAAGATGGTGGTTTTATTCCGATTGATTTGTTGGCCAGAACAACTCCCATACACATCTAGTACCTCCAAAATATTATTGCATTCCTGTTCTATGGCCCTGCAAAAGAGAAGACTATCATCTGCAAAAAGAAGATATGTTAGTCTCGAGCTATTTATGCATAAAGCATAACCCTTAATGTCTCCACGATTGGCTGCTTGGGATATCAGACCATTCAATCCTTCAGTACACAGTAAGAACAAAAAAGGAGATAGTGGGTCACCTTGTCTGATGCCTCGGGCTAGGACTATCATGCCTTTAGGCTCACCATTGATCAGGATGGAATAGGATATGGTAGTAATGCTAGTCATCATCAATCTAACCCATCTTTCATCAAACCCCATTCTCCTCATCACTGCTTCTAAATAGACTCACTCCACCCTATCATAAGCTTTACTCATATCAAGCTTTATGGCCATGTAATTATCTTTCCCTGTGTGCCTCTGCATACTATGTAAAGACTCAAAAGCTACCAAAATATTATCTGAAATAAGCCGACTCTTCGTAAAAGCACTTTGATTTTCAGTGATAATATTTGGTAGAATTTTTTTAAGCCTATTTGCTAAAACCTTTGAAAATATTTTATACAATACATTACAAAGGCTAATAGGCCAAAATTCAGACACAAATTTCGGATTTTTAACCTTAGGAATGAGAGTAATAAAAGTATGATTAAGGTTAGCAGGCAAAGATGCAGTGTTAAGAAAATAAAGCACAGAAGAGGTGACATCCTCACCCAATAAATCCCAATAGTTTTGATAAAAGATAGGGGGCATACCATCCAGGCCAGGGGCTTTTAGAGGGGTCATTTGCTTAATTGCTTCTTGCGCTTCCAAAGCTTCAAAATATGCCACTAGGCTTGCATTCATCTCATCATTTATAATGGGATATATATGCTGGGTAGTATTCTCCAGATTAATGGGGCTGGCTGACGTGAATAAATCTTGGTATTAGGCCACTATTGTGTTTGCCACTTCATCTTGATTACTACACCACGTGCCATCAGCTTTTTTGAGAGAAGATATGGAGTTTTTTCGAAACCTTTTTGTGGCTCTTGCATGGAAATACCTCAAGTTCCTATCTCCATATTTGTCCCATTGTACTTTAGACCTTTGCAACCACATCCGAGCCTCCTTATCCATGAGTTTGTTGAGTTCAAGCATCAGCACCCTAACCCGAAAATTCTACCCAGATCTCATTGCTTCCTTTTCGGCCTGCACAATTTCCTTCTTCTTTTGTTCCGACTCTTTTCTCACACTACCAAAACTTTTCAAGCTCCACTTTTTTAGTTCGACACCACATCTCTTTATCTTTTTGATTACTTTTGTACCCGTGTCAGCTAAATCACTCACGGCCCAAACTGTTGAACAGTATCAGTACACCCTTTTTTCTGTTAGCCACATTTCTTCGAACCGGAAAGGTTTGGATGCACTCTGAAAAATCAAGTCTCTCGGCACAATCCAGATTGGACAATGGTTTGAAGAAAAGGATGGTAAGTGGTGAACAATGGTCCCAACAAATCTCAAAAGCCATTCACTATTAGCCATACCCCGATCTAATCGCTCCCATACCAAATGACCATCATTGAAGTGCTTCTTCCAAGTAAATTGAGAACCAGTAAATTCGAGATCCATAAAACCACACTCATCAATGGCATCTCTGAATATTTGCATCTGTGCTTGGCTTCTAACACTACCCCTCAATTTCTCCGATTGTCGAGTTATTTCATTAAAGTCACCCAAACAAAGCCAAGGAAGTGTCATTCGAGAATTGAGTTCTCGAAGTAGATTCCAAGACTCCATTCTTTTGTGTGTCATGAGCTCTCCATAAAATCCAGTAATTCTCCAAGCTCCTTCTTTCCCTTTATCCACAACCGCATCAATATGGTTTTTAGATGATGTTTTAACATGTAAGTCCACAGAGTCCTTCCAAAAAAGAGCCAAACCGCCAGCTTTATTTAATCTTTCCACAAAGTGCAAATTTTCAAAACTTAAGTTTCTTTTGATTTCTTTTAGCCTTGCTTCATCTACCCATGTCTCGGCTAAAAACACGACAGAGGGATCTTTTGTCCGGATTAAATCTCCAAGCTCTCGAACTGTACATGGGTTCCCAAGCCCACAATAGTTCCATGCTAGAAAACTCATTGGTACTGGCAGGGCTGCTCTGTAACCTCCACCAATAAATTGTGATCTCCATTAGAAATCTGTATCTTCTTATGAGACTGTTCTACCTCATCATCCCCCTCCACTACTATAGGACGTTTGCCTAAGGTTGGTGCATGCATGTTTTCTTTTGAAGTTTGTTTCAGACGTGCCAAACGTTTCCAAGTTCTTAAACATAATTGGTTCCCCTCAAGGTCACGTGGTTCATTAGTGGAGTCATGTGCAACATTATGGGCCAAAGGAGTGGACTTGTCACGTGCATGTACCTAATCAGAATAAATAGAAAAGCTAGGAGACAACTCATCCATAATACCCGGGTTAGCTATACAGGTAGCATGGTTATCATACTTATTTAATTCCATATCAATATCTTGAATTTGGGCTTCAAAGTTTACCATATCAGTGTGCACATTAGCAAGCATCACGATAGGAAGAGATTCAGGGCAATCTAGAACTTTACCTGCATGGGAAGTTTGAGTGAAAGTAGCCGTAATACCCGAGTTTTTTGAATTTTGATTATCCTCGGAAGATTTGAGGTCAACCAGGTTTGTGACAGCTTCCTGCGGCGACACTGTCCCTTGTGGCCTCCCTTCAGGTTCACGTTCGGTCCTCACAGGGATATCTTCCCCACCAAAATCACCTTCTGTGCCTAGTACAAACATAAAAGACTTCTTCCCTACTAAGAATGGATCGGCTAGAAGCCATGGACCGTATTCTTGTTGATCCAAAGACAACAAACCCTTGCTTGATAGCCACACATTACACTCCTTCGCATCATGGGACACCATGACACATCAGTAGCAAAAGTTTGGCATCTTCTCATACTTGAAATTTACCCAAACCTCTCTATCATTTTCGAGAAGAACTTTACGTCCTCTACTAAGGGGTCTCATGACGTTAATGCCTACTCTGGTTCTTAAGAAATTACCACTAATTAACTCACCAGACTGTGAGGCTCTTGATACTTCCCCAATGCTTTTCCCAATCCCATAGGTTGTCTTCTCATTTAGTCTATTCACTGGGAGACCATGGATTTGAACCCAGAATTTGACTGTATGAAATCTAATATTTTGAATAGGGCAGGACCCATCATAACGAGATGTTTATCATAAGTCCACGGTTCAGTTGCTAAAACCCTTTCAGCCTCGTTCTCATTATCAAACACAAAAAGCAATACATGATTTCCAACGTCTCGGATTTTGAAGTTGTTTCAAGTTTTCCACAACGGCTTAAGGATTCTTCCAACCGCCTTGATGCTAAGCGCTCTTCTTGTCATAAATTTTCCTGCAAGTATCACCTCTTTGGCATCATGGTTTTCATCATCCAGAGTAACCTTGCTATTTTCTTCCTCCAAAAGGGAGAATCGTTTCCAGTCGTTCAAAACTTATTCCATTACTCGAAGGTCAATCAGTTAAACAAAGAGAGAGAAGGAAAAGGATTGTTGTTTCCCCACCCCGAGAAGGATAGAGACCACTAGCCCTACTATCAACGGTGTCAATAGAGGGAAAAAGTATCACTCCTAATGGAAGATAATAAGTTCTATAGTCTCGCCGCTATAAGCTAGGTTAGAGAGACGGGAGCAAAGAAAATCTAAACAAGAAAATATTAGTTTTTAAAGACAATTAAATTCAATAAAACTATATATTTTAATTAAATTAAGAAATTTAATATGCACCAAGTTTTAGACACACTTGTTCCTCAAAAAAAAAAAAAAAAGGTTTTAAACACACTTGGCCCTCACAACACTGAACACAGTCACTCCGCCAGCTTCAACCAACACAAACCAATCATTTTCTTTTGGCTAAGATTCCCACTCTCGTAGCCAGAAAAGCAAGTACAGTAGTACACAAACTAGTGCTAGTGTGCCACACCATTTGAATTTTGAACTCAAACAAATGGCCAACACCCAACTCTCCCACCACAATTTCCGTCCAATCCCCGCCGTGCATGTCACCTCCCACCGACTGAACCCCACCAAACCCACCACCACCAGACTTCCCCTCCAATATTTCAAAAACAAAAGCTCAACTCTTAAACATAAAGCTGGCCAAAAACACATCAAGTGGGCCATTGGGCTAAGCCTTGTGGACCAAAGCCCGCCAAAATCAACGTTCGACGCGGAACGGTTAGTGAGTTTTTTGTACGATGATCTTCCACATCTCTTTGATGATCAGGGTATTGATCGGACGGCGTACGATGAGGTTGTGAAATTCAGGGACCCAATTACCAAGCATGACACTATAAGTGGGTACTTGTTTAACATAACTCTCTTGAAGACACTATTCAGGCCTGAGTTCCAGTTGCACTGGGTCAAACAGGTTTGCTTTACTATGATTTCTGTTATGGTTTATGTTAAAAAAATATATATAAGTTAGTGGGTACTTTGACTTAATGGGATTTGCACGTAAAGAAATTATATGAGTACTTTTGTAGTGCAGACAACAATGAAGATGATGTAGCCTGAATTCTGACTACGTTAATTCATAATTTTGAATGTGATTCAATGATTTAATAATGATTTGGTGTGTCTCTCATTATGTAATGCTATAAAGTACTATGATGTTGACTACAAACCCGTAACGTTGGCTACCTAAGTTCGGGAGACTTCTTTAATTTGATGTTATTGGAGTTAGAATTGTTTGTTTATAGAACAATGCTTTGCAATTATAATAATGTGTATAACTGGTTTTATGAATCTTTGTCTGTTTCAATATTAGTTTTTAATTCACTCTTTTTTTATGCATTCTTTTTGGCAGTTTGTATGATTGCGAGTGAGCCATTACTTCTTGTTTTTTAATGCTAACGATTTCCTCTTGATATTAGAATTGCTCTTTTCTTCAGATTCTTTGGCACTATGCATTTGTAAGGAAAAATTAACTTTCTGTTTTTTAATCCCACTCCCCTCCACCCCCCAATCGATTTGCATTTTTTGTTTTTGTGTTTGATCTAGTAATTGTCACCAATTGATTAATTTTACATTGAATTAAGTCCTTAAGTTTTCTCACAACAACCAAGTAATCAAATGAAACTTCTTTTTTTCATATAGATTTCAAGAATCATTATAGTTACAAATGCAACATATGACTCGGTCAATTACTCTGCTTAGGCATAACCATTTTGTGCATTTTCAAGGAGTTAGTTTAGTACGATATTGAATGGTGACAGTAACTTCCAGTAGGAGATCACATTACGAAATTACTATAGAGACAGGACTGATTGAGTTGCTATAGACAGGACCTTATGAAATTACTACAAGGTGGACTATGATCATGAAGTTTATCCTTCTGCCATGGAACCCAGAATTGGTCTTTACAGGAACCTCTATCATGGGCATCAACCCAGAGACTGGAAAGTTTTGCAGCCATGTGGTAAGGTTCATTTGTCTTACCAGATGAGAGAAGGACAGAATATACAGCACATAAAAAATGTTAGTTATAATAATATTCTTGTAAACTGTAGGATTTTTGGGATTCCATAAAGACAAATGACTACTTTTCTCTAGAAGGTTTGTTGGATGTTTTAAAGCAGGTACTGGCACTATCATTACTTGAAATGACATGAGATGATCATCTTTGTGTTTGTGTAATTTAATGCCCCTTCTGATGTGGAGATTGGAACTCGTGCAGCTGCAGATATACAAGACTCCAGACTTGGAATCACCCAAGTATCAGATACTGAAAAGAACTGCTAACTACGAGGTTTCTCCATCTTTTCTTAAAGAAATTGTTTCTGCATCTAGTCATTTACCAACTTATGCCTCTGCTGCTACTGTATTGATTTTCATTTTTCACCATGTGGAACATTACACCTGGTTTATTATAGTTCTTTCCTTAAAGATGACTGTTGTAAACTTGTAAATACTGGGAAATGACTCATGATATCAGTGTTTACAATGATATTAATGAGCTCACCATATATGTGGCTTATCATATTTGCAGGAATGTCCAGAAACTATATGAGTTTACTAGATTTTCAAATGATTCTACAGGTGAGAAAGTACACACCATTTATAGTGGTAGAAGCAAATGGAGACAAATTAGCTGGGTCAACTGGCTTTAATGATGTTACTGGGTGAGTGTCTTTAAGAATCCAATTCAGTTGTGTTATTGTGTTGTTGCTCTCTTGGATAATACAGATGATAATTCGTCTCTCTAGGTACATATTTGGTAAGAATTCCAGATCAGAGAAGATACCAATGACTACTCCTGTTTTCACACAGGCATTTGATGCTGAACTTTCCAAAGTATCCATCCAAGTTGTTCTTCCATTGGAGAAAGATATAAGCAGGTGAGGCTCATCACTTTTATTGGACTCTAAATACCAGAGAAAAAAATGTATAGATTCAGGTATCTGAATTTGTTTTAAAACAATGCAACTGGATGCATTTGATTAGTTAGACAATTGCAAAAAGATATGATCATTTCAAAATTATTTCATTAAATCTATTCAATAATGTAAGCAGATCAGCACTAAGCATGTATATCTGCCAGTTTACCAGATCCTAATCAAGAAACAATTAGCTTGAGAAAGGTGGAAGGAGGTATTGCTGCGGTTTTGAAGTTCAGTGGAAGAGCTACAGAAGATATTGTTCAAGAGAAAGAAAAAGCACTTCGCTCTTCTCTTATAAATGATGGCCTCAAACCTAAGACAGGTTGTTTGTTTGCACGATACAATGATCCAGGCCGAACACGGAGCTTTGTAATGGTATGATATGGTATCCGTACATTACTTCCTCTATTTTGTCCTGATATATTATTTAAAATTGATTCCAACCATTTAGATAACCTGAAATATGATTATTGAGTTACAACATTAGTGTCGCATGGAGAAAAATTAATAAAGAAGCACAATTGAGAAACTAGGTGGGGGGCATGGGGCTAGAATGGTAGTAGTGAGATTCAAAAAAGAAAAGAAAAAAATCATTTCCCTCATCTATTTGGAAACCAAGCATAGTGTAAGGAAGAACCCTTATAATATATAAAGACCATCATAAGAGCATTAATTCTAATAGAAGAAAATGCCTCTGTCTATTTGAAGCTCACATTTCTTCCAAGAATGAAGCTTCATAGAAGCCATCCATCCACCCAAGGAACTTAAAATGGATGTGAGCTCCTGTCAGCTACTTGAATGAAATATTAGTTCAAATTAAGAAGTCTGGATATTGGTTATAGCTGTAATATCTACAAATTGAGCATTCCTAACTCTTTTATACTCAATTATTGAGGGGCGAAATAGAAGTGTAGAATAAAGACAAATATAGATGAATTCATGTGTTAACTCATTGGAATTCAGAATCTCCTATGCTAGTGATCTTCATAGCTACATTCTTTTGATTCATTTTTCTAAGCGTAGTAGGCTTGATCTTATTCTTTTCTGTATATACCGGCCAGTTTTTCTGCTATATGTTTCATTTGATGCAAATTACATTCAACCAAATTCAAGACTAGTCAATTATTCCTCCATGCAAATATTGTTACCTCTGATGTTTATCATGATGTCAGATAGAGAAGTCAGTTTTGATTTGCTGCTCGTGGGCTGCATAAACTGCTTAGCCCATCAAGGGTGAATGCCTTGGATTATCCTATAAATGGTTTTGGCAGATAGGATCAGTTTCCTGTAGGTTTTACTGGCTAGAGGCGAGTCCAAAGGACTTTTCTTTAGAAAGGTTCCTTACGTTATTAAAAAAAAAAAAAAAAAGTCAGCTTTGCTTTGCCCCCTAGTCTGTTAAACCAGCTATGTTAATGCCACGGCTGGTTTTATAAAATTGTCTTCTTTAACATTTACTAGTTTCTTACAGCTATGAAAAATGATTACTCAGTTTTTCTGTTATTCCCAATTCCCATACCAATTATTGACTATTTTCTGTAATTTTTGGTGTTTGGTTGCATTGAAGAGAAATGAGGTGCTAATATGGCTTGAGGAGTTCTCTTTGGATTAGTGCGTTAAACGTGGCCACCCCTTTGACCTGCACTTCAGGTTGATCATTCTTGCGCATGAATTTATCTGGATGAATTGTAATGAACGAAACAATTTAGGCTTAGCTTAACATTATAGTTACCCTTTGGTGAATAGACATTGATCATCCAGGATTTAGTAAAGAAATGTAATCAGCAACCACAGTGTTTTGAATCTTCTCTTTGGGTACATTATGATCCCAGTTTTCCATTTACTATCTGATGAAATAGTCACTGTTGTAATTCCCTCTAAGATCTGCCAGTTCCCAAACCATGGCAGTGTTCTCTATCGCTAGGTGTTTACTTAAAAGGTTCTAATTTTTCTTACGTTATGAATTGGATACGCTGTATCATTATTGGACACTAGAAACCAAATATGTCCACAATCACTGTATTATCCCCCCAACTCCAAAGTCCAACCTACCCCTTCTTTTATTGGTAGGATTATAGATGAAAATCACATTTCTTTTCTCTGTGGAGTTGAAAATATGTGTTGCTTTTAATTTTGAGCTTGACTTTGTTGTTTCCTTTAGCATGCAGCTAATGCCTACACACCACACCTACAATCATACCCAATTGATTTAGATAGGGGCAACTAAAAATAACGTTTTTATTTTCTACACAAATGTTCCAACATCTTCCGGTGTCGAATGAATAAAGTCTAATATCTGGCACATTTGGCATATGAATTGTGAAGTTTTGCCAAAATTTTCAAGCTTTACAGGATTCCACTTTATAAATTGTGGTTCCTCTCCGAACATTTTATCTTTCCTTCAAAGTAAAATACTATATGCAGATGTTTGGATGGATTTTTTTTTTAACCAGAAGGTCTTAGTTAAAAAAAAAAAAAAAAAAAAAAAAAAAAACCCAATGAGTTACCAAACTCGACTTGCACCGACTTATTTGTATTTAAAAAATAATAATAATAACAAAAATGACGGCTTTAAAAAATTGTATATGGATAAAAATCTTATATTTCAATTGACATTTTCCAGAGTTTCCAATTGATTCTAAAAAATAAAAATAAAAAGTTGTACATAAAAAAATTTTAGGAAAAAAATTAAATGCAGAATACTCTCTCTCTCTCTCTCTTTTCTTTTAGCACATGGACTCATTGACTCTCAGAGGAATTTTCTTACAGCCATATGGGAAGAATGAGATTCACACTTCATGAACTCTGAAAATGATAACAAGGATTAGCTTTTTAAAAAGTGGGCCAAATTTACAATAAATAATTCCAAACTTTAGCAATAACACTTTTAATGCAATATTCTAATTTTTAATTGATATAATGAATTAACATAAATTTTTACACTTCTTTTTAAAAATACATCCAATACCTACTTCTTTTCAGAAATAAAAGTTGACAAAAATAATTAAATAAAAATTAGATCTTAATTGAATTACATATTCAAAATACGAAATACAACGTGCTTATTATGTCAATTTTGGTTAATTTTACACCTAAAAAGTCTTTTTTAGTTTGGCTACCAAACCGGTGTAATAATTTTAAAGTGATTTATCATTATAGTTTGTTATACATTTTCTAAGCCCTAAAATGATTTTCCGTTAAAACTATTTAATGCAAAAATTCTATAGCTTAAGCTCTACATAAACTGCATTTCAACAATCTCAAACTAGCAAGTCTATCTTTAGGTTTAAGTACTCATTCATTTATTACCAATGCTGTGAAACAAGATATGACTTATTGTTCATTTATTCTTTCATTCATTATCTATGCCAGAGTTTTGACAATATACCATTTTTTTTGCTTACACCTTATATTCAATAACAGGAGCAATATCCCTCTTTTTTTCTTTTTTTTTTTAATAATTCAGTAGTTACAATAAAGGAAGATATTTGAATCTTAGATATCTTCACCATTATTACTAAGAAGTGTCATTTGAACTGCAGAGTTTTAGACAAACATATCGTCTTTTGGTTATAGTTGACATAAGAGGTTAAAATGGGTTTGGCTCAATGTTTTGAATTATGTTCCATTCTGGCCAGAACGGATGAAATTTTTCGTACCAATATGCAAATCGGAACAGGAATAGCCTCTGTTCCTCTTCGGATCAAATTTCGGCCAATTTCGGCTAGTTTCGGGCATTCCAGTCATTTCCGGGCAATTTCGGCCGAAATGTAATTTTCGTCTAGAATGAGTTTTGCCTCTTTTTTTTTTTTTTCCCCTTCTTCAACCTAAGGATATTTTTCACCATTACATGCAAAAATGTTTTGAGTTCCACAAATTCTATTCTACCTCACAACATCAAATACAAGCCAAAAATCCATAACAATGAAGTGATGAACACACACAGAGAGAGGTAAGAACCTGAAGGTGAACTTGGATCATTCTTTGAGCCTGAGGTAAATTACTCATGAAACTTCAACCTTCACATATTTGCAATTTTGCAGCACAGAGAGTGGCAGAAAAAGTCTTGCGGCAAAGAGAGTGTTGTGAGTTAAAAGTTAAAAACTCAGACTCAAAGTAAAGGATTTTTTTTTTCTTTTAACATTATTTTTTAAATATTTTAGTTAGTTGTCAGGTTTGCAAACTATACAGCAAACTAGCATCTCGAGACTCTAAAACTCGAGTTCAGATCTGAACTCGAGTTTCTAAGACTCGAATTGCATGTGATGGCAAGATGAGGTGGAAAAAATCCACGTGGGAATCAAGTATTTAAAACTCGAGTTCCCGTTCTTCTAACACCTCTGACTCTTCCTCTTCTTTAATTCTTTTCTTCTTCCTTCCACATCTGAAATTCCTGCCCAATCTAGTCCTTTGTTCCCGATCTAGTCCTCTGTTCTTCCTCTTCTTCTTCCTCTTCTTCTTCCTCTTCTTCTTCTTCTTCCTTCCTAATATGTTCCTCCGTTCTTTGCCTCTGTCCCTCTGTTCTCTATTTCTCTGTTCCTACTTGATCTGATTTGTTTTGGTCTTTTTCACTATAGAAATCGAGTCTTGTAGACTCGGATTTACTTTTTAAAAACTTGAGTTTATAAGACTTGAGAGCTATGTGGCAAAAAAGTACCCAGATAAGCAAGTAGAATTCGAGTATTTGAAACTCGATATTTAGATTGAAATCGAGCCTCTAAAACTCGAGATGTTAGTTTGCAGTATTGTTCCTCACCCATATCAACTTATTATATTCTTTCCCTCACTAATGCTATCCTACAGATTCCCTCCAAAGTAAAGAGTTTGAATGCTAGGACTTCGGTAAAGGAGCTGGGGTTTGGTAGGGTAGGTGGAATCTTTTAAATGGGTAAGCAAGCAAATGATGCCACGTTTTTATTCTTTTCTACCAAATAGTGCCACATAACCTAAGGCCAAAAGTCTAACATGTGCTGACAATTAAAAATAGTACTACACTACTACTTGTTTAGAAGAAAAAAAAAATACACATTGTTCTTAAAAAAGGCACCCAATTAATAGTATATAAATAATATTTAAAATAACCAAAAATAAATAAATAAATAATATTTAAAAAATGAATAATCAACTCATTATTTGCTTATTTGTGATTACTTTGGTAATTAATTAATTACTTATTATTATCTTTTGAAAAATTTATTGAAAGATATATATATGGAAATTCGAAACAACTTGAAGTTGAAACGATATGCTGAAATAGACCGGTACCGAAATATTCCGTTTCAGTGGACAAACCGAAACGGGTTCCGAAATGGTATTCATAACATTGATTTGGCTTACCTCTAGTATTTTTTTAATTGGAATCTTCTTTTGTTTTAATAAGAAACTACCACATCATCCACTAACTAAATAAAATGTAGAGATTAAAACCTACTACTACTTGTCATTGTATATTTAAAACAAAATGACATGTCCAGTTAAAAAAGTACTGGAGAAAGGCCAAAACCAGATAAAATAACTCACATAAGCTAATAGACTTTCTTTTTTTTTGAAAAATTCATTCAACAGTATTGAGGGCCATTTGTGAGAATCCAGGTAGAAAGAAGGAAAGCCCAGTAACAAGGGCAGCAAAGAATTGGCAAGCAGACAGCAAAATCATTAGGCCCAAGCGGCAGGAATAATGGATCACAAGCCCAAGAAATGAACAAATAGGCCTTGAAGAGGCAAGTGGGCTTAAAGAAGCCCGGAAAGAGAGAAATAGCATTCCATGGGCAGTGTATAATGTAGAAAAGTGAGAAAGGGCCGCCGCAGGCCCAAAGTAATGCAAACTAAGAAAGTAAGGGGTTTATGGCAGGCCCATAAACCCCAAGGATAAGAATAAGGTTATTGGGTCAGGAAAGCCCAATGAAGTTAGTAAAAGCCCATGAGAATGCAGAATTAAACAAAAGGGCCAAGGAAGCCCAAAAAAAGCAAATGGGCCAAGGATGCCCAAAGAGAAAGACAAAAGGGACACAGGAGCCCATAAGTAAGAAAAATCAGTGGCCATGCCAAGCCACTGGGAGAAAGAGTAAACGACTGGCCTAGGGAGGCCCAGCAGGATTAAATCATTACAGTAGGAATAACAGAACAATATGGCAGGAAATGAGGGAAATTAAGAAGTGGGCCAAAGAAATATAAGGCCCATCATCAAATAAAGCCCAGCTCCTGAGAGGAGTGGGAAATCAAAAAGCAACCCACATAAAAGGTCAAAGAAAACGAACGGCAGGCTATGCAGACGAGCCTCCAGACCACGGTAGACGGATAAGCAGCAGGCAAATTTTGGACATATATGGAAGGAAGGCACGCGCAAGACCTAGCCACCACCAGCCTGTACTCAGCCAATATAGAGCATGGTGAGGTCGGGGGTCAAAGATTTAGAGGGCATGGTTTGGTGGTGGGGAGAAGGGAAAAATATATTTTTGAGGTTCCGGCTCAGGCTCTTTCGGGGAGGTGTCCTGCTGGGATGACTTACTACCCAAAAGAGACAAGTTGAGTTGGAACCAATAGGTGCATGTCACGAGGGATAGGGAGAGAGAAATAACCCAGACCGTAGCAGGAATGGGTGCCACGGCAGACAAACAAACAAAATACCCTTCTTTGTCTGGTGATGGGGGAGGAACGCAGACGAAACAGTGATGGTCGGCCAGTACATCTAGACCAGACAAAGGAGGTTAAAGGCTAAAACAGTAAAATCCGGTCACGGTAGGCGCTATAAAAAGAGGGTCTTGCCGTGAACAAAAAAAAGGGGAGGAACAACGGGAATTTTGACTAAAAAATAGGAATTTGAAAAGAGAAACTAAGAAACAGGAAAAGAGACGAGTGGAAAAGAAAGAAAGAAAACAACCAGAGAGAAAAAAAAAAAAGGAGAATTAGAACGGCAGGCATGCACCGGTAGATTGATTCCCTCTCTCCCTCATGAAATCTTGCTCTCTGTGAAAATCTCAAGGAGCTTTTGTGCATAAACCACTCAGGTCCGTTTCCCTCAGGGCAGTTAATCTCCACGGCAGGATCTTTTTTCTTGAGAGATTAATTGCATTGAGAAGGAACGTTCTTTCCTCTCTGGCTTTGCTCCTGCGGGCTGAACTTTAGTTGATTTCTCAAACATTTCGACTAACCCACATATATTAATACTTGTTCATTTCTGTTTTGTTCTTTCCCTTCCGTTAAATGATTATTATTGTTGCTGTAATTGTGTGTGAGGGTTGTTTGGTCATTTCTCACTGAGTGGCCAGATATTTTAGTTATTTTATTATTATTATGTCTATCTGCCACAACTTGCCTGAAACAGTTCTGCCTGCCGTGAGCACGTTCCTGGCAAACTTGGCCTAGTTTGCGCACAAGCCAGACCAACTTGAGTTGCAGCTGGACCGGTCCCGACTCCCTTATTCAGAAAACTTGGGCTTAGTGCCGCAAGAAACAACCTAATACCGCTAGCACATCCCACCACTTTACAAACAGTTATATATAAAAAATAAAAATAAAAAGATACAACCATCTTTTATTTGACAAAATGATATTCTTATAAAGTTATTTTAAAAGTTAACCAAAATTCAAAAAATATATAAAATAAACATTTTTAAATGCATCTAGCCCAAGCAAGACTCAACAAATCTTGGAGGACATCTTGTCCTAGAGAACGCCTTGGCATGCGCATTATCCTCCACAAATTATCATTTTTTTTTATGTCCCATAAAAGTTATATATATATATATATATATATAAATTGGCAATTTTATTTAAAGTAGTTATCATAGGCTCACCACAATCTCTAATATAAATATTTTGCCATGATAATTTAGGAATGATGTGAAATTTTTGTGTCCCTATCATTACTCAAAAGAAACTGTTTAGAGTAATATGCTATGTTCACAACATTTTCACAATAAATCATTGATGGCAATTTGTCATTGATAGGTAAAAGAAAATGATATCAGTGATGAACTCAAATTAAAACTAATAATAGATTACTGCCTAAGATTTGTAATGAAATTTTTATGAAAAATATTATTGATGTAACATTATTCAATTGATTGTGAAAGACAAAAAAGGGAAATAGTAAAATGTAGGTACTGTCTACTTATTTCTTTGTTTTTATTTATTTATTTATTTTTGAATCTTTGTAGCTTATATATATAAATATATATATATATTTATTTATATAAAAAAGTTGTTAACAACAACAATTTTAAGTTTTGTAAAAAAATAATTAAATTTTAAAAGGGTTCTCTAGATAATTTGTTACTAGCAATAAACACAATATAATAATAAAAAATGTATATATTTTTAAAAAAAAAATCAACAAAAGTTATATAAAAAAAAAAAAAATAGATGAACAACTCACGTATGAACAAGAAACTCATTAAAAAACTTCTTTTTTTTTTTTTTACATCTAAACAAATTAGAAGAATAAATTTTAAATAAAAAAATATTATTTAATTAAATTTAAATATATAAGCCTCAATTTAAACAACGCATTTATGCCCCAAAATTCCTTGGGCTGCGCCTGACCAGTGACCAGCATGAAGCCAGGAGAGAGACAAAGAAAAAAAAAATCTCAATTATTAGAATGGAGTAAAATATGTTATTCAAAACATTTCTAGAAGTCTGAAAGAGTGTTTTAAACACGTCTTTTTCTTTCTTTCTATTTTTCCGCAATTCACTACCTACGATCTGAGTACTACAGTTTAAAGTACTAGGATTTTCATTTTTATTTTTATTTTTATTTTTATTTTTTTAAATAAAGGATACATCTAAACTGCCAAATTTGAGTTGACAAACTTGCACTCGTTCTTATTGCTGACTCAAATTTTAACGTGAAAGTTAATGATTTGCCACACCAACATTTTTTAATCTAAAAAGTTTCTCCGGTTACATTAGTGACGGTATTAATTTGGCAAAGATTCACACACACTACAGAAAAGCAAGTTACACACACTATTTGAATTTTGAACCCCAAACAAATGGCCAATACCAAACTCTCCCACCAAACTTTCAGTCCAATCCCTGCCGTCCATGTCACCTCCCGCCGACTGAACCCCACCACCACCAGACTTCCCCTCCAATTTTTCAAAAACAAAAGCTTAGCTCTTAAACTTAAAGTTAAAGCAGACCAAAAAAGCTTCAAATGGGCCATTGGACTTAGCCTAGTGGACCAAACGGTCAACGCCGAACGGTTAGTGGGTTTTTTATACGATGATCTTCCACATGTCTTTGATGATCAGGGGATTGATCGGACGGCGTACGATGAGCTTTTGAAATTCAGGGACCCAATTACCAAGCTTGACACTCTAAGTGGGTTCCTGTTTAATATTGCTCTCTTGAAGACACTCTTCAGGCCTGAGTTACAGTTGCACTGGGTCAAACAGGTTTGCTTCACTATGATTCTTGTTTTAGTTTATGTTAAAAATAAAGGTAATGGGTGCGTTGACTTAATGGGATTGTTTGTAAAGAAATTATATGAGTACTTTTGTAGTGTAGACAACAATGAAGATGATGTAGCCTGAATTTTGATTCTGTTAATCCATACTTTTGAATGTGATTCAATGTTTTAATAATGATTTGGTGTGTAGCCTCTCATGATGTTGACTATAAAACTTTAACGTTGGCTACCTAAGTTCAGGAGAGTTCTGTTGATTGATGTTATTGGAGTTAGGATTCTTTGTTTAGAGCACAATGGTTGGCAATTATAGTAATTAACGGTAGAGCTACTTGATATGTGGGAATCGATAAATATTAGGTTAAAATGTAAAATTGACCTTCTAACTTTCTTTAGCTTTTATTTCAGTCCTCTAACTTTGTTTTTGTTCATTTCAATCCTCTAAATTTTAGATTTATTCAATTAAGGCATTTCCGTTAACTTTTGTTAAAATTTTTTGAAAAAAAAAATCTAGAAAATATTTTTCAATCATTAATTGAATTTTTTTGATTTAAAAAATTTGAAGAAAAATTTATAAAATTGAAAAATTAACCACAACATATAACAAAAGTTGATGGAAAAGCCTTAATTAAATAAACTTGAAAATTAGAAGACTGAAATGAACAAAAGCAAAGTTAGAGGATTGAAATGAAATATGAAGAAACTTAGAGGGTTAGTTTTGCATTTTATCCTAAATATTATGTAATGGGCCATGTAATATATAAAACATAAAAATTATTTCAAGTATTGTTTATTTAAGAAAAAAAGATTTCTACAAATATTTTTTATTTTTATCTCTACAAATATATCATTCTATTTTTTTTTTTTTGTTTGATTAATATTTTTTAAGGTGAATTATATGCTTAACTTCTGGTGCAGTGTGTTATATTTGCCTAATATACAACTAAACTTTTTAAGTTTCAAATTTATTATTCAAATTTCTCAACTCTTAAGCAATAAGGAGATTATCATAATAATCAAAACTCATGACAAAATTACTATATTATCTTAACCAAAATTAAAATGAAACCAAAAGAATAAAATATATACTTTATAATTATTTATTACTCAAACAATAGGTAAGCAAATTCAAATTCATAGCCAGGTAGATTGTGTTTTGATATAAACTCAAATTCTTATTTCCAAAAAAAAAAAAAAAATTTAAGTATTAACCCAAGCTAAAATTCAACCAAAGATATAAAAAAGAGAGAGAAGACTTTGTGATGGGAAATTTAAAAAAAAAAACACACACACACACACACACAATACCGAAATACATACTAAAAAAAACCATCAACCTTAGTTAGAGTTATAAGAAAGAACACAAAAAAAAAAAAAAAAAAAAGTCATAAAAATACACTAAAAGAAAGTATAGAGAGAGAGTACTTACAGTTTTGTGTGAAAAAAATATTGATTGAATGGTAGAAATGATATCAAATTTATACAAAATAAAATGAGAACAAGAAGAGTTAAAATATAAGAAAGAGAAAATGATGAAGGAGGTGTAATATAAAAGTAGAGAGTAGTGGGGAGATAAAAAGGCGAAGAGGAGGAAAAAGGTTGGAAGAAGTGTAACAATCGGTGTGGACTGACAAAAAAAAGAAGAGTTTTTTTTTTTTTTTTGAGAATAGAGAGAAGAAAAGTTTAAAAAGAGAAAAGGAAATGTAGAAAATAAGTAGACGATGTAGCCGTTAAACAAAAGTGCAGCAATAATAAATACTAAGGTTTAGCTTTTAGATATATATATATATATATATATATAGATAGATGTGTATGACTGGTTATAGGAATCTTTTTTCTGTATTAATCTTAGTTTTTAGTTCTCTCTTTTTGGAATTTTTGCGAGTAAACCACTACTTCTTGTTTTCTGGAATTGCTCTTTTCTTCACCTTCTTTGGCACTATGCATTTGTAAGAAGAAATTAACTCTCTGATTTTTGATCCCACGCCAATGGGTTTGCATTTTTTTTGTTGTTGTTGTTGTTTGATCTATTAATGGTCATCAATTGATTAATTTCACATTGAATTAAGTCCTTAAATTTTCTCACAAACACCAAGTAATCAAATGTAACTCTATTTTTTCATGTGGACTTCAAGAATCAGTATAATTACGAATGCAACATATGACTTGGTCAATTACTCTGCTTAGGCATAACCTTTTGTGCATTTTCAAGGAGTTAGTTTAGTATGAACGGTGACTGTAAATTCCAATAGGAGATCACATTATGAAATTACTGTAGACAGGACTGATTGAGTTGCTATAGACAGGACCTTATGAAATTACTACAAGGTGGACTGCGATCATGAAGTTTATCCTTCTGCCATGGAACCCAGAATTGGTCATTACGGGAACCTCTATCATGGGTATCAACCCAGAGACGGGAAAGTTTTGCAGCCATGTGGTAAGGTTCATTCCTCTTACCATATGAGAGAAGAACAGAATGAATGGCAAATAAAAAATGTTAGTAATAATAATATTCTTGTAAACTGTAGGATTTTTGGGATTCCATAAAGAAAAATGACTACTTTTCTCTGGAAGGTTTGTGGGATGTGTTAAAGCAGGTACTGGCACTGTCATTACTTGAAATGACATGAGATGATCATCTTTGTGTTTGTGTAATTTAATGCCCCTTCTGATGTGGAGACTGGAACTCTTGCAGCTGCAGATATACAAAACTCCAGACTTGGAATCACCCAAATATCAGATGCTGAAAAGAACTGCTAACTATGAGGTTTCTCAATCTTTTCTTAAAGAAATTGTTTCTGCATTTAGTCATTTACCAACTTATGCCTCTGCTGCTACTGTATTGATTTTAATTATCATTACCGACAAATGACTCATGATATCAGTGTTTACAATGATATTCATGAGCTTACTATATATACAGGAATGTCCAGAAACTATATGAGTTCACTAGATTTTCAAATGATTCTACAGGTGAGAAAGTACACACCATTTATAGTGGTAGAAGCAAATGGAGACAAATTAGCTGGGTCAACTGGCTTTAATGATGTTACCGTGTGAGTGTCTTTAAGAATCCAATTCAGTTGTGCTATTGTGTTGTTGCTCTCTTGGATAACACATGATAATTCATCTCTCTAGGTACATATTTGGAAAGAATTCCAGATCAGAGAAGATACCAATGACTACCCCTGTCTTCACGCAGGCATTTGATGCTGAACTTTCCAAAGTATCCATCCAAGTTGTTCTTCCATTGGAGAAAGATATAAGTAGGTGAGGCTCATCACTTTTATTGGACTCTAAATACCAAAGAAAAAAAAAATAGATTTAGGTATCTGAATTTGTTTTAAAACAATGCAACTGGATGCATTTCATTAGTTAGACAGTAGCAAAAAGATATGATCATTTCAAAATTATTTCATTAAATCTATTCAATAATGTAAGCAGTTCAGCACTAAGCATGTATCTCTGCCCAGTTTACCAGATCCTAATCAAGAAACAATTAGCATGAGAAAGGTAGAAGGAGGTATTGTTGCAGTTTTGAAGTTCAGTGGAAGAGCTACTGAAGATGTTGTTCGAGAGAAAGAAAAAGCACTTCGCTCTTCTCTTATAAATGATGGCCTCAAAACAAAGACAGGTTGTTTGCTTGCACAATACAATGATCCAGGCCGAACATGGAGCTTTGAAATGGTATGATATGGTATCCTAACATTACTTCCTCTATTTTGTCCCGGTATATTATTTAAAAATTATTTCAACCATTTAGATAACCTGAAATATGATTAATTACATTAGTTCCACATGGAACAAAATTAATAAAGAAGCGCAACTGAGAAACTGATGGGGGCATGGGGCTAGAATGGTGGTAGTTAGATTCAAAAAAAAAAAAAAAAAATCATTTCCTTCATCTGTTTGGCAACCAAGCACAGCGTAAGGAAACCCTTATAATATGTAAAGGCCATCATAAGAGCTTTAATTCTTATAGAAGAAAATGCCTCTGTCCATTTGAAGCTTCATAGAAGCCATCCATCCACCCAAGGAACTTAAAAATGGATTTGAGCTCCTGTCAGCTACTTGAATGAAATATTAACTCAAATTAAGAAGTCTGGATATTGGTTGTAGCTATGATATCTACAAATAGAGCATTCCAAACTCTTTTATTGAGGAAGGAAACAGAAGTGTAGAATGAAGACAAATATAGATGAATTCATGTTTTAACTTAACTTGAGAATCATTTTGTTTCAAGTATAAAGGAAAAACTCGTGTTGATATCCGCTTACCACATTTTTTATATTGGAATTCTGAATCTCCTATGCTAGTGATCTTCGTAGCTACATTCTTATGCTTCATTTTTCTAAGTGTAGTAGGCTTGATCTTATTCCTTTCTGTAGATAGGCCAGTTTTTCTGCTACATGTTTCAATTAATGCAATCTAACATTCAACCAAATTCAAGACCAATCAATTATTCTTCCATGCAAATATCATTCCCTCTGATGTTTATTATGATGTCAGATAGAAGTCAGTTTTGTTTTGCTGCTCTTAGTCATGAGCATAAACCGTTAGCCCGTCAGGGGCAAATACTCCTAGATTACCTGGTAATTGGTTTTGGCAAGTGGGTTTAGCTTCGTGTAGATTTTACTGGCCAGAGGTTAGTCCAAAGGACTCTTATTTAAAAAGGTTCCCTATGTTAAAAAAATTTCCCCCTAGTTTGTTAAACCAGCTATGTTAATGCCACGGCTAGTTTTATAAAATTGTCCCTCATTAACATTTATTAGTTGCTTACCCCTATGAAAGATGATTACTCAGTTTTTGTGTATTTCCCAATTCCCATACCAATTACTGACACTACTTTATGTAATTTTTGGTGTTTGGTTGCATTGAAGAGAAATGAGGTTCTGATATTGCTTGAGGAGTTCTCTTTGGATTAGTGAATTAAACGTGGCCACCCTTTGACCTGCACTTCAGGTTGATCATTCTTGCCCTTTTTTTTATTTTGGCATGAATTTATCTGGATGAATTGTAATGAAGGAAACAATATAGGCATAGCTTAACGTTATTATAGTTACCCTCCAGCAACCACAGTGTTCTGCATCTTCTCGTTGGGTTCATTATGATCTCAGTTTTCCATTTACTATCTAATGAAATAAACACTATTGTACTTTGTAATTCCCTCTAAGATCTGCCAGTTTCCAAACCATGGCAGCGTTCTCCATTGCTATGTGTTATACGCTGTATCATTATTGGACACTAAAAACTAAATACTTCTTTTACTAGTAGGATTTGGAATAATCCAAAGATAAAAATCACATTTCTTTTCTCTGTGGAGTTGGAAATATTTCTTGCTTTTAATTTTGAGCTTGACTTTGTTGTTTCCTTTAGCACTCTAAGAGCATCTCCAATGGTCTATGCAAAAGCAAAATATTCTCTATAATAGAGAATGAAACCAAAAAAAGCCACTCCATTGGATTCTCTATACCCAAAAAAAATTTTGGCTCATGAACAGTAGCTCATCAAGTCTGATGGGCTACTATTTATTCTTCAATTTTTTTGGGAGAAATTACATTTTACCACCCTAAACTATACACCAGATTATACTTTGCACTCTAAATTATTCGAATGCACGCTTTGCACCTTAAACTATAACATTTATTACACTTTGCACCCCAACGTTAGTTTTATGGTTAAGTTAGATAGAAATTAATAGCATGTGATTTTTGCTTAGGTGTGACACTATTTAATGATCAAAACACCCTCTTCATAAACAATTAAAAATAAAACCTTGTAACCCTAAATCCCCAAATCAAACTAACGTTGTCTTTTTCTTTATTAATCATACTCTCTCTGCTTTGCAATCTTAATCCTTTCTCGCTCATCAAGCAATTGATGCAATTCATGTAGTTTCTATATTTGCCTCAAGGTGGAAAGAAAAGTTAGACCGCAAAAAAATAGCAGTGAGATACATGCTGGGATGCTTGGATACGTGGATATGAGTGAGAGAGAAGATAAAATTTATGAAGAAGACAGAGAGAAAGGGGAGAATGTGTAAGCCCAGAAAAAAAAAAAAAAAAAAAAAAAAAAAAAAAGAAAGTAATAAAGAAACAAGTGAAGTTCTGATATGAGGTAAGGGGTATTATAGAAGCAAGAACTCAAGTCAGGCGTATAGTAGAAGAAGGAAGAACCTCTACCACTTTTCTCTATGCATAACAAATTGAGAAACAGTGGTTTCATCCTTGGAAATGACAGCCCCTACTCAGATAGTATGTCACCCAGATTCTTCAAAAAAATATTGAAAGAATATGCTTAATAAGGATTCACTGATTTACCCATATCTCACTTTTTCATTCTTAATTTTTTAAGCGAGTTTGAAATTTGAATAAAAGAAAATGATTTTTATCTTTTATGGGTCCTGAATCCCCAAATCAAACTAACTTTGTCTTTTTTGATTTGGTGGAGCCGAATATATTTTTGATTAGGGGATTTAGGGTTACAGGCTTTTAATTTGGGGAAAGAGAGAGAGAGCTGTACCAAAGAGAGAGGGCTATACCTGTACTCACGAGACAGAGAGAGAGAGAGAGTTGGAAAAAGTAAAAAGAAATAAGCTTTTGTTTTTTTTTTTTTTTTTAATTGTTTATGAAGAGGGTGTTTTGGTCTTTAAACAGTGTCACACCTAAGCAAAAATCACATGCAAGTCACATGCTATTAATTTCTGTTTAACTTAACCATAAAACTAACGTTGGGGTGCAAAGTGTTACAAAGGTCATAGTTTAAGGTGTAAAGTGTGCATTTGAATAGTTTAGGATGCAAAGTGTAATCTGGTGTATAGTTTAGGATAGTAAAATAAAATTTTCCCAATTTTTTTTTCTATTATAATAGTCAGGTGTTGAATAAAAAATGTTGGAAGATGTGTAGTTGTTAAAAAAAAATAAATAATGAATGAATAAATAAATAATATTTAAATGAGATAGAGAATGGGATAGAGAATCTATTGGAAAGTATATTTGAAAAAGTTGATAGATAAAAGGTAAAAGTCACTGTTCATTCTCCAAACAATACAAAAATTTGATGAATTTATTGGAGATGCTCTGCCTAGCTACAGGCCACACCTACACCCATACCCAAGGGGCAACTAAAACTAGCTTTTTTATTTTCTGGACAATGTTCCAAAATCTTCCAATGTGGAATGAATAAAGACTAAAATCTTGTTTCTATTCCGATAAGTCTCCAACTATTGACAACACAGTCTCACCCAACACTTGGGTTTACCCCAAGCACACGTTGCATATCTGGTACAGTCGGCTGGTTTACCAAATCAATCATAAATGCATGTACTAATACTATAGTGCATGTGAACTGTGAAGTTTTTACTAAATTTTCAAGCTTTCCAGGATTCCACTTTATTATAACTGTGGTTCCTCTCCTAGCATTCTATCTTTCCTTCTCTAAATATAAAATACTATATGCAGATGTTTGGATGGGTTTTTTCTTCACTTTTTTAACAAGAAGGTCTCAGTTAAAAAATATTATCGAAAAAAAAAAAGACATGTAGAAATTAAGGTACAAAACTCTTGGCTTTAATTGATTAATTTATATTTAAAAAAAGAATAGCAATATGACATATATTTTATGAAGTTTCCAATCGAATTTAAAAAAGAGTGATGCTACAGTCACAACTATTTTACAATATTTTTACAAAATGTTGATATAGCCAATTTTTTATTAGTTTTCATCTAGTCCCATAATTAATATCACTTTTTTTATTTACCAATAATCACTCTCTACATTAGCAGTTTGTACAATTTTTTGTAAAATGGTTTATATCTCTAACATTATTCTTTAAAAAACAATAATTAAAAAGTTGTACATAAAAAAAATGTATTAATTAAATAACTTTTAGGAAAAAAAATGAAATGCGGAATAATCTTTCTCCCTCTTTCTTTTGAAATTTTATTGGCTTGTTTAAATATTGTTAATCTCACTTAATTATCAATGTTTCTTTGCATTAATTCTTGATCTGCATTGTGGGCCAAAAGAAACGGAGATACGGAGTGGATAAACAGCTTAGCACATGGACACATGGAGGAATCTTACAGCCATGTGGGAGAATGAGATTCATCATGTGACCAAGCCACACCTCATGAACTCTGAAAATGATAACAAGAATTAACTTTTTAAGTGGGCCAACCCAAATTTACAGTAAATAATTCCAAACTTTAGCATAAGACTTTTAATGCAATATTCCAATTTTTAATTGATATAATGAATTAACATAAATGTTTACACTTCTTTATAAAAATACATCCAATGCCTACTTATTCAAATACTAAACTCTAAGGTGTAAAATTTAAATTCTGAAACGTCAAAGTGTAAAATCTAAACATCTCTAAATTTTTAGAAGTAAAATCTATATTTTGAAACTTCAGGATGTAAAATCCAAATACTCTCAAACTTTAGAAATGTAATTTGCAATTTATCCAATTCTTTATTAGTTTGGTTACCAAACCGGTGTAATAATTTGAAAAGTGATTTATCATTATTACAGTTTGTTAAACATACTAAGCACTAAAATGATTTTCCATTAAACTATTTATTGCAAAAAAATCTATAGCTAAAGCTCTACATAAACTGCATCTCAACAATCTCAAACTAGTAAGTCTATCTTTAGGTTTAAGTACTCATTCATTTATTACCTATGGTGTGAAACAAGATGTGACTTATTGTTCGTTTATTCATTTATTCATTATCTATGCCAAAGTTCTGAAAAGATACCATTTTCTTTGCTTGCACCTTGTTGACAACAGAGCAGTATCTTTTTTTTTTTTTGCTATTTTTTTTTTTTTAATAATTCAATAGTCGATAGTTACAATAATAGAAGAGATTTAAACTCTTGACATTTTCACTGAAAACACTAAGAAGTGTCAGTTGAGATACAAAGCTCTTGACAAGAGTAACATCTATTGGTTATAATTGACATAAGAGGTTCAAATAACTCACACAAACTAATTAGACATTTATTTATTTTGAAAAATAATGGCAAAATTATATTATAAAATAAAATAATTAAGATACACAACCATCTTTTATTTGACAAAATGATTTTTGTAGGGGGTCGGTTTGTTTGCACAAAAGCCAACGGACCCTTAGCCCATGGGGATGGGATAAAGAAAGAAAGGTTCAGGCCTAGTCCAAGATACCGAGAAGGGCTGACCAAGCACCATGGAAGAGCAAGGTCCAAGCCATCTTAGGGACCGTGGACTCCATCCCAACGATGGCCTTCACTGCAATTTGGTTGCTAGCCGAGGAGACACGACCTCAACACTCGACCGACGATGTAAGCAAGCAAGGAAAGAACCAATGGAGGGCTATAGTCCAATGGAAATATACCTGACAAACCAGAAGGGATAGCGCCTAAATCCAGCAAAAATCATCTGCATTAAATGGATGTTTTTACCTATCAATGGCTGCACATATTACTAATGAACGGTACTTCTCACCCAATAATCCACTCATCCCCCTAAATGGTAGAGGAAAACACTTGATGAGGCATGTATCTTTTGATCTCCATTACATGATCCCACTATTAAAGGGAGGGATCACTAGTAAAAATAAGACCCCTCTCCACCTGAAGAGGGGATCCAGAAAAATACACAACACTACAAAGAGAGAGAAATTGTAATCCTTTGTATGATTTTACACCTCAACTAGGCCAAAGAGAATAGTAACGACTAACTTTTATTCGTTCAAATTTGTGCCTATTAGTTTTTCTTTTACCTTGATTATCAATTTAGTTCTCCCATTGTAACCTATAAATTAATTGTGCCGATCATTTACCCCATCCTTGATATTTTGATCCACACAATATTCTTATCAAAAAAAATTTAAGAGTTTACCAAAATTAAAAAATAAACAAAAAATATATTAAACATTTTTAAATGTATCTGGCCCAGGCAAGACTCAACAAATCTTGGAGGACATCTTTGTCCTAGAGAACGCCTATGCCTTGGACTTGTAGTCCCTGAAATTTGTTTTGTTAGCTCTCTTCTACAATGGTATCAAAAAAGAAGTTGGCATGCACATAATCCTTTACAAATTATCATTTTTTATGTCCCATAAAAGTCTTATATATATATATATGGACAATTTTATTTTAAGCAGTTCAATGGTCATGCACGAAAAGATGAAATAGAAAAAGTAACCGAAATGAATGAGTGACAAAATATAAAATATTTATAGACATAATTGCAGCTGTTCAAATGTGTACAAGGTGAATAGGGCGGCTCCACATAGTGTCTAGGGTGTTCACAGGACCACCCTGGCCTAAAAAAAATAATTTATTATGTATAATTTTAAAAATTTATGAATTTTTTACCTTAAAAAAATTTAGTGACCATCCTAAATTTTTTTAGGTCCAACATAACTAAACTTTGACAATAAACTTGGTTGTAGACTAAAGCTACAACTTCATTCAATATTTTTTTATTGGGTGTAAATTTTGACAAATCCACCATTTAATTGCATTTTCTTCTTATATCCTCTATACTTGCAAAATTTCAAGAATATCAAATATCAATAGTCATCAATCAAATGTTTAAATTTTTAGTTTTTTTAGTTTAAAATTATACATATAAAATAAGTTTATGGATTGAATAGTAAAAAACACCCGATTGGCATGAAATTTGTTCAAATGTGTACAAGGTGAATAGGGCGGCTCCACATAGAGTCTAGGGTGTTCACAGGACCACCCTGGTCTGAAAAAAAAAAATTATTATGTATAAATTTTAAAAATTTATGATTTTTTTATCCTTAAAAAAATTTAGTGACAACCCTAAATTTTTTTAGGTCCAACATAATTAAACTTTGACAATAAACTTGGTTGTAGACTAAGGCTACAACTCTATTCAATATTTTTTTATTGGGTGTAAACTTTGACAAATCCACCATTTAATTACATTTTCTTCTTATATCCTCTATACTTGCAAAATTTCAAGAAGATCAAATATCAATAGTCATCAATCAAATGTTTAAATTTTTAGCTTTTGTAGTTTAAAATTATACATATAAAATAAGTTTATGCATTCAATCAAATGAAATTTGACATGTGTTTTAAGAATATAGAGAACATACAATTTAACTGTTAGATTTTCAAAATATGTAGCAATGTTAATTTGTTTAGTGAGAGTTGTAGCCTTAGGCTACAACTAAGTTTGTAGCCAAACTTTGTCCTTAAACTTTGATCCCCTTAAAAAAGCTTTTACATTTTCCTCTTCATTCTCATTCTCAAGCTACATGCCTTTTTTTTTTAAACACTTCCAAGTTTCTCTCTACTAGAGAAGGGTTGTTTTCCATCCTATCTAGAGTGTAGAATAGCAGTCCCTTCTTTTGAAGGAGTCTTTGTCCCCCAAGGTAACAGGGTTACCTTGAGGCTTTGTGGTTTTCTTTCTTCAGAGGTTTTGGGAAACAGACACTAGTATAGGATGGACAAACTCTCGAAAGCTTGGAGCTGTCTAAACCTTTCGGAATGTGAAGGATCAAACTTTTGCATAAAGGAAGAACAGGCAGCAACAGAGTTCGTTGTAGCAGCAAAATTCTTAACTAAGCGTGCTCTTAACTTAGATGCCATAGCAAAAACCCTCACACCTCCTTGGAGATCGAAAAATGGCTTCAAAATAAAAAAGGAGTGTGATCACGTGGTTTTATTTACATTTGATAATAAGAGTGAGATGGAGAAAGTCCTTGCAGCAGAGCCTTGGAGTTTTGATAAACATCTAATGGTGTTGCAACGTTATGAGACAGAAACGGACGTGGGAGAGATGGAGTTTAATAAGGTGACATTTTGGGTGCAAGTGCATGATCTCCCAGTCAGATTTCGGACAAGACGGATTGCTGAACAACTATGTGAAGCTATTGGAACGGTGAATGTAGTGACTGACGAGGCAGAAACGGAGGGAGAAAACTTTATGCGAGTCCGAGTCACAATAGATATCTCTCAACCATTATGCAGGGGACAAGTTATTTCGCTTGACAGTGGTAAGGAACTGTGGGTCTCTTTCAAATATGAAAGGCTTCCAAATCTTTGTTACTGGTGTGGACGTTTGACACACGATGATCGTGATTGCAATCTATGGGTTGAAAGTGAAGGAAGTCTCTCTACTGAAGCTCAGTAATTCGGTCCCTGAGTTAAAGCAGTGCCATTTACACCGACTAGAAGATTTATGATCAAAGTACCAGGATTCTTTGCTAGTAAAAAATATGGTGTGTCGTCGACAAGCTCCAGACTAGCTAAGAAGCCTCCGGTGGTGCTGGTGCGTACAGGGAAACCATCACCGATGATAATAAGGCCGGAAAAAGAAAATTTCGAAGTTCCGAGCAGTGAGAACATAATCCCGGATTTTTAGGAGGTGAATCCGCTGAACTCATGGCCACCGACTGACGAGGGAATCATGGAGGAAGTGACTTTAAATCAGAATGGTTCAGAGGAGAAAAAGCTGCCAGCAAAGAACTTTGAAGAGATAATGGAGGGGATTGATAAGGAAATAAAAAAGTTTGATTCAACTACTTCAGAAAAACCTGGGTTTGGAGCTAAGACAGTAAAGGAAATTTGCATGGACTCTCTTTGCATTAATGAAGTGACTTTAAATCAAAATGCTTCAGAGGAGAAAAAGCTGCCAGCAGAGAACTTTGAAGAGATAATTGAGGGGATTGATAAGGAAATAAAAAAGCTTGATTCAACTACTTCAGGAAAACCCGGGTTTGGAGCTAAGACAGGAAAGGAAAATTTCGTGGACTCTCTTTGCATTAATGAGTCATGTGAGCCAAACCCCACAGCATGTGCACCCCACTTTCCCTCCTTATTACAAGTGCCACTGTCAGAGCTGACTATATCACTTAACAATCACGTGCATGCTGAAGGCACGTGGAAGAGGCTTACTAGAGTAGAGGTGGGATCAGATGTGGTGATGTCCAATGTAGTGGGGGAAAAAAGAAATGCAGGGAGGTCAGCAAGCCCAACTGAGTTACCAAAAAAAAGAAGGGTTTCTCAGGGGGGGTGCAACAAAAAATAAGATATTAGCAGAGGCTGGTTACCAGCCCTGCCAGAAGCAATGAGTCTATTATTGTGGAACTGTCGTGGGCTTGGGAACCCATGTACAGAAAATGAGCTTGTTAGATTGATACAGGCAAAAGATCCATCTGTTATGTTTATAGTAGAAACATGGGCAAATGAGGCAATGCTAGATCGTACTTTGAGCAAGATTAATTTTGATCAGAAGTGGGTGGTTCCAAGGCTGAATAGAGGTGGTGGCCTAGCTTTATTTTGGAAAAATTCTATTAACATTGATGTTGTTGATTCCCACAGGTATTATATTGATACAATTATCAATGGAAACACTGAAAATGCATGGCGATTCACAGGTTTTTATGGTGAGCCCAAAACCCATAAGAGGGGTGAAGCATGGAGTAAACTGAGAAGCTTGAATTCTAGTATGAACATTCCTTGGATTTGCGGTGGTGATTTTAATGAAATTGTCCGTCAAGAGGAAAAGTGGGGAGGTGCACCTAGAGATCATAACCAAATGCAATCATTTAGAGATGTGATTGATGAATGTAGCTTCATGGATTTGGGTTATGTGGGTTCTAAATTCACGTGGGCTAAACATTTTGAGGATGGTCATTCCATAAGAACAAGATTGGATCGATGCATGGCTACAAATTCTTGGTTTCAGAAATTTCCAGGAACTAGAATACATCATCTTCAATGTATGTCTTCGGATCATACTCCTTTTTTGATCAATTTGTCGGGGCTGCCTGAACCAAGGAGGAAGAGATGCTTTAGATTTGAAGAAATGTGGTTATCGGATCCAACTTGTGGTGAAACGATTGAAGAGGTTTGGGGTAGCACACGGGAGCAAAATCCAAGCATAGCCATTCTGAAAAAAGTGGCGAAGTGTGAACTAGAATTAACATGGTGGAATAAACACAACTTTGGTCACGTAAGGAGAGAACTTGAGATCAAAAAGAATCACCTTACCTTGGCCGAAAGTGAAGCTATGGTGAGTGGGAATAATGCTCGGGTTAGAAGCTTAAGATCTGAGATTAATTTGTTGCAAGACCATGAAGCAAGGATGTGATGTCAAAGATCAAGGGTGTTGTGGCTGAGTAAAGGTGACAACAACATAGCTTTTTTTCATAGCAAGGCTACAAAGAGATTGAGGAAGAATCTGATCAGAGGTATAAGAGATGTGAACGGAAATTGGCTAACCGATCAAGAAGAAATTGGGCATGAGTTGGAAAGTTATTACAAGGACCTTTTTTCCACCTCCTACCCGAATCTGGATGCTGCTTCTCTTGAGAAAATCCCATGCATGGTGATCGATAAGATGAATGCTGAGTTGGTGAAGGAATTTACAACTTTGGAAGTTAAGGAAGCCTTAAATCAGATGGCACCTCTAAAAGCGTCGGGTCCTGATGGAATGCCACCACTGTTCTATCAACATTTTTGGTCAATAATGCAGCATGATGTTACTTCGGCCATTCTATCATGGCTTAATTCAGGTATCCTTCCCGAACCCATCAACCATACACTCATTACTCTTGTTCCTAAAATTGCTAATCCGGAACTTGTGTCTGAATTCCGCCCTATTAGTCTGTGTAATGTCCTATATAAGATTTATTCTAAGGTCTTAGCAAATAGGTTGAAGAAATTTTTACCTTCCCTAATTACTGAACATCAATCTGCATTTGCTAAGGATAGACTTATTTCAGACAATATTATGGTTATGTTTGAGACTCTTCATCATATGAAACACCATAATTCAAGAAAGCATGGTTTTATGGTTGTTAAATTAGATATGAGTAAGGCCTATGATCGAGTGGAATGGGTGTATTTGGAGAGGCTTATGGAGAGAATGGGTTTTTGTTTGAGATGGATTACTCTTATGATGAGTTATGTTAGAACGGTTTCGTACTCTATCATGGTGAATGGGGAGCCTATTGGAATGATCCACCCTAGTAGAGGGATTAGGCAAGAAGACCCACTATCTCCTTTCCTCTTCCTCTTATGTACGGAAGGACTTCATGCTCTCATTAAACATTCGGTGAGAAATGGAAATATCAAGGGTTTTTCCATGTGTAAACGAGGTCCTAAGCTAACCCACTTGTTTTTTGCAGATAATAGTTTGCTTTTCTGCAGGTCAATCTTTGAGGATTGCAATAATGTGCTGAAGTTGTTGGCAGAATATGAGTCATTGTCAGGGCAAAAAATCAACAAAGATAAGACCGCTATCTTCTTTAGCAAGTCTACCACTGATGAAGAAAAAACAAGTATAAAAAACCTCTTCCAAATCCAAGAAGTGAAGTCTTATGAGAAATATTTGGGCCTTCCTTCCTTTGTGCGTAGGGGGAAAAAGGCTAGTTTCAATTATATCAAGGAGAGGGTTTGGAGAAAACTTCAAGGGTGGGAGAGTAAATTGCTATCTCAAGCCGGGAGAGAGGTTCTAATCAAATCCGTGATACAAGCTATCCCTACTTATGCTATGGGGTGCTTTAAATTACCTTTGGGGCTGTGTGATGATATTGAGGCAATGATAAAGAAGTTTTGGTGGGGGCAAAGAGGTAATAGAAGGAAGATTCATTGGATCCGGTGGGGTGAATTGACTAAGTCCGAAATGGTAGGTGGTATGGGCTTTCGTGACTTGGCTCACTTTAATGACGCCCTTTTGGCGAAGCAAGCATGGCGGCTTATGCATAATGAGGAAACTCTCTTCTTTAAAGTTTTCAAGGCAAAGTTCTTCCCTAATTGCTCCTTCATAGAAGCTAAGGAATCAAGTTCAGGTTCCTACGCTTGGAAGAGCATATTGCAAGGTCGTGATGTTATCCTAGATTGTGCTTGTTGGAGGGTGGGGAATGGTAAATCAATTAAAATCTGGCAACACCATTGGCTGCCTCGAAAACATCCGACTAAGGTACTCTCCCCAATGGTGGAATCAATGGAAGAAGCCACTGTGGACTGCTTAATTGATGAAGGAACTAGAACGTGGAATGCTGTGATGGTGGATGGGATTTTTGCCCCACAAGAAGCTGAAGAAATAAAAAATATTCCTTTGGCTAAAAATGCAACGGATGACTCACTGTTCTGGCCATGGGAGCACGATGGGAGTTTTAGTTGTAAATCGGGATATCGATTTTTGAAGGAGGATGAAGCTGGTCTCCAGGTGGCTGAGCAACCAGACCATGAGAAAGGGCTTTGGATGAAGATTTGGGCCCTTGAATGCCCAAATAAAATAAGGAATCTGATTTGGCGAGCTTGTCGCAACTCTCTCCCTTCGAAATGCAACTTATTGCGTCGTACGATTATCACAGATCAGCTTTGTGATCGCTGCAAGGAAGTTAATGAAGATGTCCTGCATGCAGTATGGAGTTGCAAGGAGCTGGATAGCGTTTGGGGAATGAACGATTTATGGAATTTTCGAAATCATCAATGTTTTACTAGCTTCAGCGAACTCATGGCTTGGGTGTTTCAACACCAAAGGAATCCGGCTTTATTTGCTTTCACTGTGTGGTCGGTTTGGTACCAAAGAAACCAGGTGAGAACCCAGCAACCTCATTGTCCTCTCAATCAACTTTATCAAGTGGCTCATGACAGATTTGTAGAATATAAAGCTGTGCAACCTTCACAACTTACGACTAGGCCGACGAGGAGAGCCCGGTGGAAACCGCCTGATCTGGTCCCTTTCAAAATCAACTTTGACGGAGCCATTTTTGCTGAAGAGAAATGCTCCGGTCTAGGTGTCATCATTCGGAATCAGGAAGGACTTGTCACTGCTGCCATGTCTACTCAGGTTCCTCAACAACTCCAGCCAATTGAGATTGAAGCCTTAGCAGCCCACAAAGCTCTTGAGTTTGCTAAAGAGGTTGGAATATCTGAAGCTGTCCTAGAGGGTGATTCTTTACTTGTGATGAAGGCTTTGAACACTAAGAATATTGGTTTAGCCCCCTTTGGTTTGCTGTTACAGGACTCTGTCTCACTATCTACAGGTTTTTCCAAATTGTCCTACTCTCACACTAAGAGAGAGGGCAATCTAGTTGCACACAATTTGGCTCAGTTAGCAATTAATATTTCAAATTGTGTAATATGGATGGAAGATGTTCCATCAGATGTACTATCTTCTTACCAAGCTGATTTAGCTGGTATTTCGTAATCAAATGCAGCGCAATGCGGTTTCTCAAAAAAAAAAAACTTTGATCCCCCTAATAATATATTAGGTCTTTACAAACAAAAAGAAAAATTTCAAGAAAAAATTTATTTAACTAAAATTTTGAAAGATATGTGACTTGCAATATTGATAATGAGACTATCATGTAACGATTTCAAAATAAGAAAATTTGTGAAAGGAAATTGTAAGACTTTATGTGTTTGCATATAAAGTTCTTTTTTTATTAGATTTTGTATAATTTAAGTTTTTTAATAACTACCCTCAAAAAAATTCTTAGAGCGGCCATTGTGAATAGTTATATTGTTCTAGAGAAAGATACATAATATATAGATATAGACACATTGTTCTAGATGAAAAAATAATTAAATATTGGAATTGAATAGGCACAGCCCACATAAGCGTAGAGGATGCTCTTGCGCCTCGAGATCTAATAATGACGGTGATTTTCATATCAAGGAGTACATGAGAATACACAAGCATGAAGTGAGGAGAGAAGAGATATTTAGGGTCTATTTGAGATCCGCTTATTTTGCTGAAATTGAAAACTTTTTGCAAAAAGTACTGTAGATAAAGGTAAAAGTTGGCTGAAATAGTACCGTGTGACTCATAAATAGTACCAAAAAGTGCAGTGGGACCCATAAATAGTAGCAAAAATAAACTAAATAGTAAAATAAATTGGCTTTTTAAGCTGGAGCCAAACGCATACCAAGTGTGTGTTCAGTTAACTTTTAATTTTATCTACAGTACTTTCAACAAAAAGTTTTTAATTTCAGCAAAAATAAGAGATTCTAAACAGAACCTTAGAAGAAGTTCGAAGAAGGGAAAAGAAAGAAAAGGTTGAGAGTTGAAAGGAAAAAGAAAATTAAGAGAGAGAGATGTTTTATTTTTTTTTTTTTATAGAAAAGTTTCTAGAAAACATGCATTTTCTAGAACCTGAAAAAAGTGTTAAACACCTTTTTTGTTTTTTGTTTTTTGTTTTTTTTGTTTTTTTTTTCCGCATTTTACTATCCACGAACTAAGTAGAGAAATACAATTTGAGTAAAGATGCCAAACACGCTGTAGTTAGAGCAATAGGATTTTTATTTTATCTTTTAAAATAAAGGATACTTCTAGACTGCCCAACATAGAAATGTAGAAAACATAGTTATATTAAGCAACGCTTCCTAAACAAAAAAAATTGATAACATTTTTTTTATTTTTTTATTTTTTTGCTTTAAGCCAAATTTTTTTACCCCTAAATGTGGACTATGGAGCTAGTAAAGCTAACTTTTAAGTTTTACTTATCACTCTAGCTATATCTCAGCCATATCTCCAACACCTTTCATCAATTCATGCCAATTTTTTATTAGCTAAATTTCACAATAACTTATCATTAAAAAACACCATACCATGCCGGATAACATTTTCCTTTTTTATACTTAGCAAACTTGTTCTTCTAGTTCTTAATTTGAATCTACCGTCAAAATCACATTTTTTTTACCTATTATTAACTATTTGCCACGTCAAATTTGCTGTCAAAATCTGTGTGTTCAATTGGCTATAAGCTTAGAGCATCTCCAAAAGCATCGGTATCCGGCTTTTATTAGCTAAAATTTGGAGATTTTGTGTACTGTATATGCTCCAGCAGCTTCGGTATAGCTGGATTTTTTTTTAGCTAATGAACAGTAGCCCATCAGACTATGGGCTACTGTTCATTCTTCAAATACATTTTTTCTATTATAATAATTATGTGTTGAATAAAAAAATGTTGGAAGATATATAGTTGTTAAAAAAAGAATAAATAATGAATGAAAAAATAATATTTAAATGAGATAGAGAATCTGTTGGAATATGTATTTGAAAAAATTGGTAGATAAATATAAATGTCACTGTCATTCTCCAAACAGTACAAAAATTTGATGAATTTACTGAAGTTGCTCTTAGATCTCTAGTTACACATACGTGAAAGTATTATGGCAACTGGCAAAGCAAAGCACAACCGTGGGATTTCCCGAAAGGACCGAACACGCACTATTCTCAGAAAAGTCAAAATCAACATTTCAAAAACAAAAAAATCAAAACCGGATAGCGCCGCCTTGAAGGGTAAAAATTTATAAATAAAAGAAAAAATTAAAATTAAAATCTTAAAAACGCGTAGTCTTCGCGGCTTTCCTCTACGGCTTCTAATAAAATTTGTTTTGTCTATTTTATCAATGGCTTTTGTTTGTTTTGGCATTATCTTCTCCACCACCTCTATAAATTTATTCCCACCTCACACCTCGGCCTCGCACAACCTCAACATCCAATAATTTTTTAAAAATTAGTTTTATCTTTACCATTTTTCCAAACCTTTTTTTTTTTTTTTTAATTATTACCATTTAATTTAATCTCTCTCTCTCTCTCTCTCTCTCTCTCTCTCTCTCGGAGGTCTCTCTTTTTGTCTTTCCCTTTGGTTGCTCCGGGGAGTTTTCTACGATCTCTGGTGGGATTCGTCGTTCAAGGTCTGTTTTTTTCGATCTGGGTTTTGTTTGATTTTGCTATTTCTATCTTTGTATGCATGAAATTTTTGTAATTTTTTTGGAGTTTTCCTCTCTTTTTTATGGTTTTTTTCTTGCTACTAACTTGTTCAGATTGTTGAAAATTCTGGTCTTTGATGTGAATTTTGATCTGGGTTTTTTTTGTTAAAGTCTTTTTCTGCTCTTGGTTTCGATAGATGTGTGCAAAATCTATTTTTTGAGGTGGGATTCTGAACTGGGATTGATGATTGATAGCTTAGTTTGATGTATGTATTTAAATTTTGAAATGATGGGTTTTGCAATATTAAAAAAGATAAAAACAAGAAATTTTGTATTAATGTTGCAATGTATGTATTTCAATTTTGTAGATTTAGATTTCTCAGAGAGGACCCACTTTTTAGAAACTCCATTTAGAACCCTAAATTCAAAATTTTGACTACCGTTTCTGATCAAATTTACCATTGAAAGACTGATCAAGTATCTGGGAACATCTTTGTATAATTCTTATCTTCTTTTGAAATGTTCATAGTGTGTGCTTAGAATTGATTGTAAATATGATTTTTTTTTTCCTGGTATTTGATCTCACCCAATCGTTGAATGTCTAGCAGGAAAGAATGACAGAGACAAAATCAAACGTGTCCTTGAAACCGTCATCATCATCGCGAAATCTCCCTGATTTCAAAAAATCAATTAAACTAAAATATGTGAAGCTTGGTTACCATTACCTCATCACCCATGGAATGTACCTCTTCATCACCCCTCTCGTAGTCCTAATTGCCGTGCAGCTCTCAACATTTTCATTCCAAGATCTTTATGATCTTTGGGAGCATCTCCAATACAATCTAATCTCCGTGATCATCTGCTCAACTCTCCTTGTTTTCTTGTCCACCGTGTACTTTGTCACTCGTCCTCGTCCTGTATACCTTGTCAATTTCTCTTGCTACAAGCCTGAAGAGTCTCGGAAATGCACCAAAAGGATCTTCATGGATCAATCTCGGCTGACTGGTACATTTTCAGAGGAGAATCTTGAATTCCAAAAAAAGATCCTTGAGAGATCTGGCCTTGGTGATTCTACTTACCTGCCAGAGGCTGTTTTGAATATTCCTCCAAATCCCTCCATGAAAGAAGCTAGAAAAGAAGCTGAGGCTGTGATGTATGGTGCTGTTGATGAGCTTTTTGCCAAGACCTCTGTCAAACCCAAAGACATTGGCATTTTGGTTGTGAATTGCAGCTTGTTCAATCCGACCCCATCTCTTTCTGCCATGGTTATCAATCACTACAAGCTTCGGGGTAACATAGTTAGCTACAATCTGGGTGGGATGGGTTGCAGTGCAGGTCTTATTTCAATTGCACTTGCTAAAGATCTTCTTCAGGTCCATCCCAACTCCTATGCATTGGTCATCAGCATGGAGAACATCACTTTGAATTGGTATTTTGGAAATGACAGATCAAAGCTCGTTTCGAATTGCTTATTCCGAATGGGAGGAGCGGCGATACTACTTTCTAACAAAAGCTCTGATAGAAGAAGATCCAAATACCAATTGGTACATGCTGTTCGTACCCACAAGGGTGCAGATGACAAGTGCTTTGGCTGCGTCACCCAAGAAGAAGACTCCAATGGGAAGGTTGGTGTTACGTTGTCCAAGGATCTTATGGCAGTTGCTGGTGATGCCCTGAAGACCAACATCACCACTTTGGGGCCTCTTGTTCTGCCAATGTCAGAACAGCTGCTATTCTTTGCTACATTGATTGGGAAAAAACTATTCAAGATGAAGATCAAGCCTTATATTCCAGATTTTAAACTAGCTTTTGAGCATTTCTGCATTCATGCTGGAGGAAGAGCTGTTTTGGATGAACTGGAGAAGAATTTGCAACTATCTGATTGGCATATGGAACCATCAAGGATGACACTCCACCGATTTGGCAACACCTCAAGCAGTTCTCTGTGGTATGAATTGGCTTATACAGAAGCAAAGGGAAGAATGAAGAAGGGAGATAGGACATGGCAAATAGCTTTTGGTTCAGGGTTTAAATGTAACAGTGCTGTTTGGAAGGCTCTAAGGACCATAAACCCAGCAAAGGAGAAGAGCCCTTGGATGGATGAAATTCATAGGTTCCCAGTGGATGTTCCAAAGATATCGGCAATCTAATGAAAAAAAAAATGGTGAATTTTGGCACATGGTGTTGGCTCTCGCGAATGGTGAATTGTTTTTTTTTTTCTTTCTTTTAACTGAGGTGTTGGATTCTTTTCTACTTTTCATATCTAGATTTGGGGACTTGATTGTGCTTGTACGGCTGTGGAGTGGTAGTCTTGGGATGAGAGGACATTTGCATATTTTTATTGGATCAATTGATATTCATGGGGCAAATTATGTTTTTGGTATTCTCTTAGGATCTAAGATTGAAATTAGAAGTTGGAACTAATTATTTCTAGTAATAACATCTTTGACTTACGCATTTTGTCCCTACTTGCATCTTCGCTAAGTTTTTGCTTTGTTACATCGCCATATGTAGAACAACTTGAAACTGGTTTTTACCTTTTACTAAAAGATCTACCCAACACTAGTACTTGCAGTTGTAGTTAATCAAAACCAGGCATGCATTACATCCATTTGCACAGTGCTGTGCGCAGTGGGAAAGCATTCTCATAGGCCACAGACTGGGTACTGGCTAGTGATCCTCTTCATGCAATGTTTCTCTTCCTCTTGTTACGGCTTTCACATCTCACGCCCGTCATATACTTTTTTAAATCTAATTGTGGCTAGTCAACTTCAAAATTCTTCTGCATTCACTAGCTATCGATCTCTTTTATTTTTTTAATGCTGTGGTGACTCGTTTTTTGCACCAATATGAGTCACTACTCACCATAGCCTAGTCGTGATCCTCTCTGTTATATTGTTTAATATTTTTTTGTTTTTCATTTTTTGATGAATAAATAAGGAAGCTTGCAGGTGTGGTCACTGCCCCCATACCCACTTAAACCTTATTCATGAATGGCGTAGAACCACCCGCACGATAGTAGGACTTGCCACTACTCGAACACTTAATTGACTCTCAAGATGATGGCCACAAGGGTTTCTTGACAACTAAGCCACTTCTATGGGTGATTGTTTAATACTTTTTATCATCTATGCTCATCTCTCTCTCTCAACCAGTGCCCATGTATCCAAAATCCTTCTAGAGCATCAACTCCCAATTCCCTAATCAGAAATTGGCATGCCATTGAACATGGATGTGGATGACTTTGATGGAGTTTGGTAGCAGTGGAGTGGTTGTTGCGGGTAGACTTCTCGGTCAAGAGGGGGAAAGCCAGCAAGGATTCAGTCGTAGAACATGTGACTTACAATGATGATAGGGTGATTAGACGGTCAAAATGGGTGGAAGAAGTTTCGGCGATGAGGGAGACCAAGGAGGAGAGTAAGTAATTCAATAGTGATGGATAGCACAGTTTGTGTGGATGACTTGGATGTTGCTCATGGGTGACTTTGAACGGCATAGTTTGTATCTGTTTCGTGGAGGTTGGTGATGCCAGTGTGTGGTGCCTAGGACGGTTGAAACTAGTTGGATAAATTTTTTTTTTTTTAGTAGTCAAAAAAAAATAAATGGTTTGATAATGTAAAATATAAACAGAATAAATAGAGATGAGGAAAGGACAGAGAGATTAATGCAGGCCCATCTAAAAAGTTAGTTAAAATAGAAAGAAAAAAAAAAGTTTTCTCTACTTAATTTGACAGTGTGCATACTATTTTATTACACATTAGCTACTGATTCGAACGAAATGATGGTGCTTTAAAATGTTGACCTTGATGGTGAGGCCTTTACCGCAGTCCGCAGAAGGCAATAGAAAGTGAAATAGTGGAATCTTCTGTGAAACATTTCCATAAAGCACATGATTTATCAAGGACTACATATGAACTCTCATATCACCAAGGTTAGGCATCAATATTAACAAAATGATAATATGAATCCTACACCCACTGCAAATGGTAGTTCAACGTGAATCAAGCAATTACACGATTTCAATATATTATCATCATATGAGAGATTAATAAAGCTTCCATTTAGCGTCAGTCAATTCCTGCTGACTAATCTGTTCAAGATAAATAATCGAGCAAAACCAATACAATGGAACAAACAGATGCAACCCAAATGTCCCAAAGGAATTCGAATTAAAAATAGCAATTGATACTACACAATACCCAAATGTCTAAAAGTCAGCCTAAGATTAAAATAAAATGTCAGACAATGACATTATCCACAACACATATAATCAGAAACATAACTAGTTCAGAAACAAGGAGATCAAGCATGAACAATAATGATTTGAACACACAATTGGAGACCCTGCTTCCAAAGAAAGAAGAGAACAGAAATCCATGACTCAAGTACCACGAAGGAGCATCTATTCCTAGAAAGTTGGCAAATGTAAGCAGCCATAATCCATTTGTAATCTAGTCCTTGGATGACTTGTTGATAAGTGATTTGTGGATGTGAGGGATCACACCTCCACCTGCAATGGTTCCTTTGATGAGAGTATCAAGTTCTTCATCACCTCGGATTGCAAGCTGCAAATGCCTGGGAGTGATACGTTTGACCTTGAGATCCTTACTTGCATTGCCAGCCAACTCCAACACCTCTGCAGTCAAATACTCTAAGATTGCTGCAGAGTAGACTGCAGCTGTTGCTCCTACTCTCCCACTAGATGTGGTCCTTGACTTCAATAGACGGTGGATCCTACCCACTGGGAACTGCAATTATTCATTCCAGAACAAATCACAAAAGTCAGAAAACACAGAGTATACTTTCCAATAGCATCCCAATGTCTAACATCAGTACCTAATGATTAATCCATCAAAAACAAGTCCCTGCTTTGGTTTCAAATTCCACCATCTCAGAAGTCAAACTAAGTTTCATAAAAAGTAAAAATTGGTTGACAAATTTTTGATATGTTGTCACCACAAATTACAACACTATTCAAGGAAACATTGAAGTGACCACAAAGTGAAGAAAGGTAAGAGAACAGGCAAGCAGTCCATGTAAAAAGCAGCTGAAAGGACAGTTGCCTACATTAAATACGAGCAAACCTAAACACTCAATAATGTTAGTTTCAGCTTGTCTATTATCCAGCATTGCATTATTTTCTTGGACAGTTAAAAACACAGCACCAATCCTTTCCCCAATATCCAGAAGAAGCAAAAGGGACTAGAGTAAAAAACTAAGCCCACCTCCAACAACATACACTGATCTGCCGAGCCTAACTCAGTTCAAGTAGGCCCATGAGCTCTAGCTCATATTGCACATCCTCCCCCATTTAAATACAGGGTGGAGAGCAAACTAGTGGGCATGTTTAACTCAAATTTTATAATAATAAGTGTCCTAGGTTTCTCAGGATATTACTTAGTTTATATGCATAAAGTCAATCAAACCTCAGTCCGCATCAAGGACTACACATTAGCCACAAAACCAGCATGATGCAAATAAAACTTATAACAAAAAATTGTTGCCAAGGTTCTGTGGATATGTATATATAAAATAGGTAAAAATAATTTTATTGCAACGAGACTAATTCATGAAGAAATACACTAAGTAGCCTAAAGAATTACAAACAGAGAAAATATCTACACATGAATAGACTCTGAAAGATTGTACAAAGTTAGTACCCGAAGCAAAAGACATGATACATAATCACCATTAATGACATGGCAAAGAAACACATGCAATGATATTGTTATTCTTCATTCTTACAATCCTCAACTACAAAGATGTAAACCGTTGTACTCATTTCAAACAGTGTATCACATCTGCCTTACTCGTCACAAAATCATCAAGCCATGCAAAACAAGTTTTGAAATTAATAACTCAAATATCATACGGAGCCACCAAGTACAGAAGCCACCATCAAATTGCATAAAACTGAGGCACCTACTACCTTATAGAAGTCATCAGTACTTCTCAAAAACCATAAGCATATATAACAGGTCAATCTCACCCACAATTGGACTGTTTCTTTTAATAAATTCAAATGATACTCTTAGCTCAACCAATCTTCAAACGAGTAATGCTTTGATAAAAAAACATTATTTACAAAGGGGCGGGCTCCCCTCCCGTTATAGCATCTCCAATTCTCTCATGTTTTTACACCAATGAAAGACACGTGGCAAGCAACAAATCCTAAGGTTAGAAAAATCACACGTCAAATACCACTTTTTTCTCTCAATTTTTTGTCTTTCTTTCTTCTTTGCATCTTTCTCCATCCCCACCCTAACGGACCTCACCTACCTGAGCATCAGATGCGTCCAAATTGGCAGATTGGAACTTGATGGCAATGGGTTTGGGCTAAAACTGTGGGTTTCACAGCTAAGATTGGCATAGCAAAACAAGAAACCATTGCTGTTTGGATTGACACGGTGGGTTTCATGGCTATGCCTCTATGAGCATCGAGGCTCGTTCTGGCGGAGGTGTGTGAAATTGAGGTCCTCTGGCAAGCTTGGGGAGGTGAGACATTGGGTTTGATATGGATATCTGGCCGTGGGAGTTCTGATGGGTTGTGGGTTTGGCATGAGACTTCTGAATATGCTTTGAAAGCTGTGAAAGAATCAGCCATGGAAACTTTGAAAGCTTCCTCTCCTTCTTCAAAGCTTTGAAAGCAGCCATGATATTCTTCTCTAATCTTTTATTCCTTAATTTTTTTTATTCATTTATCCAATTAATTGACCTTTCTCTTCACATTCAAATCACAATTAATAAAACCCAAATCAAAGACCCAATTCGTTGTTCTGTTCTCCATCAAAAGTTGTTCCCATCAAACTTTGAAGCTCTTGAAAGAGTTCTTGAGCTTCCTAGATATGGGTCTGGAGTGGCTGATCATTTTGTGATAGTGGAAACCATCAAAATATGATTTTGAAAGATCATTTTTCGTAACAGGTGATTGAAGCAAACCCAGAAAAATTTTATTGAAAACTGAAAAGGGTTAAAAGGGAGAGAAAATTATGTGGCTTATTTATAAGCTTAGGATTCGTTGCTTGCCACGTGTCTTTCATTTACAAAAGCCTATATGACAAGATATGCAAATTTTGGATTGCAATAGTATAGTTATTCACGCTAATGTTCATCATAACATAGATTTGCCCTACTATTTGGACATCTACTCAGCCAAACATGCCATGACTCGATTGAAAATAATGGTAAAGGAAAACAGCTATTAAAAAAATATAAAAAGGGTTTTACACAAAGATTTATTATTATTTTTTTAAAAGTGTAAGCTACACGCGAACCCATTAATGCCTTTTGAAGCCACGACGGCACTCTCCAGCCACAATTGTGAGAGAAGAAAACGGATTAATCAAATATCACAAAGCTATTTGCATACACATCACAAATGATAGACTAATAATAGAATTCCAAAAACAAAAAAAAAACAATAAATAAATAAACCCCTTAAAAAAGAAAAGAAAAACGTTACGAAAAGAATTTTAAGGGAATTTTAAATGTTCCACGTTCCAACAACAAACCCTGTTTGGTTCCTACTAAAAACTAAAGCCAGCAAATTTTTAAATTTTAAATATATTATATTATGTAATTTTGTTTTGCTGTTTAGTCCCCAAGGAATGAAATATCAGCAAACCCAAGTCATAAAAAATCACTCATCAAACAATCTCTACAGTATTTTTCAGGAACCAAGCCAAACAGTGCACAAAGCAAAACAAAGCGTCCTAAAAACAAGCGAAAGCCCTACGCTTAACAACTAATTCGATTTATTAGGGGGGGAAAAGAGAAAGTGTAAAATTGAAAGAGAAAAACAGAGAACAGAGAGAGAGATCTGAAGAGTGAAGAGGAGAGAGGAGAGGAGAGAGGACCTGAAGGCCAGCACGAGAGGAACGAGAGATGGGTTTCTTCTTGCTGTCTTTGTCCTTGTTGGCCGCTGCCCCCTTTCCCATAATCAAACCCTTTGCGCCCTTTCCCGACATCTTTCTTCTTCTTCCTTCTTATTTTTCCCGCCAACCCCTTAAGGTTTCTAAGAAAAAAGATTTGATTTGTTTAAGGAAAATTGGACGAGGTAAATTGGCTGGAATGGGAGCAAACACAGTCGTGGGTACTAGGAGAGAGAGAGAGAGAAGAGGGGTTTCGGTTTCGGTTTGGTTTTGTTTTGAGATCGAGAGAACTGAGAAAGGTTGCTTCGTTGCTGCTAACTAATGATATATCATATATATATATAACCGGGTACTACTGCCCCAGCTTCCAGAGGGTTTTGTTTTATTTATTCACCCCGCGCCACTACTTTTTACAAAACTAACCCTATTCTTTTCCGCTTATTTACGATACCATACTCTGCTGTTACGCCATCAGCCTATCCAATACTATCTCCTTTTTCTTTTCTTTTCTTTTTTCTTTTTTTTCTTTTTTTATTGGAAAAGTAAAATAGTTGACCCATACCCCTCGAACTTCGTAACTAAAACAATCCTACTGTGTCACTGCTTACTTATTTTCCGACGTTTTAGGGTTTGGCTTACATTTTTTTTTAAGTGAATTTTTTTTTTTTAAATGAGAAATCACTATATTATTCACTAATTAAATAAAAGACAAAGGATAAAACTCACTATAATGTATATTTAAAAATAACAAAAAATATTCAATTAAAAAAGTACTAGAAGTTGGTTTGGATTGGCGTCTGCGTTGCAGACATCTGCGTTTCAGGCCTTAGTTTTTACTAACCCAGCACCTCTTATACTATTTATGGGACATGAACAGTGCAAGAAGGTAAGTGAACAGTAATTTTCTTGTTAATAATAATCTAAAAAATATTTTTTTATTGTTTTCAGTTTTTAGTTTTCAGCAAAATAAGTTATATCCAAACGCACACTAGAAGTAAATCAATCACCTTCTTAAAAAACCTTTTTTTAATTTTCTTTTTTAAGGAATACTTTTTAAATATTTATTTATTGTTGGAGAGAGAAAAAATAGTATTTAAATAGAATAGATAATGTGATTTTTTTTTTTTTAAATAGTCCCTGCAAATCTAAAACTCTTTACCTCCAAAACTCTTTATCTTAGCTCCAAGCATAGTTGTCAAATCGTGAATCATATCGTGAATCGATTTTTGTTTTTTTGTATCATGTATCGTATCGAATTATGTATCATAAGATACATAAACACCTAATAAAATTATAAAATAATTATAGATATACATATATAAAAGGTACATTTATTATAAATTCAAAATATATTCAACTAATGACCAATTTAATCATTACTTATGTAATAAAATTTAACAAAACTAACTAAATAAATCAAATTAACTTATGTTTATAACATGCACATTCAAATTGATTAAACTCAGAAGTAATACATGATATATGAATCAAAATAATAATATCTTTTCATCATCTTGGCTAATCAATTTCATCTAAGTCAATGTTCTCATCATGTTCAGTATCTTGCAAAAAAAAAAATTCATAGACATTTCCTTTATTATTATCAACATTTATTCTTTTTTTTTTGGTTTTTTTATTCTAATAATTTTTTCTTTATATTTTTTTCTTGGCATTCTAGCTTTTTAGACTCAAAATAATAATAACAAAATAAAAAATAATTATATTTTCATTTAATACATTATTAATAGTATAGAAAATAAATTTGCACATATGAAAGTGAGTGTCATAAGTATAGTCTAAATTTTGTAGGAAAAAGAGAAGAGAGGAAAAAAAAACTCACGGACTTGTTATTTCATTAAACTCAATTAAGTTTCCTAATAATTTTGTATTAACAAAATCTAACAACTTGTTTAAATCAAATAAAATCACAAATTTTAACAAAAAAAAACCTCATTTTAAACCCACATGTCTATGTATCGTACAATACGATTCATACAATACGCACCTATGTATCGGACGATTCATGAGCACTTACGATACGTCTCTACGATACGAAATTTTTTGTACACGATACGATACGTATCATATGATACATATCGAGTATCATACAATATTAGCACTTTGTGCATACTGCATGAGACGATGTCAAGTAAGCTAAAATGATGCAGAGGTTAGTGTAAATAACTCTTATATTTCGAATATTAAAATCATATTTTAGATACTAAATTGCTTGAGTTAAAATTTAAGGATCAATTGTAATTTTAACCTAAATTTAATTAGTGAAGCGTATTATTATGTAAGAATGCAAGAAGTTGAAATATCGCTCTCGGAGCCACGAGCGTGGCATGTTGCGAACTTTATTGAACAAAATCATGCCTGTGGACTAATATTTTTCATCTTTAGCCCATGTATAATAATAATAATAATAATGATAATAATAATAATAGTGGGTTTTCATTCATTGATTTGACTGGTCCCCCATCGTTTACCTTCAGAGAAGGATTCTTTTTTTGCTGAATCTTCAGCTATTTGATCATACAAAAATATAAATTCAACCCTATGCCTGCCAGCATAAGCATTTACACATTCACAATTAGAACAAAAATGCATGAGACTCACATGACTGGGCCTAATCATTAAATCTTGCATCAGCTTTTGCAGTAGAATAAAAAATATCCAGAAGCAAGGGATTGGCTGTTAATTTTCAAAACCAATAGCCATATCAAAACCAGTGCTAGCATATGTGCCCAATCAATCTAGAAGACTTGGTGATGCATTAACCAGGATCTGGTTAATGAAACAGAGATTGGAAAATTAAAATAAATCACAGGCCACAATCCCTTACTTTTATCACAGTCTGTTTTCTATTGATTTCAAAAGATTTCCAGAATAAGGCTGTCCGGATGGAGATAGGGCTCAACAACACCTGATCAGCAGTCTTCCATTATACACACTACCATAACACAAAAAACAAAAGAGTGCAGATCTGGCAAGAAAGCTGTTCATCTGGTCTGATCCATATCTCTATGTAATGCAGCATTAACTGAAAAATTGTAAAAAAAATCAATTCAGAAACTTCAGTCAATATCCGTAAGATGAGATTCTATCAAGGATAGCATAGCAATATGCCACAAATAGGCAAATAAAGTACTTGGCCATGTCACTCATTCACTGCATCTTCCTTCTCTATGGACTTTCCCTCATCTGCAATGTGGAATCCTTCAATCTTGCGCGAAACCTCTTCTACAGTTACCTTCACCTTTCCAGTCAATCCATTTGCTGTGAGTGTCTCAGTGTCTTCATGAGTCAGAGGGCCTGTCTGCCATATTCTGATGGTTCCATCCTCAGATCCAGAGGCATATGACTCTCCTCCTGGTGAGAAACGCACACAGTGTACAGGACCATGGTGACCCTTATTGCATGCTGCATCCAAATAAAAATAAATCATTAAAGCATACATACAAGAAACTCAGCGAAAGATTAAAAGATCTTTACATCCTCAGACAGGCCATCCAATCTAACCCCACATGCAGTTTAAATCGAAACGTATTACAACTCAGACTATCAAATAAATAACCACATGGAAAATCAATAAACCCAAAAAAAAGTATGAAAAAATCTATACAATGAAATCACGTAACACTAGGATTTTTTTAAGCAGATCCAATTTCAGTTGGAACACATACCAATCTCATCACCAGTATGAAAATCAAATACACGAATCCACATATCTTCTCCTCCAGCAATAAACTTATTCCCATACTTTGGTTCCAATGAAGCTGATTCTACTGTGCACGGCATGTTGTAGCTTTTCACTAACCCAAAGCTTGAAAACAAATAAAAGATCATAAGCCATGAGAGCTGCAATTATGGCACAAGAAACAGACTAAACCTGGCTTGAAACTCACTAGTTTGCATCCCAGAACTTAACAGTAGAACCATCAGCAGTCGTGATATAGCGACCATCTTGACTCACTTCAGCACTGGTCACAGATGACTTGGTCTCAAGTGTTTGGACTATTTTACCACTTCTTACATCCCATAATCTGTTGTAAATTTACTAGAAACTTAAGTAAAATTTAGGCAAAAAACATTAGCTTCAACAAGTAATACTCAAACAAAAGTGGCTTCAACAGTGCATGTTTATACCTTACACCCCCCATATCAGTACAAGAACTTAAAATTGTCTGATCACTATGAAGCCATGCAACAGTTCTGACTGAACCAGGAGACTTATCAACTTCTCTTGGAGGTGCATCTGGACGATTTAAATCATATATACGAAGGATTTTCTCTATTCCCCCAGTGAGTAAAAGGTGTGTGTCCTGTTCTCAGATTGAAAAATAGAGTGAGATACACAGAAACACATAGTTGGGAAGAAATAGGCAAACCCAAATTTTAAGTGTCCACAAATAACTATTCCCCATTTCAACAACAGACTACATAAAAATGAGCAACAATGAATGATTCCACCAGAACGACAATAGCTATAGTGTAAATGGATCCAACCATAAAAATAAAATAGACGCTAGCTAAAACCGAAGGATAACTAGATGAACAATAAGTATAGATAAAAATAAAGGGAAAAAATACTTAACCCCATGTGGTATTGTTTTATTTGTAAACCGTTAAAAACACCTGAAGATAAAGAGTAATTTGCTCACTGATGGGGTTTTGTGTATTTTTCCCTAAATTAAAACTGATGTGTACGGTAAAAAGTCCAAAAGGCAGTGTTGATCGCAACAAGTTAGCACATAGAACTTGCACCGTACTTGCAGAAAAGTACTAAAGCAGCTCCCTAATGTCACATCCACCAACAAAAATAGAAGGAATAACAACCAAAATCCAATTAAAGGTAACTCCCTGGAGAGAGATAACCGTTTGGTAACTATTTTCATATGTACAATAATTGGCGTTCATGACAGAATTAATATTGCCAGAAATTATTTTCTTGAATCCATTAAGGAGTGGTCAATGTAGCTTGAACCCTAAAAAATATGGGAAAGATAAGGCCCCAAGAAATGGAAATTACTCTGTATTTTTAACTGAGTTGCTCTAAACAAATCACTATACACTAATATTAAGTTTCCTCAATCCACCTCCCATATTTTCCTCTGCTCTGTCCATACACTCTGTCCATCTGTGTGCATGGATGCATGTGTGTGTGTGAAATCTGAAATACTGATGGAATCACTCATATACTTATGTACATAAATACAAGTAAAACTTAGATACAAATCCTTAGGTGCAATAAATTAGGTTCCCCGATTGAATTCAAACACATAATTGTATTGAATTTAATTGTCCTTGGAGAAGATAACACTATTTATACTTCATTGGGCCAATGCATCAATGTGATTGAATTACATGGGGAACCTTATGTACTGCACCTAAGAAATTGTACCTAAATTTTCCCTCATAAGCACTTGGACAGTTGGACCTATTTGAAGTAACCCAAAAAAAAGGAGTAATAATGATAATGAACCACACACAAAAAAAAAACCCTCAAATCTACCTCAGAAAAAGCGCAGGCTCGAACAATGTGCTTGTGTTCAAAAGAGTGCAACTCATCACCTGTTAATGCATCCCACACTTTCCTGCACATGAAATCAAGGCACATAATATAATAACTTTTAATCAACACACAATACTTTTTTTATGAGTAATCAATAAACATAACTTAATGAGATGTGGCATTCATTTCAGTCTTTCTTAGATTATGGAACTATATTGCTGAATATAACCACTTAAACTATAACCCCACTCATTTATTATTTTTTGGGGGGATAAATTATTAAAAACGAAACCAAAACACTCAACTAACAGTAACTTTGTTTTCTGCTGATAAGATGTCAAACAAACCATCAAGTACAACAGCAGACTTGCCAATCTTCCAGCTTTTAGATAAGTAAATAAAGACTAGAAATGCATGGTCAATATGTTTAGAATACAGTGGAAAATAAGGAGAATATCTTTTTAAAATGCTGTACAGACAATGCCAAAACCAAAAAGATACCTAAGTCTCAACAAAATCACACAGAAAATGCTAATATTGCACAGCAATAAACAATTTGAAAAAGTCTCCTGGGTAAGTTGAACATAAAAAAAGTTCCAATGGTTTTTTTTTTTTTTTTTGATAATTCAATTATCACAACAAGTGGGGTAGGGGGGATTCAGACCCTAATTCTCCTCATAAGGGAGACCAAACAATGCCAGTGAGCTTCAAAGCTCTTGGCAGTTCCAATGTTTCAAATAAATTTCTCTTCCAAACATAATTTTCAAAATGATTTTACTGCCACACAAAGTTTAAAGCATTTATCAAATGCATTAAAAGATCAATTAAACATAAACAAGGAAAAAATAATAATAACATACGCAGTAAAGTCTGCAGAACCAGTAGCAGCACGTAAAGCATTAGTATCCAAGCAGCAACTCCACACTGCACCCTTATGTCCTTCAAATGTCCCAATCCAATCTCCAGTCTCTCCATTTCTGAGCATTGGATTAGAATCTGAAAACCACACAAGTAAAACTCAGACCATCACCTCCATTACGTTAAATAAATTCTGCAAGAAACATTCATGTATATTTATATACGTCCTAGGGCCGCACTTTCATGTCCCATGATTACAATCAGTGTTAATCCATTAATATAACAATTTAAAAAAAAAAAAAAAATCCCTTATGTAACACTTTATACAATAATAAAGCATATCCAACAACAACAAAGCCTTAGAACCAAAACTACGAAATTGGCTATAGATTCCCAACAGACTAATCAAAGTCATTCACATGTATTCTTCTCCAGCATTCTATTGTATCCAAAATCATACTTTCTATCACCTTCTTAATTAACACTTCCTTTTTTCTACTACCTCTACTAATGTTATTTTAGGTCATTCTCTACCTATGTTCAATCCCTTGACTTGAGTCAAATCGCTCTTCCTCTCAAAACAATAACAACACATATAATCAACTTTAAAATTGCTCACAAAACCACAGTTGACACACGTATCCATCTACACAACTGAATTACACAACAGCTACTAATTCAATAAACCAATATCTCATTGCCTAACTAGGAAAAATGAGGCACAACCCGGGCAATAACACCCCAATTTGCTATTGTAATCGACGATAACCCATTAATTCATTATCCAATTTAACATGACCAAATAACACTACTAAACAAACATCACAAGTTTCTATCTACCTCATCAAAAGTCAAAACTCAACATTAAAATAAGAGAAATCAGAAAATAAATAAATAAAAATGCATACCCTTGCTTGCACTGATGAGGAAAAACCCATCTGGAGTAACTGGACTGTAAAACAGATCCACTACCGGCCGAGAATGGCCATGGCAAACCAGCGGAACAGCCACCCTTTTCTTTTCCATCACTTACAATAACAACAAAACCTAATTACTAACAGTTTTTTTTTTTTTTTTTAATTTACGGGTTTTTGTGTGATCTGTAATATAAATTTAAAAAATATATATATTGGAAACCCTAACCCTAAAAAATCTACAGGAAATTGGTGCGAGAGAGAAATGGCGGTATTTTGAACACAGGTGGGAATCAATCCACACCTCCTAACCCTCAACAATGGCTCTGATATATGATTACAAGTAAAATAGAAATTTGGGATATGAAAAGTTAAGAAAGAAAATAACAAAAATTGAAAAATTCTAATATATAAAATAGTATTTGTTAGAGAACAGAGCAAAGTGTAAGAAGGGCTAAGCGCAAAGGAGAAATAGAAGTGGATCTGCTCTTTTATAGCCTGCTGACTTTTACTACTTTTTTTTTTTTTTAAATATTTATATATTTCAGGTTTTTCCTTTTTCTTTTTTCTTTTTTTTTTCTTGGGAAATTTGATTTGATTTGATTTTTTTTTTTTTTTAACTGCTTTTCAAGGATTTTGTTATCGTACATGCGGTGCGGTACTAGTACAATAGTACTAGGTTACTAAGCTGATCTGAATCTTTGAAAACATATGTATGTTCCAAAAAACGTTAATTTTGACAAGAATAAAGTGGCATATATCCATAAAATCCGACTTGACTAGTCGAACGCAAAGTAGAATGGGACCTAATAAAAAAAATAGCGCAATCTACTTGCCTTTTAACCTTTTTACGTAGTTGATGTTGTTGCTTATCCAATCCGGCAATACCTGAATATTGTCTTAGATGGCAGACCATATGTTATGCTATGAGAAAGTGAGATCTCGTGTGGCCAAGATGATAGGATAACTCTCCATCCTAACTCTATTCTGCTTGATGATTCACTTATCTCTTGGCACAATAAGAAATAAAAAATAATTTTATAGCTTACTCCTCCTCATAACCCCTTTTTGCTTGATGATTCACTTATATCCTGGCACAATAAGAAATAAACTTGTAGTGGGTTGATTAATTAACTCATTACAATAAATTTCTTTATTTATGAACCACACCCCTAATCCTCGATACTAGACTTGTACGAGAAATGGTCCGGTACTAGGGCTTTCCGGCTTGGGCAACCAATGGCCAAGCTTATAGCATTAGCATTGAAGAATGCTAATGCTATATCTAAGGCCTTTTTGGCATTTCATAGATCAAAAACCTTCGCATCAAAAAATGGTATACCTCATTATTGCAAAATTTTTTGCAATAGTGCTACAGTACAATTCTAAGTTTAGAATTGTACTGTAGCACTATGGTATAAAAAAAAAAAATTTATTCCACCCCTTTTCCATTGGAATCAGATCATTGGCTGAAAAAAAAGTGATGATGTGAAAGAAATAATAAAGAAAGATTAAAAAATAATATTTTAATGAAAAAGTAAAATAATAGAGTTTTTGGATGTAGGGTGTATTGTAAAATGATATGGTATAATTAATAAAGTAGCTTTTTGAAATGGTAAAATAGGATAGAGTAGCATTCTTCAATGCTGATGCTCTTAGGAGTTCACAAGATATGGTTCGAGGGGAGAGAAGTTCTGCTAAAGCTCAGCGAATATGTCGCTTTGAGCATCAATGAGCACTCCAAAACTCAAGTCAACTGCTAATTTTGGAAAGCCAAAGGTTGAAGTGAAGATCTTGAGTTATGGCTTACCTCTATCCAACAAAGACGGGAAGGGTATGTATACTCTTTACAGCAAGTGTGGCATGGTAGGGGGCATTGTTGCTCTACAAGGCTACTTTTGGCTGATGGGATAACCTATTGCTGAGACAATTTGATGGGACGAGGTAGGTTGACCACAAGTAGTGCAATCGTGACTATCATGGGTCGGCCTTGTCTTGGATGAATTTCCCCTTATACTCTTACGTTTATTTAGTAGCCTCCCACTAAACTATTGTTGCTTAATCTAGCACAAAAGCATAGTATCGTGTCATAATAGACACCACTTTTGACCTCCTTTGATTACGAAAGTTGGAGAAGGATACGAGTGTTTCTTTTTTCTTTTCTTCTAGTACTCTTGTATATTGTAATATTTATATTGCCTACCTATACTTTTGTCTTCCATTAAAATGACTAAAACTCATTGAGATTGATTGTCACTTGATTTGTCACCATCTCCTTTAGCGTTATATACAATTTCATTGTATTGCCTCTCATGATTAACTTGCTAACTTCTTCACCAAATCACTTTCTCCAATGCATTTTATTGAATTTTTTATCAAAACTTAAGCTAGTTTTTTTTGTGATACATATTGATCCTTAATGGGACTCTTAGAATATTCAACCCTCCACTTTTATAGGCTTAATGTACTCTATATACTATTCAATTATTCATTTTGTACTATTTTTTTGGCTGAATAATAGTTTTCATGACCAAATGAAACAAAAACTACAAAAAGGCGGAACAATAACCATCTTGCTTTTAGTTTCCCCCATGAAAATTTTAGGGATGGAGGAGACATAGATCAATAGATGTTTCCCCATGGTTAAACAAAAAGGGCCCACTTTGTGATGTTGTGAGTAAGGGTCTACACGGGTTGGATTAGAGGGTTTCTTCAACCCAACCTGACCTTGTTGAGTTGAGAAATTTCTAACCCAATCCTTCAAATGTGTAGAAACCAACTTGACCCATGCCAACCCACATTGGCCATGTTGAGTTGTGATGGATCGATGGGTTGTAAATACATGTTTTATATCTTGTAAAAAATTAGAGTTTCATAAATTATTTAAACACATTTTTCAATGAATTATTACAATTCATATAACATGCTTAAATTATATTCCAAATTCATCAAACATAATCCTTAGGAACCAAAATCAATCAAACTAAAAAATAAAAATAAGGATAACAAAAAAAAAAACTTATATATATGGTGGATCCGATTAGGTCAAATGGATTAAAAAAAACTATCAACCCAAACTTGACCCGACCTGTGACTCAAAACAAACTTCCAACCAACCCAATTTACCAACCAACAAAAATTGTGGGTCAATTTTGTCGGTTGGTGAGTTAGATACATACCTATAGTTGTGAGAAACCTTCCCTATAGGAATGAATAAGAATCAAATCAATAAAGGAATTTAAAATAAATATACTCCTAGCAATGATGGAATTAATAGCTCAATGACAAGAGGTTGAGGAGTCTTAGAGTGGTGGAATTACATTCAATGCATGTCCTTCACAAATTACAAAATTAAATCCCATAGCTACTGTTCTTTACTCTAAGATAGACTGATTTAGCTTATGCTTTAAGGGGATCTTGGTCTTGAGTAATCTCTGTCAATACAAAGACGACTTCTCCTTTGTAATTCCTTCCCACTGCCACTATGCAAGCTTTTTCCTTATTGATAGCTGCATTGGAGTCAATTTTGACAAAATTTAGAGATAGGAAGATCCCATACATTACTCCCTGTACAATTGTATTGATACTGATGATGTCGAAAAATCACCAGTGAGCCACACAGCCTTTGCACGCTTGAAACAATACCTGCACAACAAAAAGAGAAGATCTAACAGAGAGCACTGGTGTGGTGCCGGCCAAGTACCCTTCGAATGTCAAGTTAAAATTTTTCACAACTCTAGAGTGCTAGAGTTGGGGGAAATTATGCGTACCTTGACTTGTGAGGGTCTCGGGGCTTTTATAGTAGTGTAAGGCTGACATCCATGCCTTGTTTAAGAAGATGTTTCCTTGTAGGAGAGAAACTCTTTATTTCGCGTATATTGCAGAATCCTTTCCTTGTAGGAGCCTTCTTGATTAGGGTTAAGTGTGGGGCGCAAGATATTTCCTTATATACCTATGCGTGCGAACCACGCATGAGACATGTTGGACCCGCCAACTTCATCCCGTCAACTTATCCTTCCATGAAACGTCATTCTGGTCGTTTCTAATCCATGCATTGATAACCTTCAGTTGCTCCCGTCATCCTAATATGGATCGTCAACCTTTTGGGGTCAGTCAAGAGAATATAAGCAAAGTTGTCAGCTACTTTAGGGTCGTCAGCTACTACAGGGTAGTCAGTTATCACTTAGGTTTCAGGAATTATACTTATTAGTTGCCCCCTACTCCATAATACCATCAGTTCCAGCTGTTGGGTTGTGGAGTATTTATATATATATTTTTTGGCAGATAGGGCATTTATTGCCTGACTCCTCGAGTAGCCATAATTGTCAGTACACGTGGCTCAAACCGATTGGCCTTGCTCCTGGACGAGGGTGTCGCTTCGTCTTCTGTGCTTTTTACCCTATATATATACCTCACTTCCTTCCTTATTTCCTCCTATTTCATTCTTGCTGATCATCAAAGAGAACCCGTCACTTCAAGGATTTCACTCACGTCATCGTGCTTTTGTCGCTTTTGCTAAGACCGTCTCTTTTCACGAAACTATATGCTTTACTTGGTAAGTTACTTTCGCTTTTACTGCCTCTCATCATTTTTTTCTTTACTTTCATCTTAGTTGATTGTGAAACTTTTTAGAAAGGCCGTCAACTTAGGTTCTTAGAATACCTCCATCGCTTGTAAGTAGTTAGATGTCTAGAGAAGCGACAAGTGAACAGTCGTCAGTCCGCAAAGGAGCGGACTACGACGAGGTCTTCCCATTAGGTCATGAGCCCAAGGAGGGCTTCTCCTGATCATTAGAAAAGGAAACATCAGCCCAATCTTCTGACGAGGAAATGGAAAATTATGGAGAAGATGAGGTAGTAAATGAGGGCGAAGACAAGGATGACGAGAAGGAAAGGAGAGAGAGTGACGGGGATGAAAATGACGGTGATGAGGAGGTCATAAAGAGTACTTCAGGAAGCCTAGGAGATAACTGTCCCTTCATTCTCCCTAAATAATGGACGGTTAATGACTTTCTGCCGACGATGTCGGACAAGGTTTTCAAAACTTTACGTGCCCGTTTCCAAATTGTAGACAACATCCCAATCCGTCTCCCTGGAAAGTTTGAGAAATGTTATACAAGGAAGACCGCGGACGTCGGCATGTATGATGCCATGTTCGTGGCAGAGTTGAGACTGCCTCTGATGGCACTTCACCGTCAGTTGGCCAATTTTTTGAGGTTGTCCGTCAGCCAAATTGCCCCCAACACTTGGAGGATATTCATTGGGGTTGAGATTTTGTGGGGTCGTTTAAGTGGAGGGAACCGTCAACTAACTCTTGACGAGTTCTTCTAGTGTTATCGTCCTCAGCACATTATCTTGTCTCAAGGAATTTATCATTTCTCTGCAAGGAAGAAAGAGCTAAGGCTGGTATCTGATATGCCCAATTCCATTAGGAATTGGAAGGGCAGGTATTTCTTTGTTAAAGAGACGAACTGGGTATGTCATCAAGAAGAGTGGGAGACGATGCCCCATGGTTTTGACAACACTTGGGCTTATGTCAAGGATTCAGGTTAACCTCGTCTGTTTCTTTTAGTTTATTTGTCTCGAATTTCTAACATCGTCTACCTTTCTTGTTTTCTTTCAGCTAGTGTTCATCCACATATCACAGGCGAGTAGGAGAATTTTATTCGTAGGGTAACAAAGATCCCGTTGGACGAGCGGAAGTGTCGGAATCTCATCACACTCGACACTTTGCATGCTTATTGTAGGGGTCCTGAGCCAACATCAGAAGCCTGTGGTCTCAACACTTACTCCCGTCGTCGTAAATTACCCATTTTAACCATTTTTCTTTTTTCGCCGGCTTGTCTGAGGCTGTTACTTGTCTTAATACTCCTTATTTGCCTTTTTGTAGAAATGGAGGCAGCTAGGCTAAGAGCGCAGGTAAGGGCTGCTGCCGCGCACAAGAAAGAGGAGGGGAAGGCCAAGGAAAAGGAGGGGGCATCTTCCTCAGCCCCCAAGGCCGTCAGCAAGGGCGTGACTAAGAGGAAGGGTGATGGGAAGGACGACCGCCCATCCAAAAAGGTGTCCGTCACTCCTGGAGAAAAGCTTCCCAAGAAGTCGTCACCTCCCAAACCAAAACATGGGGCCGGTAAAGGGCTAATGACGACGTCAGGCCCCGTCGCTCAAGATCTTGATCGTCGTCTTCTCACACACAAGGACTATGCCTTGGAGATGGTGGAGTCCATCATCAAGGACAAGGACGTGGATCCTTGTGCTGAGCAAGGGACAGAGGAGTTAGGGGCGTCGGGTCTTTTTGACCTTGCTCGAGTATGCTTTCTTCCTTTGTTCCTTTATTCATTCTTTACGCTTAATAGTTGATGGGTATCCTGTCTTACAGGTGCTGGTTCGTATGAAAGCTTTGCAAGACAGGGGCGTTGCCAAGGAAGGGGTGATTACCCATTTGCATAAGCGTATTAAGAACCTGACTAACGGGCAAGATCAATATAAAAGTGCCCTTCGTACCCTTAACCAGGAGGTGAAGGAGTTGAAAGAAAATCTGGAGGAAGAAGGTCGTCATAAGAAGAAAGAGCACGAAGCTAAGGAGATGGTGGAAAAGGAGTTGGCAGCCCTTTTAGGTCAAGTGGAGACAACCAAGGCTGACGCCGTGAATGAATTTAGGGCGTCATAGACATTCATTGATTCCTATGCTGAATACTATAGTGACGGGTTTGAGGATTGCTTTAAACAGGTCAAATCCATCTACCTTCACCTAGATTTGTCTAAGGTTTCCATGGATGACCCCTTACCCTCGACACTTGCAGGCGACATTACTCTTGAAGAGAATGACGACTCTACCAAGTCCGAGGCAAATCCAAAGGATGATAGTGTCGTTCTTGCTTAACCTTCTGTAGATAAGCTCGTCGTTCCTTTGACCCCGTCGGCCAATCCTCCGAATGCTGAAGATCCTCTCACTCAAGAAGCCCAAAACCTTCCTTCCAAGGGTGACGTGATCCCACAAGACCCCCCGGCCTTTTGAACCTCGCCTTTATCTTTTTCCTTTTTATTATAGATTTGATCTAACTTTCGAACAATGTTTAATGCACTTTTGTTTTTGGGCTCTATTTGTAAAAACTTTATTTTTATTTATGGTATTTTATATTCGTTGCTTTTTAATATGTGTGTATGTTCATCCCTTGCCCTTGTGAATCCGTCTGTTTTTTGACTTTAAGAATTTTGATTCGTATGTTCCAAACTCGCCCACTTGTGGGCTAATAAACTTTACAATAGACTCGTCCACTTTGTGGGCTAAGAAACTTGTTCCTTTGTGGATTTTAATTTCTTCATGTGATGAATCTTGTCCATTTGTGGACTTTGTAGTATTAACTTATCTTATAAGATGAACCCGTCATCTTTATTGACTAAGTTATGAACCCGTCTACTTGTGGATTCATCCACCTTAATTATGGGTCATATTAAGCCATATTAAGTCATTCTTGTGGATATTAAGTCATCCTTGCACAATGAACCTGTCCACTTTGGCGACGAACCCGTCCTCTTTTTGGACTTAATGAATTTGTCTATTTGTGGATTTCATAACATTAACTCATCCCTACAGGATGAACTCATCCGTTCTATGGACCTTAATCATAAATCCGTCCACCTGTGAACTCGTCCACTTTACGGACAATAATTCATTTTGAATGAACTCGTCCACCTTATAGACTTGTCCACTCTATGGACTTTAATCATAAATCCATCCACTTGTGAACTCGTCCACTTTATGGACTTTAATAAGCTCGTCCACTTGTGGACTTGATAATACTTTGTAGAAAAACACATTAGTCATATCTGAATAAACTCGTCTTATTATGATAAATCATGCATTCGTAGAAAAATTGTTCTTTAAAGAAAAAGACCTGCCTTTTGGGCTTAAAGAGTATTGTAGCAAAAATTAATAAAGGTAAACTGAAAAACTGAGGAGTGTAGCTAAAATTAACTAAAGTAAACTGGAAAATGAAGAATGTTGCTTTCCCCACTGTCAACTCTACTGGTAGTACTTCTGTAGGTGCTCGGTGATTCACGGATGGTGCAACTTCTGTCCGTCTAGTGTCTTTAGGTGGTAGGTGTCTTTCCTTTGCCATGACGTAATCTTGTAAGGCCCCTCCCAGTTGGGGTCGAGCTTCCCTTGGGTAGGATCTTTAGTAGCGCCCATTACCTTTCTCAAAATGAGATCTCCAACCTGAAAGTCTTTGTGTTTGACTCGGGAGTTGTAATGTTTGGCCATAAGGTCCTGGTACCGTGCAAGTCTTTGTTCAGTTGTCGCCCTGACTTCGTCCAGTAGATCGAGCTGTAAACGCATAGCCTCGTCATTTTTGCTTTCATCATGGCTATCCACCCTATAGCTTGTGAGCCCGACCTCGGCTGGAATGATTGCCTCGCTCTCGTATGTTAGCCGAAATGGTGTCTCTCCGGTAGGTGTTCTTGCTGTTGTTCTGTACGCCCATAGTATGCTTGGCAGCTCTTCAGGCCATATTGCCTTTGCCCCCTTGAGCCGAGTCTTGATAATTTTGAGCAAGGATCGGCTTGTGACCTCAACTTGTCCGTTAGCTTGAGGGTGGGCAGGGGAGGAGTAGTGGTTTTTGATCCTCAACTGCGAGTAATAATTCCGGAAGGAGTCATTGTCGAATTGTTTCCCGTTGTCTAAGACCAGGACCCTAGGGATCTCATACTTGCAGATAATGCGCCTTCAGACAAAGCTTTGCACGTTCTTCTTTATAATGGTTGCCAGGGCTTCAGCTTCTACTCACTTTGTGAAGTAGTCTATGCCTACTATAAGGAACTTCAGCTGTCGCACTGCTATCGGAAATGGTCCCATGATGTCTTATCCCCACTAAGCAAATGGCCATGGGGCAATCATCGGGGTCAACTCTTCAAACGGCTACCTGATGATGTTGCTGAACCTTTGACACTTGTTGCAAGTTTTGACATAAGTTTGGGCATCCTTCTGCATGGTGGGTCAGTAGTACCCTGCTTGAATCAGTTTATGCACCAACGACCGTGATCTTGAGTGGTTTCCGCAGATCCCTTCGTGAACTTCTCTCATGACGTAGTCTGCTTCCTCAGGGCCCAAACACCTTAGGTATGGGTGGGAGAAACCTCTCTTGTACAAGACATCTTTTATCAGAATGAATCACACTGCTTGGACCTTCAGCTTTCTTACAGCTTCCTTCCCGTCTGGTAACACGCCATTTTTCAAGTAGGAGACTAATGGTGTGGTCCAGTTATTTTCAGAATCTACCTCCTGCACATCGACAGAATCTATTAGCGGAGAAAGCTGAACAAATGAGAGTACATTGTTAGGGATAATCATATATTCTGCTAAAGCGGCTTTAGCAAGGCGGTCGGCTTGCTCATTTCCTCCTCTGGGGATTTGAACAATCTTGGCTTATATGTCGTCCATCCTTCTCTTTGCTTGCTCCAGGTATTTCATCATCCTTTCACCCTTACACTTATAATCCCCGTTCACTTGATTGGTGACGACCTGGGAGTCGTAATGAATAACCACACTTGCGACTCCCGCCGCTTTAGCGAGATCAAGCCTTGCCACTAGAGCTTCATACTTCGCTTCATTGTTGGTGGTAGGGAAGTCGAGGCGAACCATACATTCGATCTTGTCTCCTTCTGGGGAAAGAAGCAATGAAGCACAATGCCTGCTCCGCCAGCCTGTCTGTTGGACGATCCATCTATATGTATGCTCCATCGAGGGTACTCATCTGCCCCCTTGTCTTCCCTGTTGGTGAACTCCGCTATGAAATTAGCAACGACCTGACCTTTGATGGCGGTACGTAGGCGGTACTAAATGTCAAATTCACTCAACTCTATGGCCCACAGTGCCAATCGCTTGGTGGCGTCGGGGTTGCTCATTGCTCGCCGTAAGGGCTTGTCGGTTAGGACGATCACCGTATGGGCTTGGAAGTATGGTTTGAGCTTGCGGGCTGCCGTAACCAAAGTGAAGGCGAGCTTCTCCATTGACGGATATCTTTCTACTGCACCACGAAGTGCCCGGCTGGGGTAGTACACAGGCTTTTGAACCTTATCTTCTTCCCTTACTAAGGCTGCGTTGACGGCTGCCTGGGAGATGGCTAAATAGAGGTAAAGCTCTTCCCTAGGTTGTGAAGGACTCAGTAGCGGTGGGGAAGAGAGGTAGGCCTTTAAATTCTCGAATGCTTACTAACACTCGACCGTCCACTCAAAAGACTTCTTTAGTGTGTGGAAGAAGGGTAGACACTTATCCGTTGCCCTTGATACGAACCTATTCAGGGCAGCCACCTTGCCGTTTAAACTTTGAACTTCTTTTATGTTCTTTGATGGGGCCATCTCCACTATGGCCCTAATCTTGTCTAGGTTGGCCTCAATACCTCTTTGAGATACCATGAACCCCAGGAACTTTCCTGTTGTCACCCCAAATGCACACTTACTCGGGTTGAGTTTCATGTTGTAGGAGCAAAGGGTGTCAAATGTTTCCTTGAGATCTTCCAAATGGTCGTCTTCCCTACGGCTTTTTACCAACATGTCGTCGACATAGACTTGAACATTCCTCCCGATCTGGTTTGCGAACATCTTGTTCATATGCCTTTGAAATGTCGCACCTACGTTCTTCAGGCCGAACAGCATCACTTTGTAACAGAAAAGGCCTTGGCTAGTAATGAATGAAGTTTTTTCCTGATCCGACTCGTCCATTCGGATCTAGTTATAATTGGAAAAGGCGTCCATGAAGCTTAGTCTTGTCTCTAATAATTTAGAACGGGTGAATAACGCTGTGGATGTCTAATGTTCCTGGAAGATCTGTGGACTTCAGCTACAGATGTACTTAAATCTACCTGTGAATTTACATTCTCCTTATCTTCTTCACCCCTTTTCTAGACAGTACTTTCAGTCAATTCATCTAAGCTGACAAACTCAGATTTCTTTTGATCTATCTTTGTAACATCTGACACTACAATTGACCTGTCCTTGTACATAACCTGTTCATTAAATATCACATTTCTATTTCTGATGATTTTCCTATTTTGTTTATCCTAAAACCTATAGCCAAATTTCTCATCACCATAGCCAATGAAAAAACATATTTTAGACTTTGTATCAAGTTTACTATGAGCATCAAAATCAATATGAACATAAGAAACACAACTAAAAACTTTTAAATGTGAAAACTTTACCTCTTTACCGCTTCAAACCTCCTCAGGAAGTCTAAACTCTATGGAACTAAGGGTCCTCGGTTTTTCAGGCAAGCTGCAGTGCTAACAACATCAGCCCTGAAAGTTTTTGCTAGTCTAACATGCAACCTTATACTCCTAGCACACTCATTGAGAGTTCTGTTCATACGCTTAGCCACACCATTCTGCTGTGGTGTCCCAAGAATGGTCTTCTCCATCCTAATTCCCTGTGCAACACAATACTCACTGAACCCTCCGTCTATGTACTCTCCTCCATTATCTGACCTCAAACATTTTACTTTCAAACTTGTTTTTGTCTCAACCATGGCCTTTCACTTCTTAAAAGTTTCAAATACATCAGATTTATTTTTCAGAAAATAAACTCATACCTTTCTACTTCAGTCATCGATGAAAGTGATGTAGTACCTTGAACCTCCAAGGGATGCAACCGGAGAAGACCCTCACAAATCAGTGTGTACTAACTCCAATTTTTCAGCCTTCGGTGTCTTGCCAGTTTTCAAGAAGCTCACCTTTTTATGCTTTCCTAAGATGCAGTTTTCACACGTCAAAATCAATGGACTTCAATTCTGGTAGTTTTCCTTTTGACAGCAACATCTTTATCCCTTTCTCACTCATGTGACCAAGTCTGTGATGTCATAGGCTTGTATCAGTACTTGCATCAGTACTTGCATCAGCAATTGCAATTGTGTCTCTTGGACTTGAGGTCATATATAGAGTACCAATCTTCTTTCCACGAGCCAATACCCTAACTCCCTTTGTAACCTTCCAAGTACCACCAATAAATAGTATTGCATGCCCTTCATTATCAAATTGTTCAACAAAAATCAGATTCCTCCTCTGGTCAGGAATATGTCAAACCTTCTCCAGTAACCAAACAGATCCATTGGGCAACAATATCCAGACATCTCCCATACCTACAACATCCAAGGTTGAACCATCAGCCAAATAAACCTTACCAAAATTGCCTGCAACATAATTCTGTATGATTTCTCAGTGTGGAGTGGTATGAAACGAAACTCCTGAGTTCAAAACCCAATCATTAAGTGGACTGTCTACTGCAAGAAGTAATGCATCATGTACCTATTCTGTTACAGCATTTGCAGAGTCATCTTCATTCTTCTTCTTAGGACTTTTGCATTGCCTCCTAAAGTGACCCTTTTTCCCACAGTTCTAATATTGTACTTGTTGGCCTGATCTAGATTTACTTCTGTTCTGATTAGAATTTCTGGATTTTGATCTGCCCCTATTTGAATTTATGTCATTACCTCTACCTCTTGTCTCAAGGTTTAGAGCAGAACCAGATCCTGAGGTTTCATCTGCATCTCTTCTGCGAATCTCCTCAGCCAGATTTAAATCTCGTATGTCATTGCTTTCTGGATTTTGATCTGCCTCGATTTGAATTTATGTCATTACCTCTACCTCTTGTCTCAAGGTTTAGGGCAGAACCAGATCCTGAGATTTCATCTACATCTCTTCTGCGAATCTCCTCAGCCAGAATTAAATCTCGTATGTCATTGTACTTCAGCTTTCCCTTTTCTATAGAATTACTTCCTGCCATCCTCATTGCCTCCCAACTATTTGGTAAAGAAGCCAAAACAATCAGTGAACGGATCTCATCATCAAAATCAATTTCTACAAATGACAATTGATTTGTGATAATGTTAAATTCGTTCAGAAGCTGTGCTACTGATGCATTCTCTGCTATCTTTAAATTGAACAGTTTCTTCATTAGATGTACCTTGTTATTTACTGACGGCTTTTCATACATGCCAAACAATGCCTTCATCAGATCTGCTGTGGTCTTCTCCTTTACAACATTGTGTGCAACAGACCTGAACAGAGTTAACCTGATAACTCCCAATACTTGTCTGTCAAGAAAAGCCCATTCCTCAAACTTCATAGTCTCAGGTTTTGTCCCCAAAAGAGGTAAATGCAATTTCCTCCCATAGAAATAATCTTCAATCTGCATCCTCCAATACGCGAAGTCTGTACGATCAAACTTTTCTATTCTAGAAGCCTTTCCTGCTTCCTCTGCCATTGCTCCTACTCAAACCTAACCCTAGGCTCTAATACCAGTTGTAGGGAAATTAACCCGAATTCCCAACCTGTGAGAAACAAAAAAATAGAGAAAACACACGCAAAAAAAAAAACAATCACACGTACAAGACAATATTTACGTGGTTCAGCAATTTGCCTACGTCCACGGAGTTGTAGGGATTTCACTATTATCAGGGAAAAAAAATACAAAGTGCGGCTACAGTGTTTCAGTCTCTCAAGAACAACTACAACCAATAAAACCCTAATCACCAAAAACGGTTTTACATCCTGCGCACAGGATTCACAATGGGCTACAAAACGGGCCAAAAATAAGCGCTCCGGCTTGGGCCTATCGGCCCAAACCTCCACTCTATGGACTAAGCCTCAGAAAATCTCCTATTAAAAACCATGCAACATTATTCGGGTCGGGTTGGGTCGTCAACCGGATCAAACATAAACTAGGCTCCATAAATCCCAACAGGTGGAAACAGTAGTATTTGTCTCTAGACCTCTTGTTAGGATCTCCCTTCAGCTTGCCAGGAAAGGTTAAGGCCCCTTCGTCCTTAATTTGCATCAGGACCTGGTCAATCGGGGCAGTCAACGGGGTGAAACTCGTGAATTTCCCTGTGGGAGGTTTAGAGTGCCTGTCCTCCCTTCATTCTCCAGTTCTTGCCATCTTCCGCCGTTCGTCCTGCCGCATGTCTTCCAGTCTTTCTCTCTTCCTGGGTTTCTCCTTTTGGGCCAAAAGTGCGTCTTCCGCGTTCATGTATTTGGTCGCTTTGTAAAGCACATCTGACATAGTTTTTGGGTCGTTTTTTTATAGGGAGAATAGAAACTTACCCTTCTACAACCCATTGGTGAATGCAGCTACCAGTATCTTGTCATCAACTTTATCGATCGAAAGTGCTTCTTTGTTAATTCGAGCAATGTAAGACCTTAGTGTCTCATTCTCCCATTGCTTGATGCTCATTAGGCATGCAGTAGACTTTTTATACTTGTGCCCCTGATAAAGTGTGAAGCAAATTGGGCGCTTAGCTCTTTGAAAGTACTGATGCAGTTAGGTGTCAACCTGCTAAACCAAATCCTTGCTGGACCCTTCAGCGTGGTGGGGAAGACCCTACACATAATTTCGTCCGCCACCCCTTGAAGGTGCATTAGGGTCTTGAAAGATTCTAGGTGATCTCTGGGGTGCTTGGCTCTGTCGTAGCTTTTCTATCTGCGGCATATGAAACTTTTGTGGAAGGGGGAAGGAATTGACGGACGTGGTAAATGGTGAATCGGTTCGGTGGACCAAGTCATCGAGGTCGCTAGACACCCGTCCTCTAAGGGCGTTCATCATAAAATCCATCCGTTCCTTCAACATCTACATCTCTACGACCATGTGAGGTGGAGCTGTATCTATGATGGATGGACGGCTTATGTCCTGTCGTTCTGGTCTACTTGAGGCGTTGCTACCTTCCGACCCTTCTTGGTCCCTTCTCTCAGTGCTGGTACTTTCTTGGTCTTCCTCCTGAGTGTTATGCCCTGCGTTCTTTTGATGCAGCTGTTCTTCTAGATCATTGTTTTGCTTTGTGAGGCGTTCCACGGCAGCTGCGAGAGTTTGAACCTGTCTCTCGAGCGCGGTTATGTGTGGTTCGTCTCCTTGAACGTTGGTGGTGGTTGCCATCGAGCGAGTAAGTACAATGCAACTCTTTGTTCGGGAAGTGATATTATGGCTTATAAGTCGTAAGTCCCCACAAATGGCACCAATTGATGATGCTAAAAAATCACCAGTGAGCCACACAACCTTTGCACGCTCGAAATAATACCTGCACAATAAAAAGATAAGACCTAACAGAAAACATCGGTGTGGTGCCGGGTAAATACCCTTTGAAGGTCAAGTTAGAATTTTTCACAACTCTAGAGTGCCAGAGTTGGGGGAAATCATGCGTACCTTGACTTGTGAGGGTCTCGAGGCTTTTATAGTAGTGTAGAGCTGACATCCGTGCCTTGTTTAAGAAGATGTTTCCTTTTAGGAAAGAAACTCTTTATTTCGCGTATCTTGCGAAATCCTTTCCTTGTAGGAGCCTTCTTGATTAGGGTTAAGTGTGGGGCACAAGATATTTTCTTATATACCTATGTGTGCGAACCACACATGAGACATGTTGGACTCATCAACTTCATCTAGTCAACTTATCCTTCCATGAAACGTCATTTTGGTCGTTTCTAATCCATGCATTGATAACCTTTAGTTGCTCCCGTCATCCCCAATATGGATCATCAACCTTTTGGGTTCAGTCAAAAGAATATAAGCAAAGTCGTCAGCTACTTTAGGGTCGTCAGTTACTTTAGGGTCATCAACTACTATAGGATAGTCAGTTATCACTTAGGTTTCAGGAATTATACTTAGGGATGGCAATTTAAGCCCGACCCGCGAGTACCTGGCCCGGCTCGACCCTAATGGGTCGGGTTTTACCCGGTCCGATAAAGAATAGGGTCGGGTCCGGGTTTTGGCAAAAATCCGGCTCGAACCCGAACCCGAACCCGACCCAACCCGGTTAGCTCAAATAGAAAATTACAAAAAAACCTATATATATATATATATATTTATCATAACCCTAACCTAAAACTCATTTCTCTCATTTCTCTATCAACTCAGCCACCTCTCTCCTTTCTCTCTCAACTCAGCTGCCTCCCTCAATGACTCTCACTCTTTAATCAGCTCCACCAAGACTCTCAAAGTCACAAATCAGGTTCAGACACTCACATCTCATCCTCACCCTCAATTCTCCATGGATTTTCTTCCATCTCACGTGTGACTTGTTGAACAGCGTCATTGGTTTTGTTTCTGAAAGGAGAACTTGTAGAATCTCGTGGTGGTTGTCGTTTTTGTCACAGAGGAGGCTGTGATTGTTAGATCGGAGAGAGATTTAGTGGTCTGAGTTCTTTTTTTTTTGGTTCATTTCCTCTCTTAATAGTTTTTGTTTTTGGGTATTTGTTTGAGGATTTAATATGTAAAAATCTGTCCATAAATGATAAATGGAGTTTTGTTCCTCTTTCAATAGTTTTTGTTTTTGGGTATTTGTTTGAGGATTCAATATGTAAAAATCCGAGTGAATGTTGTGTTGATGTAAAAATATGTCCCATAAATGTAAAAATCGGAGTTTTGTTTCTTCCATAAATGATAAATGGAGTTTGAGGATTTAACTGATAACAATGTTGATTGATTTGTGTTTTTTTTTTTTTTTTTTTTTTTTTTTTTTTTTAAATAAGATTGGGTTGGATTGGGCTGTCAAGGAATAGGCCCAGAAGTGGCCGGAAGGGGCCCGCGGGGCCCGTGGAGACCCAACCGGCCGGGTTTGGGGCTAAAAAAAACCCGTTTATTAAACGGGCCGGGTTCGAGTAACAAGGGAGGACCCGCGGGTCGAATCTGGGTATCAAAAAACCCGGTCCGAACCTGACCCGTTGCCATTCCTAATTATACTTATCAGATACTGTACTATCATTGCATTTCATATTATCAGCTAGGTTAATTGGTCTCTTATGTGCAGTTAAAACGAGTGATTCAGTAATATATCATTGACTTTATTATTTTAACAGTCTTATGTCTTTTTTCTTTCTTCCTTTTGGCTGAGATAAGCAGTCTTATGCTATTTACAAGGCATAAGTCTAATTGTCGAACTCTTTATTTATTTATTTTTGGTTTACTTTGCTTTATTATATTTTTAATGCGGTCCTTTAAAAAAAAAAAAAAACTTTCGTTGCAGTGCGGAATATACCAATTTAGTCACTTCCCATTCCCAATTAATAAAAAGGTGAAAACGTATAGCTAGCAGCCAAGCACATGCACAGCTTCAAATTATGATAATAATTTTGTTTATGGTGAGGATAACATAGTAATAAAAAAAAGTAAGATCTTTCATCATTAGAAAGTGAATATCTCTATTTTGAGATGCATAAAAATAAAAATAAAAAGATTGAGATGAGAGGAGTATCAAGTTTACTTCTTTTTTTTTGAGAAACAGTATCAAATTTACTTAAGCAATGGATTTGGATTACATTTTACTTTTTATATCATGATTAGTTTCTAATTTTTTACTATTAAATATGAACTTCATCGTGTTTCTTTTCAAGAAGATTCTGGCAATATGCCCTTAATTTCTAAAAAAAATTGGCAATATGCCCCTGTTTGTAAACTATATAGGGGCGTGCCCTTGTTTCGATACTTGATTACCCTAAAATCGAGTTCAATTAAATACTCGATTCGTAGAAAATCGAGTTATGCCCGATCAAACTTAATTAAAAAAAAAAAAAAAAAAAAAAATGCATGGAACTCGACTTTCAAGAAATCGAGTTCCATGCAAAAAAAAATTTATAAGTGTGATCACCCCATATTTAGGGAGCCCTATAGTGACGTTTTAAAGCCCTATAGCGGCGTTTTCCTGCAAATTTTTTTTAAGTGTGGTTGCCCCATATTCAGGGTGCCTATAGTGGCGTTTTTAAGCCCTATAGTAACGTTTTTAAGCCCTATAGCGGCGTTTTGGAACTCGACTTCCCTAAAATCGAGTTCCATGCATTTTTTTTTTTGTTTTTTTTTTTTAAAGTTTTATTGGGCATAACTCGATTTTCTATGAATCGAGTATTTCATTGAAACTCGATTTTAAAGTAATCGAGTATCGAAACAGGGGCATATCCCTATATAGTTTCGAAATAAGGGCATATTGCTAAATTTTTTAAAAATTAAGGGCAAAAGGCTAGAATCTCCTCTTTTCAAGACTTTATGTTTCACTTCATTTTACTCATATTCTTTGCAGTGTACACAAGGAAACATATGTTCTCTCATATTCCCTGCAATGTTCACAAGCACATTTATGGGTGAATAAAATAAATATTGAGAATAACTATTAACAAATTGGAAAAAGTTAACAGACACCCTAAGGGTATTGATTTAAGAAATATTTTTTAGTAACTTTTTATGGGAAAAGAAAAAAACAGTTAACTTTTTTGATAGCTTTATATATTTTTTGTGAAAGTGATATTAAAATTTTCTTAAAATGATCTATTAACTAATGCCCTAAGGACATTCGTTAACATGACTTTAAGAAATTAAAACATGCTTGTTTCTTCCCTATTCTTTCTTGTCTTTGTTGACTTGTGTTTTGTTCAAATATGTATATTTATTTAAAATAATTTTTTTAGTTAGATAACTCTTCATAAAGGGAGACCATCTTATTTTACTCTTCATGTATTTCTTTCAATTTAAATATTTTAATAATTATCAATATATATATATATATATATAAAAGCAAATACCTCATGAGAGAAAGTTTGAGGTTCTGCCATATGGCGCACTCTATGAAAAGATTTGAAATACTCTTAGAGATAAGAATAAATTTAAAAATAGAGACTTTTTATTTGCTTTGGTTCAATGTTTCAAGACAACTTTTTGTTACATTTTTATTCAATGTTTTAAGACTACTATTTATTTTATTTGATTCAATATTTTAAGAATTTTCCTCTCTATCACATACAAAAAACTCTTTGCATTTCCATTCACTATTTTCACTTCTATCCCTTTATATACACATATCCACAACCCTTCATGCCATTCCATCTCAAATGCACTCAGACAAAAAATGATGTCATTTACCTTTAGCCTTTCAATTACACCTATATAATTCCAACATTGTGGTACCATTTGATTCTAACCCATATGAGTAGGCTACGATCAAGAAAGGGGGCTTGCATTTTTTATTCAGTGATGATATCTTACGGTTTTGATATTGAAGTCGGACGTTGTGGATTTTGTGAAGGTTGTGATGCGCTTTGAGTCTTTGGGTATTTGGGATTTTGGTTTGGCAAAGTAATAAATGTGTGAAGTTTGTTATTTTTTATTATTATTATTTTGTGTTAGAACCCATAATTTGTAGGTTTCTTTGTAAGTTTTTTACTACTATTTTGTGCGGTATGAGTCATAGTGATAAAAACAAAAGTTCATGATAAATTCAAAGTATTTTCCTCTTTTTCTTTTTAAAGGATACAGAAGCCTAACTAAAAACAATTAAATTTTGATAAATGGATGTGTTTTTAGCCAATTTCTCTATGTTTGATCATGTTCTCTTTATGTTGATACTTACAAATGATTTCTTTAATTTTATTGAGATAATGAATTGGGTGTTTGCGATTGAAGTCTCCATATTTGGTTGTAAGAATAGAGTGGTTGAGGAAGTGTTTAGGGGGTTGCTTAAATTTATGAAATTTTAGAATATAAAAATATTTTATGCTTTAAATTCTTATTTATAGATTTCAAAATCATTTAAACAGTTTAACAAATAAAATCTACTTTTAACGGTAAATATTATAATATGTTATAGTCTTATAGTGTTATACAAATTTTTTTTTCAAAAAAATATGAATTAAGAAAATTAAGTTTCAAAGTATTCAACAATATTGTAGGCAAACATAAACATTATACAACAAAATAAGTATTATATGTAGGTCTTAATATACATAAAAATGATTTTAAATGAAATTGTAAAGTAGTCCACACATCATGCGGGACATCAGCTAGTTCTTTATAATGAGTGAGAGACGAGGATTTGAACTATGTTAGAAAATGTTTTTAGTCTTAAATAATTTTAGCTATTTGTTTGCAACTCGGAAAACATTTTTCATGTGTTTGGCTTTACGAAAAATTCCATCAAGGATAGGGCTCAATATTCATTAAAAGAATTTTGTAGATCTCAACAAACTTTAAGAAACCAAAGGGATAGAGGAACTAAGATCGTCGACAATGTGATGGACGTAAAATGGAGGTTGATATAGGGTGGTGGTAATCGCAAACCACAAATCATTATTTGTGATCGTTTTGAGAATGTGATCGTTGTGATCGTAGTCGTGAATTGAAGATCAATTTGAGGATAATGGTGATCTCAAAACATAGATCTATTGGGGATGGTCACAAAACATTGATTAGTATTTTCAGTCACACCAAAAACCTTTGAGAAGATGTTTTAGGGTGAAATATACACAATATAGGTTTTATTTAAATCATTTTATTACTACCGCACTCCTTTGACGTGATAGTCACTCCACAAATACAAGTTCTTGTATTTATAAAAAAAAGAAAAAAAAGTACAAATTCTTGTGGGTGGAGTACTCATATAAAAACAAGATCATTTTATTTATTATGACAAAATTTAGCTACAAAATTGGTTGTAACCTAAAACTACAAACTTACTTAATGAAATAAATATTACTATTCTTAATACACATGCCAAATTTTATGTCAATCGGATATTATTTACTATATAATTTATAATTTTATATTTTATGCATAATTTTAAATTACAAAAACTTGTAATTTAAACAATTTATTAATAACATGGTTATTGTTCTTTAATTTTCTTTAAATTTTGTAAGTATAAATGATATAATAAGAAGATATAATCTAACGGTGGATTTATCAAAATTCACTTCCAATATAAAGATATTGAGTAAATTTGTAATCTTAGATTACAACTAATTTTATAACTAAATTTTGTCAATCATCTAATTAAAAAAAAAAAAAAAAAAAAAAACTTCAACCCAAAAAAAACGCAGGACCTAAGGCCCAACAAAAAAAGTGAAGGCCCAAGCCCACACGAGCACACCGCTTTCCTCGTCGTCAAGAAAACTATCTGAGTCCTATTTATAAATGGATTCCCAGTTTTATTCAAGCTAACACAGAGCTACCCACCCAGCTTCTATCAATAGAAACTCAAACAAAGCGAACAGTAACTTCAAATTCAGATCCCAAATCGAAACCCTAACCCTAACTCTCATTCCGACGATGGCGACTGTAGGAATCGAAGCTGTGGCGGCGCCGGCGGAGGAGACGTGCTCGGCGAAGGCTTCGAAGCAAGGCGAGGGGCTCAGGCAGTACTACCTCCAACACATTCACGAGCTTCAGCTCCAGGTTCGCCAAAAGACTCACAATCTCAACCGCCTCGAGGCCCAGCGGAATGAGCTCAATTCTCGAGGTATTTTGTTTTATTTGAATCGAGATTCGTTAACCCTAAGCTAAGTTTTACTCTTAAGAATTGGTTTTTTGATTGGAATTCTGCTTGTAATTTCGATTGGTTGGAGTTAGGGTTAGGGTTATATTTTGGTAAAAATCTTGGACTATATGATAGTTTTCATAACAGTGAAAACGATATGAGGGTTTAATCTTTGAATAATATGTAGAAAAAAAAAGGTGGCGACTTTAAGAATGGATTATGAGTGATTTTACATGTGGAGGATGAGACGTGGCATTGGCAGAGCTTTGACTTGAAAACGATATATGATATTATTCCTGCAATTTTATTTTTGGGTTGAAGTAACCATCCTAGGCTGAAAGTTGAGATTTGGGACTGATTGGGAGCTATTCAGTGATTGTTTGGAAGTGTAAGTTTTGGTTGATTGGAGGGAAAGACTATTGAGTTTCAGGAGAATCTGAATTCCGAAACTTCCTCCAACCCACTGCGTGGAAATTCATAAGACCATCCGCATATACTTTTAGTCACATGACTTATGAAATGAGTTGTCTGACCTGTTTAAATAACACAAGTGGATAGTTTTATGAGTTGGGTTGGAGGGGATTCTTTCAAACAGGTTTGGAGGAAAACTTTGCCGGTAAAGGAAAAGAAAAGAAGGGTTGAATAAGCTTGGAAGATGTGACCTATAGTGTTTGGAAGGATGATAAATCAACTTCTAGTGATGGAGATGACATTTTTTTATTGTTAAGTTACACATGCACCCAGTTGGTTGTGGATGGAGATAACATGAACCTCAGCCTGGGTGTTTATTGAAGTCTCTAGAAAGATACCTATGCTCTCCCAATTCATGAAGCGTCATACGCTGCTTGAGTCACTTTGATTTCCCAATGTAATTTTTTTCTTGGGATAATATTTCCCAATGTAATTATATTACTCGTAAGTTTATCACACCCTTTTTTTTACATAGAGTTGAAAAATTCCTATATCAGAAAGTTAAGTGCTTTATGGCGAGTCTGCAACTTCTATTCAATTATCAGGATGTCATTTAATCAATGTTTTGGCTCAAATGTCATGGCATTGTAATGGGTGGATATGATTGTCATGGGATGCTAAACACTAACTTATTTTTCATTTCTTTTTTTATTATTCTCTTCATTTAGGAATTAGGATGGGTGGCTAGTCATTAAGATTGATGGATTTATTTAAAGTTGATTGCATAACACACAAATGTTGCATCTAATCAATTGCAGTAATTTTATTTTATGTTTCTAGATATATATTTTTTAGTTTCTTGAGTTTTGGTTAGGATTTGGTCAATGACATTATCTAAAAAATTGGCAGTGAGAATGCTTAGGGAAGAATTACAGCTACTCCAGGAGCCTGGATCATATGTTGGTGAAGTTGTCAAAGTAATGGGGAAGAATAAGGTTTTAGTTAAGGTAAGTAATATTCCTATATGAATGCACTCAATTGTAAATTTGCAGCCGCGCCTTAACTATTTCTTTTTTTGAAAAGTAATGATATTTTAGCAAGGGAGTAGACTACTACATGCACAAGGAGTGCCTTTTTGTTAATAAGAGATGGTTTGATAACAGTTTGAATGCATTTTTATCTAATGTTTCATCTTGTTTCCCAGGTTCATCCTGAAGGGAAATATGTTGTTGACATTGATAAAAATATCGATATCACCAAGATAACTCCATCAACAAGAGTTGCTCTCCGTAATGACAGTTATGTGCTTCATTTAATCTTGCCAAGCAAAGTTGATCCATTGGTCAACCTAATGAAAGTTGAAAAGGTTCCAGATTCCACATATGACATGATTGGTGGTCTTGACCAGCAAATTAAAGAGATAAAGGAGGTTTGCCTCGTGTACCCTTTTACTTTCTGCATTTAAACTCCAATACTTATTGTGTCTCCATATTACTTCGTTGATTAGGGAGGCATATTAGGTGGTTGATTGATATAATTGTTATTCATGATTTGTCATTATCTTTTCAGGTCATTGAGCTTCCAATCAAACATCCTGAGTTATTTGAGAGTCTTGGAATAGCTCAACCAAAGGTAACATGATGTTGCCACATTAACTTGTAGGTTTATTTCTTTACTTAATAGACATTGAAGCTTATGGTTTTCACCGACTCTCTCTCTTTCTACATGATAGGGTGTACTGCTATATGGCCCACCTGGTACAGGGAAAACACTGTTGGCTAGGGCCGTGGCTCATCATACTGATTGTACTTTCATCAGGGTTTCTGGTTCAGAATTAGTTCAGAAGTATATTGGAGAAGGTTCCAGAATGGTTAGGGAACTTTTTGTCATGGCCAGGTTTGTTTTTATCTTCTTAATAAATCACATGCTCAGTTTCTTCATAATGTTATATATATATATATATATATATATATATATGTATGTGTGTGTGTGTGTGTGTGTGTGTGTGTGTGTTTCACATGTTCCCCTGTTCCTCCTTTTGTTGTATTGCTTTTTATGCTTTCTTTGTAGCTGAATAGGCTTTGCTTTGTTTATGGAAAAATGGATAAGGAAAAAGAAAATTTTTTCCCGTGTTAATGCTCAGCTGAGTAGTATTGAAGTCTTTTCATACTATGAAATAAAATTCTGTGTCTATGTATATATATCTGGCCTAGATGTCTCACCAAGTGGCACCTTTGAATATACAAAGGAACCACTTTGCAATTTAATTGGATTTGTGATGTGGTACAAAATATATTCATCTGTATCTGATATGTTTCAGTTGTAGAGTTACCTGTGATCATTCAGCAGTCTGAATACAAAAAAGAAGAGAGATTGTCATGCATTAATGTTTCTGGTTTTACAATTCTATTAAACTAAGCATTTTGGATATCAACTTCTCTCTTTTTCTTTGGCAGGGAACATGCTCCATCAATCATATTTATGGATGAAATAGACAGTATTGGATCTGCTCGAATGGAATCTGGTAGTGGCAATGGTGACAGTGAAGTGCAGCGGACTATGCTGGAGCTTCTCAACCAGCTGGATGGATTTGAAGCATCAAATAAAATAAAGGTATCGTGTGTGTTTTCAGTATGCAGATTGGGTTGTTTAGTTTTTGGTACTTTTCTTTATTGTGACCTCTACCTACAATATCTTGATCTTTGACAGGTTTTGATGGCTACCAATCGGATTGATATTCTGGATCAAGCTCTCCTTAGGCCAGGGCGAATTGACAGGAAGATTGAATTTCCTAATCCTAATGAGGAGGTACGTGTCACTGTGACTAACAGCGTAGTGTTTTTGTGTATATTTTTGTACATATTTGCACTTATTCTCCATAGTAAGTGCTTTTGTTTTTGTTTTTTTTTTCCTTCCTTTAAAAAATGTGTTCTAGTGTTTCTAGTTTCTGAAGGTTAATAGTAATTTCTCAGTTGTGGGAGATATTTTTTACTTATTCTTAGCATGCCTCAGTAATCTTAATCTGTAGTTTGTAACATCTTAGTTTATCTTGTGATTGGAAAGTGGTCGCTATGTGATGTTTGGTGGGTAATTTAAATTTGCTGAAATGTTGTTTTTCTAATCCTGCAATTGACATTCTATCAGATGCAATTTGCAGCTTGTCTGTTTTCTTGTCTCATGTCATGTACTCATGTAGTTTTGATATTTTAATTCTAAAGCAACATCTTATTTAATTTTGAGTTCTTTTTAGCATGGAGTTTTCTGACCTTCTAGTTGAATATTCCTCTAATTGATGTATGAGTGAATTTTAGTTTCTTGTAGTCTTGTTTTCTCTTTTTAGCATTGCATTTTCTTGTGCGTTTATTCTTCCTGACCTTCTTTCTGAATATACCTAAGAGATATATGTTTAAATTTATAAATGTTTAATTGGTTACAATATGTAAGAGTGAATTTATGAATATTTCAATTGGTGCCTATAACGTCTAATCTGAAATGAATTCCTTGTTGCATGGTAATAATGAATGTAATTCTTACAAGGTGCATATACTTATGTGTATAAAATGCAGTCTCGTTTGGATATTTTAAAAATACATTCAAGAAGAATGAACCTGATGCGTGGGATTGATCTGAAGAAAATAGCCGAGAAGATGAATGGTGCGTCTGGTGCAGAGCTCAAGGTATGTTTCACACTAGATGAATGGGCTTTAATGTCTGGCTTTGGATGTTATTTACTTCTTCATTGACTGAGCCATGGCTGGTTGTGAGTAATTAGATGCGATTTTGGTGATTTTTTATTATTTTTAATTCATTGGTTGAACTTTAATGTAAGGAAGCATGGACACCAACACAAGACACAGTGACACAACAATTCTCAAATAATTAGGACACGATATGGTGGGGACTGGGGACACCATGTTTAAATAACAAATAAATACATATTTTTAGGTACATTTTATATATTTTAGGGCATAATTTTTTACTACCAATCCGATATTTGGTAGTCATTTTATCTACAAACGATTCAATTTCAAAAAGAAATAGAACAATACAACTAAATGATAATTTTTAACAATAAATTGACCATAAAGTACTAATAAATAATAGTTTATAACTATAACTAATTAACAATTATAAAAAGACTGATTACAAGTCAAAATTTTACTGGACCTTAATTTAAGAGTGATTAAAAGTCAAAACCAGACCATAATTTATTGGTAAGGAGTTATCCTTAAGTACTTAATTAAAACTTTTATACTTTATAACATTTTTTTTATAAAAAAAAGGGTATATTAAAACCCCATGTCTTGATAGATACGAGAGAGTACTCAATAGAACTCACTAGAAACCAAAAAAGAAATAGGGTCAAAAGCATTAGGAAGAATAGAACAGGGGCAGGTGGGTGATGGAGTTTAAACAAACAGTGAATTGGGTTTACTGACGAGAAATCAGTGATGGAGCTTTGAGAAATGAGATGGGTTGCTGATCTGACACTAACGATGGTCGACAAGGTGCAATTGCGCTATTGGGTCACCAATCTAACATTGAGAAAGTTGAGGATGGCTGATGGTTTTTTTTTGGTCAGTCGTGTCGTGACTGTATTGAGTTTGTGTCCTGATTTAATTTTTTTTTTTTTGAATGACACTCCACAGACATGCATATAGCCTTCTGAGGTGTGTTCATGTCCAAAATGGACATGCGGCTATTTTTGCTGTGTTTGTGCTTCCTAGCGTGAAACTGTTTGGATATGTCCCAAAACTTGTGTAATCAGTAGTTTGTGGTGGTGAAGTGCATTGGCACCTATTGCCAGACACTTTTTTCCTTTTCCTTCTCTATTTTTTCATAAGCCATCATCTACTGGGAATCTTATCCTAGCTCTTAAATATTTGAATTATCTTAACCAAATCTTGTGTTTATACTTGTAATGCTTGAGGGAGTCTATGCAGCAAAAATATGTGAACTTGAGTCAATTAGGTTAAACAGCCTTGGTTAAAAACTTCAAATTTGGAGATGACCTCCAGTTCAAGTGCTTCCTTCCTTGTGAAGGTGAAGTTTAGGTGCAAAGTTAAACCCAGGGTGCATGTAACTTGCCAAAAAAAAATTTAAAAATTTCAACTATTTAAACAGATTCATCTCTTATTGAAAGTATTTGGCAAGCATGTCAAAATAGGCTTCATTCTTGTACTCAGGGAAGGTTATCACCGCATTAACCACAGGCTGTTTGATCTTACATATTAGGAAAAGAAAAAAAAAAAAAAAAAAAGAAGAAGAAGAAGAAGAAGAAGAAGAAAACAGGTTGTTTGATGTAATGCTCCCAGGTTATAGCTGCAGCGGCTGCTGTTGACTTGTTTGATTTTATTCAGTGTTTTCCCCCTTAAAGATTGCCAGTATTTTATTCAATTTAAACAATCTCAAGTCTCTTGGATGGATTTGGACAGAATGATAAGTATAGTCTTGTTAATTCCATAACGAGCTATTGCACTGGGCTATTAAAGTCTTCAGAAGTGAAGGATTGTGTGTTTTCTCTGTGCATAATCATATTGTCACACATTTTTTCCTTTTTTTTCTGCAGGCTGTGTGCACAGAAGCTGGGATGTTTGCTCTGAGGGAGAGGAGGGTTCATGTAACACAAGAAGATTTTGAGATGGCAGTGGCAAAGGTGATGAAGAAGGAGACCGAGAAAAACATGTCATTGAGGAAGCTATGGAAGTAGTGTTCCTATATGTTAATGTTTTGTTTCACTCCACCACCCTTTGAGCCATTGATCTGTGGCTTTGTTCTTCACACACAGCCAACAGTTCTGTTCTTCTTTGTATGGATATAAAAAATAGGGCGGGGGTGCCTACACTTCGAAGTTTTTAAAATACCACTGGCATCTTTGTTTATTTTGTTAAATATTCTTTTGTGATACATTTTTATTTAATATGTGTTTTACTTCAAGTATCTGACAACAATGTCCCTTGACAATGACTGTCAATCTTTTATCAATCTATTGGTTAGACGACCAGAATGATAATTAAAAATCTGTGCTTAGTGGACAAGCACATGTGGCTTATTTTTCTGGGCATGTGTAGCTGTAGCATGGGACATAGCACTCAGGGATCAATCATAACATGTAGTGCTAGTTGTGCTCGGTTTTGGGCTTCTATTCTCCTCCAAAAGAAAAAAGTTTTGGAATTCTATCAGGTTTCATAATGCATTGGATCCTACAATTTGATTCCTCCAAGCATTGGTTTAGTAGTTCTCGAGGTTTTATGATATCCATGAGGTGTTGGATTTTAGAGATTATTTCTTGGAATTATTAAGTGTGTGGAATGAAGTTAAATATGTTAGGGGAATAGTCAGATATTCAAAAAAGTTTGGATATTTAAAAAAATAAAAACCAATAAAGATGAAAGAGATGACCTTATTAGAGGTTATGATCTCGGTTTTAAGTGGAGGTGCATTCAAGTGCTAGCTTGGTTACCTTGGTAGGGTTGTAAATGAGCTAATTAAAGTAAAAAATTGTTTTTATTTGTTTAGCAAACTATTCAAGTTTTTTTTTTTTTTTGAGAGGCAAACTATTCAAGTTGAAGTCTAAGTTTAGGCTCAACAATAAAATAAGTTAAATTCAAACATAATAATGTGTTCGTAAACAAATTCGCGAAATAAAACTAGATTTAACAATTTATATATTTACTTGTGTAAATGTATACCTACATGGATTTGAAATAGTATTGGATAATTTTGTAAATAGATTTATATGATATCAAATTATTATTTATAGTTTTTTTTTTAATAATATCATAAACAATTCATTTATAGTAAAAATTCATAAATTTGTGAAAATATCAAAAATTTTAGACATGATTTTACCATATAAAAGAAAAGAATAAGTTAATAAACTAGCTTGTCAATAAACTTGAGCTTAATCGACGAGAAAATAAACTAAGTTTAAACATGTAGTCTTATATAGTAATGAGTTAGAACTTGAATTATATTCAAAATAAAATTAAAAGAACAAGTTTGAACTTTTAATATTCTCTTGTTTATAGTTCTCTACCTAAATTGTGTGGAGGTATGCTCTAGTATTAGCTTGGTCCCCTCATCAATGTGCCAAGGCAAACTCCAAATTCATAAATCTGGCTGCCATTGTTTTTTTCTTTTTCTTTTTTTTTGCTGAATAATCTGGCTGCCATTGTTGACCAATGGGGTTTTCGTTGATTTCATATTTGACTTTAAATATGTTTCTTTATTTCCTTATAGGTTACAACTTCCATAAGGTTTCTACTTTAATAAATTTTATTTTAGGGACAAGCCAAAAAGGATTTTATTAACAATCCTCGTATTTGGTTATGCACTGTGATTTGTGAACTACCCCCAAAGTTGGGAAGAAAGTGCTAGAAAAAAAAAAAGAAAAAAAGAAAAAGAATGATAGCATTCCATTTGAAAATAAGTATATTAGTAAGTTCAAAAAAAATAGGAATGATTGCATTTCATTAGAAAAATAAGTGTATATATATATTCTGTCCCATTTCATTTCGGGATAAGTAGCTAATACTAATCTAATAAGTAAGGAAGTTGTTGCTTGACCAATTAGCTTAGACACTAGACAACATATGCCTACCCATTTTATCTTGCCCTAAATGTAATGGTTCTCTTAGTTATGCTATGCTCATATCTGAGTCCCATGTTTGCTCTTCTCCACCAACAAACCAAGAAGTTGGCTTTCCCAACACAAATATGAGGTCGTCCCCTTTATTCTATGTTGACTCATAGTCCGACAGGCTTGCCAACTGTAGTGGGGAGGATATATATGAGGTGTCTTGAAGATTGGACTAAAATCATTAGGGTTTAATTAAAAATAAACATTATCTCACACATGTAACACTTATGTAGAATTTTTAAAGATATTCATTTGTTGTAATTATATCCTTAAAGTTTAGATTAAAATGAAACTATTAAGGTTCGGTTAAAAATAAACATTATCTCATACATATGACACGTACGTGGATGTGATTAGACACAATACCCCAAAAATGTTTTTCCTACAATTTTCAGCCATTTTGTCTCCATCTCATGCCAACCCCTCACTATTTTCACACAAACAAAATTACCATTAAACATAAACCCCTCATTCCTCTTTCTTTTTGTTCGATAAATCTTAGTTCCTATCCAACAATTTGTTCGCGATAGTTAGCTGTGGTAGCTTTAGAAATATTTTTAGGATATTCACTAAAAAATTTAACAAGAGAAGACTTTTTTTTTTTTTTTTTGGTTGAGAAAATGATAAGAGAACTTAAATATATGAGGTTCATAAAAAAAAAAAAAAAAAAAAAAAAAAAAAAAAAAAACCTCCTCCAACTCAACAACCACGCTCGGCATTCAACACACTTACACAGTTACACTTAAATAAAAAGACATATTGCCCTTGAAAATCCCCGCCATTAACACCCTTTTTCCCTTTTAGCAAAATCAAAATTCTCTCTCTCAACTCCACAGCCACTACCTAGCATCGCCGCCGGAGCTACGCTGCCGAAAATCACCAGTTCCGACAAGACTGGCCTTTGTCTCGTCGGAAAATACCCAAAATGATCTCTCCTTCTCGTTGCTTTTAAACCCCAACGCCGGAAGCTTTCTCGCCTCTTCCAACATCTGACGTCGCAAGAAGGTTTTCTTCTCTCTCCTTTTCTGTATTTTTTTTTTCACATCTTTGGATTTGGCACCATAATAAGACCTTACAAGGGTCTTATTTTTATAACCAAATCTCACTTGAAAGATAAACGTTTTTGGCTTAGCAGTTCTGTAATGGGGAGTGAGATTTGGGTGTTTTTGTTTAGGGAAGAGACGGGTCTGATGGGGTTGGGGTTTATTGTTTTAGTTTGTATCCCTATTTTATTATCAATGTCTATAAACTTACATGAGATTGGGCTGCCTAGATTAATATTCATGGTTCCTTTGCAGGTAATGTATGATGCTACTGGAGTCAGACTTCATGCTGAAGTAAGATCACATATTGCTATCAGTGTACTTTGTTACTTGCATATTAGAAATAAATAAAGAGTACATTTTTGTTAGACACCTTTTGATTATTTCAACATTAGTCACGTTTATCATTGAGTCTATGTACCCTGTTTCTTTTGGTTTGCACCATGGCACTATGTTGCGCATGTAAATGCTTCTCTTTTTGAAAGCTAGTTTTTTTTCCCCAAAAAAAAAAAACAAGTTTGATATTGCTCCAAACTTCAGAGGGCTTTACCTAGCTGTATAGTATACTACTACTAGCCCATTGTGTCTTTCACAAACTATATGAGCTTAAAATTTTGAAATTGCAGTGAGCTCACATAGTCAATGCTTTTCCAACACAGCAACATTGGGTTATTCCACTTTATTTCCTGCCAATTCCTTTCAAAGCCACACCTTTTCTCAAGCATCTCTAGCAGCCCCAGGCTGAGCAAGACATCATGCATTCAATACCTGAAGAACTGCGAATCCATGACCCATCTCAAACAAATCCAGACCCAGATCTTCCGGGTCGGGCTCCACCAAAACCACGACACCCTCAACAAACTCATGGTCTTCTGCACTGACCCATCTCTTGGGAACCTGCACTACGCTGAGAAAATCTTCAATTATATCCAAAATCCGAGCTTGCTCATATACAACGTGTTGATCAAAGCATTTGCAAAGAAGGGTAGCTTTAGAAAATCCATTTGGGTCTTTGGCCAATTGAGAAAACGTGGTCTTTGGCCAGACAATTTTACGTACCCATATGTATTCAAAGCGATTGGGTGTTTAGGTGAGTCTTGGGAGGGTGCTAAGGTTCATGGGTTTGTGGTGAAGACTGGGCTTGAGTTTGATACCTATGTTTGTAACTCGCTTATGGACATGTATGCTGAACTGGGCAAGGTTGAGAATTTCAAGAAGCTGTTTGATGAAATGCCTGAGAGAGACAGGGTGTCTTGGAACGTTATGATTTCGGGCTATGTTAGGCGTAGGAGGTTTGAGGATGCTGTGAATGTTTTTTGGCAAATGCGAAGGGAGAGCAATGAGAAGCCTGATGAAGCCACAGTTGTAAGCACTCTGTCTGCTTGTACTGCATTGAAAAATTTGGAGCTTGGTAAGGAAATTCATGGTTATGTTGCAAATGAGCTTGGATTTACTACTGTCATTGGGAATGCTTTGTTAGACATGTATGCTAAGTGTGGCTGTTTAAGTGTAGCCCGGCAAATTTTTGATGAGATGCATACAAAGAATGTGATTTGTTGGACCAGTATGGTGTCTGGGTATGTGAACTGTGGTGAGCTGGATGAAGCTAGAAAGTTGTTTGAGAAGAGTCCCACTCGGGATATAGTTCTTTGGACAGCTATGATTAATGGGTATGTGCAGTTTAACTGTTTTGATGAGGCGGTGGCTCTATTTCGAGAGATGCAAATTAGAAGGGTTAAACCAGATAAATTCACTGTGGTTGCTCTCCTCACAGGTTGTGCTCAGTTGGGAGCTCTAGAGCAAGGAAAATGGATTCATGGATACATAGATGAGAATAGAATTTTGGTGGATACAGTTGTCGGCACTTCTCTTATAGAAATGTATGCAAAATGTGGGTGTGTGGAGAAGTCTTTGGACATTTTCTATGAGTTAAAGGAAAAAGATACAGCCTCTTGGACTTCAATCATTTGTGCGCTTGCCATGAATGGTAAGACAAGCAAAGCACTTGAGTTGTTCTTAGAGATGAAACAAGCTGGGGTCACACCTGATGATATCACCTTTATTGGTGTTTTAAGCGCTTGTGGTCATGGAGGATTGGTCGAGGAAGGCCACCAGTTCTTTAATTCTATGACAAAGCAGTATGAGATTGAGCCCAAACTAGAACACTATGGGTGTCTGATTGACCTTCTTGGTCGAGCTGGAAAGTTGGACGAGGCAGAGAAATTGATAGAAGAAGTCCCTAAAGAAAATAATGAGATCGTAGTTCCACTTTATGGTTCTTTGCTTAGTGCATGCAGAATCCATGGCGATGTTGAGATGGGTGAACGGGTGGCTGAGCGGCTGGTGAAAATTGAGTCAAGTGATTCCAGTATTCATGCGCTCCTTGCCAATATTTATGCCTCTGCCGACAGATGGGAAGATGTAACAAAAGTGAGAAGGAAAATGAAAGATCTTGGAGTCAAAAAGGTGCCCGGATGTAGTTCAATTGAGGTTAATGGGATTGTCCATGAGTTTGTTGTTGGAGATCCATCTCATTCAGAAATGAGAGAAATATATTCCATGTTAGATAGAATGGCAAGACCTTTGTTGGATTCAGAAGAGAGTGAGATTGAAAGAGAAATCCTGGTTCCAGTTTGTTGGTGAGGAACAAAGCTGCATTTTCAGAATTTTGCAAGCCACAGTGGAACTATGAGAAAAAAGTTTATGACAATTTGCAGTTTGCTCAACAATAAACATTATTTATTGTTCAGCCACCAGAGAAGAGTGGGTCCAAGATTTCTCAGGTTAGAGAGGTTTCAAGTGATCATCAAAGACCCATAGCTCTAGAAGAAACGAGTAAACATGCTTGAATTGTCTTGGTGATTGGGTTTCTCAAATGAAAATGGGAAATTCTAAAGGAGTGGTCCGTCAACAAGAGTTGCTCTCTGCAATGACAGTTATGTGCTTCATTTAATCTTACCAAGGAAAGTTGATCCATTGGTCAACCTTATGAAAGTTGAAAAGGTTCTTGATTCCACATATGACATGATTGGTGGTCTTGACTAGCAAATTAAAGAGATAAAGGAGGTTTGTCTCGTGTATCCTTTTACTCTCTGCATTCTAACTCCAATTCTTAGTGTCTCCTTACTACTTCCTTGATTAGGGAGGCATATTAGGTGGTTGATTGATATAACGGTTTATTCATGATTTGTAATTATCTTTCCAGGTCATTGAGCTTCGAATCAAACATCCCGAGTTATTTGAGTCTTAGAATAGCTCAACCGAAGGTAACATGATGTTGCCACATTAACTTGTAGGTTTATTTCTTTACTTAATAGACATTGGTGCTTATGGTTTTCACCAACTCTCTCTTTCTACATGATAGGGTGTCCTGCTATATGGGCCACCTGGTACAGACAAAAGGCTGTTGGCTAGGGCAAAAGACTGTTGGCTAGGGCTGTGGCTCATCATACTGATTGTACTTTCGTCAGGGTTTCTGGTTCAGTATTAGTTCAGAAGTATATTGGAGAAGGTTCCAGAATGGTCAGGGAACTTTTTGTCATGGTCAGGTTTGTTTTTATCTTTTTAATAAGCCACATGCTCGATTTCTTTATAGCTGATTAGGCTTTTGCTTTGTTTATGGAAAAATAGATTAGGAAAATGATTTTTTTTCCTGTGTTAATGCTTGGCTGTGTAGTATTGAAGTGTTTTCATACCATGAAATTTAAATGCTGTGTGTGTGTGTGTGTGTGTATGTGTGTGTTTGTGGGTGTATATCTGGTTTAGATGTCTCACCTTGTGGAACCTCTGAATATACAAAGGAACCACTTTGCAATATTATCAGATTTTGTGATGTGGTACAAGATATATTCATCTGTTTCTGATATGTTTCAGTTGTATAGTTACCTGTAATCATTCAGTAGTCTGAATACAAAAAAGAAGAAGAGAGATTGTGATGCATTAATGTTTCTGGTTTTACAATTCTATTAAACTAAGCATTTTGTATATCAACCTCTCTATTTTTCTTTGGCAGGGAACACACTCCATCAATCATATTTATGGATGAAATAGACAGTATTGGATCTGCTCAAATGGAATCTGGTAGTGGCAATGGTGACAGTGAAGTGCAGCGGACTATGCTAGAGCTTCTTAACCTAACATTGTGCTTCCTAGCGTGAAACTGTCTGGATGTCCCAAAGCTCGTGTAATCAGTAGTTTGTGCTGGTGAAGTGCATTGGCACGTATTGCCAGACACTTTTTTTTTTCTTTTTCTTTTCCTTCTCTATTTTTTCATAAGCCATCATGTAATGAGAATCTTAATACTTAGTACTTAAATATAATCTTGTGTTGATACTTGTAATGCTTGAGGGAGTTTATGCAGCAGAATATGTGAACTTGAGTCAATTAGGTTAAACAACCTTGGTTAAAAATTTCAAATTTGGTGATGACCTCTAGTTCAAGTGTTTCCTTCCTTGTGAAGGTGAAGTTTTAGTTTCAAAGTTAAACCCAGGGAGCATGTAACATGCCAATAAAAATTTAAAATTTTCAACTATTTAAACAAATTCATCTCTCATGGAAAGTATTTGGCAAGCAATGTCAAAATAGGCTTCATTCTTGTACTCAGGGAAGGTTATTACCCTATTAACCACAGGTTGTTTGATCTTACATATCAGGAAAAGAAAAAAAAAAAAAAAAAAAATTAAAAAGAAGAAGAAAAAAACAGGTTGTATGATGTAATGCTCCCAGGTTATAGCTGCAGCAGCTGCTGTTGACTATCTAAGGCTGTTATGCTGCCTTTGTTTTGAACTTATTTAGGGGTTTCCCCCTTAAAGATTGCCAGTATTTTATTCAGTTAGACCAATCTCAACTCTCTTGGATAGATTTGGACAGAATGGTAAGTATAGTCTTGTTAATTCCATAACGAGCTATTACACTGGGCTAGGTAAGTCTTCGGAAGTGAGGGATTGTGTGTGTTTTCTGTCCATAATCATATTTTTCACACATTTTTCTTTTTTGTTCTGCAGGCTGTGTGCACAGAAGCTGGGATGTTTGCTCTGAGGGAGAGGAGGGTTCATGTAACATAAGAAGATTTTGAGATGGCAGTGGCAAAGGTAATGAAGAAGGAGACCAAGAAAAACATGTCATTGCGGAAGCTATGGTAGTAGTGTTCCTATATGTTGATGTTTTGTTTCACTCCACCACCCTTTGAACCATTGACCTGTGTGGCTTTGTCCTTCACCCACAGCCAACAGTTCTGTTCTTCTTTGTATGGATATAAAAAACAAGGCGAGGGTGCCTTACACTTTGTTGAAGTTTTTAAAGTACCACTGGCATTTTTGTTTATTTTATTTTGTTAAATATTCTTTTGTGATACATTTTTATGTAATATCGGTCGTGTTTCACTTCTAGTATCGGACAAGAATGTCCCTTGACAATGACTGTTAATCTTTTATCAATCTATTGGTTAGACGACCAGAACGATCATAATTTCCAGCAAAAGTCTGCTTGGAGAACGACCACATGTGGCTTAGTCTTCTGGGCATGTGCAGCATGGGACATTGCACTCAGGGATCAGACAATCATAACATGTAGTGCTAGTTGTGATCAGTTTTGGACTAATATTCTCCTCCAAAAGAAAAAGGTTTTGGAATTTTACCAGGTTTCATAATGCATTGATCCTACGATTTGATTCCTCCAAGCATTGGTTTTAGTAGTTCTCAAGATTTTATGAGATCTATGAGGTTTTGGGTTTTAGGGATTCTTTCTTCAAATTATTTGTTGTGTGGAATGGAGTTTAAGTACACCGGAGGGATAGTTAAATATTCATAGAGTTTTTTGGATACTCTAAAAAAAAAAAAAAAAAAAAAAACCAATAATGATGAAAGAGCTGTCCCAGTGACAACCTTATTAGAGATTAGGACCTTGGCTTGTGTGGAGGTGCATTCTAGTGTTACCTTATTTCCCTCATAATGTGCCAAGGAGAGAGAGTTGACCCAAATGACGACCTTACATGTTACCTTAGCAGGGTTGTAAATGAACTAATAAGAGAAAAAAATCGTTTATATTTGTTTAGCAAATAATTTAGGTTGAAGTCTAAGTTTAGGCTCGGTAATAAAATGTGTCAAATTCAAATATAATAATATGTTCATAAACAAACTCACGAACATAAGGCTTGATTTAACAATTTATATGAATATTTGTGTAAATGTATACTTACATAGACTTGAAATTGTATTGTATAATTTTGTAAATAGATTTTTATGATATCAAATTATTATATATAGTTTTTTTGATAATATCATAAACAATCCATTTGTAGTAAAAATTCATTAATTTGTTAAAGAGTAAAAAATTTTAGACATGGATTTACTTTATATGGGAAAAGAATAAGTTAATTAAGTAGTAATTAAGTAGCTCGTCAATAAACTTAAGTTTAATTGATAAGAAAATGAACTAAGTTTGAACATATAGTATTGTTTGATAATGAGTAGCTCTATTTATGTTCAAAATAAAATTAAAAGAACAAGTCTAAACTTTTAATACTCGACTCGATTGGCTTGTTTATTGTCCTTTACTTAGATCTGTGTGGAAGTTTGCTCTAGTGTTAGCTTGGTCCCCTCATCAATCTGCCAAGGCAAAGTCCGAGTTCATAAGTCTGGCTGCCATTATTATTATTATTATTTTGATGGGAAATAAGAGAATTTCATTCAACAGAAAATGAATTACAAAGAAGAGCAGAAGCTTGAGCATTACAAACAAAGATCCTCAACGAGAAGATGCTCAAGAAAACTTGGAAAAGACCTTTTCCAAACCTGTGATACACCAGAAAACCCAGCCACCTTTGCAAGCTCATGGGCAACTCTGTTGCCTTCCCTTTTCAGATGTTTAAAAGAACACCAGGAAAACACAGCAGTCAATTCTCTGATGTTTCTGATTATGTGCCCAAGCTCACTACCATGGATACCATCATTAATTGCTAGAATAATGGATAAGGCGTCAGACTCAAAGATAGCGTGGGAGACTTCCAATTCCGCTGCAAGAAGCACACCATCTTGCAAGGCCAGAGCTTCTGAGACCTCAGCCGAGAAAGATGCAGGAAGAACCTTGTTTGATGCTACTAGAACTTCACCCATATTATCGCGGATGACTACACCGATGCACGATTTCCTCCCATCTTCAAAGGCTGCTGCATCAGTGTTGATTTTGATAAAGCCCGTAGACCGATGGGGTTTTCATTGATTTCATATATGACTTTAAATATGGTTCATTATTTCCACATAGGTTACAACTTCTGTAAGGTTTCCACTTTAATAATTTTTTTAAGGGAAAGCCAAAAAGGGTATTGTTAATCATTCTCGTATTCGGTTATGTATTGTGATTTGTGAATTATCCTATAGATAAATGGAAGAAATTAGACATTAGTATATAAGTAAGTTAAAAAATGAATAAGTTGGCTTTTCATTATTTCAATTGTATAATTGGAATTATGACTATTTATTTATTTGTATATAATTTGATTTGATTTTTAATATATATACATACATATACATACACATTACATACATAAACACACATATATATCTTAAATTGGTGTCTTTTAACCCTTAAATCAGTCGTTCACAAAAACATAAGGTTGACTATTGTGCAACTTTCGTAAAGTTGTTTCTACTTTAGAAACTTTTCTTTTTAGGGAAAGGTCAAAAAAAGAAAAAGAAAAGTGTATGTATATATATAAGTTTTTAAAAAAATATGAATGAGTTGCATTTCATTTGAAAATAAGTATATTAGTAAGTTAAAAAATAATGAATAAGTTGGCATTTCATTGTTTTAATTGTATAATTGGAATTATGACTATTTATTTATTTGTATATAATTTGATTTGATTTTTAATTTACATATAAATATATAATAAATGTTGAATATTTCTTAAATTAGCGTCTTTTAACCCTTAGGCCAGTCATTCACAAAAACATAAGGTTGACTATTGTGCAACTTTGGTAAAATTGTTTCTACTTAAAAAAAAAAATTCTTTAGGGAAAAGTCAAAAAAAGAAAAAAAAAGTGTATATATATAAGTTAAAAAAATATGAATGAGTTGCATTTCATTATAAAATAAGCATATTAGTAAGTTAAAAAAAATGAATAAGTTGCATTTCATTATTTTAATTGTATAATTGGAATTATGACTATTTATTTATTTGTGTATAATTTAATTTGATTTTTAATATATATATATATAAAATAAAATGTAGCGTCTTTTAACCCTTATGTTAGTTGTTTACAAAATATAAATATGACTATTGTGCAACTTTGGTAAAGTTTTTTTTTTTTTTGAGAAATAATTACAACATGCTGCTAACCCCGCAGCTCGAACCTTTTCTCCCCTAAACCCCCAAGCACTTTGTGCATGGGAAGGTGCCAATTCAGCTATAAGGCCTTTGGCTGGTAAAATTGTTTCTACTTTAAATTTTTTTCTTTTTAGGGAAAAGTCAAAAAAGAAAAAGAGTGTGCGCCTATATATATATAAGTTTTAAAAAATATGAATGAGTTGCATTTCATTAGAAAATAAGTATATTAGCAAGTTAAAAAAATGAATAAGTTGGCATTTCATTATTTTAATTGTATAACTGAAATTATGACTATTTATTTATTTGTGTGTAATTTGATTTGATGATATATATATAATAAAATAAATAAAATATTGAAGACTTCTTAAATTAGTGTCTTTTTTTTTTTTTTTTTGATAAGAAGCATGAAATATTCATTCAACTTGAAAAGAGTTACAATAGAGAAAGCATACAAACACTGGGAGAAAATCACAAACAATTACACACCACTCTCCTCAATGAACTCGAGAGCCCAGCAATATTTCTGAGTTTGCATATTAACATTTTTGGGGTCTCTTTTCTTGGGCTCAAGTGGTGGGCTCATTAAAAGGAGAGATATTACTTGTGGTTTTCGGGCTGGGAAGTCCTTGGGCCAAAGAAGAAAACATTTGAAAGCCCAAAATCGATTTTTGGCCTTAGAGGACCATTGGGAAACACGTGAGTGCTCAACAGAGGAGGGTGTTGGGCTCAAGGAGCAAACCACTGCCAGCACAGATGAATTGCTACCTTTCTCCGTACCCAGGCTCACCGGACTAACAGCCATCGGAATCTGAAAATCGGTATTTTCCTCTCTTCTTTCTTCCTCCGACCTGCCTCGGCGAGCACCACAATGTTTCTCAAAAACCCCCTTCCTCCAATCGGACAAATCTTGAGACCCAGACCAAAGAAACCCACCAAAACCCAAAACACCACAAATAAAGCAAAAGGAAGGAAGCCACTCCATTTGAAGACTAGATCTGAAATAAAACTAGAAGATCTTTATTCCTCTATCTACATACCTTAGATCCAAACCCATCTTCCAGGCAGATCTTGGAGTGGACTTGAAAGCGCACACGCGCTCCTCTAGGATGTCTGATCTCATGGCTGAAGTGGAGCTTTCATCATCCTCATAAGGTTGACTATTGTGTAACTTTGGTAAAGTTGTTTCTACTTTAGAAAATTTTCTGTTAAAAAAAGGAAAAAGCCCATAATGTTTATGACAGGCTCTATAATTAATGCCGCATGTTTCCAACGTATAACATTTATAAAGCGTGGAGATTGGATAATATGAATATCAGAACATGGGTTTGCTGCAACGGAAAAAGGCCACTATCGTAAAAGTATGAGATAATTACAATAAACCCATCTGAGGTTTGGCCTATTTTCACTTTGTCTACCAGTGATTTAAAACTTTACATTTTGCTCATTTGAGGTTACTTTCGTTTAGTCTCTGTTACCCACCTCTGTTAAAAAGAGGGGTAAATAAGTATTTTTACTCTCATTTTATGTCTCTCTCATCTCAAAACAAGAAAAAAACAAAAACAAAAACAAAAGAAAACAGGATCAAAATGGGCATCTCTTTGAACATGACTCAAATCAAAAAAATTTCAAACCCAGAACACAAGATCAAAAATTTTTCAAACCCAGAACAAGATCAAAATTTTTTCAAACCCAGAATATGCATCTCTTGCAGAAGTCAGATTACAAGCTTAATGGCTATAAGTTACATCTATGCATTTTAAAGAACCCATCATACCCACCTTCATCGTGAAAGCCAGCCCCCATGAAGACCACCAGCCACAAACACCAAAGAGAGATCTCCAGCCATTGCCAATCTTGCCCAAGGCCATTGTTGCCCAGCCTTCGTCGATCTTGTTAGCCATCGTTGATCTCGCCCCAAGGCCATGCTAGCCCAGCCTTCGTCGATCTTGCCCACAAGATTGTCACGCTATCCACCTCGTTAGTCTTTCGATCTTGTTGCTTCGGATCCCCTACCTTCGGACCTCCCCCACCTTTGGACCTCCCCCACCTTTTAAAGCCAGCCTCTATGGTATTTACTGTCCGAAATCAAAACCCACCATACCCACCTTCATCGTGAAAGCCAGCCCCCATGAAGACCACCATAACCATATCCCACCACCATCAATCTCCAGGACCACCATACTGATTCACCACCGATCTCCATGGCAGAAGCTTCACCGATCTCCATGCCGACCCACCAGATGCCATTACTCAAGCTTTTCTTCTCTCTTTTTCTTATCTAAACCAAACCCAAACCCATACTCAAGCTTCACCGATCTCTTTTTCTGATCTTGTGTTGTGTTATGTGTTTGTTGTAATATGTGGACTCTCCATAATTGTGGGCATTTCATTAATTTGTACTTGTTTTAATTTCAAACAATTTGATTTGTAGTTGTTTGGAATTTTATTTGTTACATTCATATACATTTATTTTTAATATTAAACCCTAATTTTTTGATTCGTTTTATGTTTGTTTTCGTCTAAAAAATGTGTTTTTTAACGGTGATAACATAGGTGGGTAACAGAAACTAAACGGAAGTAACCTCAGGTGGACAAAGTGTAAAGTTTTAAACCACGGGTAGGCAAAGTGAAAATGGGCCAAACCTCAGGTAGGTTTACTGTAATTATCCCTAAGAGTATTTATAGAGGATATGATAAATTGGAGAGATAAATTGTCAGCATTAAGCAAGCACCTTAATTTTCAAGGTTTCTCAAAAAAAAAAAAAAAAAAAAAGAAAAAAAAAGAAGAAGAGAAAATCAGAAAATTACTTCTTGACATGGTAATTTGCAGTCTTCCTCACCAAATTTTAAGGTGGCATAGTCTTGAAGTTTCAGAAATGTTCCAATTCCTTTCTTTCACAGTTTCGTAGGGAAGGATATATAAATATATATACATATATATATATATATAGCTTTGATATTTGTTACAACTATTAATAGAGTTGTTGAGGAGAATAAAATTGTTGTGACTATAAAGCTAAGAAAAGCAGAGTTGCTAACACCGCTAAGTATGATTTATGATCACAATATTTCTCTTGATATTTTTTTTTTAGAAAAATATAATTAGAGGTTATTTTTATATAATGGGTTAAACGAGTTATATATTTGAATGATTAGAGTTTTTTTTTTTTTTTAATAGACACTTTGTTGAATGATTTTGTTCACTTGTGGTTTGGCCGAGTCTTATTTTTGTTTGGGTTATTTTTGCCGTTATCTAATTTTTATTGTTCATTAAGGGGTTAAAAAGATTATATTTGGGGACCCAAAATTATTTTTAAGAGTAATGTTATGTTCACAAAATTTTCACAACAAAACTTATATAATAAGATGTTATTGGTAAGTAAAAAAAGTGATGTCAGTATTGGGCCCATATTAGAATCAATAATGGCTTACTATCTAGGTTTTGTTGTGAAACTATTGTAAAAATGTTATAAATGTAGCATTACTCTTATATTTGTTGAACCCAAATTTTTTTGATTCTCAAATCAAGTTGTTCAATACAATTTTATTTTTGCAAGTGGGAGACCATACTCGGTGAGGTGCATTAACGCATGAACTTTACCAAAAAACCATATTTCTATACCGAAACAATTATATTTTTGTGAAGCAACAACAATACACCATCCATCAAATGAGTATTATTGCATGTGTGAGGATAAACCATATTATATTGCGATCCCATCAAAGTCTTAAACTAACACAATGGAATACACCATCATCTTCAAAAAAAAAAAAATGAATACAACATCCATCAAATAAATATTATTACATGTACGAGGATGAACCATATTATATTGTGATCCCATTACAGTCGTAAACTAACACAATGGAACCCAGACTATTTTGCTTAGCCTTCCCAGGTAATGAATTCTCAGTTTAGGTAAGATAGTTGCAACTCATTCGTAACACCACACAGTTTTTGGCCTTTTGCTTCTAATGTTAGGTAAGTAGAACCTTGAGGACAAGTTTGTTGGGCAGAAATGGCCCACTACCACTATTTAGCAAAAAATTAGTAATTTACCATTATTTTAAAAATATGTAGAGATCTACCACATTTTTGAAACTTGAGTTCTTTGAAAAAATATACTCTGAAAAATTTTCAAAATTTTTCCATGGTACTCGAGTTCCATGAACTCGAGTACCATGGAAAACTCATGGAACTCAAGTACCATGGAAAACTCGATTTCGCTAAACTCAAGTACCTAAAAAATTGTAGATCCTTACATATTTTCAAAATAGCGGTAAATTACAACATAGTTTGCAAAAATGTGCTATTTGGGTATTTTCGCCCAAGTTTGTTTGTCCAGATGGGAAAATTGGAATAATGATTAGGTCAATAGTCAATATCATTTGATAAGCAACCACCATCCGATTTTATGAATTTTGAAAGTTTTTAAATCATTCAACCACATAGTCAACTATATAGGTTGGGGGTTGCTATGCGGTTATTAATTCCTATATTAATGTTGTTTTGACAAGGAAGCACATGGACCATACCCTCTCCATTTGATGAGCTCATTGAAATGATTTTTTTGGTTTAGTTAATAGATTTGCCTAAGGATACATGTTGAGATGTATTTGTGTGTGCGCTTTGTCCCACATCGCCTAGTTTGCTTGGTGTGCGTGAGTATATCAACAGCTCTGCGATTTTATCTGCCGCTCGCAGTTTTGGAGTTGGCGTGTTGTTGTATGTTTGTGTGTTATCAAAAAAAAAAAAAAAAAATCAATGTACACCTTTGTCATTACCAAAAAAAAAAAAAAAAAAATTCACATTTGTCATGTTTGAGATTATTTTCATTTTGGTTATTTACCTTTCAAAATTTTTATTTTGACCCTTTATGTTTGATTTATTTTCATGTTAGCTTGTTTCAAAATTTTCATTTTGGTGCTTAATGTTTGATTCAATTTTCTGTTAGGTACATTTATGAAAATTATGGTGTACTTTAGTGTTAGAAGCGTTTTTTTTCTCTCCTTTATAATTGTGTGTCAGTGTGTGTTTGTCTCTTAAAAAGAAAAAAAGAAAAAAAGAAGAAGTCTCCAGACAGTTTTTGGGTGCCTACTGGCACAAAAGGTTTATTTTTGTAAATAACTAATCCTATTTTTGTGCTGAATTAATTAAAATTTTATGTAAAAAAAAAATTTACAAATACTATCAAAACTATCTATCTATCTGTTCTCTATTATAAAAGTTCAAATCCTTACAATTGGTAGATACACAAAATGGTGACATGTGTCCCTTTAGTAATACATAAAATAATGACATATATAATCTTTTATAATAAATATCTACTATAAACTCTTTTAAATACTCCATCAATTTTTTTCCTTTTCTTTTTCTCATAGATTTTTTTTTTCCATCTGCCAATAATAAATAAAAATAAGAAAAACATTTCCTTAAATGCACACTATTAATTCCACCATTATAATATAATTATCCACTATAAACTCCTTTAAATACTCCATCAATTTGTTTCATTTATTTCCCTCAGATTTTTTTTCCATGCGCCAACATTTAAATAAAAATCTAAACAAAAAACAAATTTCCTTAAATATACACTATAAATTCCACCATTATAATAAGTATCCACTATAAACTCCTTTAAATACTCCATCAATTTGTTTCCTCTATTTCCCATGTGCCAACAATAAATAAAAATCTAAAAAAAAAGATGCTTAAATGTACACCATAAATTCCACAATTATAGTAAATATCCACTATAAGTTCTTTTATATACTCCTTTTTTTTTTCTTTTTCATTTTTGGTAACCTAAAAGGAATTTTTTAAAATGTGTTCTTAATATCTGAGATAGAATTCTACTATAGCCTAACCTGAATATATATGTGTATGAAGCTCCCTTCTACAAAGTTGAACTCTAGCCCTTGCCCCCCACATCCCACAAGAACTTGTACTTGTGGAATGACCATCATGTCAAGGGTACGCAGTAGCCATATATATATATATATATATTTTTTTTGACTGTGCAGTAGCCATATTTTAAAATGTGTTGAATATGTGTAATGTGTACCATAATAAATTACAAATGCAATTATAATACTCAACTTAAAGGATTTATTTATTTATTTTTAAGAAAAAACCTTCCAAATATATTTCATTGACATCTAACTATATATCTAATTGTATGGGTACACAAAATGGTAACATATGTCCCTTTGACAATGCATAAAACATTGACACATATCATCTTTTGTAATAAATATCCTCTATAAATTCTACCATTATAATAAATATCCATGATAAACTCCTTTCAATACTCCATAAAAGAAAAATGAGTAACATTAATACATTCAAATAATAGTTAAGCTCCTTTGTTTTTTTATTAGTGATTATCAATAAGTCACTATAAATATTCAAATAATAGTTACATTCTTTCTCATCTATATATTTCTCACCTATTCTTTCTCACCTATATATGAGCAAACCATAATATGGAGTCCACAAGTATAAGAGTAATATTAAACCGCACAAAAATTTACAAGTTTGTCCTCTTTTAATTTTTCTACTTCTTTATTATTATTATTCTTGTTCATTGTTTTTGTGAAAGTCATGCTTATAGGTATGTCATTTGATGGCTAATTTAAATGATTTCTTGGCAATTTTTTTTTTTTTTGAATATTTTGATAAATTATGTTATATATCTTTGGTTATTTTTAAATTAATGGTAGTTTATTAAGTTAAGATTTTTATTTTTGCCATTAAGAAATTGATCTTTAACTACTTATTTTTATAAAAATTTTACTTTCAAAATAAGTTTAACCAAAAATTAGTTTGGATTTTGTAGGGACTAGGGCCCAAAATAATGTATTGGGCCTTGGGCCTTATCCGAGGACACTAACAAGTCCAAGGAGGAGCAAATAATTATTAAATGATCCCCAGTAAAAGTCTCATAAGCAGGAAATGAAGGGAAGGAGATTCGAGGAGGAATTCCTGACACGACGAATGTAGTCTAAGTATATACTCTAGCAATTGAAATGTGTCCCATGAACATGTGAGAGGGAAGGAAACTCAAAATATCTAAGGAAAAACTGCTACCACCGCATTAGATGCACTGCAGCTACTTTTCTAGCCGCATTAATGTGGAGAGGACCTCTGAACAGTGCTGCCTTGGCTACCACAATTTACAAAAGGCTGAAAGGGGTGTCTGATGGGATAGGCACTCAAGTAGGGATTTAGATGATCAACAAGTGTAGGGTCAAGATGATCAGAAATGAGCTATATAATGTGGAAGAACCCCCATGAGAAGGGGATCGGAAAAACAAAGAGAAAACACTATAGCAATCTAAACTATCTTAGTATCCAATCGTGATCAATACACAATAATTGTGGCCTCCTCGGACTGAAAGTCCATTAACATCAATATCTCTTATTTATGCTTGGTTGTCTTTTAATCCAATACTAACCGTTGTCCAATTCATTAGGACCTAGTTCTTTGACCCATTCTCTACAAATTCATTGTATTGGGCTAATTGGATTAAGACTCCATACATTTTGGGCTTGAGCCCCAAATTTCTAGCCCTACAATTGGCGCCGTCTGTGGGAAAGAACTTGTGTGTTAGTGAGTGCAACAATTAGACATGGAAGGATCAGGTCTACACCAAGAAAACCCACGCCAAGCAGGTCCCCAAAGGACAGAACCCATAGGATCCCAACGACAGGGTAATTTTCCTGGCCCTGAACATGAACAAAATTAGGAGAATGAAAGGAATTGAGAGGGGAGTGTGCATACCACCCAGACGAGCAAAAGCCACTCCCAAGTGGGCAGTCGCGTATCCCGGAGATGAAACAACAACCAAGCCATGCAGTAGGAGATAGACGACTTGAAAAAGAAACTGCGTCATGCACAGTGGAGGCGGTCTCCTTCTAGCTGTGGCATATCCTCTAATGATGAAGAGGACGACAATTACAGACAGAGATCAAGAATCCTCTAAGCGAGACCTTCTCTTATGAAGACAAGCACCATTATAGACGAAAGCACAAGGGCCCATCTAGTAGGGGTCTGGGTAATGATACCATGCGTAAGGCTCTGGATCAAATCTCTAAGTCACCCTTCACGCGCAAGATAGATGGGGCTAGGCTACCTCGGTGGTTCCATCAGTCTATGTTCACCGTTTATAATGGTCGAGCGGACCCCGTAGAACATGTGAGTCAGTTTAATCAAAGAATGGCCATCCACTCCTAGAATAAAGCTTTGATGTGCAAAGTTTTCCCGTCCAGCCTAGGACCTGTAGCGATGAGGTGGTTCAACGGCTTGAAGACGAACTCCATAGATTCTTATAAGCAGCTCACCCAAGCCTTTGGCTCTCGCTTTATTACGAATAGCAGGGTTCCTCGGCCTTTGAGTTCGTTGTTGTTATTATCCATGCGTGAGGGAGAAACTCTAAAAGCATACTCGGACAGATATTGAGAAATGTATAACGAGATGGACGGCGACTTTGATGATGTCGCCATCAACACTTTTAAAAGCGGTTTCCCAACCGAGCACGGCTTGAGGAAATCCTTAACGGGCAAGCCTGTCACCAGCGTATGTCAACTTATTGACCGGATTGACAAGTACAAAAGAGTGGAAGAGGACCAGCTGCAAGGGAAAGGAAAGGAGAAGGTTATCTCTCAAAAGAGGAGTGACTTTAGGTCGGACCAATACAACAATAACCATCTAAAGAGAGATTTCGCAGGGCAATCAGGATCAACCAACACGCAGATGGTTAACGCCGTATTCAGAGAACCGGTACATCAGGTTTTGGAGAAAGTCAAGAATGAGCCATTCTTCAAGTGGCCGAATAAGATGGCTGAAGACTCCATGAAGCGCAATCAGAGTCTATATTGTCAGTACCACCAGGACCACGGACATACTACAGAAGACTGCAGGAACCTTTGGAACCACTTGGATCAGCTAGTCCGAGAAGGGAAACTGAAGCACATTTTGCATCCTTCCAGTGGTCATCAAGGCCAGGCAAACCAGGAGCCCCGAAGAGACACGTCCTTAAGACCTCCCATGGGCACGATAAATGTCATCCTTGCTGTTTCGGGAAGGATCGGCTCTTATCCTTCTAGAGTTATGTCCGTGGCTCGGCTCTCCATCGAGGATAACGATCGGGAGTCTAAAAAGGCCAAAAAGGGAGCCTCACCTGCGCTGAGATTCTCTGACGAAGATAAGATTGGAACCATCCGATCCCACGACGATGCTCTGGTAGTTACACTCAGGATTGGGGGATTTGATGTGAAGAGAGTACTGGTAGATTAGGGCAGTGCTGTGGAAGTAATGTACCCCGACCTATACAGGGGGTTGAATTTAAAACCCGAAGACCTAACGGCGTACGATTCCCTTTTGGTAAGTTTCGAGGGGAAGACCGTTACTCCAAGGGGCTAGATCAGACTGCCCATACAGACCGGTTCGGACGTGGTAGAGGTGGATTTTATTGTAGTCGATGCCTATTCACCCTACACAGCTATTGTGGCCAGACCTTGGCTTCATGCCTTAGGGGCTGTCTCTTCTACACTACACCAGAAGGTGAAATACCCGTCGGAGGGCTAGGTCAAAGAGATTGTGGGGAATCAGACCATGGCCAGACAGTGCATAGTGGCTGCCATCTCACGCCAACCCAATGCTGAGCCCTCGGCCTCTACTGGAAAGGGCTTATAGCAATCAACCACCGTGGCATTGCCCGGTAACGAATCAGCCGAGGAGGTAAAATGCAAAAATCTAGAAAAGGTAGCCGTTGGCGCTGATCCGGAAAAGTTCTTCCAAGTTAGCTCGGAACTACCTCCCCAAGAGAAAGAAGAACTGATTTGATTTCTTAGAGAAAACGTGGACGTGTTTGCGTGGGACGCCTACGAGGCCCCAGGGGTTGATCCGAGCTTCATCTGCCACCACCTAAACGTTAACCCATCCGTTACTCCCAAGAAGCAACCACCCTGGCGCCTGTCGAAAGAGCATGCTAACGTTGTTAGGGACGAAGTGATGAAGCTCAAAAAAGCAGGGGCTATCAAGGAAGTTTTCTATCTCGAGTGGTTGGCCAATATTGTAGTGGTAAAGAAGAAGAGTGGGAGGTGGCGAGTTTGTGTAGACTTCACAGACTTGAACAAGGCATGTCCAAAAGACCCGTTCCCAATGCCTCGGATAGACCAATTAGTGGATGCAACCGTAGGCCATCCTCGGATAAGCTTTTTGGATGCCTTTTAAGGCTATCATCAAATACCACTAGCCTTAGGTGATCAAGAAAAAACAACATTCGTGACTCCTATTGGAAATTACCACTACAAAGTGATGCCCTTTGGTTTGAAGAATGCGGGGTCTACCTACCAAAGGATGATGACTAGAATGTTTGAGCCACAGCTGGGCAAAAGTATTGACGTCTACATTGATGACATGGTGGTAAAGAATAAAGTGGTGTCTAAGCATGTGGGAGACTTCGGAGTCATTTTTGACATCTTAAGGAAACACAAACTGCGTCTCAATGCCTCTAAGTGCTCATTTGGTGTCGGGTCTAACAAATTTTTGGGCTATATGGTAACTCATAGGGGAATTGAGGTAAGCCCAGATCAGATCAAAGCAATTCACAATCTGCAACCTCCTTGGAACCCCAAAGAGGTCCAGAAACTCACTGGAATGATCGCAGCCTTGAATCTGTTTATTTCCAGATCTGCGGATAGGTGCCGACCTTTTTACCTCCTGATGAACAAATGGAAAGGATTTGAGTGGTCCGAGGACTGCGCTTTGGCCTTCCAACAACTTAAGGAATACCTATCACGGCCGCCCATCATGTCTAGCCTGGAGGCCGACGAGGTTTTATTCGCCTACATCGCGGTGGCTCCTCATGCTGTAAGCTTGGTGTTGATACGAATTGATGGTGGCATATAACGGCCAGTCTATTATGTGAGTAAATCATTGCCTGAGGCCGAGGTGCGTTATTTACCATTGGAGAAGGCGATTTTGGCAGTAATGCATGCCACGCAAAAACTCCCTCATTACTTCCAAGCGCACACAGTCGTTGTTCTAACTCAGCTTCCACTCAAGTCCGTACTCTAAAGTGCCGATTACACAGGAAGAATTACCATGTGGAGCACAGTTCTAGGGGCTTTCGATATCAAATACATGCCTCAGACCTTCGTCAAGGGCCAGGTCCTCGCTGATTTAATAGCCGAATTTGCCAAACCCCCGATAGAAATAGTAGCAAAGGAGCAAAACATGGATGGAAAATCGGTTGGCATAATCTCCGTACAAGGACCCTCACGTTGGAAAATGTACGTTGATGGCGCAGTAAACCAAAAGGGGTTCGGGGTGGGGCTAGTTCTAGTATCCCTTGAGAAGATTACCATAGAGAAATCATTGAGACTAGGGTTCTCGACCACAAACAATGAAGCTGAATATAAGGCTTTATTGCAAGGAATGGCCATGGTATAGAAAATGGGGGGAAAGGCAATGGAAGTGTTCTCGGACTCGAGATTGGTTGTGGGCTAAGTGAAGGGCGAGCTAGAAGCTAGAGATGTGAGAATGCAGGAGTACTTGAGTAAGGTTAGGCGCTTGCAATCGGATTTTGAATTCTTCAACTTGTCACACGTCTCTAGGAGTGGAAACACACACACAGATTCATTGGCCACTCTTGCCACCTCCTCGGTGCAGGGTTTACCTCGAATCATCCTTGTCGAGGACTTGTACAGGGCAGATGTAGTCAAGAAGGACATGGTTTGAATCCATCAAGTCAGAGTGGGTTCGAGTTGGATGGATCCTATAGTGAGCTTTCTTAAAGATGATACACTACATGAAGAGAAATCAAAAGCTGAGCAAATACGAAGAAAAGCCCCTCGGTTCTGGCTGTCCGAGGATCACAAGTTGTACAAACGCTCCTATTCTGGGTCGTATTTGCTATGTATACATCCCGAAGTATCAGAGTTACTACTCGAGGAGTTGCATGAGGGAATTTACGGGAGTCACACAGGAGGAAGATCTTTGTCCCACAGAGCCATCACTCAAGGATATTGGTGGCCGGGTATGCAGAAGGAAGCCCAAGAATACGTCAAGAAGTGTGATCAATGCCAGAGGTTTGCTTCAAACATCCACCAACCGGGAGAGGTCCTTAACCCTCTCTCCAGTCCTTGGCCGTTTGCTCAGTGGGGCTTGGATATTGTAGGCCCTTTCCCTAAAGCAGCAGGAAATAAGAGATACTTATTGGTCGGCATAGACTACTTCACCAAATGGGTCGAAGCCAAGCCCCTAGCCAACATCAGGGATGTGGATGCTAAGAAATTTATCTGGAAGAACATCGTTACTCGGTTTAGGGTTCCTCATACCCTCATCTCGGATAACGGTCTTCAATTTATAGCAAGGCCTTTAGGAAATACTGTTGTGACCTGGGAATTACGAACATGTATTCCACTCCGGCCTACCCCCAAGGAAATGGACAAGCCGAGGCTGTTAATAAGGTCATAGTCAATGGGCTGAAAAAGAGATTGGATGATACGCAGGGAAGATGGGTGGAAGAACTGCCACACGACCTGTGGACATATCGGACTACACTACGTCGGTCAACAGGAGAGACTCCCTTTTCCATGACTTATGGGGCCGAGGCTGTCATCTCCCTAGAGACTAGCTTCCCAATGCTAAGAACGAGTACCTTCACTTCGAGCAACAACGACGAACTGCTAGGAAAGAGTTTGGACTTAATTAAAGAAAAAGAGAAAAGGCGATGATCCAACTAGCCTATTACCACCAGAAACTCAAGCAAGGGTATGATGCCAATGTGAAGTTACGGCCACTAGCACCAGGAGACTTGGTGCTGAGAAAAGTTTTAGGCAGTGCCAAGAACCCGTCTTGGGGAAAGCTGGGGCTCAACTGGGAAGGTCCATATCGAATCACTTCAGTAGCAAGAATAGGTGCATATTATTTAGAAAACTTAGATGAGAAAGCTGTACTCTGCCCATGGAATGTAAATAACCTAAGAAGGTATTATTATTAATGAAAGCAGTTTTATTTGCACTCTGATTTATTGTAATTGCGTGTCATGCGGTTTGCAACTATCTAAGTATTAGACAGAACCAAGGTCTTGCATGGCTCCTCGGACCACAAACCTTGGGAAAACTAATAACTTATGGCAACTATCTAAGTATTAGACAGAACCAAGGTCTTGCATGGCTCCTCGAACCACAAACCTTGGGGAAACTAATAACTTATGGCAACTATCTAAGTATTAGACAGAATCAAGGTCTTGCATGGCTCCTCGGACCACAAACCTTGGAGAAACTAATAACTTATGGCAACGATCTATGTACTGAACAGAACCTAAGTCCAGCATGGCTCCTCGGACCATAGGTTTAGAGGAAATTAACCACTTTTGATGACTTCTCAAATAACAAACGAATCTTAAAATGGGTCAGGTCTTTCGAACCACATATGAGAATGAAATTGTGCATTTTGTGATCTTAAAATGCATATATGTGGAGGTTTAAACAGGACTTAAAGCCAAAACAGACCCAAGGCAAATTTAAACTTGTATTTATGCGCAATATACAGACTGTCTACCCCTTTTTTGTTCTTTTTCACATGATATAAGTCTATGCATGTCAGTCTTCATTACCTAAGATTCAATTCACAACTTTACTCTTGACACTTAGTCAGATTAGCAAACAAAATATTATTGTAAACTCTAATTGAAGGCACAATTACATCAACTCAGAGTTATGCAATAAAATTCAAATCACATCAGGCAAAAGAACAAAAGATGAAAGGAAGAGCATTCTCATTAAGTAATAAAGATAGTACATTACGCACGGACATGATGTCTTTAAAAAAAAAAAAAATACACTTCTACTACAAATGGTATTACAAAAGAAACCCTAGGGGCTAAGCTTCAGCAGGAGGGTCTTCATTTTGGTTTGGTTCAGAAGAAGGAACATCCTTGGCCTGGGGGTCAGCTCCCTAATTCTCGGCCTCTGTTGGCTTCTCCTTGGCGGCATCCTTTGGCTTGGCAGAGAGTTTCTTCCCTTTGCCCTTACCTTTGCCCTTCTCCCCCTCAGCTCCCTGGCCTTGGTCGCCAGCTTGGCTAGACCCCTTCGTAGTTTCAGCTAAAGGAATAGCATCTGGGATAGCCATAGGTTGCTCGGAAGATTCTGGGGCATCAGCAGGGACTTCCCGAATCTCTGGGGGATAGAAGACGCTTCCAGCTAACCTCCAAACAGAGTCTGCAGGGACACCTGCAATGCTGAGGGCCTTGTCCCATGTCACGCTGCAGTAGTCCCTGCATACCTCTGATAGCTCCTCGGTAAGCCTTACTTGCGTTTCCTCCACGCCAAGTTGGTATGCAGCTTTCTTCTCGGCCTCGGCTGCTTCCTTGGCAAGCTGGGTTTCCTCCTTGGCCTTCTGCAACGTGGCTTTGAGATCTAAGATCGTTTGTTTCTTAGTGGCTAGATTGATCTCAGTCACGTGCAGCTTCTGGCGTTGATCCTCAGCTTACTTCTCCACGTTTTTCAAGCCGGCCTCGGCACTCAAACGAGCTAATTGTGCCTCCTTCAGCCTCTCAGTTAGCTCGTATTGCTCCTGCTTGATAGCCCCTAATGTTTTCTCAGTCTTGGCGCGAAAGAGAGCTTCAGCATCGGCTCGCTTGCGAGCGTCACGATACCACTCTTCGGCCACAAAAATTTGTTGAGTAATCTGCCCAAAGGTCACAAAACAGCATGAGTTAAAACAAAATATGATTCAGCATTTATGTTTGTAAAGGGATAAGCTGCCTTACCATAGCAAGGTCCCTCTTCAGGGACAGGAAGAGGTCATTTTGCAAGAAACGCCTGTAAGCGTCCATGTCCCTGGGAAGGAGTATGGGCTGCTCCAGGGCTTCAGCTATGAATCCTGCTCGGCCCCTTTGGTATTCTTGGATAGAAGCGTTAGGGAATTAGTGCCCCATCCACCTTAAGCTGAGGGCTCCAAGTACGCTGTGCCATGCGCACTTCAGCTCTGTCCTACTCCTCACGGACTGGGACCTCTTGTCCCGAGGCTCCTGGACCACCTTTTGATGCTTTGTCCTCTGTTGAGGATCCACCTTGCCTTCCTCGCGACTCGGCTGGCCTTTTCTTCTTCAGGTCGGGGTTAGGCTTTAGGCCGAGGTCGGTTGGGACTTGTGAAGAGGAGGAAGATTGGAGGGAGCTTAGGACTTGGGGGTGCCTTCGAGGTTGACCCCTTGCCCCTGGCAGCTATGAGCTCCCTTAGGCTCTTATTGCCCTTGTTCAAGGCCATGTTGTCTTCCTCTTCGTCAGATAAGTTATCCGAGCAGGCGATCACAAGAACGGGGGTGCGAACGCCGAAATTCTTGTCTGACTTACCCTCGGTGTCCGAGAGGTTAATTAAAGGAGCCTTTGGATTGTTTTCTTCGAAACAGAATTCGTCTATCTCCTCTTCTAATGAAAGGCGAGATGAGGCAATCTCCTCTTCAAGAAATGCTGCTACTTCGAGAAGGTTTTGTGGAGGTGGTTGTGTAGCTGGTGGAAGGTTTTGTGGAATTGGCAAGGCAACCGAGGGAAGGTCCCTTCGAGCCAAAAATCCTAGTTTAGAGACGTCGATCCGAGCTAACCTTGAACTCCCGGCTCTTATTGCTTGGCCTATGTCTTGGAAGGTGCGGGACAGAGGCTCGTAATCCAAGATCAGGTGAGCGGCTCGCAGTTGTCTGTCCTCGCTCACAAAAATCTCCGACCTCGGAAGGTAATTAAGAGCTTGGACGTTGGTATGGCTGAGCCGCGGAGCAACGTGAGCTTTATCTGCAAAACAGCCAAGAAGGAAATCATGGTCAGATTGCCAAAAGAATATTTTCTACCAAAAGAAGGCGAAGTGTCAAGTAAAAAGAATAAAGCTAAAAGCCTAAGTCCCCTTCCAAAGGGACTGATCCTAAAGGTACCACACCTGGATCTCCTGCCCGAGTTGGACAATGAAGACTGTCGCTCCACTCCCCTGAGGCAATCAGGTAGTCATCCTTCATACCCTTATTGGACTTGGGGAGACGGGATACTAGCCTAACGACCTCGGACTGGGATTTGAGGTAGTAACCCGCACTGGCAAGCTTGTGGTATTTGTACATGTGAACCACATCGTGCCACGTGAGCCCTAAGCCCATCTGCTCATTCAGGGCATCTACGCAGCCCAAGACCCTAAATAGGTTGGGGGCGCACTGGTAGGGGGTCAATCTATGGTTAATCAAGTAGTCTCTGGTTATCCTACCCATGTGGAGCGTCATTCCTCCCTCTATGAAAGCAATCATGGGAATGACAACTTGACCCACATCTTTATCAGTCAGTACTCGGTCCGGTGGGCAATATTCTAAAACCACCCCCTATGGAATACGGTACCTAGCCCTAAAGCCCTCCATACCGGCCGGTGTGTCTACTAAATGCTTGAATCTACCCATCTAGATAAACTGAGAGGCCGAGGAGAAAGGCCGAGAGGAAAAAGGGTAATATAAAGAAATGAAAACTTACGGGCACTCGTATGACAATCTCTGAAACTTTCAGAGATTTTTTCAAAAGAAAACTTCTTACAGGGAATGACTACGGAAACTCAAGAGTGTGGTGCATTTTATGAAGACTGGGCATTGGAGTTCTCTGAAGTTCTTGAAGATTCGTAAAAAATAGAGGAAAAGGGGATTCCTTCAAGGCTTTATATAGAAGGAGAAGATGGAAGAGAGTACTCCCGCTCAGAATACTAGAAGAAACATCAATCATTGGATCTGCGTTTCGCTGTTGGATGTGGGGGACACAAAGCTGCCTGGAGTAATTAATAGTGCCTCGTAGACTACGAAGCGTCAGAAACAATCATGAAGCATATAAAACTGCACTCCCACACGTGTGAATCAAAAATCAGTTGATCTTATCCCTTAAAAATCAAAACCTCACTTTTTCTCCTCGGATGGGAAGGAAAAATCGGAATTTTGAGGGACTATTGTAGGGACTAGGGCCCAAAATAATGTATTGGGCCTTGGGATTTGTCTGAGGACACTAACAAGTCTGAGGAGGAGCAAATAATTATTAAATGATCTCCAGTAAAAGTCTCATAAGCGGGAAATGAAGGGAAGGAGATCCGAGGAGGAATTCCTCCTCAAACACGACGAATATAGTCCAAGTATATACTCTAGCAATTGAATGTGCCCCATGAACATGTGAGAGGGAAGGAAACTCAAAATATCTAAGAAAAAGCTGCTACCACCGCATTAAATGCACTGTAGCTACTTTTCTGGCCGCATTAATGTGGAGAGGACCTCTGAACAGTGCTGCCTTGGCTACCACAACTCACAAAAGGCTGAAAGGGGTGTCTGATGGGATGGGCACTCAAGTAGGGATTCAGATGATCAACAAGTGTAGGGTCAAGATGATCAGAAATGAGCTATATAATGTGGAAGAACCCCCATGAGAAGGGGATCGGAAAAACAAAGAGAAAACACTGTAGCAATCTAAACTATCTTAGTATCCAACCGTGATCAATACACAATAATTGTGGCCTCCTCGGATTGAAAGTCCATTGACATCAATATCTCTTATTTATGCTTGGTTGTCTTTTAATCCAATACTAGCCGTTGTCCAATTCATTAGGACCTAGTTCTTTGACCCATTCTCTACAAATTCACTGTATTGGGCTAATTGGATCAAGATTCCATACATTTTGGGCTTGGGCTCCAAATTTTTAGCCTTACAGATTTTTTTTTCTCCAAACACCTATTTTTTATGTCTCTTTTATCTCTCTAAAATTTTCAAGATTTCTTTTTTTATTAATTTCATCCATCTCTCATAAAAATCCTCAAGTTTATGGCTAAGCAAATCGACATTGAAATTCAAAAATGAATTCTTAAGATAAATGCAAATCTTACTTTACTTATTTTTATAAATTTACACTTTTATCTTTTTGAATTATGCATAAAATTTAACATCTTCAACACATACATTCAATTTATATATCTTTTATCTATTATAATAAATATTACTATTGTGCACTTAATTTTCAACTTAACATTCAATTTATTTTTTGCATAATTATATTTATATATATTTTTTCTATGTCAAAATAATTTTTTTGAACTCTTGATTTAATTATGTACAATTTAAATAACTTCAATAAATAAATTTTCATAAGTGTATGAGAATATAAGTGAAAGTTGTATATATGTAATCATACAATATTCCATGAGACAACAATGGTAAAACCAATTAATTTCTTTTGATAAACTCTTTTTGTAGTTCAAATTTAAAATAATAATAACAACAGTGACATTAAAATATGAAAAATATAAGATCTAACACTTTTGGTAGTTCAAGTAAATATATATGTAGTTTCTCAAAAAAAAAAAAAAAAAAAGTAAATATATGTGTGTGTATATATTTCAATCAAGCTAGAAATATGTAATTATTTTTGAAATGCGAAATATGAGGATGTATGCAATGATGTGATGACACATGGAATTTTCTCAAACCTTTTTGCTTTCCTTTAATTATAATTTAAAAAAAATAATTCTTGATTAAAATTATGTTTTAGTTAGTATAATTGTTTCTTCTTTAATATTTTTAAATAACATTACTTGCATATGATTTTCCACGCAGTACAACAACAATAACAATAATTGAAAAAAAATTATTTAAAAAATTGTGTAACACACAGGCCAATAACTAGTCATGATAATTAGTAAGCCACTTGAAACTCTAAATTAAGTATCTTAAAACACACATACACGCATATATATATATATATATATATATATATATTGTAGTATAAAATTATGATAGTTTATTAAAATAATTTTAATAAATATTAAATTTTAATCTAATTTGAGTTGGAGTAGAATTTTTAATTTTTTAAGGCTTTGTTTAAGAGTTCCTAAGGGAATGAAATGGAATGATCATAAGAGAATGGAAATGAATGGAATGAAATAGAATATATTTAAGTAAGGGAAATGAATGGAATAGAATGAAATTAAGTAACCTTGATTGGATGTTTTAAAATAAAAGAATGAAAATGAATGGGATGTAAGTAATTTTGTTTGGGAGTAACATAGAGGGAATGAAATGGAATCATTTTATGACAATATTACTATTAGATCCCTATTTTAAAATAAAGGGTTGAATATATAGGGGTATTTTAGGAATTTTAGTAAAAAATTTATTAAATCTAATTTCACTTCCTCCTATTCCTCCTAATTTTGGGGGAATGAAAAATTGAGGTTTTAAGAGAGGAAAAATTATTGAATACTTCAGGAGTACTATAAATGCGTACTCCCCTCTCTCACATGAATTGTGGATCCCATCATAAATTTAATTAGTGTGACGCACAGTTATATGAAAGGGGGGAGTATGCATTTATGGTACTACGGGAGTACTTAATAATTACCCTTTAAGAGAATATAAAGGAATTAGTGTTCCCTCATACCCATTCCATTCTCTCCTATTTAAACTCCCAAATAAGAGAATGAATTTTCCATTTCCTCCATTAAAACTCCCAAATAAGGGAATGAAAGAATATTTTAAAATTATTATTTCCATTTCTTTCCATTCTATTTTATTCTCTCTTTCATATTATCTTAAAAATTAATAAGATAAATTAACTTAATAATTTCTTAATGAGAGTTTGTTGCAAAGAAAATTCTCACTTGGCACAGCCACAACTTTTAAACTTCAGTTCTTATTATGTAGTATATAATATTTCTTTACACATAAGAAACTAGTGATGTTTGAAAGATTCTTCTTGTCTGTTCAGAATTATAATAATTTCTAAATTTCTAATATCTAACCCTTACAATAATTGATGGGATACAAATTTAGGATGAGAATTTAAAAAGCTTCATTGATTTTTATTTTTTTGTTATTCATTTATTTATTTTTCGAATTGCTTCAGTCATCTATTAGAACAAAAAACCTATAAAAGAGTATAATATAATTATTATGAAAATTACACAAATTTGACTCATCGAGCTGAATTAGTCAAAGTTATTTCTGATACTAAAATAAATGCGGAATACCAATTTGGTGAGTTTCTCTGTCAAGGAGGTGGCTCTGTGTCTCTCTTCCTTTTTTTAGTTTACCTTCTATGGAAGATCTGGCCCTATTCTCAAGTGAAACATAAAAAGTGGAAAAGAAGATTTGAACTATTTTTTCTCTTGAATTTATCTTGTGCGTTGAGTGAGAGGTAGGGCGTATAATTCGGTATATATGAAAATTTGAATATATTTTTGGCTGTTTCTAAGAAAAAAAAATCTATTTTTAGCTCAATATATAATAAACTTTTTTATTTTTAACCTTAAATTCGTCATTGAAGTTATATATATTTTTTGGCTGAATATTCATCCTTTGACCAGGAGCATCGATCTCAAGCTGATCAACTCTTAATCTTTTTTTCTTCTTCATGGCATTGTCTAATGATGTCCATGTTCCTTGCACTGGAAAAATGCGCAGGTCGCTGCCACTTGTTCAACGGTTATCTCTCTTCTCATTGGTTGTACTGTTCTTCCTCCATACCTGCTGCTATGGTGATGTTGGCACTGCTGCCCGGTATGCTCCCCCATATTTGCGTAAGTATACCCTCAGAAACAAAAAGAAAAAAGTATTACACTAACTCCTTATAGCTTAAAACCATATCTAGCTATATATATAGCTAAAACCCTTCATCAATCTCACACAACAATTTTTTGATCAATTATAGCCACAACATGTTATGGATCCGACACATCTGAATTTCCATCCAGCAATTTGTTCGCGGTGTCTGGTGATGGAATATGGGACAATGGTGCAGCATGTGGGAGGCAGTACTTGGTGAGGTGCATCAGTGCTTCAATACGAGATGCTTGTTCACAAAACCAGACTATTCAGATCAAGATTGTTGATTATATTAATGGAATACCTTCTCCCCCTTCAGCTTCCAACACCACCATGGTTTTGTCTTCCACAGCTTTTGCGGCCATTGCAAATTTAACCACTAATTCTCCCGCTATCAACATTGAATTTCAACAGTAAGTTTCTTTCATAAATACCCCTTCTCTGTTTTTCTTTCTTATTTTCATATGAATGTATGAGTTTTGTAATACATGGGACCAGAATACAAGAACTCGATCCAATCTCAACAACTATAATTGACCAAACTTAGACACCCAAGTCCTAAAACAAAAGAAACAAGCTCATCCCTACCCAAAAAACAAGGCTCATCATCAGTGCTAAGGAAACAAAATTCTGGGTTTTGTTTTTTAAAGTCAGATCTGGCCAAGGCTAGTGTCAGATTAGATTTAAAATTCTGCATATATACTCAACATTTTTATCTCCCATTGAAGGACCTTCTAACCCCACAACTACAAGTTCTACTGATCCACCAGCATAATTCCACAACCTTCCTTCCTTCAAATTCCTCTAGTAAAGAAGCATTGATAAAAGATATGTTCAATTTTCTAATCTGGGTGTGATTATAGCCAATATAGATATGCCATACCCCTGAAACTTCATCTAAATGATTCCTTTGTTTCTTGCTTTCTCGGTTCTAGTAAGATACGAATCTGAGATCTACTTTAATTCCTCCTCAACCTTTATTCCTGAGTTGAAGTTAAGGATGAATGAACTTTTAATTGCTCTAATGCAGTTGTTTTTCACTTAAAAATGGTGTTACTGACTATCAGCTGCTTGTTCTTAACACTCTTTTTTTCCCCTACCTTTCTTCCTGTTCAATAATTGTATCATGAATTTCATATATGTTTCCTCTCTCATATTTGGAGAATAAGAGGCAGAAAACATATATCCAAGATGAGATTCTTGTTTTTGTTGTCCCTCAATTCCTATAAGAGATTATTTGTTTTTTGTTTAATTAATTTTGAAAAATTGCAATATTTTGTTTAGGGTCTGATATGTGGGAAATAGCAAGGCTTGGATATCAATTCCTGTTGAGCTTTGATTTGTTCGATTGAGTTCTGAATAAAGTCCTTTAATGAGGGTGCTATACAGAAGTTTGAAGAAGGGTGATTTTTTTCTCCTTTTTTTTTTTTTATATATTTTTTTTATGAAAAGAAATTTCTCCCTTTGTATTATGTATACTGTATAGGCCCCAATCTATGTATTTGTAAGCAATAGCTATTTATAATTAAAAGAAAAAAGAAAAAAGGCAACAGCTATTTGAATATATTAAAGATTTTGAGTTATGTGATTAGATAAAATTTAAGTGTTGTTCTTTAGATTTTCCTTTCGAAAGTATATTTTTAGTTAAGTACAGTTATATAGCTAAATTTTAAAAGAAGAACTTACGGAACAACACATAAATACTGTACCTAAATTTTGCTCTCTGATATTGATACCGTACCATCTTTGTATTCATATTTGTTAGCATATTACACTCGAGTCCTTCTAGATAAGATAAAGCCAGGCAATCCGGTAGAAAATGCGTGAGTGTGTAATTGCATCATGCTCATATTCGAAGCTTTTGATTAGTCATTGCTTGGTCAGTTGGTTGTATGGAATTTTTCTTTTGCTTCATACCCAGAGCTATTTGATTAGCCATTGATTATTGATGGTATTGAATTGTCTTCTTCAACAATGCTTAAATATCTGCTATCTCAATTCTCAAGGTCTGTCATGATTATAATTTACTTTAACCTGTTGATGTGGCAAATTCTTATTAGTTTTAATATGGACTCATCACTAACATCACAATTTTTATTTACAATAACTATTTGAAAAATACTAAAGTCACATCAGTAATTTGTAAAAATGTTGTAAAATAATTTGTATCTGTAGCATTACTCTTACTAAAATACGGGTCAAAGGGCATATCTTTCTTTATCTCCGAACTTTCTTGCGTGCTTCTTGGTTTTTGATAGCTTCTCCGCGAGCTCTTGCCCTTTGTTTTGTTTTGCTGCGGACGTTACCAATCCTTTACGCAAAGAGCCAAAGACAAACGTGTGGCTGCGGCATAGAAAACGCCGTTTGAATGGTATCCATACAGTGCTATTAATTATTATCCTATGATAAGGAATGGAAGGTAGAAAGAATAGTATTTTTTTTTATAAGGATGGTGTTGACTGCCGCGTATTGTCCGCATCTCATTCCGGCCCGAATTTTTTACCTGTGGATACCCATACTCAACCCAAATTTTTTTTTTTTAAACAACACTTAAAAAATGAGAAAATTACACTTATTACCTTAAACTATATCTCAGATTACACTTTACACTCTAAACTTTTCAAGTGCACGCTTGCTATTAACATAAATGGAAAAGTATGATATCAAGTAAAAAGACCAAATTGCCCATATTCCCAATCTCTTAAAAATAAAGAAGAAATTACGCTTTATCATCTTAAATTATACTCTCGGTTACACTTTGTATCCTAAACTTTAGATTTCTATGCAAGTTAACAGCAAACTTGATGTCGAAAAGTATAACAAGGTTCATAGTTTAGAGTGCAAAATCTTCATTCGAAAAGTTTAGGATACACAATGTAATTTGGGGTATAGTTTAGAGTTGTAAAGTGTAATTTCCAAAAAAAAATAATTAAAAAAAAAATACAAACCACTTACCACTTCATCATTCTTTGTTACTCTTTAATTATAAAAGTTCTCAACCCCACATCTTTTCAAATAAAACACTTATGCTCTCCCTCTCTCTTTTATTTTATTTTATATATTTTATGTATTGGTAATTAAAGTGTCAAATACATGTTTCATTTTTTTTTTTTAAATCCTAAGTTATAAACTGTTGTATATATTGGTATATACATGAATAGGTTATAATAATGATATTTGAATTTGGAGAATATTGTTTCATAAAGTGAAAATTCAAGTTCTGGAATTTTCTAAGTGAAATTCGAAATTCAGTATTTTCAATCAGTCAAATCTTTGGTCGATCGATTGAAGCTTTTGCTCGATCAATCAAAATGATGAAGAAAATAATCCTGAAGTCACTGGATGGTTCGATTACTATTCGATTCCTGTTCGATCTACCGAAAAGAACATTCGATTGATACTCGATTCCTCTTGACCGATCGAAACTCGTAAAATTGAATTTTTTGTAGAATTTTATGGTAACTGTTCTGAATGTTTGAAAATGTTTCAAGCCTTGTGAACGATTTTATGAAACATTTTAACTTTCCATACGTGCTTTTTGGTGAAATAAAACCCTATGGGTATAAATAAAGGCTTATGTTTACTTGAAAAATAGTAAGTTAGAGAAATACAAGAAATCCTGTGATCATTCTTCAAAATTACTATCTGTAGAACCCAATAACTTAGTTGTATCCTGGGGACAAGTTTGCGGTAAACCTTTAGCAACAAGAGTGTGGGGGCAAATATTGTCTAAGGATAACAATTTTGTGCCTCCAAGTTATCTATTTCCTATTTGTCTTTTGTGTTAATATTGTTCTTCTATTATTACTTTGTGTGTTATCCCCAACATAAACAACAATTCTAATTAAAGTGTCAAAAAAACTAATTTAAACTTTCTAAATATGTATTAATGATCACATAAGTTAAGGAAATAAAAAAGACATGATTGATGCAATCTTGCAAATTACTTCAATATGCATTTTATAGGAAGGTTGACATGCACAAACAAAATCAATTAGTAGTAATTAATTCGTAGATTGATGTAATACGTTCTTATTTAACATATCCCCTTATAAATTCTTAAGAAAATTTTATGAGTAAATTGTGTCAATTTAGCATTTCATGGGAAGTAATGATACTAATAACAATAATTCTTTCTACACAAGTGAAAGTCAAAATAATGATAGAAGAGATTTGACTTTGCAAACAAGGAATAAGTAACAATAATACTTTCCACACAAGTGAAAGTGAAATTCATGTTATAATCACACACAAAAATTCAATTAAGAAAACACATCTATGCAATTAGTAAGACATAAGTTTTTTGTATAAAAAAAAAGACATAAGTTTTTAAGGATTTGTTTTCGGTTAATTAATTTATTAAAAGGAGAAGAAGGTCCATTAAATTTTCCAATAACATTTGACTCTGTCTCTTTAATTTCCAAATTATAGTTTTGGAAAGATAATAAATATTGGCTTTATACTCTTTCAATTTTTTTCCTTCTTTCAATCACTATGTTTTTGTTGCACATTTATGCATTTATAGAGGCTAAAAAAAACCATGTAATATAAATAATATTTAATGGTGTTTTAAATGTTATTTTTAATTTCCTTTCTTGTTGATTTGACTGTCAAATCAAATGGTTAGTAAATAGCCTATAACAATAACGTATAGTTTAGTCATGGTAACAAATTGTATATTAGTAATCTATAAAAGGAATTTAAAAGGAATATTTTTTTCGAGGGTTTTAACCTATGTTTTGGAAAGATAATAAATATTGGCTTTATACTCTTTCAATTTTTTTTCCTTCTTTCAATCATTATGTTTTTGTTGCACATTTATGCATTTATAGAGGCTAAAAAAAACCATGTAATATAAATAATATTTAATGGTGTTTTAAATGTTATTTTTAATTTCCTTTCTTGTTGATTTGAATATCAAATCAAATGGTTAGTAAATAGCCTATAACAATAACGTATAGTTTAGTCATGGTAACAAATTGTATATTAGTAATCTATAAAAGGGTGGGTTCCAGTTAGCTTAACTGGTAAAGTTTCTGATGGTTGTATAAGAGATCTGGGGTTCAATCCCCGCCTACACCAAAAACTGATTGGTGTCTTGGCCTGATGATAAAAAGCAATCATCAGGAGTGGACGCCATAGGTTGAAACTCTCTCTCAAAAAAAAAAAGTAATCTATAAAAGGAATTTAAAAGGAATATTTTTTTTAGAGTTTTAACCTATGGCGTCCGCTTTGGTATAGGCAGAGATTGAACCCCAGATTTCTTATACAAAAGTCATTAGAGACTTTACCAATTGAGCTAATTGGAATTTTTGATAACATATTTTTAATGTTATTTTATTTTTTTATTTAAAAAAAAAAAACATGGGTCGGTCAAGTAATACCCATACCCATACCTAATCTAGAAAATTAGGTAAACAAGGATACCCATACCTAATACCCGAATACACTGATGGGTCAAGTAATACTCACACCAATCGAGTTGGGCTGAGTCGAGTACCCATTGCCCAATGGGTTTGGCCATCCCTACTCTTACACACATCAATTAATTATAAGGAATAATCCTTTAGTGATGGCCCTAAGATGTTGGTTTGATGTTTCAAATTTATGACCTCATGGATCTTGTAAGGACCAGATTTGAATCCCTAGCCCAAAAGATAGATGGACTTAGGCCCAAAAAGCCCAAAACAATGAATTTATAGAGAGTGAGTTGGAAAACTGGTGTTTAGTGAATCAGACAAAAAATAAAGTAAATCTTGATGATAAGAGAGTGAAGATAGACAAGTTTTAATTAAAGAAAATCGTCCTCGGCACAGTCCGAGGAGATCAATTCTTATATATTAATCCTTAAGTTTGATTACAAGTTTTGTTCTTGGTTGCTATAGTGTTTTTTCTCTTTCTAATTCTCGGTCCCCTTCTCTCATTGCCTCTCTCCTTTTATACTCTCTTCCCCTTTCATCTTTACCTTCCACGTGCAGGCCATATGGTTGGTGTTGATACTTGTCCCATCAGCACCTTCCTGAAATATTTATGTAATAGCTGTAAGGCTGAAAACCACTGTTCAGGTATCACCTCCACATTGATGCGGCCAGAGGGTAAGCTGCAGAGCACTTAATGCGGTGGTAGCAGCTTTCTCCTTAGATATTTTAGGACTCCTCCTTGTCCTATGTTTCTGTAATGCTTATCTGTATCAACAGAATTTCCTAGAACGTTCCCCTGGACGGCAGACTATCTCTTCGGATCTTGGCTTTGATCAGTCGAGGAGGCATTCATCCTCGGCCCACCCTCCTAGGCCCTTATGACCAAAACTAACTTTCTCTTTTACCAACACAAACTCCCTTGACAATGTTTACTCCTCCTCGGATGACCTTTCGTCCTCGGATTGGACCCCAAGCCCAATATATACATAGATAATGAGCTCCTGAGCCCAATACCCCTACAGATCTCATGAAGCCGTAAGAACCACTAGGTCTAAGAAAATTGTGTGGTTCATACGGTTAGGATCTTTGTAGTGTTGACATATTTCGTGTTATTTTTAAATTTATTTTTTTATTTTTTTTTATTTTTTTTGTATTTTGCAAATCAATTTCATGCATTTGTACTTTATGGAGTTGTATTACATTTGAGATGAGAGGATCAAAATTTGAAGTTGGAGTTGCAATGTCAACAATTGAAGAGTGAGAGAACTACCTACTCCGTTAGAACAAAACCTATAGTAGCCTCCATACTTTCACCCTATCCAAATTGCCTTATCCTTGAGAGGAGATCCAAGCCAAACACCTTGATACCCTTGAATAATCATGGATGGCACTTGAAATTATAGGAGCAATCTCAAGAAATCTTCAAGAGGCCTTGAAGTGTCCAAATGTTTGGACTTGCGATTAGCATCTCACATCACATAATTGGAAGCTGGTAAAGAGAAATGGTTGGTGTAGTTGGTTGTTTGTAGGAGTGGGGAGAAGGCTCATAAGTGTATCGTATCACAACTATCTTTACTAGTGGATTGATTTGGTGGTCTAGACCTTGGAGCGTTTTTTTACCTTCTCTCTGTAAGCACATTGTTTTTTGATGTGTGTGTATTGAGATTTTCAGAATTTTGCGTATATCCTTATGAGTATGTGATTGGCTAATTGATTATCTAGCTCAATTGATTAATTTGTTAAAATTGGTAATTAACCGTAGTTGGAATTTAAACTGGCATCTTTACACATACGTACTAAGGGAATCATATAAAAAGATGATAGAAATCATGTGAAGGTTGTATCTGTATCAAGTAAAAAGAAAGCAAAAAACTCAGATATTAATTTTTTTTTTGATGAATGAAAAGGGGGGACGGAGGCGGGGGCAACCATTGTGACTCACCCCTTGGGTGTGACAAAAGGGGCACCTCCCGTTAAAGAATGTTGGATTGAGTCATAGCTACTATGATCCGGGGTGACCACTGACCTTACCCTAGCACCACGAGAGAGCTGGCAGCAAGGGGTTAATTGCAAGAGAATTCCCACATTCCTTCCTAGGTACCCAAGGAGGAATTAACTAAGGACAAAATTTAGCTACAAAACTAGTTGTAGCCTAAGGCTACAAACTGCTCTAATAAATTGACATGTGTAAAAAATGACACATACACTGCACATGATTACTTAAGTAATCTCAACCCAACTAACCCTAGTTAACTACAACACCTATTAAAAAAATTAAAAATTAAAAACCTATTACCTATACGTACTCTCTCTCTCTCTCTCTGACTTCTTTGTAACCTGTAACCCAGAAACCCAGCTCTCACCAGTCACCCTAGGCCTTCTTCTCCCTCCACCTCCGATCACCCCAAACCATCCTATCTCCACCGCCAGCATACCCAAACCCTCCTCTGTCTCCACCACCGTTTCACCCATTCTCCGCAGCTCAAAGCCACCTCTTGCCACTTCACCGATCAAAACTATAAATTTCCCTTTTTCCTTGATAACCATGATTCCTTCAAGAATTGAAGAGGATTTGTTTTTAAGTTCTGTTGAGGTTTCAATCTGATTCCTCATCAAGTCTCACTTTCTTCAATTTGGTCAAGAATGATTTAAGTCTTAGACCCACTATTCAGAATTACTATATTATTGTTCATATTCTGACTTGGTCTAAAAAATTTTATCAAGCCACAAACTTGTTGTCTAAATTGATAGAAATGGTTAAGGTTGTTTCACTAGATGATGGTGATGTTTTTGAAAGTTTGGTTTTGTGCTGTGAAGATCGTAATTGGGATCCAATTGTCTTTGATATGCTTATTAAGGCATATGTGAAAGCCAACATGATTGAACAAGGTTTTAGGACTTTTAGGAGGTCTGTGGAGGTTGGTTTTGTCCCTAGTGTAGTTGCTTGCAATTTTTGTTTGAATGGGTTGGTGAAGCTCAGATGTGTTGATCGGTGTTGGGAGGTATATGAAGAGGGATTGGGGGCGCCAATGGAGTTTTGGACTTTTTGGTCTTGTTTGAGAGAAACAGAGAATAGGTATAGGTATAGGTTTTTATTTTTTATTTTTTTAATAGGTGGTGTAGGTAACTAGGGTTAATTGGGTTAAGTTTACTTAAGTAATCATGTGCAGTGCACATGCAATTTTTTACACATGTCAATTTATTAGAGCAGTTTGTAGCCTTATGTTACAACTGGTTTTGTAGCTAAACTTTGTCCATTATCTAATTTAACTTAGATATTAAATTAGCTTTGCAGAATTAATATCTTTCATGTCCAATATATTAAGTATGTTGAAATGGGTTAAGATTTGGAAGAAAGACATTAAAAGATATTCTATGTATCCAATATATGCATCATCGGTCTTAAAATGGTAAAGGGACTGAGTTTGGAGTGAAGGAAACCACTATTTGTTAGCGAAATTACTCGTAGGGAAAAATACAAAAGACGTTTAATCGAGAAGCCATTAAGCAAACACTGGGAAAATCTGGAAGTCATCGAATGGTGTCTTTAAGGTACGTGACATTGTGGATAACTTGTGCCGTGGTCTTATGGAAAAACTTTGGAGTTTGGAGGTGCTACAAATCATTGCCACGTACGTGAAGACAAAAAGTAACTCATGGTGTACGTACTCCTGCCTGTACGGGAAAAAAAAGAATAGTAGTGAGATGAGATTGGTCAAGTTATTTTCCTGAGTTCAAATCTGATATATGAGTCAGGCATTCAAATTAAAGACCCAACTAATTATCTCGTAGTCAACACGCTTCAGCATGACCCACAAACAATCAAGGACAGACTAGAGACTACTTGAAGTTCTAAGTCTTCTAGTCTTCTAGAGATAGCAATACCATCAAGTTTTTACTCATTAGTTTTCACTTTTTGTTGATACACAACTGTCATGAATGTAAGTCTATTTTGTATAATTGTGATATATAACATCGTTCTCACATGATTTGATCACATTTTGCTACCATCTTGGAGAGCTTGATGTTGTTAATTATTTCTTAGACTAAGAATCTTGTCAATTTCATGCCAAACAAAACAAAGACGTTTAGCAAAAGCTACACTATTGTTTTGGCCTCCTAGAAACTATTCTCTTTTTAAACGTTTACTCCTTGCTCAAGTCAAGATTTCATCATTCGAGCTAATAAATAAGAATCTATCATTGAGATAATCAAAATGTCCTTCAATTGCTCCCTTGACTACAAGCTTTTGATTTCGTAAAACATCATATCATTATATTGATTAATTAATGTGCATCACTTTAACTTTTTCTTTAATAAAATGAGCAAATCATCTTTGTTAGATTTCCATCACTTAAAAAGTTATGCAAAGCCTATCTCCCAAAAAAAAATGTTACTGGTAAAGCCAAATAAATGAGTCACTTTCAGATTTTTGTATTTGGACTTTATAACAGCAGTTTGAGAGAAGAATATGATGTTTGGGTTAAGTTACGAACTCAAACAGCCCAAGGCCCGGAAAAAAAAGAAAAAGAAAAAGAAAAGCCTAACCAACTTCATTCAAATGAAACAAAAGTCAACCATGAAAGATTACAATTTTTTTTTTTTTTTGAGAAAGATGAAAGATTACAAGTTGTTTGTGATTATTTTAATTTTGGAACATGTTGGAAGGGGGAAATACCATTTTGATCCATATATTTTTAGAGTTACAATTAATTTAGTTTCTACATTTTGCTAATAATCAATTTGATCTATATTATTTTCAACTTACAATTGATTTGGTCTTTACAATTAATTGACTAACGGAAAATTGTATCTAAATTTTAGTGGTCATATCAATACTTGATGCAAAAGAACCATATTAGGTTCTTTTTTTTTAATTTCTTTTCTTTACCAATTGTTTTCCTTTCTTTCGCTCTGTTTGTTTCGCTTGAAAACCTTCTGTAAAGATAGTTTTCCACATTTTTCAGTGTTTGGTAGCACAAAAAAAACCTAGTCAATGGAAAACTATCTTTGGTCAACAGAAAACTCTAATAAAAATAAGGCTTATTTTCTATAGGTTGTTTTCCAAAAATTTTTTTTGGAAAACAATCTCTCTCTCTCTCACGCGTTGCATCTCCTATAAATATTATCTTCGTCTATAGCCGTGGGAAACATAATTTTTTGGCGTTTTCCCTCACTGTCACTAACTCTGGTCTCTCCTCTTCCCATAGATTTCTCTCTGTCTCTCTTCTCTCTTTTCTCCATATTTCTCTTTCCCTCTGTAACGCAATTCTCTGATTAGATTTTTTTTCCTTCACTGATCGGTCAATAGCTCCGACTTGCAAAGGAGAACAAATTTGCAGTGATAATTATTTCATTCCTCTCTACCAAAATGCGAATTCTTTGTTATGAATTTCAAGCTCGATTTTCTTTTTTCTCTAAGAAATTTTCGGTTTGATGGATTCCAAGCAAAAGTTACTTCTTTTTTGTACATAAAGTGCAAAAAAATAAAAAATAAAATAAAAAGAAGAAAATTTTAAACATAGTACCTATATTGCTCTAAATTGCTTTTACATGGGACAATCTTTACCGTGGACTAATAATATTGTTATATAATGAATGATAATTGTTTAGGAGAATTGCATTTGTTGGCAAATACTTTTTTTGTTGGCAGATACTATGCAATGATGATATATTATACAGTACATTATGTAAATACATAATTTAGAATAATATTGGAGACTTGTGGTTGACCATAGTAGACAATTAGTATACCAACAAAAAGAGTAGACAATTAAAAGTTATTGTTATTTATACTTATTGAAAATGTATTCCCCTGTCAAATTTATATATATATATATATATATATATATATATATATAGACAAATGGTTGATATATGTGTGTGTGTATGTGTGTGTATACGTACGTTACTGTCTATATATATGAGCAAGATGAGTGGTAGAGATCATGAAAATTTGACAACTAATTAATTTTGATTGTATCTATTGTCAAAATTTTAGTATGAAAACCAAATTCATTCTTGGTTTTTTATTTATAATGATTACATTAGTTAGTTTATATAATATACATGTTTTAAATTATAAAAGAAATATTTTAAAAAAAAATTGCATACCAAACACTAGAAAACATTCTTAAGCTCATTTTCCAGGTCGTTACCAAACACTGGAAAATGAGACAGTTTTCTAGAAAATGCTCTTTGGAAAATGAGCAATTTTCTAGAAAACGTTAATGCTGAAACAAACAGAGCGTTTATTTTTTTTCTTTTAATTTTCTTACAATTTCTTTAACCCAAACCCAAATTCTACAATTTAACCTACCGTCAACTCATTCATTGTTCTTGTTTCCAAACCCATATTCTATAGTTTAACCATAGAGAATTGTTACGTTAACAATATTTTCACAACAAATTAGAGGTGATTTAGTTGTTATTGGTTCTAATTTGAACCTATCACTAAAATTTTTTTTTTTCTCATCAATAATAACCTGTCACTTATGATTTATTGTCAAAGTATTGTAAAAATGTTGTGGACATAATATTTCTCTGAATGAAATCTGAACCAAATATTAAAATATTAAACGGCATTGGGGATCAAAGTGAACCCAAAAAGCAAAAATCTTGCTCGTCTAATCACATCCAGTCCCCAGACCCATTGGTATCTCTATGAAGGGTTACATAGCTAGTATTATGTTTTATTCTGTTAAACAAGGTCTCTGAAATAGCAAAACCCAAATATAATGGTCATCAACAGTGGGCTCAAAGATTTGGAAAAGAAAAAAAATTAATAGAACAACCACAGAATTGATCCGAATACACTAATTCATCCAAACTGTACAAAAAAATTTCTGCACTATTTTAATCAATATATTCAAAAATTAAAAATATGATTTTTAAATGGCTTAATAAATCAAATAAAAAAATTCAAGATATTATATAAAAAAAATGAAAACATTGATGTGTCATATAAATAGTAAATTATGGAACTAGAATGATTTATTTTGCTAATTTTATCTTTGAAGAGTCAAAAAATAACACGGGATTGTAATTCCCATTAATGACGATCCAAGCAAGCGTTACATATTTATTGCGCACATTGATGATGAAACGCAACGGACGGAACAATGGTAACAAGTGAGGTATACACTTCAGAGCTCCCTTTGATAATGTACTAGCCGTTGCTCATAAATGCTGGGTTAAGGCAGAAAACAACTATAAAAGAGAAGAACAACATAATCCAAAGGTATACACAAATACTCATCTAAAAATCATTTCAAGTCATTTTCTCTCTAAACAATTTTCTCCCTTTTTGACTTAAGCATCGAAGTGTTTTTGGCAAACATCACACCAGTGTATAACACTTCTTTCCCAGGCTTTCTTGCAGGTTTACACCGAAGACACGACCAATCATGGGATCGTCCACCTGCTGAGATGAGATCCTCAACTTGGTGATTTTTTGCATCATCAATCTTCATATAGAAAAAACAACATTGACACAATAAATAGTCATAATGTTAACTAGCCTCATCACACGCATTTCGTGTGTGCGATGAGGCTTTTTTACTTTTTGGACTTTGGTATTATAATTTTTCATTCTTTCATCTCTTTTTTGTGCAATGGAAATCTATGGTAAATTTGAGTTTGCTGAATGGCTAGAGATTTTTCTATTCAAAATAAAAGACAACGTAGATGAAGCAAAAAATAAATAAATAAACAAAGTGTGTCTGTTTAAATTTAAAAAGAGGATAAGAGATTAAGAGGTTGTAAATGGCTGAAAATGTGGGTTTAGTGGGAGGTTTTAAATTGCGAGCTTTTATTTTATGAATTTGCCCCCTTAATTAAAAACATATAAGTGAGCAGAGAGAGGATATTTTGGGATATCTAAAACTTAGAATCCATGGCTTAAACGGCTTAGAAACCCCTTAAATAGCAGTATAAATAAGATATTAAATTTTAGTTAATTTTAATTATTTTTGTATAAGTATTATATGAGAGCGTTTTATACATGTTTATACTTTTTATGAGACACGTTTTATACTTGTTTATACTTTTTAATTTTTTTTTTTTTTTTTTGAGAAACAAACACACACACACACAAGGGAGAGGGAGGGGTTCTAACACAAAGGCACACCACAACTTCACTCAAAAGTCATGGTAACTTTTAAAGGAGGGTGGGGCAAGTTATACTACACACAACACACTCTCTTATACTTTTTAATTTTGATTATAGAAAACACATAATTTTAGTGATTTATTTTTGTTTATATATAGTTGACATAGTACACATATTTTACTAATTATGCCACATTGGCATCACTTAATAAATTTTAATTAGATTTTTTTAAAAAAAGTCTATTAATAAAAGTTACCAATATATTAAATATAGAGATGGAAAACAAGGTCACTATTTCCGCTAAATTATGCATTCTCTTCATGTTTAACATACACGACACCAAAGGCCTTGTAGTTGAATTGGCATCTTCCCATGCACAAAGTGCTTGGGGGTTTAAGGGGGAAAGAGTTCGAACTGCGGGGTTAGTAACATGTTGTAATTATCTTTTAAAAAAAAAAAAATACACGACAACCAAGAGTCTTATAGCTCAATTGTAAAGTCAACAAGTCATATATTTTTATATAATTTTAAAATACTAAAAAATTAAAATATTAATATTAATTATAAGGATGCAATGAAATTCAATTGTGGTTATGTCAAAATAATCATCCAATAGAAAATTATTAAGGAGTGCGAGTTAATAAGAGTGAAGTCACATCTAATTAGTGTTAATTTTTTGAATTTAATTAATTGTTACTTTATGCAATAACTTGATTCTATAATTTTTTTTATTAAAAAAAAATTTTAATCACTTGATTTAAAATTAATTATTGTTTATAACTCAAACAATTGGTAAAGAACATTAATAAATGCCACCCTAGTACACGAGAATAAGAAAGCGCTCTTAAAATGATTATTCTCTTCATCTTTCTTACTATTATATATGTAACAAAAATAATGCTTATTAATCTTGGAATAAATAATTTTATGTTTCATGAAAATGAATAATATTTATATCATTAGGATTTCGGAGTGCATTGTATTTAATCTTGGAATAAATAATATTATGTTTCTCAATATAAGTATTGTATTTTGAAATAAAATATTTACAATCCAAAACAAATCATTTCTTAATGGTTTAGCATTATTTTAGCACGTGAAAATGTTATCTTATAACCATATATTTTGAATAATGTGTTAAATCCGAAGTTAGCAAAAATGAAACCTGTCTTAGATAATTATTATTGAATAAATCTAGAGGAGTGACAAAACAAAGTCAAACAGAACAGACAACTAGCTTCTAGTTATTAAAAAAAGGTATTAAGTTTGCGACGTTGAAGGTCATGTCCTAATTGATATACTTTATTAAGGGATTAGCATCATGTGTGTCAAATGCGAAATTTTTGGCATTTGACACATCAAACCCCAAAATCTTTGCGTCATGAGGTGTTTCAAGTTGTAAATTTTTTCCAACATGCTAAAGTGCCGTTCTATTAATAGAAATAGAACAACATTGTAGCAAAATCTAAAAAGTTTCATTATTTTTTTTTATTCACCCCGGTGGTTCCGGACAGATGTAGTAAAGTTTTTTAATATTATTTTAATATCAGTATATATTATTTTAATGTATAGAATTGAAAAATAGAAAATGTGATGTATGATAAATTATAAAATGGTGTGTTAAAATAATAAAATAACATTTTTAATGTGTTAAAATGACATATTTTTAGAATATCTAATGCTGATGCTCTAATAGATACCATCAACACTGCTATTTATGCCAACATCAAATGTTAATTGTGTCGTTGGCTATTAACTTGCACCTAAACAAATTAAACAAAATATTGTAAAACATATCCAAATGTCAACAAGTTCCATGTTGGTTTTTCTTTTTCTTTTTAATAGAAACAAATGTCATAATAATCAATATTGATTCACCAGCAAAACATTTATATCGCTTTACCTATTTTTCTTTATAGGTATATGATGGGAGAGAGAGAGAGAGTTGATGATTGAACTACAAACATCAAACACTATGACGGATGTGGTTACTACCAACTAGATGAAACTACAAATGTGATCACTTTATAATTATAAAATTGGTCATTTTAATGAATGCCTTTAGAACAATTGTTAAGAAATCATAATAGAAAATTTTGATACCACTTTCATGGGAAATATAAAAAATTGTCAAAAACATTTATTGTTTTAATATTCTCCGAATAAAATATTTTTAAAAATAGCTCCTAAACTAGCATTAGTTAACATTTCTCTTATAAAATAACAATCTCTCTCTCTCTCTCTCTGCATGAAACAACGAGTGAAAATTATTTTTGAATGATACAGTGGACTCACTATTTACCGACACACTTGCACTATTTTCATAAATGGTGCAATGGAAACATATACACTATTTTTTAATAAAAAACAATACATAGTAAACAAGGATTTAACCTACCGGACAATAGGGCCCAACCCACACAAACCTTCACCCACGTGTATATAAATTCATAAAATGCCCAATTTATTTCCTATACAGTACTTCAGAATTTCACCGCATTAAACCATGTTGAAATTGGTAATTTAGGATTTAATTTCTCATTAATTCCTTAATGGTTTTGGGCAAGTGATCATATGAAGTTAATCTTCTCGCATAGAAGAATATGTTCCAACTTGGACCCACCTCAACAAACGTGTGAATCCCACTTTAAATTTGGCTAAAATATAGCCATTCAAACACTCACAAACAATCATTTTTCTAACAGCATAAAATCTATAATGTCATTTGTAGGAGTATTGGGCCCAGAAGCTCATTATCCATGTATATATTAGGCCTGAGGTCCAAGCTGAGGACAAGGGGTCATCCGAGAAGGAGTAAACGTTGTCAAGGGATTCTGTGTTAGTAAATAAAGGAGTTAGTTTTGGTCATAATGGCCCAAGAGGTTGGGTTGAGGATGAATGCCTCCTCGGTTAACCAAAGCCAAGGTCCATAGAGGTGGTTTGTCGTCTAGGGGAACGTTCTAGGAAATTCTGTTGGTACAGGTAAGCATTGCAAAAACATAGGACAGATGGGAGTCCTAAAATATCTAAGGAGAACGCTATTACCACTGCATTAAATGCTTTGCAGCTAACTCTCTGGCCGCATTAATGTGGAGGTGATACCTGAACAGTGGTTTTTAGCGTTACAGCTACTATGTAAAGATTTAGGGAAGGTGCTAATAGGACAAGTATCAAACACCAACCATCTGGTCTGCACGTGGAGGGTAAATATGAAAGGGAAAGAGAGTATAAAAGGGGAAGGAAGCAATGAGAGAAAGGAAGGAAAACCAAGAGAGAAACACTGTAACAATCAAGAACCAAATTTGTAATCAAACTTGTGAGAAATATATAAGAACTGATCTCCTCGGACTGTGCCGAGGAATATTTTCTTTAGTTTAAATCAATCTATCTTTCTGTTTTTGTCATTTGAGCCCACTTTATTTGTTGTTCAACTCATTTTAACCCAGTTTTCCAACCCACTCTCTACAAATTCTTTTTTTTTTTGGCTTTTTGGGCTTAAGTTCATCCATCTTTCGGGCTAGAGACTATAATTTGGTCCTTACATCATTTATTCCTATATAATTTTGTTTGAAAAAACAAAATATAATTGTTTTTTCATTCTCAATTCATCTTGATATTTTGAATGGATGAAGAGTATAATTATTGCTAACTTTTCAACTTGAACCCTTTCCCTCCTAAATCTCCAAGCATTTTGTGCAAGAGAAAGTGTTAATTAAGCTACAAGACCCCTTGGTGATTATCTTATCATTTGATACTAAGTGTCTCTATACTTCTTCTCAAAAAAGTGTCTTTATACTTTAAATATACTCCAATTTTTACCAAATGTCATTCCAATTATACTTGTCAATTATGTTTACACACGCAAATTAATGTATCATAATTTAGAAAATATAAAAAGACTTAATTTAAATTTATTATACTTCTATGTAATACTATGAATGTGTATAATCTATTATTTATTATTAAGTAAAAATGCTACATATAAATATACATATAATTTTATGTTTAATAAAAATAAAAAATATTTATATCATTCTCAATGCATTACTTAAATTTATCTATACATATTTGAAATTTTTGTTTATGATTTGATTCTTCCGATGAATCATCTCTCTAAAAAGTATTGCATATTAACATATAAAAAAAAATTAGAATGCAAAACAAATAATTTCTTAATGGTTGAGCATTGTTTTAGCATGCGACAACGTTGTCCTATAATATTTTTTTAAATGCATGTTATTCTATAATCTGATTTTCTCCAATATGTTTGAAAATGTGATGTTAACAAAAAGGAATGAAACCTGTCTTAGATAATTGAATAAATCTTTTGAAGAATCACATAAAATAAATTATTTATTTATATTATTATTTTAAAACTCAAACAGCCAAAATTAGTTGTTACACAAAACAAATAGCCCAACGAGTTTAACAACTTGGGCCCAAGAAAATCATTGATCCAAAACCATAACTTTGTCCAATGCAATTAGAAATCCAGGGTATAGATTGATGGGTCCCATACCAAACTCCACGTGTAAATGTAACAGTGTCTGTTTATACAGTGCGTCCAATAGATAAGAACCATTCCTTTTCTTTCTGCAAAGCACTCGCAGACTTTGTTGGTATTTTCGGCGATAACTGTTCAACCTTCTTATACCGGAATTGGATTTTGAATTTGGAGAATTTGAAATCTGCGCTTGATTTTTAGGGTTTTTAATTTTGATCAATCTTTTTGTGTATTTGGTAATTGGAGGTCTGAATTTTTAGGGTTTTGGGAGGGGGAAAAAAAAGGTTTTGATCAATGAAAGGGGAAGTACAGCTAGAGGTAACGAGTGCAGAGAACCCTAGTCCTAGTGATGCTGATCCTCTGCTAGAGAAACATGCCGATTCATCGTCACCAAGGAGCTCGAGCTCGAGCTCGAATGAGATCAGGAATGAAGATATTGAGACCGGTTCGAATTCGTGTTGTCGCATTTGCCTCGAGAGCGATGCGGAGCCAGGTCAATTTTTCTTTGCTTATCGATTCGATTACCTTTTCTTTGAATTTGATCATAATTCATGCTTTATTAGAATCATGTACAATCTTTATTTATCTGAGCAAGTAGGATTTTTATTAAAGAATCAAGAATTGCAGTACAGAACAACAAACAAAAACAGAGCACTAATACTCTGCAAAGCGCCTTATTCAAAAAAAAAAAAAAAAAAAACCATACCCAGTGCACAAAGCCCTTTTTTTTTTCTTTTTTTTTTGGAGAGGCTGATTCCCGGAATCGAACTCTGGATATTTTGCATTGGATGGAATGTACTTATTATTGAAAGAAGGCCTGATATCTTACCTTATTCAGTGCAGATTTTTTGAAATTTCCATTCCCTGTGATCCGAGCTTTAACTTCTGATTTTATAGGCAGCGAAAAGTGATTCTCTCTTCTGTATTTAACTGGCCACTATGAATACACATATTTGTTTGGGACCATTCATGGTTAGCAGTAGCTCCCCAAGAAATCTTAGACAGAGCAGCCCTTAAATGCTTTCCTGTCTGTTACTTGTAGACCCAATTCAACAATCCCTTCCCAACATGATTCTGCCCTGGTAGAGGTTGAAGATGTTGGCTGGATAAGAACATATTGGAAGAATTGCACTCAGCTTTATGGCTTGTGTTGTGAGTAACTAATCAATAAATAGAAAAGGGGGCGGGGGTGAGCTGAATTGGGGTTCACTTTTACTAGAAACAGAATTAGAAAAGACCCACTTCCTTCTAGTTTTCAATTGGTTTGGCATCCCATATTTTTAATTCTAGATGAAAGTTGAGAATATCAACGTAGTTTTCTTTTTCTTTTTTTTGCTTGGTATGTCCTAGATTAATATTCTTGGCACACTTTTTATGTTGAAGTTATTCATATGGGTATGAGATGTATATAATTGTAGCTTTGGCATACATCTGCTTCCCTTGGTCTAATGGCTATTGTTCAACTTCGCAGAGGATGAATTAATATCTCCATGCATGTGCAAAGGTACCCAGCAGTTTGTGCATCGTTCGTGTCTTGATCATTGGCGTTCAGTTAAGGTAAACACTACTCTTTTATTTATTTATTTCAGTAGTGGTTCTTTTAATAAACGGTCTTATAGTGATTTCCCCCCTTTTTACAGGAAGGATTTGCTTTCTCACATTGTACCACTTGCAAAGCTCAATATCACCTTCGTGTTGCATTGTTTGAGGACAACTCTTGGCGAAAACTAAAATTCAGGATTTTCGTGGCAAGGGATGTTTTTCTTGTATTCTTGGCTGTACAAACTGTGAGTGATCTTATCTTTCTTACTATTTATTGAATAGACTCTCAGAGATGCCTTTCATTTATCAATTGAGCTTTTCATCTGTAAGTCCTCTGTACCATATTATTAGTATTGTTTAGAAAATTCAACTTTTTAAGATGCTTTTTCTTTCTAATAAAAAAGTTATAGGTTTTGAAAACCACCATTTTTAATTTGAACTTAAACAAAAAGGTGCATTGTCTTTTCAAGTTAAGTAAAAGGTATGTTGGGAAAATTATTGACATTAAGATCATTGATTTTTTGAAGAGTACCATATTTTGGGACATTCCAAAATGGAATAGAGGACCAATAATATGAGACTGAGGAAATAGTATAATTGGGTTTTGATGGGATGTGCGTGAATCCTGGTCTCCTAGTTAGGCCAGGGGTTTGGGGGCTGGAACCTGGAAGGCCTTCAAGCCAAATACAACTATTGGGGGAATTTTTGGTTTTTGGGTATACTTTAAATTTTCTATGCCCTTTATTCAGTGTGCTATTCACCTTTCAAAGAACCTAGTGTTTCATGATAGAATGAAACATATACAAAGAGATACCACTTTATAGAACTCTTCTGGATTATGGAGTGTTTTCACATGAGAAGATACATGGGTGTCAATCGAAAAAACATGTTAACCAAGGCAGTCACCATTGAGAAGCTGAGGCTATGCTCAACTTCAATTGACTTTTGAACTTGAGTGCAAAGGAGTGAGTTGCTACAACATTCATTATGTTGAGAAGACATGGAGCTTGATATTTTGATGGGAGATTTATGGGATGTGTATGAAGGTTAATTGACTATGTTGGTTATGCTGGGGGGTTGGAACTAAGGAGCAGGCAGGCTCCTGAGCAAAATTGGTGTTCATACAATTTATATATATGCTTAATATGTCATTACAGATGTAACATATTAAGCGTATATATATGTGACATCACATATTCACGTTACAGTTAGAATCAATAATACTTTTGCATTTTTTATCCTGTAAAAATATAATGAAACTAAGAGCTGTAAGGATTTTCTTTTGCCAATATCAGTGGAAATGGAAATTCGAATGCCTATATCGATTGGTTGTTTATGCGTAATATGGATCATAATGCATATCGGTGACATTTAGATGATGTTTCCTTACACTGGCAGGTATCTTATATTTTATTGACAGAACAATTCATTTCTCTCAAGTTTTTCCTCACTTGTTCGGTTATGTCCACTATTTTAATTTGCTTTGTTTAGTGTGGACATCTAGTCTCAACAAATTTAAGTCCTAAATAGATTCCTTAGCTTTCACCAAGTTCTTCTGTAAGGTTTTAATTTAAACTTAATACGCTTTTGAGAAATGGAATTGGGCTTCAATTTGCGTTTATTGTTAGGCTTAGGCACAAAGCATTCTTACCGAGAACTCTCAAAAATCTCCTCTTATAAGATGTACCTTTCTTCAGGTTATTGCTGCAATGGGTGGCTTTGCATACCTAATGGATAAAGATGGGGCCTTCAGGAACTCATTCAGTGATAGTTGGGATCGGATTCTGTCAAAACATCCTATACCTTTTTATTATTGTATAGGTAAATACAATCGCTTCCTGCAGTTATTTTATATGTTTATTTAATTTACCTTGTAGGATTGAAAATCCTAATTGTAGTTTTCATACTAATGGACATGGTTATATGTAAAGCCAAACATGAATTTAATATGTGTCATGTCCGTCTCTAATGGAATTTGTCTTATTTTCTGCAATGGAGTTTCAACCATCAACTTGCTTTGATATTCTCTGTTGCTTTTAATTCATATCCTGGATATCATTGCTAGAAAATGTTGGTGTAAGTTGTGTGCTCAAAGGCTTTATACCCACTGTTGATTGATCTTTGCACTACCTGTACCATAATGTATTTTGGCTGCCCCCTCTTTTACATGTGAATAAGTATCCCTTCCATATATTATGTTATGAAATTCCCCCCTCTGTAAAACTATTTATGTCAGCTAATCTATGGGCAGTATCTTCTGTGCCAGTCTTGCTGTAGGCTGTAGCCCTTAATTAACTGGAATTGGAATTTTTTCATCTTTCTTTCAACTGATATCTTGAAGTTGTCATTATGGAATAGACTTGCTTGCTGTGGTCTAATTTTTTCTCTATACACCCCCCCCCCCCCCCCCCTCCCTACTTTTTTTTCTCTCTGCAACACACAAAAAACACATATATTGACTTCTTTATTTATGTTTATTAAGAAGGATAATGGATTAGTAGGAAAAGGTTTGCTTGTTATCTTTCTGTGACACACATCTTCAATGAAACTCTTGAATGCTTGGATTGGTCAGTGGCTTAAAATGTTTGTTCTGACTCATTGAATACTTCCAGGGGTACTGGCCTTCTTTGTGCTGCTTGGATTTTTTGGGCTTATACTACATTGCTCCTCCATCAATGGTAACGACCCTCGGATGGCTGGCTGCCAGAACTGTTGCTATGGATGGGGAATCTTGGATTGTTTTCCTGCTTCAATGGAGGCATGCTTTGCCTTGGTTATTGTTTTTGTTGTGATTTTTGCCATTCTTGGCATAGCTTATGGTTTCCTTGCTGCCACCATGGCCATTCAGAGGATCTGGCAGAGACACTACCACATCCTTACTAAGAGGGAGCTCACTAAGGTAACCTCTGAACATCGTTTTCCTGTACACATTGCGCATTATGGTCTGTTGTAATGTGGAGTCAATAGTTGGCCAAGAACTTAGCTCACTTGGCATCCTTGCCACCTGTCACTAGTTGACTAAGACTTTACCCAGAATAGAGAATGTTTTAGATACTAGATCATTTTTTACTGTCAGCTTTAGATATCATCATATCAATAAATCATTTCTTAAGTCAAAAAATGCTTACTATTGACATTTTGCAGGAGTACATAGTGGAGGATCTTCATGGTTGTTATGCCCCACCAAAATTGGATCCAGAACATGAAGCACGTCTGAAAATGCTTAAGCTTTTGTAGTGATGGAGGGGGAAGTGAAGTTATGTCTTTCAACGTGCTGTTAAATTAATCACCATTTGGGAGCAACAATGTGTGTTTGTTCCACAACTTTGTTTAATACAGTGGGGAGGAAAGAGAACGGTCTTATATTCTAATTGCTCAGAGGTATGTAACCAATCTTGCAAAGCTAAGTGAAAAATATTTGGGAAATGGGCTTTTATAACCACCTGTGCTGTTATATATATATATATAGAGAGAGAGAGAGAGAGAGAGAGAGCTTGCACCATTGATAGACCTTTGAAATGAGCAGTATGTCACACAGTGCCTCCATTTTCAGTTTAAAATAGCTGTTCCGGTTTGTGTAGATCAGAAATAAAAGATAAGTCTGGATGGGCCGTTCTTGTACTATGCCATTGCCTCCTCAGGTCCTCGCATTTGCTCGTCAATTGGCTGACCTATTTATGGTACATTCTATGGCCTGTTCCACTTGGCTCTGTCCATCATTTTGGAATGAGTTGTGTGCTTTATGTAGCTCTCTGAAGAGTTAATTTTTTTTTTCCATGCAACCATTTTGGGTTTTTCTTGTAACCGACGCATTTAAGCAACAAATTAATTGACTACGTTATTTTTTATTTTATGCAACCAACCTCAGCAAGCAACTTGCTTGCCTCCAATTGAAGTGGCGTTAAAACTTTGGAATTATTCTACATGAACTTTCTTCGCAAAAGAACCTGTCCATAACCATTGAAACTCTAGCACTCAAAAGAGCTTTTTGGAAGGCAACAACAACGAAACGAATTCACTGTCAAGGATTAGACCGTGGTTTCAAGGAAAATCAACTTAAGCTTAAGGTTGAAAAAACACGAGGGACTTCTTTTTTAGGCTCTACGAGAAGGCTCGTTTAGATTTAAGCTGTAGATCAACCTTCTTAGGTTAAAAATCCGACCTCAAGGAATATATATAGATAAGCAAAAGGTTAGAGGCAAGTCAAACTTCAAGTTATCAGAATCAAAATTTTGAAGTCTCCGTTGAAGGCCTCACAAACTTTCTAAAAAGTTTTAATGATCGCTTGAGCGAATCCAAATTTTGCTCAACCAAGACTTAAGATCTTAAGAGCATGTTTGGAAAGGGGCTAACTCAATTTATTAGTCAAAACTCATTACTCAAACTCATCACTCATATCTCAAAACTCTATATGTCACCAAGAACCCAAAACTCTTTTACTTCTTGTTTGGTTCATAACTCAAAAGTGTGTCATTTTTCTCATAAGTTCACTTTATCCATTTTTTAGTGGAGCCCACAGCCTGCCTGATGATCAAAATGGTCACTGCTGTCTCCTCTTACCCAATATAAAAATTATTTTATTTGTTTCCTTATCTCCCACACACTCCAAAGTTGGAGCATTTGGAACAGAGAAAGCTTCCAACGGTACTAAGATGATGTGACAATACACTGAAGGGGGTCCCACACAATTGTACTTATTTACTTATTTACGAAAACTGCCACAAAACTCATTTCTCAGATTTTGAAAACAGCTTTTCCTGAGTTCTCAGTTTTCATTCTCATAACTCAAAAATTTGAGATATGAGTTATGGAAACAAAAACTAAAAATTCAACCAAACATTATTTTAGTCGGTGGGTCCCATGAATTTTGAGTTTTGAGTTAAGATTTTTGAGTTATATAACTAGAAACAGCCTACTGTAAACACCCTCTAAATACCTTTGATTAGCTCTTTGATAAACCAATTGAAGGGGGGTTGTTGGTGTGTTGAGCTTAGTCGATTTGGGCTTGGCAGGGAGACAACTATTAGAAGGGGGAATGGGAGATGAAAGTTAAAGGAAGAGGATTGTTTCTAATCCCTTCTTCGACAATCAAGCCAAGGATAGTAGTTTTAGGGAAATAATTACCACACCGTGTTGCTATACTTGTCGAAAACCACCAAGATTGGCACAGTTAATTGTGGTGTGGTAAGTGTAAGCGGTGTCCTTAAGGTTGAACAAACCTATCAACGCTTGTCCTTACTCCTTACCATCCAAATTGGACCATCTAGAGTACCTATCTATTGTTGAATTTGACCCGAGTTTTACTCCTGATCAACCAAAATCAATATGATTTTAATTATTATGTATGAGAGTGTGATGATTAATATGGTTTTATGCAGTGGACTTTTTGAGAGTTTTTTCTTTCTTTCTTGGGTTTAAGGGTGATGGTGGTGTAATTAGAGACGTAGGAGAGACGGTCTTCAAAAAAAAAAAAAAAGATGTAGGAGAGACTGTTGGAAAGAAAAGAATAAGGATGAGAGAGAGAGAGAGAGTAAAATATAAATGGAAATTCAATTAGCTAAATAAAAATATCTTTTATGTGGCCAAAATGATATAAGTTTTAACATATTGAAACTAAGTTATTTATACTTTCTCAAAAAAAAAAAAAAAACTAAGTTATTTATAACTTAAGTGTCATTTAATGGTAACATCACTTATAGAATGGATGAAAGTATAACATTAAGAGAAAAAAATTGACAAACTTTAGGTTTCAAAATCTAAAATTTTAAATATCAAAAACCAAAACCAAAATTACTCTAGACTTTGAGGGTTTAATTTGCATTTTAGTAATTATGTCATAGTTTAGTTTTTAATGTCATTAGTCGTCATAGTGTTTCATGATTTCATGTGAAATCGCATATGTTTCTAGGGCAAAAAAGAAAAGAAAAAAAGAAAGTGAAACCATGTACACTTTTTTATATATGCTTTGTTATCCCAATCCATTTAACGAGCTTGATGAAAACGTTGTTATATTACAAGTTACAACATGATAATTAAAAAACGCAATTTTGTTACAAGTTCTAACAAAAAAAAAAAAAAAAGTGTGGCAGGGCAATTTGAAGTCGAAGGTATTTTGGTAACTTTGCATACTTAGATAGGCACTGTCCATAGGAATGGTACTTAGACATGGCAAAACGGGTCAGAATTTTCTGACCCGACCCGAAAAATACCCGACCCGAACCCAATTTTTTTGACCCGAAGCAAAAACGGGTTGACCCGCGACCCGTGTTTTTTGCAGGTCAACCCGATCCGACCCGAACCTGAACCATTTTTTTAAAACTTTTTTTTTTGGGTAAAAAAAATAGTAAAATTAAGACAATATTGGTTTAATTGTTTGTTGTGAGCTTTAAAGAAACAATTGATGCATTTACATAATTGCATGTAAATTAATTGAAAGATAAATGGTTGAGCATTCTGTAATGAGTAAAGATTTTTAAATATCAAAAATAGTAAAGTACATGCCAAGATAATCTAATTACAATAGAGTTAAAAACATAATTTAAAATTGCAGACATGTGTGAGAAACATTCACAAGTGTGAAAATAGTGAAGTCAAAGTATCAAATTAGTATAAATTATGAATGCTTAGACCTATTTTTTTAACAATTTATGTCCAAAATAAATGGCTTTTCAAAATAAATTATGATATTTCCTAGTGTGTGTGTTACTTAACAATGATATGATATTCATAAAAGAGACCATGTATAAATAAGTAAGCAATCAAACTTTAATGTATATCTCAATTGAAATAGAGTACCAACCACAATTAATAATAGATTATAAAATTAATTTTGAAGATAGTAAATTTCTTATATGTTTTTATTCTTTATCAAATGGGTTATCTAATAAGTCATTTGTAATTTTGTTTTATATTTTGGAATGTTGATATTGTGTAAAAATAAAACTTGTGTATTTGTTTTACTTACCTTTGTATTATTTTGTTTTAAATAGCAACGTTAGGATTTGTATAATTTTAAAATTATTGAATAAGTATTAATAAGTTTAACTGAGTTCATTCTTAATATAAGTGGTGAATTCAAAATAATGCATTTTACATCAAGTAATTTGTTGCATAACTTTCCAAATGGCAAATACATGTTGTTTTCTTTATAAAAATAAAAAATTTATGTGAAAAATACGGGTCAACCCAACCCGACCTGAAACCTGATTGACCCGAACTCATTTTTTAACCCGCTTAAAATGACCCGTTTGATCCGCAACCCGATTGACCTGACCCGACCCAAACCTGACCCGACCCGTCCGTTTTGCCATGTCTAACAATAATGTTGTCCAAAAGCTGCACTAGAATCTATGTTTGTCACAATCGCATTAATTACTCCACTAACCACCAAGTATTCATTTCAATATTAAATGTGACGTGGCTTGACCATTAGTGGAGTTCTCAATCAATTGGGAGGAGCCTCCGGCTGGCAGGGCAGACGTAGTATGTCAGATCCCACCAAAAAATAGTATAGCGGTCATGATGAATATTAGGACTAGCAAGTGCTAGGAAGGGTTATAAATACCCTCCCCCATTCATTCAAAGGTAAGCTTTTTACTCCAGATAAATGAGTTCTTTCTAAGTTTTTAATTTTTTTTTACTAAGTTAAACTTCGAAGTGCTCACTACTGCCTAGCGCAGTACCGTGCTCTGTTTGTATGCAAGAACCAAAGAGCCTAGGTATCCAACTAAGAGCATTCAAATCAAAGGGTTTTAGCACCTATAATACTTAAAAACATTCTACATCAAATGTGTTAAATCTATATATTTTTTTTACTACTTAGCTCCAAAAGGCTGTCATCTTGTGCATTTTCCTATAACTACAAGTTATACGCTAAAAAAATTATTTTATTTGTTTTTCTCTCTCTTTTCATTAAATTTTTTTACTATAATTATAAAAAGGAATATTTAAATGAAGTGGTAAAAAAATAAAATTCTTTTCGTTAGAAAGAAAAAAAAATGAAAATTAGGTGTATTATAAAGTGTGATATTAAAATAAATAAATTACTTTTTTAAGTTATTAGCTAAATTTTCTCCCACCTTTTAATACGAATGCTCTAAAAAAAAAAAAAGAGCTTCCAAATTTCCAATTCCCACTTTCACTTTCCAAAATTAGCCACAATCAAAGTTGTTATTGTCTTGTTTTTTGTTTTTTTTTTGAAAATCTGCCACAATCAAAGTTAACCCCAGTCCCCTCCTACGAAAGGATTTTGCATAAGGGGCAATGCCGGCTCTCCGTGAACACCTTTATTAATAAAGCTGTTACTGATGTCGTAATTAACAGTAAACAAACTGTATAATTTGTTCGGTGAAACATAAACATTGCCAGGTCCGCAACAAAACGCTGTCGTTTATGCACTTTCTCCGATCCCGCTTCCACTCGCAACGGACCAAACAACCAATGGCCACCGAAGCCAATAGATAACCAACACGTGGCAAACATAAAAAAGCAAGAGGCAAGCCCCCGTTTATAAAGGAAAGACGACGCGCGGTTATTCAAAACAGAAAGCTACAACAAACGCTTGTTTTTAGCTTTGGCCTTTCCGATTCCTAAGCTCGCCGGCAAAATCTCACATTTCCACATTTAAAAAAAACACACTGTTTCTCCGCCAAATCTACCGTCGTCCCCGGCGAAAAAAAAAATCCCCGGGGACTCAGGCGATCGTTTTGCATTGTTTAGTAGCGAAGTGTGTGTACGTACTATAACGTAATTGAATTGAAGAGAATTTGAATCTCTCCCTCTCTGGTCTTCGTTGAAGAGAGAGAAGACGCCGATTACCATCGGCGTCGCAACATTCAGGTTTGTGTTTCTAAAATATATATAACAGAGAAAAATGCGATTTTTTCTTTTCTTTTTTGTTTGTTCCTTTTGCATGGAGGTTCAAGGCTTATGTATGCAAATATTTTTTCCTCAGTTTTTCTTATAAGTGCACTGAAAATTCGGTTTCTATTTTTATTTATTTTTTTAAATTTAAGAATGTAGGTTGCTTTTCCCAATTTTATGTGTTGTAGTGATCTTGTTCATGAATTCTCGATGAGAAACCAAGCCATTATCATTTTTGTTTGTTTGTTTTTTTGTTTTTTTTTGCTTCGCGTGCATAGTCATAGAGCCTTTTCAATACTCTTTTTTTTTGGATCTGAATCGTATTTGATATTAAGAACTTATTCTTGAGGCTTTAAATTTGATATGGTAATAGGTTGTAAACCATACTTAAAGCATGAAAACATTCAACAATAGTGATGATGAGATGGTCTTGGCTTTCAGTTGAGCATTATGAATGAAAGCATCAAAATTAAGTTAGATACGTGGTGCAAAATTAGACAATAACTAGAAATAAATTTGCATTCAATTTGGACTCTAATTCTGCTTTGACTTTAAGATTATATATATATGATTGTTGTAATGAGACCCCAATGGCTTCTTCAAGGTTGGATACTGGATATGAAGCAGCCATCCAAAGTTTAAATAGCTAATTAAGTTCGTCTCTGAATTATGTGTCAAAGTTTAAGTTCATCCATAATCTCAATTATGCCAACTCATGAAGTATTGAAAACGGTTCAATTGCCTACACTTAGCAATAAAATTAACTGTCCAAATCCTATAAATCATGCATCCTTTGAATTCTCAGTAGGAATTAACGTGAATGAGAACTTGAATTGTAAAGTAATTTTGCAAGAGTTCACTCTATTTTCAAAAGGAGACTGAAGTAAGAATAACATTGAAATGCTTCCAACTTTCAAGGATTAAGTTGATACGATTGATAGTCTAAGAGCGAAATTGAACTTCAAATTCTTCAATACATAACCTAAAAACCAAAATCATAATTCGGTTTTCTATTGTTACTTTTTTTTATGAGGTGTACGGAGCTACGAGCTCTTTGAGTAACTTCATGATCCCATAGTACATTCTTTCCCAGGCAACATGTACACAGTGATTACTGGGACGAAATTTGAATTTGGGTCAAAACATGCTGAACCCAAGTCAAAGAACCACCAGCTAGCATAATTCTTAGGCTTAACTAGTTTCTTGATTAATGGTTATGTATGCAGTATTGGGTCTAATCCCTGTGCTTTTTCTTGCTTTCAGGAATGGATAACATAAAAAGCCCATTGAAAGGGATTGTAAGTGACTTCAAAGGAAGAATAGCATGCTATAAACAAGATTGGACTGCTGCATTTTGCTGTGGTCCCAGGTTCTTCTTCCCAGACCCCAATTTTTTTTCCTTCTTTCCTTTAATATTTACTTCAGTGGGAGTTGCATTGTTACGAGGCTTCTTTTAACGTAATCTCATTTGCATATTTTCCAGGATTTTGGCTCCGACTACCTATATATTCTTTGCTTCTGCACTTCCAGTAATTGCTTTTGGAGAACAACTCAGTAGAGAAACAGGTTGATCATCGTCTTATTTCTGGGTATTAGACCCATATTTATTCCAGTTGGGTCTTTCGTGCTGTCATGAATGTATGGTTTAATCAATTTTCTTTCCCCTCAGATGGAAGTTTGAGCACAGTGGAAACTCTGGCTTCTACTGCTCTTTGTGGTATCATACACTCAATAATTGGTGGACAGCCGCTTTTGATTTTAGGGGTGGCAGAACCCACAGTTATAATGTACACTTACTTATACAGTTTTGCAAAAGGGCGGGCTGGTCTTGGACAAGCACTGTTCTTGGCTTGGGCTGGATGGTAACAAGAATGAAATTTCTTTTTCATACTTTAATCTCCAAATTTTTATAAGTTGTAATTTTATAAGAGCAATTTTAACATGTGTAGGGTGTGCATCTGGACAGCTCTCCTACTCTTTCTTTTAGCAATATTCAATGCTTGCACCATCATCAGTAAATTTACAAGGATTGCAGGGGAACTTTTTGGCATGTTGATTGCAGTTCTTTTCATTCAACAGGCTGTTAAGGTATGTGCTTGAGCAGAAGTAAACCAAAAATGAAGAATAGTCTTATTTCGATGCTAATGAAGGTGATATTCTACATTATCTTAAGTACCGTGTATTACATTCACAGGGAGTGATAAGTGAATATAAAATTCCTGAAGCTGAAGACGCAACAGCAGAAAAGTATCAATTTCCGTGGCTATATACAAATGGGCTGCTAGGAATTATATTCTCCTTTGGTCTACTCTTTACTTCTTTAAAGAGCAGAAGGGCAAGATCATGGCGGTATGGCACAGGTCTGTGAAGTGATTTTATGAGAATCTTTGCTGCAACAAGCTCATCTGAATGCTGAACTTTTTACCACTAAATGCAGGATGGTTCCGAAGTTGTATTGCAGATTATGGGGTACCTTTGATGGTATTGGTATGGTCAGCATTGTCATTCAGTGTACCTAGCACAGTTCCTTCTGGAGTTCCCAGGAGGCTTGTTAGTCCTCTTCCTTGGGAGTCTGCATCATTGCAGCATTGGACAGTAATCAAGGTAAAAGTGCCTGTTTTCTCTTGGAGACCATATATACTTGTGTCTGGTTACTGACTAAATCTTGCTTATAAGGTTACATCTGCTATTAGTTAATGCATTACTTTTAACTTCGTTGTACGTAATCAATCCAATAAGCTGTTCATTCATTATTAATGTAGACTATTGTGAATGGATATCTGAGTCTTTATTCTTAAATTATGGAATGTCATAATTTTAATTGCAGGATCTGGGGAAGGTGCCACCAGAATACATATTGGCTGCCTTTGTGCCAGCAGTGATGATTGCGGGTCTTTACTTTTTTGACCATAGTGTTGCCTCACAAATGGCACAACAGAAGGAGTTCAATCTCAAGAACCCACCTGCTTATCACTATGACATCTTGATTCTTGGGATTATGGTATTGTAGTTATTTCTTTTTTCCCCTTTTGGTTGTCACACAAGTAGAAGTAGATTTTGTTTCTGCTTAAATGTTTCTTTAAGATTCACATGTTGCTTTGAATACATAATTTAGACTTTGCTGTGTGGATTAATTGGACTTCCTCCCTCCAATGGGGTACTCCCACAATCTCCCATGCACACCAAGAGTCTAGCTGTTCTCAAGAGACAGGTTGGTTGATGGATTTGCTCCATTCATGGAGGCAACATAATATGTATATTGTCTTATACAGTTCAAATTCTGACTGCAGTTGTTTAGAAAGAGAATGGTAAAGAGTGCCAAGGAATGCATGAAGCAAAAAGCTAGCAACTCGGAAATTTATGGCAGGATGCAAGCAGTGTTCATTGAAATTGATGCAACTCCAGCTGTAAGTTTTCTCGTTCTATGCCAGTCGAATATCAAGGCTTACCAGTGATTTTTAGGGGCGAACTGGTAGCTGTCTCATTTGTCTGACAAGAGGCTTTGATGCTCACTTTCTTGAAATAAGTAAATAAGGAATCACTTGAAATTAAAAAAAAAAAAAATCCTGACAACTTTTATGCCACAACCTTATGTGGGAACAAGCCACTGATCATGATGATATTGACTCTCATGAGTTCATCCTTTCAAATGTGCTGTAAAGTTGTGGGAGGAAAGTTGTGAGAATAGGAATAGCATTTTGAAATATTGCATCGATTATTTCCTAGCCCCTAATAATGGTAGGACCATTGCAGCCTTCAGTAGCGAATGAGCTGAAGGAATTGAAGGACGCAGTCATGAAAGGTGAAGATGGAGGAATCCAAAATGAAAAATTTGATCCTGAAAAGCACATTGATGCTTGCTTGCCTGTCCGGGTTAATGAGCAAAGACTAAGCAACCTAGTACAGTCACTTCTTGTGGCGGCATCATTATTTGCCATGCCTGTAATAAAAAAGATACCTACATCAGTTCTTTGGGGATATTTTGCCTACATGGCCATAGACAGCCTCCCTGGAAATCAGTTCTGGGAAAGAATGAAGCTGCTCTTCATTACTCCTGGACGGCGTTACAAGTAAGTGAATTTTTTTCTTCTTTATTTTAAGATTGAATGATTAGGTACTCCATTCATATTTTCACACAGACATACTGATTACTTTGCTGGATTTGAAACTATTTTGGACAGGGTTTTGGAAGGAGCACATGCCTCTTTTGTGGAGTCAGTACCATACAAATATATTGCTACATTTACACTTTTCCAGTTGATGTATCTTCTAGTTTGTTTTGGAGTTACATGGATACCCATTGCTGGAATATTGTTCCCCTTGCCATTCTTTCTTCTCATAAGCATCAGAGAGCATATTCTCCCCAAGTTGTTTCACCCACTTCACCTTCATGAATTGGATGCGGCTGAGTATGAGGAAATACCTGGAGTTTGGACTCATAGTCATGGCATTTCATTCAAGGTATGAGACCTCACCATGTTTATCTGACTTGCCAGAGACTAAGTTCCTTTCCTGATTATTATTATTATTATTGTTGTTGTTGTTGTGTTCTGTTGATTTGATCTGAAGTACTGTTTAATGGTTGTTAGGTGATTTTCATTACTTATTAAAAAAATGGTTTTTTGGTGATTAAGATGATAAATAACTATAGGGTGTTTGGAAATTAATCTACAAATGAACGAAGTTCACATTTTTCCTAAGTATATTTCGCCAACTTCATTTTATTTAAAAGAATTGAAAAAAAAAAATTTCCCCTATGCAAATCACTCTAAAAAGACAATGTGGTTTCTGGGCTCAAGTAGCTGCTTTGGTTTATAATTTGTTTGGGGGTTTTAAAAATTTATGAAATGTGGAACTTGACTCATCCCATTTCCTTTGGGGTTTGCTCATGCCCTAAAAAGGAGTGTAAAGAATAACTTGGATTCTTTTCAGTTTTTGTCAATGGCATGCATATAAACCTTGTAGAATCAATAGGAGATGTTAACTTTATAGCTTCAGTTACAGCTTTTGTTATGTTCAACAAAAAGAAAAATTTAGGATCCAATTTGAGCTGCAGACATATGCTCCTGTTTATTAGATTTGAAGCAACTATTGAATGGGCCTAGAATGAAATGGTGTTTTATGGTGCCAAAAAAAATCTAGTGATTTCTCATTCTGATGTGAGACATTTGTCATGGTCAATTTAGTTTTTTGCATTTAATCTATGATTTATGATCTATGAGCAGGACAAGGAGCCTAATCAATCTGAAGATAAAGGTAGAAAAGTAGAAATGTGTGATGCCGAGATATTGGATGAGCTGACCACCAGCAGAGGAGAGTTGAAGCTTAGATCTGTAAGCTTCAGTGACAATGTCCTCGCTCAGGCAAGACTCTTTGATTTGCTCCACTTTTAGAGATGTTGACTATGCATGCACTGTAGTGGCTAACCCATCAGACAAATCTAGCTTCCAGAAAACCCAAAAAGGAAAAAAAAAAGAAAGAGTCATTCTGGAAAATTAAAATAAAAATAAAAAGAAATAATTTTCAACCAGTACGCACACAAATATAAGTATTCAACACGATTCCTTACCTTCTTTGCTTAAAAAAAGGGTTGGGCGACCACTTAATGCAAGGCCTTGTTCAGTGATCTTAGCAGCACACACCTGCTGAGGAACTAGTGCTTGAGGGACTTAGACAGGGGAATAGGGGATGGTGAACTGTAGGCACTTCCTTATGAGATGATAATATACCTTTTGTTTCCCCTTGGGATTTTTATTGTAGTTATGATGTTTATGGAAATATTTTAAGGATAAAAATAAAAGCAATCTTCAAGTGAAACCCCTCAACATGGAACCTCTCCAACAATAAAACTACATTTAAGATTCGTACTTTTTCAAGCATTGGTTGAAGCGTGTATTTCATGCATTGATAACCTTCAGTTTGCATGGAAATATGTTGAATGTAGTGAATTTGATTTGTATAAATGCAGATTCACCCTGAGGAAGATGACTCAGATATTGGGAAAGAACCTTTTTTCTAAGCACAATAAGATGTGGTAATGCTGTTTATGATCAAGTTCAAATGGAGGAAAGGAAGAAACTACCATCTTCTATCCTCCCCTTTTCATAAAGAATATGTGAAGCAGAAAGGAAAGAGAGGATGGAGGCACAAACTGATGCACAAGAATAATTTTTTTTTTTTTTTTTCATTTCTTTTAAAGAATTTTGTTCAAATCATTCATTTTTTTCATACATATTAGATCTTTGACTCAGAGGTGAGAGAGATAACAGAAGGATATAGGTAATTCATTTTCTTCATGTATTAGATCTTTGACTTAGAGGTGAGAGGGATAACAGAAGGATATAGGTTACTTCGGCCAGAAAATCTTTAAATTTGTAATACCAAGAAAAGCAAATCCAAGCACCCCTTCTTTTCCTGTTCTTCTAAGAGCAAGACCTTTAAATTTTTTTTTGGTTGGGTAAAAAGATAGAAATTTTAATGATATTTTTAATTTTTTATTATAAAACTTAATTACAATGATAATTCTCAACTAAAATTGGGTTTAACCAACCTAATAAGAGGCATACTTATTCTTAAAATCCGAATTACAAAGTTTCTTCCCCCACAAAATGATGTTATATAAAATAGGATCTAGGTAACAATGTGAATCGAATTGTATAGTTATAATAAAGATTTCCAAGTTCAAAAAAAAAGAAAAAAGGAAAAAGAAAAGGAAAATCAGAAGCTGGCTTAGAAATAGATAAGGCCCACTTGATAGATGCTTTTGTATCCGGGTCCAATTACTGGCCTTAATGACACTAATGGGGATCACTGCAGAAGATATATAACGTATCTCCTGTGTCCGCTCCACATAATTTTTCACTGCTAGTGGCCTTAGCAGGAATGGATCCCAAAAATGTGGGGGACTCAGTTGTGTGAGGACTTAACTCGTATTGTGAGAGACATGCTGCATATGCATGATGCGTAACCAACAATTTTGGCTAAGGTCAAAGATTTACAAGACATTATAGTTCGTTGAAAAGCTATCGTTGTTGAGATTTGTTGGATTAGATTATGTACTTTGACTGTATATATAAGCATAGAAATTCCATTGCATTGACTCCTATGAAACTTAAAAAAGAAAAAAGAAAAATCTTTACATTGCTGTCACCTTGACTTGCATGTGAGAACTACTCAACTGCCACCCTTTACACACACACACACATATATATATATATATATATATATATATATATATATATATGATACGCTCAACTACCATCGTTGAATGATGCTAAAATGAGCAAAAAGCAACATAAAGAAAAGGTCGTTACCTTACTGTGACCCACAAATCCACCCAAGATCGAAACAAGGACTTGCATGAAGACAAGGAAATTCCAACTATGAATATCCTAAAACTACTACAAATACCCATTAATTTGAGTGCCTTTGCTGTTAGGTTCTTGAGTTTCAACATAACTGGCAAAAATAAGATGATCACCATCTCTAATGACCTCTATATCATCAATTTCAGCTCCACTTTTGCTTAAGACTTTAGTGGGCACAATTCCAAATTTCTTAGCACCAATCTCAAGTAGTTCCTGAAAAGTCCCTGGAAGTAACACCAGTTTTTCAGCTAGTTCCTTTTCTGGACAACTAATAGTGACTCTAGCAGAATTACCTCCTTGGTTTCTCGGACTTCTTGTAACAGGGAATAGAATGTCTCTCTCCTCGGTATGAGCAGCGGACATTAAGCCAAATAGTGAGTTGTGGAAATTATTTGACCTACGCCTTGGACGGGATTGGGTCCATGATCTATCTGTTGCACCAGGGAATGAGCCTTCCTGGGATAATGGACACATTGTTGGCTCACTAGTAAATCTCCCAAGGAAACGAGTCCCATTCCGCCTCTCTGGAATTGGAATGATGGATTGAGATTTTGGCTCTCTACTAGATTCGAAAATGGTTTTAATGTCTTCGTGTCCTTGTTGGTCAGCTAGTGTCCTTGGGGTCCAACCACCAGAGTCTGGTTTGTCAATATCAGCACCCTGATCCAAAAGGAACTCGACCATCTCAATGTTGCCTTCACAAACTGCAACATGAAGAGCCGTGGTGGTTCCATCCATCTTAGAACGCGTGACATCTCCTCCATAATGAATTATTTCCTTGAGCAAGTTCAATTTGTCTTGCTCAACAGCAGTGCATGCAAATTGACCAATATCTCCAAAGTGTAAATTTGCACCACTGTCTAGTAGTAGCTTGATCACCGTTTCATGACCACCCAGCATTGCCTCCCATAGTGGCACATTCCCTTCCGAGTCTGTATACAAGCAAAATTAAATGCATCACTTATGTTACTTATTGAGTCATTCTTATGAATAATCCATGCCTGATATTGACCTTAATTTAAAAAATCCAATGAATTTAAAGGGAACTTAACTCAAAATGCAAATACATTTTGGATGCAATATAAAAATAGAGTTGGGTGTCAACAGGATGCAACTGCACAAGGGCATTAATACATCTCAGCAGTACAGGGTACCAAAATAATTTGTAGTAGTATTAGTGTGTAGAAGACTCAAAACATAATTTTGAAACACCATTATCTAATAAAAAAGAAGGTGACCTCATGACATGAAAACCCATATCTGATAATGTAAACAATAACACATTGGTATGTGCAGATACTGATAAATTAATCGCAAAGAATTCTATAAATATAGTCAACAGTCATGAACCACTTGATCTATACTTAAAAGAGGAAATTTTATTTATTATGTCTCCTAAAATTATTACCCAAAAATTAAATAATAGTGGAAGGAGTTTTTTAAAGGACAAAATTTAGCTACAAAATTAGTTGAAATTTAAAGCTACAACCTTACTCAATAAAATAAAAATTACTACATATTTTAAAAATCTAACCATTGAATTACATGTTCTTTACGCTTTTAATACACATGTCAAATTTTGTGTCAATCGGAGATTATTTACTATATAATCTATAAGCTTATATTTTATGCATAATTTTAAACTACAAAAACTTGCAATTTAAACAATTTATTAATGACATAACTATTGATCTTTAATTTTCTAGAAATTTTGCAAGCATTGAAGATATAAGAAGAAGATATAATCCAACGGTAGATTTGTCAAAATTCACCTCCAATAAAAAGATATTAAGGCTACAACCAATTTTATAGTTAAACTTTGTCCTTTTCTAAATCATTTAATTTATCATATTTAGGAGGGACAAGAAATGGACTTGTGTATGGATTTAAATTACTAACTCAGTTATGTTCTTATCAACAATCAAGGAATGGAAACCACATACGCGTGCCTTTAGAAGTCATCTTTGAAGTGTGTGCGTGTGTGCATACCTCCAATCACAAATTAAAGGGTACAAACAGCTGGTTGGATAAAAACATCAGAAGGTCAACATTAACTTCATAAGATATTTTAAACAAAAGAAACGAATCTAAAAAGAATATTATTAAGCTGCTTGACAAAATAGGAAATAGTAAACAAATGAACTACAAATAAAATTCTACCCTTACCATATCAGAAAGTATTGCTAACAACCAATCAAACGCACATGGCATAATAATACAAGCTGACAGTAACATTTCACCCAATTCCCAAATTTAATAAGAAATAAAGAAAAACATTCACTAAAAAATAAAAAACCCGGTGACTTGAATCTCTATAGATTTGCACAAGTAGTAAAATATACCTACAAATGTTCCAACAAACAATTATCCATTGGCTTTATGGATGCCATATAAGTTCATTCACATTTGGATTTTCTTTATTGGTATTATTATACTAAGGTTCGGTTGAAAATAGAATTCAAATTGGCATTCCAATCGTCAACATGTCACTACATTATTTATCTTAAATTATTAGGAAATTTGTTTAGTTTGAAAAATAAGTTGTGTTTAAAATATTGCTCACAAGGGGGGGGGCAACTTTGTCATGGAGAACAAATTAAAAGACACAATGAAGCTAAATGATATCAGTACACATTCAATGTATCAAAAAATTGAGAAATATATAAGGAATGCAAGAGAGATTTTAAAACTTGGTTTAATGTTAAATTATATACATCTTAAGAAAACTGCCATATTTGCAACTGGATTGCACAAACCAACCTGAAGATGTTTGAGAATGCATTTTGCCTTAAAATTGTTGCAATCTCATTGTCTAGATCTACCTAAACAAAACCTTTTGGGAGGGAAGTAAGGAAGAATGACAGTAAAGCTAAAATTTGGTAAAATATTCATACAATCAATTCTGATTCTTTGAAGCATTCATAACCACTTTTGTGAAATTAAAGAACAAAAGTTACAAACAGTCCGATGATTAAAAAAGTGCAAGCAAAAGGTAATATGATAACAATGCTGTGTATGTAAGTCAAACACAATTGGCTTAGCTTAGGGGTATATGCAGTTGGCTAGAAGGTACCTCTACTATTTGGATTTGCCCTGTAATCAAGTAGTAGAAGAACACAATTCTCACTTCCTTTGGAAGCTGCTATATGCTGATTTTACATAAAACAAGGAAGTAATTTGAGAAAATAAATATTAGCCTTTCGCATTTTAAAAAGTTGCTGAATAAAATAGAAGAAGATGCATGTCACACACCAGAGCTGTCCTGCCATTGTTGTCTGATTCATTTGGATCCAGGCCCCGTTTCAACAACTGATGCAACAACAAGTTATCTCCCCTAAGAGCTGCAAAGCATAGACTAAGAGGTAGGTCCATTCTACCACGAGCTAGCATGTTCTCTGTCTCCACCAAAACTTCTGACATTATTGGGTCATCAAGGTCTTTCAAATGCTGCCCACCAAGGAAAAAAAAGGCACATAGTGCATTACATGTCAAAAGCTTATTCTGAGTCTACAAAATCTTGTCCAAGACTTGGGATACAATTTCATAATTCTACTTCTTCTTTAGAAAAAGTGGCAAGAGTACAGATTCTGCATGCTCAAAGGATCAGATGTCATTAGATTATATAAAGCATACAGACCTGAAGGAGATTATTCATGATTATGGTCCCATCTCCAACATTGGACTGAACAATATTCAGGAATGTTGTACGGTTCAGCCGTAGTAGCTGGCTCAACCTTTTGGTCCGCACAGTAAAAAGCTGTGGCCTATAACAAAGTACCCCAATCTCTCCACAGAGGTCACCAGTTTTTGCCTCTCCAACAACCTGCAATAATTTACCATGATTTTTTCAGTTAGCATCTCTATATAATGGGAGCTGGGACATATGTTTCAAACCCACATGCAACCATTTAAAATCATAGAAAGCTGTCCAGAGAGTTTGAGAGATCAGGCTTACCTGTTCAGCTCCATTTTTTAGGGTCAGTAGATCCTGTGAAGTAATTTAAATATCAGAGGCCATTATTTGCTAAGTTTCGTTAAAAAAAATTGCAATTATTAATTAATCTTAAAAATGGTGTAGCTCTATTCAACTTGTCTTTTGATATTTTGAGACATAAACACATTGAATTATTACCACAGCACCAGTGACAAGTATGTAGAAATCTGTGGGTGCTTCATTCTGCAAGATCACATCTTCCTTGGGAGGAAAATACTCGGCTTTCATCTCCGAGACCTTTAAAATTTAGTGGGGAAAAAAACCAAGTAAGCATTTCGAGAGAAGAATTTGAAGATTGGAAGTTATGAGTTGAGACAGCTTTATATAAATTACCAGCTGGAAAAGCAAGTCATGTGAAACCCCTTTAAACAAGTACACCTTATCCATAAGAGAGTAAAAAAGATGATGAGAAATGCTTGACTGGATGGCTTTAGGAAGGGAATCAAGTGTCTCTTGCTGCTGGAGTCCCTCTGAGTCTGTTCTGAACTTCAAACATAAATGTGCAAGCATCTGATCTTGCAATCGAATGGGCAGTTGGTTTCTCTGAGCAAAACTTGAGGCAGCTTGAATGGTATCCCTCTGGAAATTAATTAGAGAATGGTTTTAAGAATGAAATTAGAAACTAACAAACAATAAATAAAAAAACTCTTTCTGGATTTTTATTTGTATTGTAGAGTTTCCATGAGTACAATTTACTCACAAATTTTCTTGTTCGACTGGTCCCATGAACAACCAAGTTTGTCATATTTCCAATCAAATATGCAGTCAATCCAAGGTTGAAAAGCATGTAAAAGATATCAAAGAGCATCTCCCGTGTATTCACTGGGTGCAAATCACCATAGCCAACAGTTGTTAGGGTAGTGATGGACCAATAAATTGAAGTCACATAGCGGATCCACAAACTCTTATGAAGAAAATCCCCCATTGTTGCTCCAATCCATGTCTTTTTGGGGTCGTGATAGGTTGCTGCCAGAAGATAATAGAAACATCCAGCACAATGAACCGCAAAAAGGGTAACCTGTAAAAGATATTCAAATCAAAATAAGATAATGCAGTAGGAGAGAAGTGCTTTTCTGTCACATACCTAGTTATAATGAACTTACACAAATTAGTTTTGCACATCGAACCCAAAAGTAGTTGTAGTTCCTATCTTTTTCCAATCTGTATTATGGAAAAACGAGCCCCAATTAAAGACACAAACAAAATAATCTCTTGGGGCAAAACAATGTCCAGATAAAATTATCAATCAAATCAAAAAACTCATTTTCATAATGTTTTTAATAGCTGGAAACTACTCATAAGATGAAAAATCTCTTTCACCTTGAAAATAAGGCACTAACTCTTCGCAGACGCCAAAGGCGAAGCATGTTGAATAAGCCATAGGACCCAAGAGCTGAAGGGGAAATCTTCCGAGCAAGCTCTGAAGGGACTGTGGATATGACATCAAAGGCCAACCAAGATTTTGCATACTTCCAAGCTATCTTCTTTGGATCGTCAACGAGTAGGTATGATAATTTATCGAGGTAAGCTACAAAGAAGGTAAGAATAATGTCCAGAGCGAAGAATCCATTGACAACATTATCAACAATTGCCAGTGGTCCCTGTGGTTTTCTAAGGAATCCGAATTCAAATGGCGACACCCAGGCAGTGTAGATGACCAGAACAACAAGATAAGTCTCCCAAATCCTGCCACAACCAATTTAGTCTGAGCAAATTTTAGCAAAATGATATGTCATTTATTTATTTCTTAATCAGAATGTCCAGAAGCTTTTAACATTCCTCAGAATTACTGGATATTAATGGATCACAGTGTGTAAAGACTTGAGATCCTTATTTTTCTTTTTCTTTTTTTGAAGGAAGACTAGAGATCCTTAATTATGCAAAAGTGTTAACATATTTGCAGAGTTTGAATTTATATTTCACCCCCCCCACCCCCCACCCCCCCTTTTTGGTCATACTTTAAATGGTATTGAAGCTAATCTTTTTCCATATAAAAGAATTTTCATATGGGCATTAAACGAAGAGGAAGAAAAGGCCAAGGCAAACACTCTCACAGTCACACTATGAAAGTAGGAGCCTACCGACGGTTTTCTTTGAAGTCAAACCAGATACAAAGCCTCCAAGTAGCAGCTGCTCTAGTCTAGCCTAGCTTGTGACAATTAGCAGAGAAAATTCTAAAACTAATCACGAGCGACCACTGTATTTTTCTTACTTTTTGAATACCATTCCAAGATTCCAAATCCATGTGAACAATGGAAAAACATCATAAACACCGAAAAAAAAAAAAATAACTTTTTGCAAAAGAAGAAAGCGAGAAAATAGTATCTTGAAAAAGCTTGAACTTTTTTGGCAAGGAATCAATTAAATTGTTCTCCGAGATTTGAGGAGAAAATTATTACACAGATTGCAAAAAGTTTCCAACCAAAAAGCATTTCTTGGAGAGTAGAACTGAGAATGTACATAAAAATAATAATATTAAGAAAACAAAACAAATAAATACTTTTTAGTTGCTCGAGAGGCATCACATATTTTAATATCTTTCTTTTATGCATGCCCACTAAAAAAAAAAAAAAAAAACACAAACAAACAAGAAAACGATATAGAACTAACGCAAAATAAAAGTGATAAAGAAAATAAAAAACAAGTTAAAAAATAACAAGTCCTGATTGAAACATACAATAATCTAAGTATAGGAAACAAAACTTAAAAAGAAATAGAAAAAAAAAAAATGCTATTAGTTACAAACGAAGCATCACAAGCTTCAATGTTATCTTTTCCAAATACCTGTCATTAATAAATACACATAATAAGCAAAGCAAAGATTACTGTTCACTCAATATAGGAATAAATAATTGAAATTAAAACAAAAGAAACAAATTAGTCAACTCAAAACTGAACAAATCAGGAAGCACCACTGATGCTTCCTGTGCTTTTTTTTTTTCCCAAGAAATACATCTTGAATTCAAATCCTAACCTTAACTATCAATGTATTAAAAAAGAACAAAACAAATCTAGTGCAAATCCAAAAACACAAAGGCAATAATACAATAGAATCATATATATAAATATATATATATATATATATATAATAAAATAAAAACAAACAAACAAAAACTAAAAGAAGTATTATAAAAAAAATCTGGGAAAAGAAAGAACCAAGAAAGTAAAAGACTGCACCTGTAACGGCGGTCATAGGGCGATAGAATGAACCTCCTGAGCTTGATTCTGCGTGAACTTCTTGCTCCAAGGGAAGGCAAAATCCCTGTGGAAGGACTGTAATGGCTACCATCCCTTGACAACTGTTCAATCTCTTCTTCACCGCACACTGAAACCCTGAATCCCGCTCGGTTCATCAGAGCATCCATTGTTAGCTAGAAACGCTGAAGAAAACACACACACAAACACACTCTATACTTTTTCTTTGTGTGTTTTTTCTAATAAAGATAAAGAAAGCGAAGCAGAAGCACACAGGTGTTGGAAATTAATACGTTATGGTAGTACTTCTTTCTTTGGTTTCTTTCTTTTAAGCAATATATGGAAGTCTAGACTGTCTCTCCTTTTATAACCACGCGGTCACGCTGACTCTCTCTCTCTCTCTCTCTCTCTGATCTCTATCTCTCTCTCTCTCTCTCTAGCTCACACTCGGTCATTACTTAAGGACTCGTTTGTTCTTGCTTCTTTGTTCTGCTAAGGAGAAAATATACAATGTTTCGGTAATATCAACTTAATATCTGTTTTGGTATTTCTTACCCAATAAATGAATGACATCTATTTCAAAAAACTACATCAGACTACTCAGATAAATTAATCACAATCTTCTATACTATCGGGAAGATAAATTAATCATTTATTGGAGTAGTCTGATGTGATTTTTTGAAACAGATGTCACTCATTTATTGGATATGAAATACCAAAATAGATACTGAGTTAGTATTACCGAAATATGGTATACTTTCTCTTGCTAAAGGGTTTATAAATATACGAGCGCGATTAATTACACATAACTATAGTATGTGACACGTCAGTTGAAATTGTGTATTCAAAATATAATTTCAATTGAATTAAGAAATTGTGTTTTTAAAATATAATTTTAGGTTTTACAATTATAACTAAAATTGTGCCTTGAACACACAATTTTCAATTCGTGTGTATGAAACACAATTGTCAACATATCAAATTGGTATTAGTAAATGAAAAAGTGACAGATCTGCTAAAAAAATATCAATACAAATTTAACAACTCAGCAGTAGTGAAAGTTGTTTTGTTCCTTGCATTTATTTGTCAAGAAAATCCTTTGACCTTTTTGCCCCTACCTTACTCCTTAAAAAGGGATTTATATCATTTTTGGAAAAAGAAAATCTAAGAAATGTTAGCTTGATTTTATAAATTTCATAGTCACAAAAGGTTAAAACTCTTCTAAAAAGGGGAAAAAGCTTGTAGTATTTTATAAGGTTAATTTCCCTTAAAATTGTTATAGGATTATGAGTTGTATTTACTTAATTATCTTGTGAATCAATTTTGATTTCTAAAAAGCTAACTTTAAAAAAAAAAAGTGTTACTTGGCCAATATATATATGAGAGAGATAGAGAGGGAAGTCGACCATAGTTATGGGTAACTATAGTAATATTTCCATCCCTAACCAATACTCAAGAAACCTAAACAATAAGTGGATTGAACCGTAGTCCAATGTCAACCTCACCAACAGAACCAGTAGTTTTTAAAATCTTAGGCCCTGTTTGGATTTTTTTTTTCTCACTCATCACTCATCACTTAAAATACCTCAATTTTCTAAACACACCCGTTTGGCAACTGTTTTCACTTCATATCACTCAAAATATTTCAACCTTTTTATGGGTCCTATACTTGAGCTGAGTGTCAGAACCTTCTATTTTTTCTAATTTTTTATTCTTTCTTCCTTTCTGACTCTTCACAACGGTGCTTCTTCTCTCTTCTCTGATCAAGCTTCTTCTCTCTTCTCTGATCAAGCTTCTTCTCTCTTCTCAGCCATTACTCCAACAACCTACTTTACTCCTCTCATCCACCAATAAATAGCCTAAAATAAATTTGCTCCATTTGTTTTACTTTTTCTCTTCCTCATCATCTCTCAAGTGGTACATTTGGAGTTTCATTTCTTCATAGTCGAAGAAAAGGTGTCCTGTTCGAAGAACCCCAGCCCAGTCGAAACCTATCAGACACCGAGAAGCCTAGCCGAAACCGAGGCACTCTTCGGATCTCTCCCTTGCTCAACTTGTGAATTTTCTGCCAAAGACTTTGCCTAGGTGAGAAGCAAATCTGTGCCCAAATAATCTATAATAAAAACCCATAAATTTCGGTATGCCAACTTCAAAAATTATATTAAATAATTATAGTCAAATGTCCCAAATTATCTACAGATGCTAGACAGAACTGATTCAGATTTGTGGTGGTATGAAAGCCCTCCACCACTCACCACCACCACTCACCAAACCCAGAAAAAACCCACACCCAAACCGGCAAGCAAACCACTGATTCAAGACCGAAATTCAAACCGTCCTTCAACACCGAACTCAAACAGATTCAAGCAACCCACCCCTTCAGCCCTGTTTCTCAATTTTTTTTTATGGGTTTGAGATGAGAAAGGCGAAAAGGAAGAAAAAAAGAAGAAGAAAGAACGAACTGAGATGAGAAAGACGAAAAGGAAGGAAAAAAAAAAGAAGAACGAACTGAGATGAGAAAGGCGAGAAAGGTGAAAAGGAAGAAAAAAGAGAAAGAAAGACCGAACGGAAGAACAGAGAAAGAAGAAAGAAAAGTGGAGAAGAAAGAAAAAAGAAAAAGAAAAAAAGGAGAGTGAGTCAAAAGTTACAGCTGGTGGGTCCCTTGGTGTATGTTTAATTACGGAAATGCCATTGAAAACAGAGTTATGGAAACTAAAATACCTAAAATGTGTTTTCAGTTTCCATAACTCATCACTCAAAAATCAGAGAATTGAGTGATGGAAACAAAAACTGGAAACAACTGAAAACAAAAACCAAACGGACTTCTCAGCTATGGGTCCCACCATTTTTGAGTTATGAGTTATGGAAACAGAGTTATGAGTTATGGAAATCATAAATCTAAAGGCCTGTTTGGATTTTTTTGTTTCATCACTCATCACTCATCACTCATCACCCATCACTCATTACTTAAAATACCCCAACTCCCTACACCCCACCCGTTTGGACACTGTTTTCAGTTTTCATCACTCAAGTATTTCAACCTTTTTGTGGGACCTAAACCTGAGCTGAGTGTCAGACCCTTTTATTTTTTCTAATTTTTTATTCTTTCTTTCTTTCTAACTCTACACAACGGTGCTTCTTCTCTCTTCTCTGATCAAGCTTCTTCTCTCTTTTCAGCCATTACTCCAACAACCTCCTCTATCCGAAACCAAGGCACTCTCTGGAAAAAACCCAGAAAAAACCAAACTCAAACCGAACTCAACACCGAACTCAGACTTAAAAAAAACCCAGACCCAAACTGGCAAGCAACCCAGCTCCACCCTCGAATCCCAGCTCCGCCACCTTAATCTCCAAAACGGCAATGTCGTCAAAACCTCCGCCTTCCCAAATCCAATCACAGCCGCCCATCACGATCTCACCCCGGAGATGATCCACTGGTACAGCCGCCACCTCTTGCTCCCGTCGTTCGGAGTCAAAGCCCAGTCAAACCTCATCAACTCCTCCATCCTAGTCGTCGGAGCTGACAGATAGGCTCCCCGGCCCTACTCTACCTCACGCCGGCCAATTAGGCATTGTGGACCACGATGTCGTCGAGCTCAACAATATGCACAGGGTTTTGTGATTAAGAAAAAAAAAAGCGCTTGAGACCATTAAAGAAAGAAAAAAGAATTGAAGGCAGCGAAGACCAGAGGAAGGAGAGAAAAAAGAAAGAAAAGTGGAGAAGAAAGCAGCGCCTGAGACCATCAAAAGCAACGCTCACGTGTGTTGCTCTATCAGTGGGTCCCTCTATGTAGTGTTATTTACGGAAATGCCATTGAAAACAAAGATATGGAAACTAAAAACAGCCAAAATGTGTTTTCAGTTTCCATAACTTATCACTCAAAAATCAGAGAATTGAGTGATGAAACAAAAACTGGAAACAACTGAAAACAAAATCCAAACAACCTTCATAACTTGTTTCCATTATGGGTCCCACCATTTTTGAATTATGAGTTATGGAAACAAAGTTATGAGTTATGGAAATCGGAAATCCAAACACCCCCTAAACATCCCCTTAACTTGATCTTATAAATTTTGTACTTATTAAAGGTTAAAACTTTTGAAAGATAAATTGTGTACTCATAATCAATTAAAACTGTTTTTATTTTGGTGTATGTATATAAGTATCTTGTAACATCAATTTAATCAATTTGAGTTTTGATTTTAATTTTTTTTTTAAACTTCTATATGGATGTTGAAACATACAATAATTAAATATTTAAAGGATACTAAAAGTCGCATAATTTAGTGGCATTATTTAAATTCTTATAATGCTTTTATATGTTTAATTTTTAAAATTTTAATTATACGTTACTTAGTTTTTTTTTCCCTTCATAGCTAGTCATTCTAAAGCCACAATGTGCTACTAATACAACAAATTTCACAACTTTTAAATTGCTAATTATGATTAGTGACTTAGTGCAACAATATATATAAATATATAAATATATATATATATATATATATATTTGAGAGAGTTTTAACTTATGGCATCCGCTCCTAATGATAGCTCTTTATCATCAAACCAAGACACCAATCAATTTTTGGTGTAGGCGGGGATTGAACCCCAGATCTCTTATACAACCATCAGAGACTTTACCAGTTGAGTTAATTGGAACTCACAGTGCAACAACATTTTCAATCGAACAATCATTAACATCATTTTTTATTATATACTAATCACAAATTGTCACCTTAACACTCCCATCAGAGAAAAATATCAGTTGCATGTTAACTTTGTTGTTCCAAAGTTGCAAATCTGCACATCATACTAGCCAAATTAGGGAACGTATGTCATTAGAGGTCTATCCATTTTGCGTATGTTAGTATGACACAAGGAGAGATATGCTCACGCCCATACAAAGCGCGTGAGTTGCGTACCATATTGTCATGTATTCTAATGGTTTTAAAAACTAAAATGGTCAAATTTTTTGAAATGGGTCCAATTCTCGGTTTTTCAATTTTCATAGTTGAATTGTCAGATTTTTTGGTTTTTATCAGATTGATTCTATGTCTAGTTCCTGATTGAACTGCCCGATCAGGTTCAGTATTTAAAACCATGTGTATTCTACATAAGATAAAATAAATAAATTATATTGATAAGCGCTATGATATATTTCCGGTACATTAAAGCACGTGATTTTCTGAAACTATTTGAGGTTATGAACTTGTATTAAAAGTATGCATTTGAATCTTGATTATAATCTAGCTTATTGCTTCTTCTTTTCCCTTATTATTTGTAGGTTTCACATTAGTCTACCACTTATATTATTTAGCTTTTACCTTTTATCTATTGTATTTTTAACCCAAAAAAAAAAAAAAAACTAAATAAATTGTTCCCAAATGGACACTAAATGATATTTCTTGCCATAATTGATGGTTACCTTTTCTTTTCTTTTTTTGGCCAATAGCCTTGCAGCTCAATTGACTAGCACCCTCTAGTGTTTCCAAGTGAGACATACATGGTTTAAATCTCCCCTCCCCATTATAACTATCGAATCACATAAATAAACCTTTTCTTTTAATTTTTTTTTGACTGGAAATGATTACCGTATCGATATCAATATCAATATCAATATCACATACTATTTAATAAAAGTTGGATCCAAAAATCTATGGTTTTGCCAAGTGTATATTATAGCTAACCACCACATGTATTGTAACTTCTACTACTATGAGTCATACAACTAAAAAAATTATAAATAAATAAATAAATAAACAAAACATTGGATAATGGATTTTTTTTAACTCCCTTCCAGAGGTCTACCCACTTCACCGATCATGTCATTAAATTATATTGTTGAGCCTTCAATTCAAATGGCAATAAAATTATTATTATTATTATTATTATAGGGCTCTTGGGCCTAGGAGTTCATTATCTACCTGTATATTGGGCCTGTGGCCCAAGTCGAGGATGAGGATCTATCCGAAGATGAGGAGTCTTCGTCAGAAGAGACTGTGTTGATGAATAAAGAGGTTAGTTTTGGTCATTATGGCTCATGAGAGTGGGCCAAGGATGAATGCGTCCTCAGCTAGACAAAGCTGAGGTCCCGAGAGATGGTCTGTCAACAAGGGTAGAGATCCCGAAAGTTCAGTTGGAGCGGATAAGCATTGCAGAGACATCAAATAGGGAGGAGTCCTAAAATATCTGAGGAGAAAGCTGCTGTCACCGCATTAAATGCATTGCAGCTAACGCTCTAACCGCATTAATGTGGAGGTGATACCTGAACAGTAAATTTCAACCTTACAGTTACTACATAAGGACTTATGGGGAGTGCTGGTGGGACAAGTATCCACACCAACCGTCTGGCATGCACATGGAAGGTGGAGATAAAAAGGAAAGATAGTATAAAAGAAGAAAGAAGTAGTAAGATGGGGGGATCGGAAAAATCAGGAAAGAAACATTGTAGCAATCTAGAACCAAACTTGTAACATAACCTAAGAACATTATATAAGAACCAGTGTCCTCGGACTTCGCCGAAGACGTTTTTTCTTCAATTTACACTTGTGTATTTTCATTCTTTTATCATCAAACCTACCTAACTTGTTGTTTGGTTAACTAAAGCCCAGTTTTCTAACTCATTCTCTACAAATTCATTGTTTTAGGCTTTTTGGGCCTAAGTCCATTCACACCTTGGGCTAGGATATCAAATCTGGTCCTTACAATTGGCGCTGTCTGTGGGAATTACTAGTGCGATAGTGAGTTTGACGTTCAACGATGGTAGGTTTAGGTCCAAACCAAGCAGAATCCATGGGGTCTCAATGTCAAGATCATTTCCATGAACTTGAGTAAAGAAGAGATCGGGAGGGAAGTGTACATACTACCCACACCAATAAGAGTCAATCTTGGGATAAAAGCCACGTCTCTCATGAGGAGAATGCCAAAAACATGCAGAAGGAGATTGATCACCTAAAGAGAAACTTATGCCACGAACACAGAAGGCAAGCTCTTTCCAACTTTGATTACTCTTTCGATGATGAGAAGAACGCAGACTATAGATAGAGGTCAAGGACTCCCCCCAGCGAGTCTTTCTCATATGATTAGGACTACTGCCATGAACGCAGAAATAGAAATTCATCTTCGAGAGGTATGGGAAATGACGCTATGAGTAAAGCACTCAACCAAATTTTCAAGTCACTTTTCACGCGCTGGATTAAGGGAGGGAGACTCCCCTGGCGGTTTGCGCAGCCCACGTTTACCATGTATAATGGCAGAACAGACTCTATGGAGCATGTTAGCCACTTCAATCAAAGCATGGCTATACATTCCAAGAACGAAACCTTGATGTGCAAGGTATTCCCGTCCAGTCTGGGGCCTGTTGCCATGAGGTGGTTTGACAGTCTAAGGGTAGGTTCTATTGATTCCTTTAAGGAACTCACCCAGGCGTTCGGGTCCCGCTTTATTACATGCAGCAGGGTTCCTCGGCCTTTGGCTTCCTTGTTATCTTTGTCCATGAGAGAAGGAGAAACCCTGAAAACATATTCGGACAGATATTGGGAGATGTTTAACGAGATAGATGGTGATTTTGACGATGTAGCCATCAGTACTTTCAAGCTCGACGTACCTGCCGAGCATGGTTTAAGGAAGTCTCTGACAGGGAAGCCTGTTACCAGTATACACCAGCTCATGGATCGGATTGACAAGTATAAGAGGGTTGAAGAAGACCAGCAGCAAGATAAAGGGAAAGGCAAGGTTATCCCTCAAGAGAGGAGGGATTTCAAGTCGGACCGTTACCACAATAACAGAACCCGAAGGGATTTTGCCAGGCAGTCTGAGCCTACAACTCCTTAAGTGGTGAGCATTGTATTCAGAGAACCGGTGCATCAAGTTTTGGAGAAGATCAAGAACAAGCCATACTTCAGATGGCCGAACAAGATGAGTGGAGACCCTTTAAGGCGCAACCAAAGCCTTCATTGCCTGTATCACCAAGAGCAGGGACATACCACCGAGGACTGCCGAACGCTGTGGAACCATCTGAAGCAACTGGTGAAAGAAGGGAGGTTACAACAATCTTTGTATCGACCTAATGGGCAAGGAGACCAGTCAAGGACAGGGGCTCAGGGGAATGCTCCTCCAAGGCCCCCGTTAGGTACAATCAATGTCATCTTTGCTGCACCTGGGAGAACTGGTTCTCACCCTTCTAGGGTGCTGTCTGTAGCTAGGCATTTAGCCGAGGACGCTAACCCTGAGCCGAAGAGAGCTAGAGTGGAGGTCCGACCATCACTGAGTTTCTCAGACGAAGATATGATTGGAACCATCCAACCACATGATGACGCTTTGGTGGTTATCCTCAGAATTAGGGGGTATGATGTGAAGAGAGTAATGGTAGACCAGGGTAGTTGTGTAGAAGTCATGTACCTTGACTTGTACAGAGGACTAAACTTAAAACCTGAAGACCTGACAACCTACGATTCGCCTCTGGTAAGTTTTGATGGGAAGCTTGTTACCCCAAAGGGCCAGATTAAGTTGCCCATACAGGCCGATTCAGAGGTAGTGGAAATGGACTTCATAGTGGTGGATGCATACTCCCCCTACACGGCCATTGTGGCCAAACCCTGACTTCATACCTTGGGTGTTGTTTCTTTAACTCTACATCATAAGGTGAAGTATCTGTTAAGAGACCAGATTGAGGAGCTAGTAGGGAACCAATCTATGGCTAGGCAGTGCCTCGTGTCTGCAATTTTGCATCAGCCAACAGCTGAGTCCTCGGCCTCAGTTAAGGAAGGTTTATAGCAGTCAAAGTCTCCGGAATTACCCACGAAAAGGCCAGCCGAAGAGGTCAAATGTGAAGATTTAGAGAAATTCGCCGTAGGTGATGATCCGAAAATTTTTTTCCAGGTTGGGGCTTAGCTACCACCACAAGAGAAAGAGGAATTGGTGATATTTCTCAAGAAGAACGTTGAAGTATTTGCTTGGAATGCTTATAAAGCTCCGGGGGTGGATCTGAGCTTCATCTGCCATCATCTGAATGTCAATCCATCTATCACCCCCAGGAAACAACCACCTCGACGTTCATCCAAGGAACACTCAGATGTTGTAAAAGACGAGGTGATAAAACTTAAGCAAGCTGGGGCTATTAAAGATATCTTTTACCCTGAATGGCTAGCTAATACCGTAGTGGAAAGAAGAAGACTGGGAAGTGGCGCGTATGTGTAGATTTCATAGACTTGAACAAAGCCTGCCCAAAAGACCATTTCCTTATGCCTCGGATTGACTAACTGGTGGATGCAACGGTGAGCCATCCTCGGATGAGTTTTTTTGGATGCCTTTCAAGGGTACCATTAGATACCTTTAGCTTAGGACAACCAAGAGAGGACAGCTTTTGTTACTCCTATTAGAAATTACCATTACAAGGTGATGCCCTTTGGTTCGAAGAATGCAGGGGCTACCTACCAAAGGATGATGACTAGGATGTTTGAGCCACAATTAGGAAAAAACATTGAAATTTATATCGATGATATGGTGGTAAAAAGCAAGGTAAAGTCCGAGCATGTTAATGACCTCGGAAATATCTTTGCTATCTTAAGGAAACATAAGCTGCAACTTAATGATTCCAAGTGTTCTTTTGGCATCGAATTAGGGTAGTTCTTGGACTACATGGTCACACACCGCGGAATTAAGGTCAACCCTGACCAAATCAAGGCAATCAACAATCTGCAACCACCTCGGAATCCCAAAGAGGTACAGAGGCTAACTAGGATGACTGCTGCTCTAAATCGATTCATCTCTTGGTCAACAGAGAGGTGTAGGCCTTTCTTTTAGTTGTTGAACAAATGGAAGGGATTTGAATGGACCGAGGAGTGTGCGCTGGCTTTCCAGCAGTTGAAAGAGTACCTTTCTCGGCCGCCCATTATGTCTAGGCCCAAGGTAGACGAGGTTCTGTTTGCTTACATCGTCGTGGCCCTCCACGTAGTAAGTTTGGTTTTGATCCGGGTTGACAGTGGCGTGCAGAGGCCAGTCTATTACATAAGCAAGTCACTACATGAAGCCGAGGTCCGGTACTTACCACTTGAGAATGCCATTTTGGCAGTGGTGCATGGCATGCGTAAGCTCCCCCATTATTTCCAATCACACACGGTTGTTGTCTTGACTCAGCTCCCGCTCAGATCTCTACTTCGGAATGCTGACTACACAGAGAGAATTGCAAAATGGAGCACGATCCTAAGGGCTTTTGATATAAATATATGCCTCGTACCTCTGTCAAGGATCAGGTCCTCGCCGACCTGGTGGTTGAGTTTGCCGAGACCCCAGCAGAAGACAAATTAGAGGAACAAAACATGGATGGAAAATCGGTTGGTGTAATCTCTTTGCAAGAGCCCTTGTCCTGGAAGGTCTACGTTGACGGTGCGGCTAATGACAGAGGATCTGGAGTGGGGCTAGTTCTAGTATCCCCAGAAAAGATCACAATTAAGAAATCCTTGAGATTGGGATTCTCAGTTACAAACAATGAAGCCGAATACAAAGCTTTATTGGTAAGGATGGCCATGGTTCAGAAAATGGGTGGAAAAACAGTGGAGATACTCTCTGATTCAAGACTGGTTATAAGCCAAGTCCAAGGGGAGTTGGAAGCAAGAGATCCCTGAATGCAGGAATATTTAAGCCAGGTTAGACGCTTATAATCTAATTTTGAGTCTTTTAATTTATCACAAGTTCCTAGAAGTAGAAATACGCATGCGGACTCTCTTGCCACATTGGCAACCTCCTCAGCACAGAGCTTACCTCGGGTAATCCTTGTGGAGGATTTGTGCAAACCCTCCGAAGCGGAAAGAAATATGGTTCATGTTCACCAAATAAGGGTGGGGCCTAGCTAGATGGACCCTATTGTGCTATTCCTTAAGGACGATGTCCTGCTTGAAAGTAAGTCCGAGGCTAACAAGATGCGGAAAAAAGCTCCTCGATTTTGGCTGTTTAAGGACCAAAAGTTGTACAAAAGATCTTTCTCTGGCCTATACCTGCTATGCGTACACCCTGAAGCAGTTGAGCTGCTCCTGGAAGAATTACATGAAGGGATTCGTGGAAGCCACATGGAGGCAGATCTTTATCTCACAAGGCCCTCACGCAAGGTTATTGGTGGTCAAATATGCAGAAAGAAGCACAGGAGTATGTGAAGAAGTGTGACCAATGCCAAAGATTTGCACCAAACATTCATAAACCTGGTGGAGTCCTCAATCCACTGTCCAGCCCTTAGCCTTTCACTCAATAGGGCTTGGACATCGTAAGTCCTTTCCCCAAGGTAGTAGGAAATAAGAAATATTTATTGGTCGGCACAGATTATTTCACCAAATGGGTTGAAACTAAACCATTGGCAAATATCAGGGACGTAGATGCAAAAAGATTCGTTTGGAAAAATATCGTCACCCAGTTTGGAATCCCACAGACACTCATCTCGGACAATGGACTTCAGTTTGATAGGAAAGCCTTTAGAAGATACTGCTGTGATCTGGGAATAAAGAACAGGTATTCCACTCCGGCCTATCCACAAGGGAATGGACAGGCCAAGACTGTTTATAAGGTCATGGTGAATGGACTTAAAAAGAGATTGGACGATGCAAAAGGGAAATAGGTGGAAGAGCTGCCACACGTCCTTTGGACTTACCGGACTACTCCTCGCAAATCCACTGGAGAGACGCCTTTTTCGATGACTTATGGAGCCGAGGCCGTCATTCCTCTGGAGACTGGATTCCCCACACTGAGAACGAGTTCTTTCACTCCGAACAACAACGACGGGCTTTTGGAGAAGAGTTTAGACTTAATTGAAGAACGAAGAGAGAGTGTCATGGTCCAATTGGCCTACTATCAACACAAGCTCAAGCGGGGGTATGATGTCAACGTAAAGCTAAGGCCTCTAACAGTTGGAGACTTGGTCTTAAGAAAGGTTTTAGGCACTGCAAAGAACCCAGTATGGGGAAAATTGGGACCCAACTGGGAAGGGCCATATCGTATCACATTGGTGGCCGGAATAGGGGCATATTATCTTGAGGATCTAGAGGAAAAGGTTGTACCATGCCCCTGGAATGTAAATAACTTAAGAATGAATTATTATTAATGAAAGTTCTCTTTACCCAATTTGGGTTTATATTGTGTGTTATGTCTTCTACCATCAATTTAAGTATCAAACAGAATCTTGGTCATGCCTGGCTTCTCAGATCACATACCTTGGGTAAATTGATATGTTGGGTTATTTTTCTAAGTGTTAAACAGAACCTTAGATATGTCTGGCTCCTCGAATCGCATACTTTGGTAAAATTAACATCTTATGACACCTTTCTAAGTACTAAACAGAACCTTAGCTATGTCTGGATCCTCGGACCATCTGCTTTGGGTAAATTAATACTTCCTGACATCAATTTAAGTATCAAACAAAACCTTGGTCATGCCTGGCTCCTCAGACCACATACCTTAGGAAAATTGATATCTTTTAGTTATTTTTCTAAGTGTTAAACAGAACCTTAGATATGCCTGTCTCCTCGAACCGCATACTTTTGTAAAATTAACATCTTATGACATCTTTCTAAGTATTTAACAGAACCTTAGCTATGCCTGGATCCTCGGACCATTTGCTTTAGGTAAATTAATACTTCCTGACATCAATTTAAGTATCAAACAGAACCTTGGTCATGCATGGCTCCTCGGACCACATACCTTGGGAAAATTGATATCTTTTAATTACTTTTCTAAGTGTTAAACAGAACCTTAGATATGCTTGGCTCCTCGGACCACATACTTTGGTAAAATTAACATCTTATGACATCTTTCTAAGTATTAAATAGAACCTTAGCTACGCCTGGATCCTCGGACCATCTGCTTTGGGTAAATTAATACTTTCTGACATCAATTTAAGTATCAAACAGAACCTTGGTCATACCTGGCTCCTCGGGCCACATACCTTGGGAAATTTGATATCTTTTAATTACTTTTCTAAGTGTTGAACAGAACCTTAGCTATGCCTAGTTCCTTGGACCATCTGCTTTGGGAAAATTGACACATTATGACAAATATCTATGTATCAAACAGAACCTTGGTTATGCCTGGCTCCTCGGACCACATACCTTGAGAAAATTGATATCTTTTAATTACTTTTCTAAGTATTGAACAAGAACCTTAGCTATGCCTGGTTCTTCAGACCATCTGCTTTGGAAAAATTAACGCATTATGACAATTATCTAAGTATCAGACGGAACCTTGGTCATGCCTGGCTCCTCGGGCCACATACACTTGGTATAATCACTCCAAACAGCAATGATTTTCACTGCAACAAGAGTCTCAATTAGATGCTCATGAGCATCACTCAAAGCATTTGCAGGCATGCCTATGTCTGTGTGAAAGTGGATTGTCTCTTTGATCTCATAAAACTATTATTAAGTAAGGCAGAGAGAAACTTTAAAACCTATGTGCACATTGCAATACTGTGTAGGTTCTTAAAATTAGAATTATGCTTTGTCGAGGTGATAAACTTAGTAGATTTCACTTGTTTTAATACTGATCATGTTATGTGTGAAATTTATGCTGTCACATAGACAGATTAGAAATTCAAGATGTGCCCCATTATCACATTTTTTCTTTTCTCAAAGAGTTGAAACGAGCAAAGGTTAAATTAGGGGTAACATTAACACCAAAGTCGTAAAGGAAAAATTTGCAAATTTCATTAATATTAAGCCTCTAACAAAGGCAAGTGGATTACAAAAGCTTGATGCAAATACAGAACTCGGAAACTAAAACAAAAAAAAGGGGGGCAACCTATTGCTTCATTTTTATTACAAGTTTTTCTTTTGGATCCTTGGGAGGTTGGGTATTTGCTGCCGTGGTGGACACTTTGGCTTTGTCTTTAGGATCCTCTTTTGGGGGGATGGAGAGGGTTGCCAACACTAACTCCATGCTTTGAGAAGTTTCTTGTTCCTTGGAGAGATCCTTTGGAGCCATTGGAGGTAGGTTAGAACCTTGGACTAATTCTTTATTGACGTCCCCTGTCTTTGTTGTGTCCTCGACCTGCTCTGCCCCTTCTGAAGAAGTGTTGGCTGCAGGAGGAACTTTGGGTAGGCTGCCTTGAATTTCACCTGCCTCCGAGGACGCTGGGTCGGCCTTAGACTCCGAAGAGCTTGAAGGGCGTATGGCTGGGGGGTAGTAAACACTTTCTGCTTTCCTAAGCACAGAAGAAACCTCAACCCCAGCTTGGTTGAGGGCTTCATCCCATACCAGGGTACAGTAAGTCCTACAAACAGCAAGGACCTTGGCCCTAAGGGCATCCTCAGTCTCGGCCACCCTAACATCATATCCATGCTGCTCAGCTTCATCCTTGGCCTTCTCTACCTCATCCTTGGCCTTCTCGGCTAGAGCCTTGGCTTTCTCAACCTCCTCCAATTTCTTTTTCAGTGCAGCAATTTGGGTTTTGGAGGAGGCCAACTGGTCCTCAGCACTGCGCAGCAATAACCTTTGGCTCTCGACTTACTTCTCAACATTTTCAAGAGCAGCTGCTGCATATTTTCTCTCTTTTTCTTCCTCCTACAGCCTCTTCCTGAGCTTTTGATTGCTCCTTTCAGCGACATTGAAGGCCTCCACAGCGGCATTACGCCTCCCTTACTCTTCTTTCATCTGCTGATGGTAGTAGTTGGTCATCTCCTCTGCCCGGAATGAAGCTTGAACAGCCTGCCAAGGAAAGAAACAAGAATTTTTTTTTTTTTTTTTTTTAAAGTAAAAAAGTAAGAAGGAAACAAGTTAGGAAAAAAGGAAAAAGACGTACCATGGCGAGGTATCTTTTGAGACTGAGGAAAACCTCATGCCTTCTCATATTTCGTAGCTCAGCCATATCCTCGAGGAGCAGCAAAGCTTGCTCCACCGCGTCGGCCATGTAGCTGACTACTCCTCCTTGGAAATTGCGGATGGAGGCATTGGCTAGAAGAGGTTCCCCATTCAGTGTTGAGGCAGGAAGCCAGGCTGAAGGCCTGACCTATTGATCGCTTCTCTTCTCGGCACCCCTCTGTCCTGTTTTGGCTTATTTAGCCGCCCTCTAAGCCTCGTCCTCGCGAGGGGGGAGGGCTTGTCCAACTCCTACTGCCTCTTTCCCTTTTGGCTCTCTTTTCCTCTTCAGGTCGGCCGTTTGAGAGGGCAGGACAGGTGGAGGGGTGGCAGGCTTGGTCTGGGCAACCTTCCCAAGTGCATCCCTCCTTGGTTGGGACTCTATCAAATCCATCAGACTGGATTTTGGTTTGCGTTGTATCCCCATCTCGTCCGCCGAGAGTGTAACTTCTTCGAATTGACTAGGTTAAGGCTGAGAAAACTGGCCGAGGTCACCAGTTGACGTCTCAGGTGACAAAGGTTGATTAAAGACTTCGTAGAGGTCGTCTAAATCTGAAACGTCCACCACCTCCTTCTGCCTTTCTTCTTCCTTGTCTTCCTCCTTGCTGGAAGGTTGAGAGGAAGTAGCCTCACCAGGTGTGTGTTGGCAGGGAAAAGCTACTTTGGGCACGCCCTCCGGGATGTGTTGACTGGTGAAGGTGCCTTTTTTGATAGGTTGAGTGGTAAGGGTGCCTTCTAGAACAACAGCGCCTACAGGAAGGAGGAAACCAGGGACAGCTGCACTTATTCGGTGAAGGCGGGGGTCTCTAGCCTTTATGACGCACTTAGGCACCTGAAAGCTTGACAAGATCGGCGTGTATCCTATGATCAAATGAACCGCTCGTAATTGACCGTCCGTATTCACAAACATCTCGGCTTTAAGGATTTTGTCTAGGCTATCCTTGTTAACCAAGTCAAAATTTGGCACGGCGGCGTGTCTATCTGCAAAGCCATCAAAGACTGTAAGGATCAGAAACGGTATGAATGAAAGAAAACAAGTTGATTGAAATAATCTTCCTAAGCCTAAAGTCCCACCTAGTTGCCCTTCTCTTGTCGGGCAGGGGAGGCCATCATGCCACTCCCCTGACATGATCAAAAAATCCTTTTTCAGCCCCTTGTTGGATTCGGGTAGGTATTGGATAAGCCTAACCTCAGGGTGCCTTGATTTCAAGTAGTACCCTTGCCCCTTTAAGTTATGAAGGTTATAGACCCAATTGACATCATGGTGGGTCAGACCTAAGCCCATTTTTTCATTAAGGGTATCTATGGAACCTAAGATCCTAAACATATTAGGGGCGCACTGAGTGGGAGCCAACCTGTGAGCTCTAAGGTAGTCTCTAGTGACTCTGCCCATAGGGATCTTCATCCCTCCTTCTATGAAGGCAATCATTGGGATCACTACCTCTCCCTCTTGCCTATCTGTAAGCCATTGTCCCTCCTTACAATACCTAATGCCTACTCCTAGAGGGATCCTATACTGAGCCCTAAAGTTCTCTATCCCCTCCTCAGAGTCTACCAAACTCTTAAATCTACCCATTCCTAGAAAGGTTCAAAGAAAACTAAAAGGATTGAGAGAAGAAAATATGGCCGAGGAGAGAACAAGTACCAAGAATAGAAAAAATATATGGAAAAGAAAAGCATAAAGACTTATGAAGACTTACAGAAATAAGGAAGGAGTCCTCGAACAGGCTTTTTGGTATTTGTAGAGGCACGAGTAAGTTAGGAAGGTTTGTGAATTCAGTGTATGTGTGTAGGAACGGAATGAATGCTAAAGTAAGGTGAATGATTGATTTGAGAGGTATTTATACCAAAGAAAGAGTAGAGAGTGGGAAAGTTCCCGCTTGATTCCCAGCAAAGCCTTCAACCGTTGGATTCGCATCACATCGTAGAACGTGGGGGACAGAGAGCTGTAAGAATTTAATGAAGACACATCTCAAATGCCGCAGCGCCAGGAGCATGTCTTGGGCAGTTAAAAAGGCGTCTTCATAAGCAGAGGAAGGACAAAATGAGCACGGAGCTAATATAGAGACATCGAAATCCTCCTTTCTTCCTAAGGAGCCAGAAAGAAGAATCTCGATGGGCTATTGTAGGGCTCTTGGGCCCAGGAGTTCATTATCTACTTGTATATTGGGCCTGTGGCTTAAGTTGAGGACAAGGATCTGTCCGAGGATGAGGAGTCTTCGTCAAAAAATACTGTGTTGATGAATAAAGAGGTTAGTTTTGGTCATAATGGCTCATGAGAGTGGGCCAAGGATGAATGCATCATCGGCTAGACAAAGCCGAGGTCCCGAGAGATGGTCTGTCAACAAGGGTAGCAATCCCGGAAGTTCAGTTGGAGCAGATAAGCATTGCAGAGACATCAGATAGGGAGGAGTCCTAAAATATCTGAGGAGAAAGCTGCTGCCACCGCATTAAATACACTGCAGATAACTCTCTGACCGCATTAATGTGGAGGTGATGCTTGAACAGTGGATTTTAGCCTTACAGCTACTACATAAGAATTTATGGGGAGTGCTGATGGGACAAGTATCCACATTGACCTTTGGCATGCACGTGGAAGGTGGAGATGAAAAGAAAAGACAGTATAAAAAAGAAAGTAGTAAGATGGGGGGATCGGAAAAATCAGGAAAGAAACATTGTAGCAATCTAGAACTAGACTTGTAACATTACCTAAGAACATTATATAAGAACCAGTGTCCTCGGACTTCGTCGAGGACGTTTTTTCTTCAGTTTACACTTGTGTATTTTCATTCTTTTGTCATCAAACCTACCTAACTTGTTGTTTGGTTAACTAAAGCCCAGTTTTCTAACCCATTATCTACAAATTCATTGTTTTGGGCTTTTTGGGCCTAAGTCCATTCACATCTTGGGCTAGGATATCAAATCTAGTCCTTACAATTATTATTATTATTATTCCCTTTTACTTGCTCGACTCATCAAATGATCGTTTTGTTATATGATTCCTATTAAATCTAATAGTGGAAAATTATTATTTACATGCCATATATAAAATCAATTTAAATTTGACACCCAACAATAAACATTTCTTTTGATAAAATTACGGAAAATGTTGAAGCTACAATAAAAAAGCATATAAACTAATGTGACAAGAATATGATTTTCATTTAAACATTAAAAAATGATGGTTTGAATTACTTTTTGGTGATTAGTGATTTAAAAATTTGTAAGACTTATAGAGTAAAATTTGTGGTATCCCTACACTCTAACTTTTTTCTTTTTTCCTTTTGGATAATATAGGACAATATAACCTAACCCTAACTAGGAGCAAGAACAAGATGGAGACAGGCCTCCACTGAAATATCAAAATCAATCAGGCCCAAAACGGACTTTGAAGGTGAAGAAAATCCAGAAAAATTAATAGATTGGGTTCTTCCCAAAGAAGCCATAGCATTAACACACTTGTTAGCCTCTCTGAAGATGTAGGAAACATGAGAATTAGGTATCCCATGCAGCATCAACCTATAATCATCGACCAAGGTCATCAAATAAGGATGAAATTTAGACAAATTTACAATATAAGAAACCATAAGTAAAACATCTAACTCCACATAAACATGGGGAAAACCCATGGAAATAGCCAAAGAAAGCCCATCCCTAATCGCCCAAAGTTCAACCATAACACTAGAAGCATGACCAATTTGCCGAGCGAACCCACAAATCCACTGGCCATTATGATTGCGAATAACCACCCCCCACCCCCCAACTAGCAGGGCCTAGGTTACCTAGAGAGGACCCATCCGTATTAAGCTTGGCCCACCCAAGATCATGGGCGTGCCATTTAACCACTAAAGGAATGGTTTTATGAGGAGTGAGAGAAAGCCCCAAAATGGCATAGAACTCACAAGCATTAGAGACACATAGGTTCATAAGCCTAGAAAGACTCCTACCACCGACCAAACTTAGGATTAAACCCAATTTTGTTCTAGTGAAGCCAAATATACCAAAGACTAAAAGGGAACAAAATTTTCCAAGGAAAGGGGTGGTTAGGAGCTATAGTCGAAGAGGAGTAATTGAGATGAAGCCAATCCATCAAGGGTAGATTAAAGGAAGCCATACAAGTGCTAGGTTGCACAACCTATTCCAAACAATAATGGACTCATGACAGTCCTTCAACATATAAGTAATAGTCTTCAGTGCAATCCCGCACTCAGACGATTTAAGTAATATTACGCTACTCAATTGATTTATATTGTCTGCAAATTTTGAAAAATCTACCATTGGATTACATTTTCTTTTTGATATCCTCCATGCTTGCAAAATTTCAAGATTATAAAAAAATCAATAACTATGTCATCAATCAAATATTTAAATGTCGTGTTTTTGTATGTTAAAATGATACAAAAAAGGGATCGAATGGTAAAAATATTTTTGTCACAAATTTCGGTATGTATGTTAAGAACATAGAGAACCTGTAATTTAACGGTGAGATTTTCAAAATATTAATCCAATTAAATTTATTAGGGGGGGGGGGTGTAACGTTACTTAAAGTTATATAAGGTGTTCAAATAAAAAAAAGCTACAAAAAGTGTAATTTGATTTTCTCATAATCTTTTTTACAACTTGTTAAATTGATAAGTTGTTATTGTTTGTTGTAGGAGAAATTATTTGTCACACCAAGTAAACTATATCCTTCTCTCACGTAATTGTGGATCTCATGTGTGGGACAAGACCTATATATGGTTTTATATGGACACAACTTGTGTCCATGCATTAGCGCACTGGACACATTAGGATACAAACACAATCCCAACCCATGTTATATTGATATAAGAAGAGAGTAATATGGAAAATTTTTAGGTACTTCTAGAGTATAGTGAAATGATATTCTCATCTCTCACATTCATGGTTGACCCACAATGAATTTAATGAGGAAACTCCACTATGAATGTAAAAGGAGATAGCACAATTCACTGTGTTCTGAAAGTACCTAAAATTTACTCGATTAATATACCATATGTACTAGAGTAAATAGTTTCACATGTTGTAGGAACTAACACTACTTTATTGTCTACTGATCTAGGCTTAACTTTTGATTCTTGTCTTTGTTAAGTGTGCCACTGCACTTTGTCTTTATGCACTTCTTTCTATTGTAAAAAGTGTCATGTTACTATGCATAACAAGTACAAATTTTTGTAAAGTAGGAAACAAGAGTCAAAACTCAAGTCTTTAGAACGAAACTTCACATAAATATACATTTATATTAACTTAAAGTAAAATTCTATTTCGAAGAAAAAAAGAAAAAAAAAGTTTCATACAACATTTGTCACAACTTGACTAGATAATTAATAATCACTAATTAGTAATTATACATATAATTATACATAAATCCACTACGGTCTCCTAAAATTTTCCATTTGCACTTTCATTTCATATGGACGTTGTTCAGATTCGAATGACTATTGTGTCCCTGAAATAAGATTAAGTCAACGCCTATCTCATTTGAAAATTGACATTCCCAATGCCACACCCAAAAAGTTCAACCCAACTGCCAGCAAGTTGACGTTTTAAATGCTTCCTTTGCTAAGTTGACTGTTGTGCATTTATTTAATCCAAGACCATACATAGATATATACACACCACTTGTGGAAACAAGAAAAAGCCCCCATCTTTCCATAAAAAAAGAAAAGGAAAAAAAGACTTTGTTAACAGGCGGTCAGCTCCTGTTAATGAATCAGTTGTGATTTATTTATGATCTATCACAAATCTAACTGTATAGAAAATTGACAAAATTTTATTTTTTAGTTGTGACTTATCACAAAATGATTTGACTTTTTCCATTTAAACTGACACACATTTAATATATATTCAGTTTTTTCCACATCTCTAAAAAAAGTGAATAATTTATTTTAAATTTTATCACATTAACGAGTACTGTACATCACCTGTTATAAAATTGATTGTAGTCTAAGGCTACAACCTTACTTAATAAAATAAATATTACTATATATTTTGAAAATCTAACCGTTGAATTGTATGTTATTTATACTCTTAATACACATGTCAAATTTTGTGTCAATCGGATATCATTTACTATATCATCTATAAGCTTATATTTTATGCATAATTTTAAACTATAAAGACTTGCAATTTAAACAATTTATTGATGATATTGCTATTGATTTTTAATTTTTTAGAAAATTTTGCAAGTATAGAGGATATAAGAAGAAGATGTAATCCAATGGTGGATTTGTCAAAATATACCTCCAATAAAAAGATATTGAGTAAGGTTGTAGCCTACAACCTTAGGTTACAACCAATTTTGTAGCTAAATTTTGTCCAAACAAAAATCATCAATGATAGGCCAAAAACGAATTGACCCTTTGTGATAAATTAACCAATTAATTTAGCCAAGTGAATTAATTAAGTTAATTAATCATGCAAACATATGGTAGCACAAACAAATCACCAATAAACTAATTATGCAACTGAAAATAAATAACACAGTGATTTGTTTACAAATGAGGAAAACCTAATGGCAAAAACCCCACCGGGTGATTTTCAGGTCACCACTCCCGAAATTCCACTATTATCACAATAAGCGGTTACAAGTAAAGGAATCTCAGTACCTTATACCAACCTACAGTTGAACCCTTACCCCAATACCCAATTTGACTTGTTTTGTAGTGACAATTTCCCTTTTTGATGCATAGCTCCCAAGTACATGACTAACCAATGCGCGGATCCCAGTACACGACTTCAATCACCAACTAGAGAAGGTTGTTGGCTGCAAAGTTCTTCAGTTCATCCCAACGATGAAGATCAAGAAGATGCTTGATATAGTTCCACTGAGATACAAGGTTATTGGCAATTAAAATTAATTAAAAGTTTCACAAAATTAAAATTCTGCTGTCTTTTAAAACCTAATATATAAGTATTTTTAATTTTTACCTGATTTTGAAGTGTTTGTTTAAAGGTATTGTATACATATTTTTCGTTCCTAATATAATTCTTCCCAAGAGTTATTTTTACCTTAATGATTTGGCACCTTTATGCGTTTAATTCTAACAATCATTGTTTTTATAAAATAACAGAAGTTAGAGAAACAGTGTTTATACTTATTTATTTTTTATGAAACACATGTGAAAAAGGAAATCCATGTTACATTATTTGAGAGAGAAAAAAAAATGAACACAAGGATGTAAAAAGAAAATTAAAGAAATGTCCAAGATTTACTAATACTAAGTAAGAACACGATTGAATTTGAATTCCTAATTGCCAAATGTTGAGAGAGACAAAGTTAACGAGCAAATTTACTTTTATATATATACAGAGAGAGAGAGAGAGAGAGCAAAGTTAAACTGTTAAGTAACCATTGAACTAACAATTGATCTTCCACATGGTATGAAGATGCAATATTCGCATCCTTTTGTCGTGTATATGTTTAAGTATATATATATATATATATATATATATATATATATATATATATATATATATATATATATATGTAGATAGACAAACTGATTTGATTTTGGAATTTAAATTCTGTTTACACAGAAAATCAATCGGTATCTTAGCTAATAATAAAGAACAATTATTATAGACCGAATATCATAAATTTTTTTTTTTTGAGCGAACATCATAATTGAAAATTTATCGTATCTTAAAAGAAAAAAGAGTTTAGCATGTACATTGGTATTTATATGGCACGACATTAATTTATACTACATTTAATGTAAATTAGAAGAGAAATTGTATGTCTACAATATTTTCACAATATTTCTATAACAAATTTTAGGTGGTAGTTTATTACTAGTTTCAACTTTTAATCACCTACCACTGAAATTATTTTCTTGGCTACTATTAATAACAAGTAATAACTTCTCACTTAAGATTTGTTATGAAAATATTGTGGACATATCATTTCTCAAAATAAGAAGGTAAGATGATGATGATGATGATACATAAATAAATAGTAAATAATCTCTTTAAAAGCTTTTCTCAAAAAAATAATCTCTTTAAAAGCAAATTAATGATTTCCATGAACATCATTATGCAGCTCTATGACGAAGCTTTTTGCTCCTAACTAGCAAGCTAGCTTGAAGCAAACAAGAAACTGAATAACAAATCAGTGGGCCAAAAAAGTGAAAGTATGAAACCTAGAAAGTGGATTCTCCATGCGAAGTTCTTGATGATTTCTTGAAAGAACGGCTTTCCTGACTTTGGAAGAAAAGCACAAACAATGTGGGCTGACTATATAGTAACTTGCCTCCAATACTTTCCAAAAAAATAGTCTGTCTTTTAATTACAAAATGACTCTACCCTACTTCTTTGAATGTAGTAGCCATCTTGGATTCTGGGTTCAACAGGGGTGGTTTACATGTTCAATCCTTCGCAAATTACATGTATACCCAAATTAATTACCGAAAGGACCTATAACCTAGTAATGATTAGGGTATGTATAAGCTACTCTACCTCTAACTAAAATGCTAAAGCTATTATCAATTTCAATATAGAAAACTTACAAATTGATATCAAAGTGCGGTATCGAATGTAATTAGTGCATTCAACAACATAATAAGTTTAGGTCATTTTGTTGCGGTACTTTAGTTATGTAATGTATTATAAGCCTGTTTAAAAAACTTTATATATTACTTTCATGTTTGTGTGTTCTAATAAGTATTACTATTTCCTCAATATATATATATATATATATATATATATATATATATATATATATATATATATATATATATATATATATATATTGTAGGGATAAGGGCCCAAAATTATATATTGGGCCTTGGGCCTTAGGCGAGAACGTTGGTTGGTCCGAGGACGAATAAACAGTAATGAAGATGTTAAGTTTAGAGTCCTATGAGTAGGTTGCAAATAGAAAGGTCGGGGAAGATCAGCCGAGGAGGAGTATCTCCTCGAATAAACAAAGCACAGATCAAATGTATATCCTATCATTCAAGGTGACCTTCCAGGAAATTCCACTGATAGGGACGTGCATTATGAACGTACAGGAGGGATGGAAGCTCAGAAATATCTAAGAGAAAGTTGCTACCACCACATTGAATGTTCTGTAGCTAACTCTCTGGCCACATTAATGAGGAAGTGATCTCTGAACAATGTTTTTTAGCCTTACAGCTACCCCCAAAGACTTCAGAAAGGTACTGATGGGACAAGGATTAACATTAACAATCTACTGTCCACGTGTAGGGTAAAGGTGAGGAGAAAGAGGTAGTATAAATTAGAGGGAAGACCTTGAGACAATAGATCGGGAAATCAAGGGAGAAACACTGTAGCAATCAGGAACCAAAGTTGTAATCAAACTTGTGAGAAATATATAAGAACTGATTTCCTCGGACTGTGCCAATGATGATTTTCTTTACTTTAAATCAATATATCTTCCTGTTCTTGTCATTTAAGCCTACTTTATTTGTTATCCAGCTCATTTTAGCCCAGTTTTCCAACTTACTCTCTACAAATTCATTATTTTGGGCTTGTTAGGCCTGAGTTCATCCATCTTTTGGGCCGAGAACTCAAATCTGGTCCCTACATATATATATATAGGGATGTTTATCCCACATCAGTTGTGTGTGTTAGAGTTCAGTCCTTATAACTTCAGGCTACTACTACAAAGGTTAGGCCATTTTGTAGCGGTAATCTGGTAATGTAATATATTATAAGCCTATTTAAAAAACTCTATATATTACTTTCGTGTGATCTAATAAGTATTACCGTTTCCACCAAAAAAAAAAACAACATAATAAATAAATCTTTGAATTACTTTTTTTGGTAATTAATGACATATCACTTCGTAAAACATATAATAGAATTACATTCCCCTCCCGTGAAACTAGGAGAAAGGACACTACCTCAAACTTAATGAAAAAAAAATACTTTCCTCCCGTAACATCCGTTTGACTAAATTTTGTTAAATTAATATTAAAAATGTTTAGGTATTAACTTGTCCTTTACTTAAGAGTAGGTTTCCAAAAGTATCCTCAATTTTAGAATTAAAATCCGTTGTTTTTAATTTTTAATTAAAGTGTATTTTAAAATATTAAATATGACTTTTGCTTATTTTTCTTCTTATTTCAACATATTATGGAGATATTTGTCGTTGCCACTGGCAGCTCCATGTTAGAGCTAGGGTGGTCACAGGACCACCTTGACTTGGAAAAAAAAATCATTATTATATATAAAATTAAAAAAATTTATGATTTTTTTAACCCTTAAAAAAATGTGTGACCACCCTAAATTTTTTTTAAGCCCAATATAATTAAACTTTGGACAAAGTTTAGCAATAAATTAACTTGGTTGTAAACTAAGGTTACAACTCCACTCAATATGTTTTTTTATTATTGGATATGAATTTTGACAAACCACAATTATATTATATTTTTTTTCTTATATTCTCCATGCTTGCAAAACTTCAAGAAGATCAAAGATCAAAAGCTTATGTCATCAATCAAATGTTTAACTTTTGAGTTTTTGTAGTCTAAAACTATACGCAAAAAATAAGTTTATGGATCAAATAATAAATAACTTCCGATTGATACAAAATTTGACATATGTTTTAATAACATAAAGAATATACAATTCAATAGTTAAATTTTCAAAATATGTAGCCATGTTAATTTGTTTAGTGAAAGTTGTAGTCTTAGACTACAACTAAGTTTGTAGTCAAATTTTGTCCTCAAACTTTGTTCCTCTTAGCAATATATTGAGCCCTTACAAACAAAAAGAAAAAAAAAATTTATTTAACTAAAATTTTGAAAAAGATGTAGCTTACAACATTGATAATGAGATTATCATGAAATGATTTCAAAAAAAAAAAAAAATTGTAGAAGGGAATTGTAAGACTTTATGTATTTGGGGTTTTTTTTTTTTTTTGAGAATCAACACCGAGAGCTTTTATTAAGTAGTTGCAGAATCTAAAATAACAAGCTGTTCTATGTCAAATGGAACATGCTCCATCCACACTACTAAAGGGAAAGAAACAATTGATCTCTTAGCTAAAGCATGGGCAACATAGTTACCCTGCTGCCTAGTATGAGAGAAAGAAAAGGTTCTAAGCGAACCCATGATAGACTAAGTGTCTTTGATAATCTGGCCAATGGACATGTGGCTCTAATCCGCTGTCCGAAGCGCCCTGTACACTACCTTTGAATCCCCTTCAAATTAAAACAAAGATATGCCCAGCTCCACAATAAATTTTACAGCCCTTCTTGCAGCTAAGGCTTCTAACATCACCACTGACCTCGGATAGGTGATTTTTTCAGTAAGGGCCGCAATAACCTCCCCTTTTGCATCTCGAACTACAACTCCGATACCTGCCTCACTCGACTCACTAAACACAGCCTCGTCAAAATTTGTTTTAAATAACTCACCCAACAGAGGTCTCCATCTTATACTTGCCTTTAACGGTTTAGGTACGGTCTTCGAAAATTTCAGCTGAAAATTCGAGAGGTACTCCTTGGCCACTGTAAGAATTCTATCAGTCGCCATGCCTTTCTCATTCAGTCTCAGCCAATTTCTGTGATTCCAGATAAGCCACGCCACAACTGCAAACAGCTCAAGACTTTTAGTCCGCCGCCCAACCAAATGAATAAGCTCCTGCACGTCTTGAATTCTAGGATGCTCTGTTCGGACCCAGCCGAAACAGGGGTTCCAGATTTGATGTAGCAGCTCGCAACTCCAGATGGCGTGAAATGTGGTCTCCTAGGCCGAGAGGCAAGCATTGCATTTGGCATCGTCCAGAATCTTCCTTCTCTTCAAATTTTCCTTTGTTGACAAAGCATTTGAACATACTCGACAAATGAACAATTTTATTTTATTTGGGACTCGTAGTCTCCAAATGCGTTTCCAAAAAAGATCTTACTCTGACCTGTCCGTGCTCAATGCGACACTAGAGTCTTCATCTTCACACAGGAGCTTATACCCCGTTTTAACTGAGTACTCCCCACTACCACAAGCCGGCCATATTAGACAATCGTTTTGTGCTGTCCAACACAGTGGGATGGTTTTTATACGGTCAGCCTCAAAGCTTAAAAAATGTTGTTGTAACATATTATGATTCCAGGTCATTGAGTCCAGGTTGATGAGAGTAGCAACTTGTGCACCTTCCAGTGTAGGCACATGTGGAGATACCACTTTGGTCGAGCCTTTCCCACGCAGCCAATTATCATTATAAATATTTATGCTTTTTCCATCCCCTATCCTCCATCTCATACCCTTCGAAATCACCTTCTTGGCTTTGAGAATACTCTGCCAGGCATATGACCCTCTTGCCACTTGAGCTTCAAAAATCGACCCCCTTGGAAAGTATTTTGCTTTGAAAACCCGAAAAAATAGGGAGTTTTGGTCCTTTAGTAGTCTCCAAACCTGTTTCGCCAACATTGCGTCGTTAAATTTTCCCAAGTCTTTGAATCCCATCCCCCTTTCGGATTTAGGCTTACATAAAACCTCCCATTTCTTCCAATGAATTTTTCTTTGCTCCCCCTTTTGTCCCCAAAAGAATTTCTGGATTAAAACTTCAATTTCATCACAAGGGCCCCCCGGTAGTTTAAAACAACTCATCGCAAAAGTGGGAATTGCTTGCACCACTGCTTTGAGCAAAATCTCTCTACTCGCTTGGGACAAAAACTTCTCTTTCCACCCTTGGAGTTTGCTCCATACTCTCTCTTTTATGTAGTTGAGGCTTTCTTTCTTCTTCCTCCCCACCACGGTCGGTAGGCCAAGGTACTTTTCATATTGTTTCACCTCAAGAACCTCCAAATAATTGGAAATTTGGGTCTTGGTGTCTTCACTTACTGCTTTACTGAAGAAAATGGTTGTTTTCTCCCGGTTCAACTTTTGGCCTGATGCTTTCTCATACAATGATAAAATATTTTGAATGACCTGTAAATCTGACAAAGAGGCTCTGCAAAACAACAGGTTATCATCTGCAAAAAATAAATGTGAGATTTTTGGCCCCCTCTTGCATAAAGAGAAGCCCCTTATACCATCATCAGTTGTTGCCTTTTGAAGCATCCTATTCAATCCTTCTGAGCATAACAGAAAAAGATATGGAGACAAAGGGTCCCCTTACCTTAGACCCTTTGAAGGTCTAATATCTCCCCTCAGCTTTCCATTCACCAATATTGAGTAAGACACAGTGCTAATACACTCCAACACAAGAGACACCCACTTCTCACAAAAACCCAACTTCTCCATAATTTTCACCAAATAAATCCACTCCACCCAGTCATACGCCTTACTCAAATCTAACTTCATAGCCATAAAGCCCCCTTTCTTGGATTTTTGGTTCTTCATATGGTGCAATGTCTCAAAAGCAACTAGAATATTATCAGTAATTGTTTTACTAGATTGAAAAGCACTTTGAGATTCAGAAATAATACAAGGTAAAAATTTTTTTAGTCTATTTGCTAGCACCTTAGATATAAGCTTATAGAGAATGTTACATAGAGCAATAAGGCAATAATCTGAAACTCTTACCGGACTTTTGACCTTTGGGATGAGAGTGATAAAAGTTCGATTTATTGATGGAGGTATTGAGCCCGTGTTGAGACAAGTGAGAACAGCCTCCACCACTTCATCACCAATTGTTGACCAAAATTGCTGAAAAAATAATGGAGGCATCCCGTCTGGTCCAGGTGCTTTTAAAGGGTCCATCTTTTTTAAGGCCATATCCACTTTTGCTTTCTCAAAAGGTGCCACAAGTTCAAGGTTCATCTCCTCCGTTACCACCATAGGAGTAGCTTCTAGGGCTTCCTCAATTTGGTTTGGTGAGGAAGAAGCAAAAAGATTTTGATAAAAATCCACCAGAATATTTGCTATGCCATTTTCATCCACACAACGTTCTCCCCTAGAATTCTCCAAAGCCTCAATCCTGTTTCTCCTGAACTTGTGAGTAGCTCGACTATGGAAATAGCGAATGTTATTATCACCCTCATGTAACCACAAAGCGCGGGATCTCTGTTTCCACATTTTTTTCTTCTTTAGATAAAAGATCATTTATTTCTTTTTTCAACCTGAGCACCCGATTCATGGACCCACCCGCTATTGTAGCCTCCTCCACCTTCCTTAATAATTCTTTTTTCTCCTTCAATAAGCGGGTAATATTCCCAATTGCCACCCGGCTCCACCACTCAAGTTTTTCTTGGCAGTGGCTAATCTTCCCTTCTACCCAAGACATGGCTTGACCAGGAACATCAAAAAGCCAAGCTGACTCCACTGTATCCCTACACCCCTGTTCCTCTAGCCACATATGCTTAAATCTCCAAGGCTTATTCCTAGGCTTAGGTATACCATTTAGACAAATGAGAATAGGTTTGTGGTCAGAAGAACCACACTCTAAATGGACCACCTTGGTAGTCGGAAATTTTTCTAACCACTCCATAGTAGCTACTGCTCTATCCAGCCTCTCCCAAATTGTGAAGCCATCTGGGTGCCCATTACACCATGTAAATTTCCCTCCCACAAACCCTAGATCCCTAAATCCACATTCATCCAACACATCTCTAAAATCTTGCATCTGTCTTGCAGGTCTTTGGCGGCCCCCAATTTTCTCATGACTTCTTGTTATCTCATTGAAATCACCGGCACAAAGCCAAGGAATAGAATTTCTCCTTTTTAAGCTTCGTAGACATGAGCATGATAAATGGTGATTTGCTGTTTCGGACTCTCCATAAAAACCCGTGAACCTCCACTCATCCTCCTTACCCTTATTCATGATACCATCTATATGGTTTGGAGAAAAAGTACCTAAAGAGAAATCAATTTCCTTCTTCTAAAATATGACAATCCCCCCACCTCTCGTTTCTCGACAAACTTCAATCATACCACCAAAATTTAATTTAATTCGAATATCGTCTAGCCTTGCTTTATCGAGCCATGTTTTGGCTAAAAACACAACTAAGGGATCATGTGCCCGGATCAAATCACCAAGCTCTTGCTCTGTCGGTAGGTTCCCAAGCCCCTAACAGTTCCAACATAGGAGATTCATTGCCCTTGGCGGGGCTGCCCAGCAGCCTCCACCATTGAAGAATTTTTCTGTTTGTTCTGAGCAACCAGCTTTCTTTTCTTAGGAACCTCACAGTTGTCAACCTCCATCATAGTTCGTTTAGAAGAATGAACCACTTCACCTACACTGCGTTCTTCACCACTCTGAGCCACCCTTGCTACCCTTGTCCATGTTCTTGTTTGGGAGCCCTCCTTGCATGCATGGCCAATTGATGCAGCCTGAGTATCGGGCTGAAGTTTTTCGTTTGTACCTAGGTTTTGTGGATTTAAGTGATCCACATGACCTGCACTAGCCTCATGACCTGTTTCGGACTCCCCAGGTAAGTCAGACTTCATTTCATGAAAAGGGTTAGCCACGTGTACCTCATTATGATTGGCTGCTGCTCCCATTACTTTGCTCCCTAATATATCAAAATCATTTAATTCCCTATCAATCTCCCTAACTTGCTTCTCCATAAAATCTCCTTTATTTCCGTCATTATCTCCCTTTAATTCTGTTGGTTTTAAACTTATGTCATCAAAAGCATTTACTGTTTCCACAATTTGCGCTACAGCCACATCCGTTTCTTTCCCCACCCTTTGGTTTGCATGGCTACCCTAAACCCTAGCCTCCTTGGACAGCGGTGCCGCTTTCTTTTTCGCCGGCCTGAATCCCCTCGAGCCACCGTTTTTCCTAGTTTCATAGAAACCCGGTACCACAACCATCGGTTTACGCCTTATCTGGGGTGTAGGAGCCCGAATCCATGGTCCATATTTCTTGTTGCTACTATCTAAGGTTCCATCACTGTCAATCCACTTATCACAGTCCCTGTCGGAGTGGTCTAAGCATCCACACCAGTAACAAATATTGGGAAGTCGTTCATATTTGAACGACACCCAATGCTCCTCCTCATCCTCAATTGAAAGCACCCGACCCCTGCACAGAGGTACTGTAATATCCACCCTTACTCGAACTCTAATGAAGCTTCCTCCATCCACTTCTTCATCCTTGGAGTTCCGGTCTACTACTCCAATAGCCTCACACAGCTCTTCAGCTACCTCTCTGTTCAAATAACTGACCGGGATATCGTGAACTTGGACCCAAAGAGACACCGTATTGAAGGCTACCTCATGTACTGGTACTGCGTTTTCTAATCTGTGGAGAACGACAAGATGTCTATCAAAACTCCAAGGTTCGCTAGCCATGATTTTGTCAACCTCTTTTGCATTATCGAAAACAAAAAGCCTAATATGTTCCCCTGCCTCTCTAACCTTAAATCCATTCCTGGATTGCCACAGAGGGTTGAAGGTCCTAACAATTGCCTCCGTGTTTAGAACTTGTGTTGTTAGAAATTTTGCTGCAATGGTAAACTCAAGGTTTGCTCTATTTTTCTTTATTGACAATTTGCCTCCCTCCCTCTCGTCAAGAGACAATTGGCGCCATTGATTCGTAAGACTCTCCATTCCTCGTACCAGTGTTTCCCAAACCCCACCAAAAAAAACCCCACTAGCCCTAGCGGTAACAATGTTACCTTAGGGAACACAAAGCCTTACAAGAAGGGACAGTCACTTCTACAGTCTCAGGGAAGAGAGTCAGGGACCTCTTTCTTAGAGGCTGAGAAACTGCTTTTATTTTTGGTTGTTGTTAATATATGAATTTATTTTTTTATTAGACTTTGTTTAATTTAAGTTTTTTCATAACCACCCTAAGAAAAATTTATGGAGCTGCCACTGGTCGTTGCAATTGTTTTGGTGCTTAATAAATTTTGCATTTTTATTTAAATTTATTAGTTATATTTTTACTAACCATGGGTAAACTTTTGTAAAGAGGTTCTTAAAGAAATTTAAAATATTTTGTCACAAATGTAAACAAAAAGGGGGATTGTTAATTTCTTCAAACCTCAAAAAATGAGAGTATTTTTTTTTCTTCATTTAGAATGAAGTGTTATTCTCCTAAACTTCAAAAGATGAGAGCGTAATTAACCCTAGAATTTATAATATCTCTAATATTATTTTTTCGTGACGTTTAACCTGTCAAATATGTCAAACATGGAGTCGGTACGTGAGTGTGAGAGCGTTACAAGTAGGGGCGGAACTACGTTGTAAGTAGGGGGGCCATGGACCCCCCAAATTTATTAGTAACAATTGTCTAGCTGTAGGTGAAAGTGTGAAACTCAATTCCTAGCATGGTTTTTTAAGAGATGGCCCGCCCAAGGACAAAGTTTGGTCTTCCCACCTTACATGTCAACCGTTATCCTAATCCCTTTCATCATCCTTTTCCATTCTCCTCCCAACACGTTATAACTTTTACTTACTTTTACGGTTTTACGCCTAACCTGTAGCCATAATTTTGACTATCAACTTTCTTTAGAAGCTTCATTCAACTTTTCCAAAAAATAAATGCTAAAAAAATAACAAGATACTTATAAATTGTCGGTATTTTCAAATTGATTTATGGATTTGTTAGTACTTTACTATTAACTTTCGTGATTTGTCGGATTTTCAGTGTTAGTAGGAATTACACTTATTAGAAAATTCTAACAATAATATATATATAGTACTATGAGTTTTTTTTGAATTGCATAACAATATAATAGCTTTACTCTGTCCTTCTTTCAAACAAAAATTCATGATTCCACTTCAAGTCACAAGTTATAACAAAAATTTCTGGCTCCACTCCATTCTCAAGTGGTAATATGTCAGTGTGATCATAGACAATAATTGAGCTAAATTAAGGGGCATATGTGCTTTAAATTCCCAAAAATGAAATTTCACATCATCATGACACTGTATGAGTTCAATGCTAGAATCTACGAATATAGATAGGGGCCACTTGAGGAATCAAAGTTTAACTTGGGTTGTTAGAAATAGAATTGCTGTTTCTGACTACAGCCAAACCATGCAGAAACAGCGAACTTGAGAAGGGTTGTTGGCCCCAATTTGATTTCGTGGGTCCAAATTCTTGAAGATATTTGTGGAGGCTTGTCTTTCCCTGTAGACTCTCACTCTCTACAATGTCTCATTTTGGCATTTGGGTTATGGTCACAACGTGTAGGCCTCTAGGGTCTGGACCATATTGGGACAGAGATTCTGTAATTTTGAGCAAAGGGTGCATGAATTTTCCATGCAATGGACGTGCATATATATATATATATATATATGCAGAACGTGAAATACTAAAATTGTGATAGAAAAAGCTATAATTTGCTTTACGCTAGGGCTTTTTGCTTGCCCTATATTAGTGAAAAAAAGTGAATTATGTCACTTTGATCGTAACATGTGTGGCCCTCTGACATTGAAAGGATGGAGATTCTGTTCTTCCAATATTCATTTGAAGCATCTTTCTTCTTTTAATCTTAATGAATCTTTTACGTCAATGCTTATTGTGTAATATAGGTGCTTAACATAACAGTAAACTCAATATTGTCATCATGAATCAAGAGGTAATTTTTTTTTCTTTAGTAATTATGAATCAACAGGCAATCTAACCACGTGTCTAACTCACCATATTCTTCCAAATAAATAAATAAATAAATAATTAAAAAGAAAAAGGAAATAAATCCACAAAATATGGAAACGTTTATTTTGTTGCTCTACCATTTTTGTGTGTAATTCCAGCATCATTCACCACCATTTTTTGGAATCAATATGGTTATAAATTATGAATTCAAACAATTAAGCATCTGCGAACCAAGTAATTTCTAGTTAATTTATACATACAATTTTTCCTTTTCTTTTTGAATTTATTACATATTTAATCAAAATTTCCATCTATGTATATAACAAATTCTAGGAAAGGATAAAAATGTGAGAGGAGACAAGGTTATCATATTTTCATTCCAATTCTTTAGATTCTTAGCAATTTTTTAATGATGGATTACTGGCAAGGAATTCTGTATAACAGTCATTATGTTTTTTCTTTATAAATTGATAAGAATTTGCCTAGGACAGAGGTAGAATTAATGCAACCGTAACTTGAGCAAAAGAAAAGCATTTTAATCATAGCTTGTATATAGGTATGGTATTTAGGCACTACGCATGCTTATTGCTTAATGATGAAAATGGAAAAGCATGTCTAAAGGACCAATAAACATGGGACATAAACTCCTATAGAGTGTCAGTTAAGCAATGCAGATGAACATGTGAATCGCATTATATATGTTGTGCACCACTGGACCCTAGATTCTTACAAACTCTCAATTAAGAAGAAGCATGTAAAAGTAAAACGCATTAAGCTCTATAGCTCATCATTGAGATCAAAGTTATAATGTTATATTGATCCGTGTGAAAGAAAACGTGTTTGTACCTGTAGCCTGTAGGATGATCGATTCTATCACATCATCAACAATCGAATTCATCATGTCTTTACTCTTGATAATGTGAGAGAAAGATACACGAATCCACCAACTAATAATTCATTCACATAGAAATATGGAAAGACATGAAGAGAAATATGGAGAGAAATTTTCTTCTTTTTCTCTCTTATTCAATCGTGCACACAAATTCTTCTACCCAATAATGGATATGCTAATCCAATTTATAGAATTTGGCATGAATAATTGCGTATAAAAAACTAATAGAGATAACTCTGGGTTATATATTAAATGGACCTGGCGGCTGGCTACGTGGCCCATTGTGGACAAATTTTAAAAAATTTAAAAACTTAGGCATATAGGCAAGAGTCGGTAATCATGCATGTTCAATGAATAATAGACACATAAGGAACCAAAAAAAAAACAGGTTCAAAGAATTCTGCAACCTCCAACTTTTATGAAATTCTGACTATGAGAAAGACATTATTGAATACAGTAAAAGCTATGAAAATAATTGGCTCACTGGTCCAATTGCACCTAATTAAGCAACTGACCTTTTTCCATTTTCTAGATGACATATTAGTTGATGACATATTAGCAGATCTGAAACAGATTTACTGTCATGCCAGATTTTTTGTTTTATTTTTTTATGATTGAGAGTCAAAATTTTACTAGAGGAGAGACCGATGTTTGGGTTTATAGATATATTGGCAAATCCTAGTGCCTAAACATATCAAATTTGTGTTGTATCAATATCATTTTGTTAGGGTTGAGTCTAGTTCAAAAGCTGTTAAAAGATGACAAGGTTTTGATCTATCAAAATATGACGAGTTGATGATTTTTTGTTTATAGCTTTTTCACCATCTATATATAATGAATTTTGGAGTGAAAATTATTTCATTGAAAAGTAGGCATATAGGACTTCAAAACGAATATAATTTGATTCAATTTGGATTTGAAATAAATGAAATGCGACCGTTTGAAATTGGCACAATTATATTATCTTCAAGATTTTCACTTGAGTAAAATGTTCTTGTTCAAGTTAAATTGTTAGGTTGTGAATTCTCATTTGTACAAAATCTAAACAACCTATATAAGGCACATTAACAACTTTTTGGTGAGAGAGGGCAATCACAAAACAAAGATCTTGAAGCCTTTCTCTTCAACCTAAAATAGAAAAAAACTCATCATCTTTGTGCTGTGATCCAAAAAAACAAGAAAAACAAGTTATTAGAACTCTTGACAACACCTTAAGCCTTAAACCTTTATTTGAAACCATAGAGGTTCTTTCCAATTTTTTGAGTAGTTGAATCCCCAGAGTTGTTTTTCCTTTCAAGAGTTTTAACTTAGTTACCAAATCTTGTGTTGCATAATTAGGCTTTATCATTATTGCTTTAGATTTAGTATTTAATATTTGTGGTTGAATTACTTGTTTAGAATATCTGCTTGGAATAGGCATTGTTTGTTCTATATATATTATTGGTATTATAACATTTAGAATATATTGTGGTATAAATCATATTTTTTAAGAACAAATAATTTAGTCCTTATTATAATATTAAGGCTTTATTTGATAGGAATGATTGAAATATAAAGGGAAGATGTAGGAATGACAGGAAAAAAGAAAGAAAGCGAGAAAGATCAGAAGAGCTGATGTTTTTCCATTATGAGTATTTAGTGGAAAGAATGGAAAAATGAAAAAGATGTGTATTATATATATATATATATATATTTTTTAATTCTTCCCTTGTTTGGTAAGAAATATGGGGAGAAAATTAGGTAAATGTATCTTAAAAATACTAATGCATCCTATATGCTAGTCAATTATTTATGCAATGCACCCGAAGGTTTAACAAAATGTGATTTTTTTTCTCTTTTATTTTTTTTAAATATAAATTTGATCATTATGATAGTTATTAATAGAAGTTTATAATAATTATGTTTGTATATAGAGCTATCTTCTTTATCATTTGAAGAAGATATGATGTGACACTGATAAGATTCAAGATATAAATATATGACGGAATTTAAAATCAATTACAAATCTTCTGTTACACTTTATATTTACATTCCACCAATCATAATTTATCATATATTTATTTGACTTTTTTTACAAAATAACAAAACTTTAAAATGGAAAAAAAAAAAAAAAAATCAAGCACATGGTAAATTGTGCTTGGTTGAGCATAAAATGAAAGACAAAAGTGAGATAAATGATTAATTTGTATCCTATATGTTAAAATAATAACTAGTGAAAAGAAATTTTATAATTATGGTAATTATTAATAGGTATTTATAATGATTTTTTTTTATATATAAAACCATCTATTCTCATATTTAAATAAATTATGACGTGACAAAATTCTAATAAAGGATAATAATTTAAAATCAATTACAAAAAAAAAAAAAAATATATATATATATATATATTAGAATAATGATGTATAAAATTGTGAGGCTTTAAAAATTATATGATAAAATATAATGAGGTAAACCAAAAGTTTAAAGTTATTTGATTTTAGAGGGGAGAGAATGTCTTAAAAAAACTGACAATGATTTTAGAGAGGGTCTAACTCTTATATATCCCCATGTGTGTGTTAAATACTTTTTTTTTTTTTTGAGAAGAATGTGTTAAATACTTGGTATTCTAAAAAAAAAAAATTATTTGATTTTATATATAGTAATTGATTTTAAAATTTATTAATTAGGTCTATTTCGATTATAGATATAGATTAGCATGAATTTATGAAATGGTAAATTGTTTTTACTCAATGGTGCCTATTTTATATTGAAAAAATATAATCGAAAATGTTCTGACCTATGGCCGTGTTTAGAAAATGTGACTTTAGCTTGCCTATGGCCATGTTTTCTAAAGGCGGCTATAAGTTTAGTCTATAGCCGCTTTTATAAGCCGCGGCTTTAGCTTTGCCTATAGGCATGGTTTAAAAAGCTTTGCCTATAGCCGTAGTTTAAAAACGCAGCTTTAGGAAAAATTATAGTTAAAACCACAAAAATTTAATCAAACCCTCTATTCAACAAAACGCCTCACCCTAATGAGACTACGACAAAGAACACCAACATGCCAATCCTAATGCACCCTTCCTCGCCCCTCCTCCTTGATCTCTAGAGCAAACTTCCTCCTCCGCTCCGCTGTGCCAAATCGCCGACTCAAACTCCTCTCAACTTTCTGATCACAAAGCTCCCGAAGAGGAAGAAGAAGAGGACGTGATCTCCAGAATCCGCAGCGATTTTGCCCTCTCTCTCTCTCTCTCTCTTTGGTACATTTGTCTCTCTCTTTCTCGAATTGTTTCTCTTTTTGTTTGGCTTCTTTAATCAGGGTTTAGATCTACCAATTATTTATTTATTTTTTGTTTTTTAGGGTTTGGTATTTGGGTTTTGGGTCAACTCGAGTCTCCAGCTCTGATCCAAAGGACGGGTATATCAACCAGTTTTCTTCTTTATTGTTTTTACGAAATGGGTATGTTGGGTTTTGCTGATTTTTGTACAATTTATTTTTTGTTCAGAGGTCTTGTTTATGGAGTAGCCATGGACTGAGAAGGGTAAGAGTCCGATTGGGAAGCCGTAGTTGGTGAGCTCAGTGATGGCCGCAGATAGGGATTGAGTCGGTTTTGGGTTCGGGTTGGAGGTTTGGGAAAAATGGGTATGAGGAGGATGAAAAGGGTGAGAGTGGTAAACAATAAAAGAGATTTAGGGGTGATGGATGTTATTTTGAAGAAAAATCCGTTTTGCCATTGACAGACAGCGAGAGTTAGTGAGAGAGAGTAACATAAGAATAAGATTAAAGTGCTGTTGGGTATAAAATTGTTTGAAAATAAATGAGTCGGGCTTAAACATTAGTATAATTTAGTGAAGAACTCAAGGTCAATTCAAACTTAGAACAAATTAAAACAAATTAATTTTACTTGGCCTGATTATTATATAGTAGACGGACAGAAAAGCCAATGAAGACCTTAATCTCGACTATCCAGTGATACACCTATTGAAACCTTACTAATTACGGTTTACGTGTTGTTTTATTATTTTTTATTTTTACAATTTGATAGTTACAATATGGAGAAATTTGAGCTGTAACACGCTACAACGTTGGAGTTTAGTAAAGCTAGAGCTTTCAGCTGGCCAGTGACAAACACATGACAAGAAACACTGAGTTTTCATTTCTTGCGCCGATTCCCATATATGCATGAAAACAATTGAAATTGCCAGAGTTACCACACGTTGCATTCTAAATTAAAGAATGACCTTAGCGATCAAATTGTGAAAATCAATTACAAATGCAAACAAACATATATATTGGGGACCATATATGGGGCTGAGATAGAATTGTGATTGAAAAGAATCTACCAAGAAAACTGTTCACACACCTAAGACCAAGAGGATGATCCTGCTTCATCTCAACTATCGCTTTATGTGTGTATGGATGAGAAGTGCAAATGTCATTTTACTTGAAGACTCTAAGCCTATCTTGACAATGCATTAGAGTTAGAGATCATTAAAACCAATGATTCATGCTATGGATACTGTTGAGTTTCATTGGGGCTAGCAATTTGACAAAGATGATAGGCATTGTCTTCAAGTTAGGGGTTTAATTTTCTCAGTTTCACATGTGACTTGTGGGCACGTATCTACTCCATTGGACCACCACGTGCAAAGATGTTTCGTAACTTCCATTAATTCTTGTTGTAACTGACATCTATTGGACCCATAGATATTAAATGACATACGAGATGACTAATCACCATTTTGGGACCTATATTTGACACACAAGATTAGATTTTTGGTTTGAATTATGGACTGAATTAGACTAAAATGGATTTTGTACTGGACATAAATTGAAGATAAGCTGTCTAATCCTGTTATTGTGTTTCGTTTGGATAAGTCTAAATATTAAGAAAATTATTAAATAAAAATTCAATATTAGATCTTAAAATCTCATATATATTACTTTTGAATAAATATAAAGAATATATGGATATCTTCAATTTGTGAAAATAAATTTTTTTTTAATCATTGTATTAAATATTTTAAAAAGAACGATGTTTGAGGTATCAGGAGTAGTAAAAAAACCTAATCCCTTGATGGGTTAGGAGATGGTAACGAACAAAGTGGCAATCTATCTTAATATGTTAGGTACATTCATGAAAGACATCATCATGGGCAATTTGAAATCCTAATCACTTGATAGGATGGCAGACTGAAAAACCGTTTCAATGAAAACATGTTTTGATCAGTCAAGATTTGTTTCGATCGATCGAAATTGTAAGTTTCTGATCAGTCGAATTTTTGTTCTTGCACATTGAAAGTCAAATCCTTGAACACCTATCTTCACATACCTATAGACACTAAAGATTATAACAAGACAAGTTTGCACATTGTCTCCCATTTTAGCCAATGGATTTTTCGGTAGTCACCTCTTTGTCTCCAAAACAATCTGCAGATAAAGTGCTTAAATTTCATGACATAAAGTTACCGGTAACTTAAAGCAGGACATTGTGTACATAGGAAGGGCTTGAGCCACTGCTTTAATCAAGATTTCTCTACCTGCTTGAGTCAAGAGCTTTGCTTCACATCCTTGCAATTTTTTCCAAACCCAATGTTTGATATTTGCAAAACTGTCCTTCTTCTTCTGACCAATAAATGAGGGACGGCCAAGGTCTTTTTCATATTGCTGTACCATTGGAACCTCGAGAGCCTCCTTGATAGTAAGCTGCATTTCATGGGCTGTCGATTTGCTAAATAATAGAACAGTTTTAGCTCTATTAATCTTTTGACCCGAAGGCCCCTTCATAAATCGCCAAAACATCTAGCAAATCTTGACATTCATTCTCCATTGCCCTGCAAGAAATCAAACTATCATCTGCAAAAAGCAAATTGGTTAGTCAAGGTCCATTTTGACATATTAACACCCCCCAGATGTCCCTACAAGTGGCTGCCTTTTTATCAACCCATTCAGGCTCTCAGTGCAAATCAAGAACAAGTATGGTGAAAGAGGGTCACCTTGGCAGAGTCCTCTAGTGGGGATGATATCACCATAAGGTTCACCATTAATCAGCACTAAGTAGGAAGCAGTGGAAATACATTCCATCATCAAATGTATCCACCTATCACAAAATCCCAATTTAGCCTAAACATTTTCCATATATTTCCACTCCACTCGATTGTAGGCCTTGCTCATATCTAACTTCAAGGCAATAAAACCAGATTTACTCGTACTATGATTTCTCATATAGTATAGGGTCTCAAGAGCCACCAAAATATTATATGAAATTAACCGATTAGACATAAACACATTTTGTTGTTCAGAAATAAGCAATGGCATAATAATTTTCAGTCTATTGACTAAGACTTTGGCAAAAACTCTATACAACACATTACTCAAGCTTATTGGTCTATACTCAAAAATAAATTCAGGTTTTTTTACCTTAGGGATCAATGTGATGAAGGAGTGACAAAGTGCTTTAGGTAGGGTGCCCGAATTCAAGTAAAGCAAAATGGATTGTGTGACATCGTTGCCCAAAAGAGACTAATAGCTTTGGTAAAAAAGGGGAGGCATTCCATCGAGCCTCGGGGCTTTCAAGGGGGCCATTTGTTTCAATGCAATCTCCACTTCTTATGCCTTAAATTCGAACAGGAGTATGTCATTCATCTAAGTAGTAACAAGTTGTGGAATAGTATCAGTTACCTCTTCAAAGCTGGCCGAATTTGTTGTAGTGAACAGGTCTTAATAGAAATTAACAATTGTATCAACCACCTAAGCATGCTGAGTACACTATCTACCCGAAGCATCTTGAAGCTTTGTAATATAATTTTTTCTCCTTCTCTGCATTGCCTTGCTATGAAAAAACTTGGTTTTCTGATCTCCATCTTTAAGCCACATGACCCTTGACCTTTGGCTCCACATCTTTGCTTCTTTGTCTAGCAACAGATTTATTTCTTGCTCAAGTTGTCTCATTCGGCCTATGTCCCCTCCTTGAATAGAAATTTTTTCTACCTGTTTTAATTGCTTTCTCTTCGTTTTCAAATCCTGACGTACACTCCCAAAACACTTTTTACTCAACCGGGAGAGCTCTACCGCACACTTAGCCACCTTGTGAATTACCTTTGTAGCACACGGTTTAGTAATCCTTTCTTTCCACATAGCTTCAACTATTTTGCTACATCCTTTATCCGACATCCACATTTGTTCAAAACGAAATGATTTCCGAAAACTGCATTCCATACCATCTAGAACTATCCACAAAGGTTTGTGATCCGAAGACGTTACATTAAGGTGGTGGATTTTTGTCCCAAGGAAGTTTGAGAACCGCTCATTCGTAGCCACTACTCTGCCTAATCTCTCCCACATTGTGTAATCGGCATAATGCTTATGCCACGTATACTGAGATCCCATGAAACTCAAATCCATGAAGCCACACTCGTCTAGAACATCCTTAAAAGGTTGCATTTGATTATGGGGTCGAACTCTTCCTCCACATTTTTTTGATTGTCGTGTGATCTCATTAAGAAACTAACACAAAATATATTGTCTATTTGAGAAGCATGACTATATTACTAACATAATTTAAGATATAAAAATAGAAAAATAACAAAGAATATACTTGTTTGTTTCCTCTGTGACCTTGAGATGCAAAGAGAGAGAGAGATGAAAGTGTAAGTCAATGACTGAAATCCTTTTGGTAGAAGAGAAAAGAAGATAAGTATAAAAAAGTTAATAATTCATAGATAAATTATTTATAATAAAAAAAAAAAAAAAAAAAAAAAACCATCAACCAATTGTTGTAGCAGAGAACAGAGCAGTATAAAAGTCGAATATTATGAATTGAGTTAATCTCCCTATAATTTTTAATACAGAATTTGTGAATTAAGACTTTGTATGATGAGATTTTTTTTTATATAGAAAGTGTATGAAGACTGAAGAGTATTGAATATTGAATCTTTTTGGGTTTTTTTATGGGTTTTTTTTTTTTTTTTTAATCCATGAAATGAAGTAAAACGATTTTTGTTGCTGAATTTTGCTTTGGTGGGATCAATTTGCTTGTCAATATGACTATCTATTTTATATTTTATCTCCAACAAGCCCAAAGATAAGCAAGACAAATACCACAGACCCTACGTTTTATCCGTTGTTATCTATGATCAATTTTTTTGGGATGAATTACTAACTTTTTTTTATATGTTTTTATCAATCTTATTTTTATTTTGCATTTGTCAATTGTCAACCGTTTTCTAATTTTATTTTTCCAGTATATGGCTATTAGATGAGACTTACTTAGCATTCACATCCGATTTCTACAAAAAATTCTATTTTACCATCTTGAAAGCTACTTTATCACTTCTACCATACCATTTTACAACACACCCAACATCCTAACTTTTATTTTCTTATACAATATTAAAATAATATATCAACCCAATAAAATATATAACCCAAAAGTGATTGAGAGAGAGAGAGAGAGAGAGAGAAGTGATTCAGGGAGAGAGAGAGAGGAGAATTAAGACGGTACTGTAGCACTATTGAAATTTTTTTGCAATTAGCAGTGCAGATAAAGCATGTCTTTTGCGCTTTGATGGTAAAATGTCTCAACATATGCAATATAGAAGTGCGAGTGTGAATGCTTAAGGGTTCTATACTACTATAGTTGAGAATTGAGATAGAATTCTATTAGATGGGACTTGTCTGTTTAAAATCAATAACTAATGCAATGGATTGTTATTAAATATCAACAAAATTACAAAACGTATAAATCAAAAGACTCGGAAAAAAAATTCATATCAACAATCAAAAAGTCAATAAAACTTCTCTCAAAAAAAAAAAAAAAAGTTAATAAAACTGTAGAGGAAAAGTTGATAAGAACCATTAAAATTTTGTGTCTTATCTAAAAAAATGGGTTCCAATTAGCTCAATTGGTAAAGTCTCTGATGGTTGAATAAGAGATCTGGGGTTCAGAGCTATTTTCAGGAGCAGACGTTTCTAAACCCAACTTTTATATACCATATAGTATATGATTTGAAATATCTGATATCATCAATTCCTTATGGCTAGTGTAGTTTGATATTGATTGGAATTTGTCAATTTGTAGTGGTATGGTGGGTTCTAGTTAGCTCAACTGGTAAAGTTTCTGATGGTTGTATAAGAGATTTGGGGTTCAATCCTCGCCTACACCAAAAACTGATTGGTGTCTTGGTCTAATGATAAAGAGCTATCATTAGAAGCGGACGCCATAGGTTGAAACTCTCTAAAAAAAAAAAAAAAATTGTAGTGGTATGTTTTAAAAGGAAAATTTGTAACGATTGACTAACTGAATACAACATCTATTAATTACTTTGCTAAGAATCCAATTTAAGCATCCTTTATTATTTCATCTACTCTTATTACATATGCAAGTCATGCAACCAACCATTCCAAAGGGTGGGAAAAAAAAGTCATAAAACTTATTTGAAATCTATAATTAAGAAACTAAGTATACGTTTGGATAGGAATTATTTTCCTGCGTCTGGCATTTTGCGTTTTCCTTTTTTTTTTTGATGCACGCGTTTTAGCTTTTAGGAGACAAAGTGCACTGTTCATACACTGTTCACATACTATTCACGCACTATTCACGAGACCCACAACTACTTTATTCAGAAAAAAAAATTATTAAAAATAAGTCCCACGGCATTATTTACACATTTAAAAATTATTTTGCTACAGTGTTTTCAGTTTTCAGTAAAATAAACTGTATCCAAACGGACCCTAATACAAAACATATTGGCTATTTGAGAAGCTAGAAAATATTACAAGCATAATTTAAAATATAAAAATAGAAAAATAATGAAGAACATATGTTTGTTTCCTCTATGACTTTGAGATGGAGAGAGATATGAAAGTGTGAGTATGCAATTGGAACCATAGTTGTCAATATCGTACGATACGCGATACATATCGTATCATGTGTAAAAAATTTCGTATCATATTGGCATATCGTAAGTGCTCATGAATCGTACGATACAGTGTGCATATCGTATGAATCGTATCGTAAAATCATATGAATCATACGATACATAGACAAATGCTTTAAAATAAGATTTTTTTTTTTTTATAAAATTTATACATTTGTTTGAATTTAACAAGTTGTTAGACTTGTTTTTAACACAAAATTATTAGGTCATTTAATTTAGCCTAATAAAATAACAAATACATAAGTTTTTTTTTTTTCCCCTTTCTTTCTTCTACAAAATTTGGACTATACAGTATACACTTACACTGACTTTAATATTTACAAATTTATTTTCTATACCATGAATAAGATATTAATTGACAATATAATTATTTTTTTATTTTTGTCATTATTGTTATAAGTCCAAGAAACTAGGGTTATGTTTGGTAACAGTTTTTGTTTTCTATTTTTGAAAAACTTGTTTTTTGGAATATAATGAAAAAACAATTTTCTTGTATTTTTGAAATCAAAAATATGTTTGGTAAGTTGAAATTAAAAATATAGTTTTTTGAAAAAAAACTAGAAAATACTAAAATATGTTGTTATTAGGATGTGAACTCTAATGCTAACTAATTAAATGAGACATATTCATTAAATTAAATGCGTATTTTCATTGACTTTTGAAAATTAGAAATTGAAAACAACATCTTGCATGTTTTCAGTTTCCTTCACAAATTGAGTTTTGAGAACAGTTTTTATTTTCTATCCATTTTGGGTTGCCAAACAAGTTTTTTAGTCTCAAAAATAGAAAATTGTTTTTGGAAATAGAAAATAAGGGGAAAAAATAGTTACCAAACATACACTAGAAATCTAGAAAGCCAAGAAGAAATATTTTTTATTTAAAAGGCTAATGACGATGAAGAAAATTTTAATGAAGAAATAAGTTTGCAAAATGATAAATGTGATGATAGCATTAACTTAGATGGGGTTGATTATGCAATTATGATGAAAATAAATTATTATTTTTGGTTCATTTGTAATATATTATCACTTTTGAATTTAAGCATTTTTTTTTAAGAAGATTTTTTTTTATAGGTTTTTGAGAAGATTGAATCTAAGCAATTTTAATGTGTATGTTATAAACAGGTGCTAGTTTGATTTATTTAGTTAGATTTTTAAATATTATTGCATAAGTGATGAATAAATTAGCCATTAGCTGAAAATATTCAAAATTTATAATAAATATACCCTGTATATATGTATTTCTATAATCTCTTATAAATTTTATTAAGTGTTTGTGTATCTTACAATATACGATACGAAAAAATAAAAAATCAATTCACAATACAATTAATGTTTTGACAACTATGACTGTAATCGTGTTGGTAGGAGAGAAAAGATAAGTATAAAAAAGAATTCATAAATAAATAAATAATCCATCAACCAATTGTTGTAGCATAGAACCAATGAGTATAAAAGTTGAATATTACGAATTGGGTTAATTTATCTATCAATTTTTAATGCAGAATTTATTAATATAAGAATTTGTATGATGAGATTTTTTTTTTTTTTTTTGGAGGAAGTGTGTGAGTATTTGATTAGTGAATCTTTTTGGGTTTATTTATGAGGGATTTTTTTTTATCCGTGAAATGAAGTAAAAGGATTTTTGTTGCTGATATTTTGCTTTGGTGGGATTATTTTGCATGTCAACATAATTATCAATTTTATCTCCAAAAGGGACAATTACCACAGCCGTTACGTTTTATCCGTTCTTATCTATGATAATTTTTTTTGGGGATGAATTACTGGCCCTTTTTAATTTGTTTTTATCCATTTTATTTTTATCTTGCATTTGTCAATTGTCAACGGTTTTTTAATATTATTTTTTCTATATATGGCTATTAGATGAGAGTCATGAGACTTATTCTTCTAAAAAAAATGAGACTTACTTATGGTTCTATACTACTATTGTTGCCATAGAATTCTATTAGATGGGACTTGTCTATTTAGAATCAATAACTAATGCGCCGTTGCAATATATCAAATATCAAGAAAAAGAAAATTACAAAACGTACAAATCAAAAGAGGAAAAAAATGTTTTCTTAAAAAAAAAAGAAAAAAGAAATGATATCAACTATTAAGCTTTTGTGTCTATCTAACAGATTGATAAAGCAGTAGAGTAAAAGTTGATAACAACAATTTCTGTGTCTATTTAAAAAATTGTTGCGATTTAATGTAACCATTAGACACAACTACGGTGTTTTTTATTATATAGCTAGTATTATTATATGATTTGAAATGTCTGATATCACTTGGTATGGCTATTGGCTAGTGTAGTTTGATATTGATTGGTATTTGTAGTGGTATGTTTCAAAAGGAGAATTTGAAGAGGTTGACTAACCGTATACAATACCTATTACTTTGCTAAGAATCCAATTTAAGCAGCCTTTACTATTTCATCTACTCTTCTAAAGTGAAAATAAATAAGATTGATACCAATCTACTCTTCTTACATGTGCAAGTCATGCAACCAGTCCAAAGGGTAAAAAATATGCCTACCTCTACCTCTACCTCTGAACCTCTTACCTAATAAGATGCATTTCACTTTTGCTTATTTGTTTTTTGCTTTTTACTGTTTGTTTCAGTTTTTTCTTTTTCTTTTTTCTTTCTCCCAAACCACTTAGAGCCTGTTTGGGTAAGCAATTTTCGTCACTCAATTTCCGTCACTCAATTTCCATCACTCATCACTCATCACTCATAACTCATCACCCATCACTCATCACTTATTTTTTAACACTCATTTGGCAACATCACTTTTATTTTCATCACTCAATTTTTTCACACTATTCATGGACCCCACAACTGTTACTGTGTCAGACCACTTCTGTTTTGTTACCCGCGTACCATTTTCATTCCCCATCAATATTTCTCTTTTTCTAATTTCCCCTTCCCCTTCAGCCCTGTCTCTCTCCCAAAGCAGAAACCCAAACCCAGAAAAATGTCTCAACCTCCCTCGCCTCGTCAGTACCATCATCACCGGTGAACAACGCCGAAGTCTCCGACGTGTACAGCGGCGCCATCTCCCTCGCCGAAGTCATATATTACACACACACACAACAGCACAGGAGCAATCCAGTTCCAACTCAAACAACAAACACTCGAAATCAAAATTCTGATTAATGGGGTTGCTGCATCTATTAGATCATGAAGCTCAGAATCCACAAATAGCTCACTTTAACAAAACACACAAAAACCCAAGTTTTAACCTTTGGAAACTACAATTACCTTTCAGAACTAAACAACAACAACAAAATCAAGCAAAGCACCCACCAAAAAAAAAAAAAAAAAAAGGCAAACCCAGCAAGCAAAGCTTAAATATTTACAAAAAGGCATAACATTTAACACAGAAAAACAAAAACTCAAATCCCTAATAACCCAAAAACCGCACAGTATCAATCAAACCCACCTAGATTTACAAAAAAGCTCTCACCTATACGGCTTTAACCCCTCAAATGAAACTCAGTACTTCAAAAAAAAAGCTCAAAAAAAAAAAATCACAGAGAGAGAGAGAGAGAAAGAGAGAGACCTATAAGTGTTTTGTTTGGGAGAGAAAGGCAGACCCTCGTATTTGGTCGGCCAAGGAAACAGATGAGGTTTTTTGGAACTCAAACACCCTTATTATTATTATTTGCTAATCTATATTCTATGTTCCTAGTCTGCAAAAAAAAAACTGCAAACCCATAACCCAAACCCAGATCTATGGTTTCAATAAATCATACAAAATGATTACCCAAACATCAAACAACGAAAAAAACGAAAAAAAAAAAAAAAAAAAAAAAAAAAAAAAAAAAAACAGCGAAGCAAACAGGGAAGCATTGCGTTACCGTGACACGGTGGCGGGGTTGGCTGAGCTTGGAGCGGTGAACTTGTGCGTGAGGAGGTCAGGCCAGTGAGAGCTTCTTGGAATGGAGTTGCTCTGTTGGAATGGAGTTGCTCTGTTTTGCTGAAATGAAGAGATGAAGTGAAGAGAGGAGTGACATGACTGAAGAGCCGTTGGAGACAGTATGAAAAGGAGTGCACCACGTGATTTGTTCTGACTGTGGGACCGGGTAAGTAGTTTTATTTACAAAAATACCATTGAGTTATGAGTTATGGAAACTGAAAACAACCTTTTGTTGTTTTCAGTTTCCATAACTCATAACTCAAAAATCAGAGAATTGAGTTATGGAAACAGAGTTATGGAAACAGAGTTATCGTTTGGCCAAACAACCTTTTTACTATAGGTCCCACCATTTTTGAGTTATGAGTTATGGAAACTGAGAATTGAGTTGTGGAAATTGCTTACCCAAACAGGCTCTTAACTTTTAGCTTTAAGCATCCACAGTAGTGGAGTTAAAAAATTTAGTTATTTGGCACCATAAAAAGTTATTTTATCTATTTTATCTACTCACATGTTGCAGCAATGGATCTATTTTAGCTTTTAACACAATAAAATAATATAAACATCACAATAAAATAATATATCTACTATAATAAATAATATATCATCTACAATAAACAACAATCACAACCCCCCGCAACCACTACTGTTGCCGCCACTGACTCTTCCACCGCCACCGCAATCGCTATCATACCACCACCGACTCTTCCACCGCCAACGCTGCCGCCGCCGCCACATGATAAAATAATATATTCTCTATAATAAACAACAATCATAGCCACTGCCACCACCATTGTTACTACCACCACCGCCACCATAAAAAAAAAATTTATTTTTTTCTCACCAATATTAGATAGTAATAACCTACCACTTAAAATTTATTGCAAAAATATTGGGGTAACATTTCTTAATTTTAATTTCATATTATTCTTTATTTTATTTTCCCCATAATCTTATTTGGCTTCATCCAAATACACTTTTTTTTTTTCTTCCTCTTTGTTTTTCTCCTCCACACAACCCATCCATTCCTATACTTCCCCACCACCCCCTTCACCTCCTCACTCTCCCCTTTCACCACCACCACACTATACACCTTCTCACCACCCAATACACCCGCCAAAGCCTTGTCAACACTCTCATCATCACCGCCAAAATCAACGGCCCGGATCAAGGACCAAATTGGACCAGAACTCACAAGTTTTACTGATAAAGTACTGCATTGTGAGGTTGTGTTAGAGGTCAATTTGGTCAGTTCGTCAAAAATCAAAGACTCTAGGGTTTCCGTGTTGGAATTGTTGAAATTTACGAAGATTGCTTGGAAATGGCAAGGGAATGAAAGCAAGGGGTGGTTGTTGTTGGATCCGATTTGGGACGAGAGGGAATCGATTTTGCGAAAGGGAAGTGGACCAAATCGGAAAACACAAGCCCACTGCCACAAACACAAACACAAGTCCACTGCCCACAACAGATCGAAAAACACAAACACAAACCCACATCGGCGCTGGGCATGAGATAGCAGAGAGAGGGTGGAGATCGGAGGTTCGGCCTTTGAGGTGGAGATCTAGAGAGAGAAAATGCGAGATAGAGTGGTCGGCGTTGGGCAGGGGCTTGGTCGGCAGCAATGGGTAGAAACGAAGAGGGTGAGGACTGAGTAGAGAGGAGCAACGGGCATAAATGGAAAAGAGGAGATATGAAAAGAAAAGAAAAAAATAATATTAAAATATTCTGATCAGTGTGAACGCAACATAAAATAGTTTTTTTTTTTTTTTGAGCTACAGTGCTCATATAAAGATAGATGTGCACTATAGTTGAGAAGCTAAGAAGCTCCATTGCTGCAGTCCTCTTTTTTGTGTTTTGGTAGAGCTAAAATAGTTATATAGCTTTTTAACTCCACTGCTTCAAGTGCTCTAACACATTTAAAATAAAAATTACCAAAAATTATAATTTTTTTTTTTTTTTTTTTTTTTTTTTTTTTTTTTTTTTTTTTTATAAATACTATGCAAATTGTCTTGAAACACACTCTTTTTTCTTTGGGGGCTAATTTTTAGTTTTTTTTTTTTTTTTTTACAATATAGAAATTCTACTATAATTTAATTTAAGTGTATATGTGTGTAAAACTCCCTCTTGGAGACTTGAACCCTGGCCCTTGCCCCCTACACCCCATATGCACTTATACTTGTAGAGTGACCATCGCACCAAGGGTGTGCGGTGGTGCTTCTTGCTTTTTTATTTCACTATTTGTGGGTCTCATAACATTTTGCGAGTCCCACTTTTTTTTTTTCAGCTAGCTTTTTGTTTACAAACGACAAATCATGTGTTGTTGTTGTATTTTTTTTTTTTTTTTTTTTGATGGGTCTCATGTGCATCTGTTAGCTTTGCAATAGTAAATATTATTCTCTTTACCAATTGCAAGATTTTTTTTTTTTGGTAAACAAAAGTTTAGGTGAGGGAAGACTACTCCATACCAAGGTCAAGGCAAGTCACAGGTTTCAGAGAGGACTTATATTAGACTTATAGATCGCTCACCAAAGAGGACTGCGGGCAGTGGGACTCAAACCTCAACTTTTTGGGCGAAGCATTCGAGCCTTACTAACTTAACCAACCGTCATTGGCAACGGCAAACTCACTACTAACAGTACCCCACAGTTAAGCCCACACCGGCAGTTACAGGCCCTCTGCCTCCAAACTAAACGTAAACCACAATCTACAGTAAAAACTCTTAAAAACCCGGCCCATGTCTTCTTCGGACTTAGTATCAATCACTCTTTAACAACTGTGAAACCCATTTTTTTCCCCAAGCCCACACTTTAAACTAGTTTCCGGACACAAAGCCCATTACAACAAATAACGCCGGCCCCTGATTGAGGCCTTGACTCTCCTCAGCTTTTACAATTTTCCATTTTCATTTCATTTTTCATATCATTTCCAAAGGCAAAACAAGCTGAGCTGAGAGAGAGAGAGAACTGGTTCTGGGTAGAAACCCTAGAAGAAGAATTGACCGGCAAAGCAATGGCATCGCCGTCGTGGTTGCAAGCTCTGTTGAACCCTAACAAGAACTGGTTCGCCAAGCAACACATGAAAACCGTCTCTCAGCGCCTCCGCAATTACGGTCAGTCTCTCACTCCCTCTCTGACTATACGTATAGATAGGTGTTTGTGTATAATCGTTATTATTATGCATATATGTTAGGGTTTGTGATGGTTTGGAAATGATGATGACGATTGATTTTTGTTGTATGTGAAAAGGACTGAGATTTGAAGATCTGTACGATCCGAAGGAAGATTTGGACATAAAGGAGGCTCTGGATCGTCTCCCTCGGGAAATCGTGGACGCCAGAAACCAGAGGCTCAAGCGCGCTATGGATCTCTCTATGAAGCACGAGTACCTTCCTCAGGATCTTCAGGTTCTTTTTTCTCAATCATTCAACCCTCAAATTTCTGCTTCCTTTGTTAAATATTCAAATCAACTCTAATTTTTGTAGCTCGTTATACAAGTTCAGCAATCTGTTTGAACATATTATTACTTGGCAGTCAAAAGACTTGATCTGCGATTGAAAGATTTGAAGTATGATGAATATAACTTGAAAATAAAGCAAAAAATAATGGTATAGCAATTGTCAAATTTGTGGATCCCTTATTGATGATTTTTTTTTTTTAGTTTTCAGTTAATAATTGATGTGATAGTATATGTGTTGTGAGTGCCAAGAGTCTTGTAGCTCAACTGGCAGCTCCTGGTGTTTCCAACAGAGACGTCCAGGGTTTAAGTCCAACTCCCCCATTCTATCTATTTAATTTTTAAAAATTTAAAACTTGTGAACTTAGCCAATACAAAGCTATATGATAGCACCCAATTTTAAAAAAAGAAGCGTAGGGGAAGAACAAGAACCTAACATGGTATTCTTAAAAAAATAGAAAAATAATTCGGATAACATACTTTATATGATCCAACTCCCCATCAAGTTCCCAAGTCTATAAGGGTGTTTATAACTCCCATCAAGATCTATATGATATATAATTTGGGAGGTGACTTCTGTCAGTGATCCTAATGATTTATTAATAGTTCTCTTTTTTTTTTTTCTTTTCTTTTTTTCTTTTTTTAATGGTTGTATTGACTGATTTATTTCCTCGTTTATTGGACAAAAACAAAATGACATGGTTATTTAGAGTGTTACCATAGAACAGAGCACTTTTTGTTGTAAAATGTAAATTTTCTCCCTTCACATCACTGCATACATTGGAAGCTGTTTTGTCTAAAAATGGTGTAAAAAATGAACATACTTTGGAAGCTTTTTGAACATGTTCATAAAGTTTTGTCCGTTCAAGGAGGATCTCAATCATTTTTTTGGAATTTTTCCTAATTTTTGGCCATCTTCTGTGAGAATCATATAATAAACATGTTACAATCAGATCTTCAAGAAACAACCTTGCTTATGTGTTTTAATTATGCAGGCATTGCAAACACCATTTAGGAGCTATCTTAAGGATATGCTAGCTCTTGTGAGTACTTCTTCAAACTAAATTTTATTGTTATGTTTTTAGCAAATATATTTTCCTCTAATGTGCATTATACCAGCCTATACTTTGTCTTTTGTTAGTCTCCCTTAGTTGATGATTGAATAGTTGAAGAAACCAATTAGGAACTGTCTTTTTTACATGTTAGTGATGTGGCTTGCTTTGACTATTATGACAAACGTCTGAATTTTTAACTTGCAGATTGGTGGATCATATTTGGATTTTGACTATACTTTGGATTTTGTTGGATGTTAACCTTTTTTTTGGATGAATAATTCACATTTGAGCTTGCGATATAGTCATTCAGTGTACTTTTCAAAAAATATATATAGTCATTCATTGTTTTTAAAAGCACGCTTAGGAGCGCTTAAAGTTCAAAACTCAAAGCCCAAAAGTCCAAGCACTTTGCTTGGTTGAAGTGAAGCTCATTTAATGAAGAGTGCTTCAGGCATGCTTTTATGGAACTTTTTGAAGAATCACAAAGCATGCTTTAGAGTGCTTTTTATTTTTGGCTAAAAAATATACAAATCATTAAAAGATCTTGAGGGAAATGGCATGGACCATTATTTTATTATACAAAATTTACAGTTTACTACACAATCATTGTTTTGTTACATATCAAAAGACACAAATAAGGATAATTTACTGTACTTGGGCTTTTTGCCTTTTTAGATATATATTGACAACACCGTGCTTATCATTTTGATCATAACTGTCACAATTATATAATTTTCTTGTGCATAAAGCACAAGAGAATTATATAAAATGTTATGTTTAGAATATTATCATGTTGTCCATTGATAATTGTTTTCATACTTACAATATTAGAATTTAAGAAATTGAAATTGCTTATGTAAAATTTGAACTTGAAATTTTTGTGCAATTGCACCATCCATTTGAGTTAATATAGGCAAAATATATTACTATTGATAGTTTATTTACTTTTTATTATTATTATTATTAGGGAAAAATGTCTTGACACCCCCTAAACTTTTAATTTGGCCAATTTACTCCTTGAACTTCACGTATGTGCCAATTTAAGAAAGAGAGGGAGGATAGAGAGCTAAGAGAGTAAGAGCTTGGTTATTATTTTGCTTAATGAGATTACAAGAGGCAGCTGCCTATTTATACAAGTGTAGCATAAGAGAAAAGGGCAAGATTAGCCAAACTAACTCTGTAACTAACTGTGCCTAAGCTCCAACTAAGCTTTAACTACTTCTTTTTAAGCACATGCACTATCTAATTAACATATGCTGCACATGGCTTTACACTAACTGATTACAATGCTAACTAAGTAGACGCAACATCCACCAGCAACCTTAGGACATTAGGTTCCTAACATCAACTCACGTGGCAAGCACATGAAAGAAAAAAAAAAAAAAAAAAAACCAAAGCATCCGATTGAGAGAGAGAGAGGGAGCTAGGGTCCAAATTTTTGAGAGAGAAAGAGGATCAAGGTTTTGGAGTTGGTGACTACTGGTTGAACCCACCACCACTGTTTATGGGTTCAGTTTTTTGGTTTTCTGCAAGTAACTGCCTTGTGTGGGCTTGTCATCCCTCTGCAGGTCTACGTTTATTTTTTTCTCATCACTTTTCTTTCATCTTCTCGACAATGAATATGGTAGCTTTGTTAAAGAAGATAGAGGAGAGGGGTTTGGGTTGGGGTTTCGGAGTTAGTGGGGCAGTGGTTTATGGTAGCGGCCATCAGGCCTTTTGGCTGATGGGTATGGTGGTATTTTGTGGTGGTGTAAAATTTTGGTTCAGTGTATTGCCTGCAAAATCTGCACTCACCCAATCAACTGAATCTACTCCCATTCCCATCAGATTTATGTCCACCGTACAACACCAATTGAGGAGATGAAGTTTTGGCTATAGAGGTTTTCTTCTTTTGGTTTTGTCAAATAAATGTCCAGAATAATTGTCTCCTAATATGTCTAAAATAACATTAACAATGTAATTTGGAACGATTCATCAACAAAAAATGTAATTTGGAATGATGTTGGTCAATTTATGCTAGAAATCTGGGTTGCTCTATTTGGGATTTATTTTCCTCCCTTTTTGTGGTTACTTTCACATCTATTAGATATACCGTGTAGTTTGGCGGGGGTTGGAGTTGTTGGGGGTATGGGGTATATCCTCTCTCTCCCTTTCTTTTTTTCTTTCATGTGATGTGAGTTGACTGTTAAGTATTTTAACAGCAAGGTGATAGAAGTATCGATTTGGACATGTGAAGTTTAAGGAGTAAATTGGCCAAATTAGAAGTTCAAGGGTTGTAATGGTCACTACCTTAAAGTTTAAGGGGTGTCATGACATTTTTCCCTTATGATATGTTATTACCTACCAAAAATAATTATATGCTATCAATCTTTCTAATAGATGCTTAAAAAACAAATCAATCTTTCAAGGAGTGGATCTGTCGTGGATGATTTCGACACCGTTAAGGCTGGTTCTCCCATGGGTTCCGTCTCTGATGCCGAGGTAAGTTTTGGACTTGGGGTTAGCTCGGCGACGGCATCGTTTGAGACCCCAATGCTGAAAGTTGTGTCGCCGATCCTTGGTAGGTACCCATGGGTGGCTCATAATCGTTTTTCTCCTCTCAAACCTGGGTAATGGGGTAGAGGATGAGTTTGAGGAAGGGGAAGTTCAAGAAGAAGAACAGGGGGGTAATTCTGTGGTTTCTAGTGGGGGAGCTCAGACAGAATTTGGGCTGCATATCCTTCAGTGGGAGACCAGTGAAGTGGTTGACCATAGTTGTGATAGTGGAGAGAGATTTTTGTGTGTTGGAGTGTGACCCTCTGTCTCGGTGGGAACCCAATGAACTTAGAGAGTTGGTGCTGGTTCAGGACTCTGCAGAAGGAACTCAGGTGAGGGAGTTAAGGACACCTTCTAACTGGGTGTCCCAGATGATGAAAAATTTCTGTAACATGGTGGGTTTTCCTATCGTGAAACATGAAGCGCAATGTTTGGCTCTGTTTCGCCTTTTGGAACAGGAGTGTCTCAAGGTGATTGATGGTGGGGCGCCCAAGCGACCTGTTAATTCAGGGTCACAAGGTCTCAGGAAACTTAAGGGGCTTATCTCTAATGTTAATTACGATGGTGTCTCTTCTAGGAGTAGGAGCAGAGTTTCTACGAATGCAATGGGGGTTGTTGGTAGTTGTAAATGACTCTATGACTTCTTTCTTGGAATGTAAGGGGGCTTAACAATCCCCAGAAGAGAGTTTTGTAAGAATCTTCTAAAAGAATGGAAGTGTGATATTGTATGCTTTCAAGAAACGAAAGTATCTTCTTCTAATGTTGTATTTGTTCGGAGTTTATGGGGTAGCCCTTTCATTGATTGGGCTGGTTTGGATGCAATGCAAACTTCGGGAGGGGTCTTGCTGATTTGGGATAAGAGGATTTTTGAAAAATTGGATGTTATTGTTGGACAGTTTTCTGTTAGTGTCTTATTGAGAGGTGTGGTGGATGACTTTGTTTGGGCTTGTATAGGTGTGTGGCCCCAATGATGATGGTCAGCGGGCTTCTTTGTGGGAGGAGTTGACTCAAGTGCGTGCCAGATGGCCCATGGCATGGTGCTTAGTAGGTGATTTCAACATCATTAGGTACCCAAGTGAAAGGCTTGGCTGTGAGTCGTTTAGCCCGGCTATGTTTGCTTTCTCGGACTTTATAGAGAGTAATTCTTTAGTTGATTTACCTTTAGAGGGGGCTTCTTCCTTCACTTGGTTTAGAGATTTCGGACTTCCCTCTATGTCAAGAATTGATAGGGCCTTGGTTTCTCTAGATTGGGAGGAACATTTTGAGAATGTATACCAAAGGGTGCTTCCTTGTGTTATTTCAGATCACTACCCTCTCTTGTTGGAAGCTGGTGCTTTTCAACGTGGCCGAAGTGCCTTTAAATTTGAAAATATGTGATTGAGGGTTTTGTTGATAGAGTTCAGCATTGGTGGAATGGGTACAGGTTTGTGGGTTTACCAGGTTTTATTTTGGCTCAAAAATTGAAGGCTTTGAAAGCAGATTTAAAAAAGTGGAACAAAGAGGAGTTTGGTGACTTGGCTTTTAGAAAGAAAAAGTTGCTGACTAAACTGATGGGTTTAGATGCGAAAGAGGAGTTGCTGGGTCTATCAAATGAGGATCAGATTCGTCGTACTCAACTCAAAGGAGACATAGAACAGTTGGCTTCTCTTGAGGAAATTTCTTGGAGACAAAAATCTCAGGCTTTATATGTGAAGGAGGGAGATAATAATACTCGTTTCTTTCATAGATTAGCAAACTCTCATAGAAATGCTAATCTTATTAAGAGGATCGAGGTGGATGGTGTTCTTTATGAGGATGAGTCGGATGTGCGCTCTCAGTTAGTTCTATTCTATCAGGGGCTGTTTGAGGAAACTGATTTGGGGCGCCCTACTATGGATGGATTAGATTTTGCTTGTATTGAAGAGGAGGAGAGGCTGTTTTTAGAGAAGGAATTCACGAAGGAGGAAGTCCTCCAGGTCTTAAGGGAGACGGAGGGTGATAAAGCCCCTGGTCGGATGGTTTCACCATAGCTTTCTTTCGTAAATGTTGGAGTGTTGTGGAAAAGGATGTCATGGATTTTTCTGAGTATTTTCATCGGCACTCTGTGTTTGAACGGTCTATGAATGCTTCGTTTCTCACTTTAATTCCTAAGAAGGGTAATGTTACCAACATTAAGGACTTCCGCCCTATCATTTTGGTGGGCAGTGTGTACAAGTTATTGTCCAAGTTGTTGGCTAACAGGTTGAGGGCGGTGTTGGATGACCTAATCTCTGAGAATCAAAATTCGTTTGTTGGTGGAAGGCAAATTCTAGATTCAGTGCTCATTGCAAATGAGTGTCTGGATAGTAGGCTAAAGAGCCGGATTCCGGGGGTGGTTTGCAAGCTTGATATTGGAAAAGCTTATGACCGTGTAAACTGGGAGGCTTTGTTTTATCTGTTGGATTGGATGGGTTTTGGGCTGAAATGGAGGGGGTGGATTAAGGCTTGTGTTACTTTTGTCCGTTTTTCAGTCCTGGTAAATGGATCCCCTGAAGTCTTTTTTGGAAGCTCCCGTGGGTTGAGACAAGGAGACCTTTTATCCCCGTTTTTGTTTCTCTTGATAATGGAGGTTTTAAGCAGAATTTTGAAGAAGACAGAGGAGAATAACCTTATTCGGGGTTTTCATGTGGGAGTTGTGAATTTTGTTGGTGTGTGGATTTCCCAATTGATGTTTGCGGACGACACTATCTTATTTTGTGATGCCTCTAGGGATCAGATGTTGGCTATAAGGTTGGTGTTGTCTTGTTTTCAGGCTTTTACGGGATTGAAGGTCAATGTTGGGAAAAGTGAGATTGTCCCTGTTGGGGAGGTGAATAATCTAGTTGCACTGGCTAGTATTCTGCATTGTAGAGTGGGGAGTTTGCCTATAAAATATTTGGGGATGCCTTTGGGAACTTCTTTTAAGACTGCTTTGATTTGGAATCTTATCTTGGAGAAGATGGAGAAGAATCTATCAGGGTGGAATCAACTCTATTTATCTAAGGGTGGTAGGCTCACTTTACTTAAGAGTACTCTCTCTAGTCTTCCTACATACTTTTTATCTCTCTTCACTATTCCTAAAGCTATGGCTGCTAGAATGGAAAGTATTCAAAGGAATTTTCTTTGGGGGTCTTCTGAGGGGAGTTTCAAATACCCTTTGGTGGCTTGGGAAAAGGAGTGTTTACCGGTTGAATTGGGGGGTTTGGGGATAAGAAGTGTGGCGCTGTTTAATCAAGCTTTATTAGGGAAATAGTTGTGGCGTTTTGGTCATGAAGTTACCCATCTTTGGCGGAGAGTTATCTCCGCAAAATATGGTGAGTGTCAAGGGGGGTGGTGTACGAAAGTGTGCAGGAGGACTCATGGATGTGGCCTTTGGAGAAGCATTCAGGAAGGATGGGAGAGTTTTTCTAAGCATCTGTCTTTTGTAGTGGGTGAAGGCACCTGTATCTGCTTCTTGCATGATAGGTGGATTGGGGATAATACCCTAAAAGATCTATACCCTAAGCTCTTTGTGTGTTTAGCTGCGAAGGACGCTTGCATCTCTGAGGTTTTGTGGCTTTCGGAAGGAGTCACTATTAGAGTGTGGGATTTAAGGTTTTACAGAGCTTTCGAAGATTGGGAGCTTGCTGCATCTTTTTCCCTACTTCAGTTTATCCAGCCTTGTATTCCATGGGTTGATAGGAGGGATTCTCTTTGTTGGCGGCTCAAAGGTAATGGTAAGTTTGACACCCGATCGTATTACCATGCAATTCAAGGTACTCCGAATTCTCGGTTTCCTTGGAAGGGTGTTTGGAAACCTAAGATTCCTAAGCGAGTGGCCTTCTTCTTGTGAACAGCTGCTCACGATCAAATTCTCACGTTGGATAATCTCATGCTTAGGGGTTGCATTTTGGCAAATCGGTGTTGTTTGTGTTGTTGTGATGGGGAGTCGGTAGACCATCTCCTTCTTCACTGTCCTGCTACACATACCTTATGGACTTTCATGCTTCAGGCTTATGGTATTCATTGGGTTATGCCAGGATCGGTGGTGGGATTGTTGTCTTGTTGGCATCAGTGGCTCGGGAAGCACAACTCAAATATTTGGAATTTGATTCCAGGGTGCATAATGTGGATTGTTTGGTTGGAACGGAATCATCGCTCCTTTGAGAACATGGAGAAGACGTTGGATGAGTTGAAGGTTTTAAGCCAACGTAGTCTTTTTGAGTGGTTTCGTTGTTGGGGTTTTACTGAGTCTTCGTCTCTTCCAGAGTTTTTGTTTTCCCTTAGATTAACTATTTGATTTCCCTTTCCTTCGTTTGGCTGTTTGTTTCTTCTGTTTCTTATTGTTCATCATCATTATGAACAGCTTGTATTATTCATCTTTTATTTATTAATAATAGTTCTCATATTACCTATCAAAAAAAGAAAAAGAAAAAGAAAAAGAAAAATGTGAACTTTACTTTAACCATGGGTGTGCTTGTGCTTTGTGCCTAAACTCTAGGACCCCAAAATGTTTAAGTGTGCTTTGATGCTTTTATAAACACTGGACTCAGAAATATCCAATTACCTAGATGTTTGCCTAACCTTTTCTCCATTTCTCCTCACACTTTGTGCCAATACGGAAAGTTTTTCTTGTCCTTAATTTACCTTGATGATGCCTTTTAAAAAAATTCAGTTATTACCAATGTTGTCTAAATATGATGTGTTTTATGCACTTTGAAGCTTAGCTTAGATACATTTTGGAATGGCTTAATGGCAGGTTAAGAAAGAAAGGGCAGAACGCGAAGCATTGGGAGCATTGCCCCTCTATCAGCGTACAATTCCATGATCATTTCTTCCTGTTGCAGGCACTTTTGAATCTCTATGAGCAATAAAAAGTTATGGGTTAAAATTGGAAGGACTGTAAGTGATGACAGCTCTGATCTACATTAGGGCTTTTAGCCTTTCACATTATTATTATCTGGCAATTCATTAATTACAAAAGCACACTGTATTCTACCATCGATGCTTTCTCCTCTCAAGCCAAAAAAACAAAAAAACATTGGTACTCTTTGGCCAAATATGGAGGGTTAAAATTTTATTTTTGTTGGCTGTCCGTTGTTTTTGGCCCTCGTGTTTAAAGACTCTTGCATCAGCTGTGCAGAATTGCATTGTTTTTACTTTGGGTATATCTGGTTTAGTGATCGTTTTGGAAAAGCTTATTTTCATTGGTTTATAGACCTTGAAAAATAAGATTGGCAAAAGTATAATTCTACTTAAAAACCAGTAAAATTTTAAAAAGCTGTTTTTTTTTTTTTTTTTTTTTTAATCCTCTAGTAAGTTTTAGACGTCTTTTTTTACTCATCTAACATCGAAGGTTTTATCATTTTATGCTTAGAAGCACGAACTAGACACGGGGGACGTGTTGCACAATAATTATTGAATGTCTAGGACACGACATGGAGGGGACACAATACTTATTTAAATAAATTTAATATAGATGCTGGCATATTTTATGCCTATTTAAGGTTTTTAAAATAAGTAATAACCCTCAAAAACAAAAAGATTGGGAAACATGTCTAAATTAATTTAAAAGCAATAATATATCGCAAACAAGTATAAGGATACCTGATTATTAAAAAAAAAAAAAAAGTAATAAGGATACCCCTAAAATTAGGGGTGATCGCACGGGTGAATTGGATTCAGGTTGGGGCTTAACATGCCACTTAACCCAATCCCTTCGGGTGGTGATCTCTGACTAATGGTCGTCCAGCAGATTGTATGGGTTTTGTTTGCAACACGTTCAGGAGGTCAATCGAGCTCAGATAAGTCGGGTATGGTAAATCTCCGTAACCAACAAAAGCATAAAGCCCAAATTGTAAATTTACAAAAATTTTGTATCATATTTTCAATCTTTTTAAAAGTACAAACACATATCTAGGACTTATTAAAATAAAATAAAAATATCTAATCATGAAGAAAAAAAAAAACCATAAATGCATAGTTTAAGGCATGCTGTGGTTTTGAATCCTTAAGCTCATCAAGATCAAGTCTGGGGTATTGGTGTTGAGATCCAACTTAATTGCTCTGTGTCATTATTCTCCATGACTAGTTGTCGTCATTACCGAGATGAGCTGACATGCTCGGTGCGTCATTGAGAGATCAAGCTTTCCACATGGTGAGAGAGAGCATAGCAACACTAGGTTTTAAAAAATCTTAGAAACCAATTAATGCATGTCACAATTCAACTATAAAAGATTCAAATTTTGCAGGTTGAGCTAATAGGCACTTTTTTACCAAACCCGCTAACTACCCAAACCAGTTACTCGGTTAGTCTACTTTTTGAAGTCTCCTGTGACCTTTTGAGTCAAGTTGGATTGGACGGACAACTCGAACTTACAGATTTGTTGAGTTCTCCTTGTAGATATCGTTGGAAATGAGAGGATAGAAAAGTGGGAAGGTAAAAGAGATTTAGACCTTGTTTGGATTTTGCAAAACTGAGTTTTGTTAACTCATAACCCAAAATCCGTGGGGCTCACAGAAGGAAACATTGTTTGGACGATTTTTTGTTTGTTCACTCAGTTAACAAAACTGAGTTTTTTGAGTTTTGAGTTACCAATTTCGGAAACACCAGAAGCTTGTTTTCAAGTTATGAAACTCAGTGGCAATTTCCATAATTTTCTTTCCAAATAGGTCCCACGGCAATGTGTAGTTACATCACTGCAGACCCACAGAAGCTCCAACGGATATTTTGGCTTAACTTTCCCAACTACCCAAGCTCACTTTCTTCATCTCACTTTCCCTTTTCCTTCTCCCAAACCCACAACAACTGAAGCAGAGCCCTAGTTCCACCAATCAGCACCTTCAGCCCGAGACAAGCGTTCACAGCTCCATTCACCGATTTTTGTTTCCAGTGAGACCCAATTTCAGCCCCTCCATTTGTTTACATGCCCGAAACTGCTGGGTTTTACTTTGATATTTTTTGTTTTTTTTCATGTTCCTCCATTTTTTGTTTTTCTAGAGGCATTATGAAATAACAACAGAGAAGCTAAAAAGACCCATCAGAGTTACACAATCATAGAACAAATTTTCAAAAAAAAAAAAAAAACAAAGAGTTTTTCTTTACCTTTTTAGCAGAGAGATACCGAAATTCGTTGATGGGTATTTAGAACTTGCTCTTTGCAAAGAAGATTTTTCCGCTATTCTGGGTTTGCAATCTTTGGGTTCGGGTTTGTGCTTTGGGAGAGTATGTGGGCTGAAAGGGGAAGGGGAAATGAGAAAAGAGAAAAAATGGGAATGAAACCTTCCGCGGGTAGGCTAACAGCTTTGCTCTGACCAAGTTACAAGTATGGGTTTGAGTGATGACAAGTTGAGTGACGTGTGCCAAATGGGTGGGTGTAAGAAATTTGGGTATTTTGAGTGATGAGTAACGAAAATTGAGTGAGGAGTGATGAGTGATAAAAAAAAAAAAAAAACTAAAAAAAAAAACCAAACAGGGCCTTAGTTTTCTCTAGTATGTATTTTGTTGAGAGGATAAAAACTCATTTGTTTGGCTGAGAAGAAAAATAAAATAATAGTAAATAGAGATATAAATTTACCATTATGTCATCCTTAGATAAAACAAAAAACAAAGCATTGTATTTTTATTAAAAATTTGTGTATAAATAGGCGCCTTATTTAAAATAAATAAATAAATAACTAAAACTGTTACCTGACAATTTTCCTTGCTCCGCTTGACTAGCCCCTCCTCACTTTGTCCTGCACGGATTTTCCCCGCCCCGCAAAGGTTGTAGGGCGGGCATGGGATGGGATTTTAGCCCCGCACCACGAGGCGGGGCGAGGATGGGTTTAGATTTTTTAGACCCACCCCGCCCCATCCCATGTTAATAAGGATTATAATTGTAAATTTTTCATACCCTAAAACCTTACTATTTAAACAAATGTATCAATATTAGCTTATTTTATATTACCTAACGTAGCTCTGTCTCTTTTTTCTCTTTAGCAAGATTGGAAATAAGGTACTAATTTTGGACTCTTGTGCATCACGAACCTTTGATTTTTCAATGTTTTCTTTTGTCTTTATTAGAAACAAATTTGTATACTATTGAATCATGATGGAAGAAAGTGGAAATTATTGTTGAAGTAGGCAATTTTTATTTTGTCATGTATTAGGAGTTTGGATTAATTTGTTATGTGTTATACTATAAGTTTAGCAATATTGGAAATAAGGTACTAATTTTGGACTCTTGTGCATCACGAACCTTTGATTTTTCAATGTTTTCTTTTGTCTTTATTAGAAACAAATTTGTATACTATTGAATCATGATGGAAGAAAGTGAAAATTATTGCTGAAGTAGGCAATTTTTATTTTGTCATGTATTAGGAGTTTGGATTATTTTGTTATGTGTTATACTATGAGTTTTTCTTTTTGTTGTGATATTGTCTTATTAAACACTTGTATTCAGTTTTTGCTAAAAATTAGTTTGATTTAATGGGATAAATTTAGTTGTAATTTTAAGTATATTTTTATTAATGAAATAGGTTTCATTATAAAAAAATATATATGTTATAGTTGTGGGGAAAATTAACAAGAAGTAAGGTTTCACGGGATGGGGCGGGGCTTCACATGGCCCTATGAGACAATGAAGAGGCAAGAAAATTTTTCCCATCATGCGGGGTAGGGCGGGGATGTGATAAGACAAAGGATGAAGACCCCATCCTTTGGTTTTGCCCCACCCCATTGCCATCCCTAACTGTGACCGTGATTAAAAAAGAAACAAATGAACACCAAAAAAAAGGTGAGAGAAACAAACGAGACAAGATAAGAAAAAGTAAAAAAAAAAAAAAAAAAAATAGAAGGAAAAGTGTTCAAAATCTAAACGTAACTTTGCTGAGTTTAGGGTAATTTTTGTCCAAAAAAGTAAAACTTGTTTTTCATCCTATTTTCTTCCCAATTTGGGGAGATAGTATATAGAGTTTTGGTGGGCTTGAGAAAACCGTCGAACTCCACAATTTTCTTCCCCATTTTCTCTCCCTCAATAAATAATAAGTTTTTGCTTATTAAGTTCCACCTTCTCTTAAAAGTTACCATGGTTTTTGAGTGGAGTTGTGATGTGCATCTGTGTTAGAATCTATTTCCCTCTCCTTATGTGTGTGTTTGTTTCTCAAAAAAAAAAATAATAATAATAATAATAATAATTTTTAACAATAACTTTATACTTTATAACCCAAAAAAAAAAAATTTGTTAAAACAAAATGGGATGGGCAAAGAGTCTTAGACAGTTCTATACCAAATGTTGATTATCAATTTTTTTCCCCTCAAGGATTAAACTGGTTGGTATAATCAACAGAGCACTCCTATTCAGTGGTGAAAAAAAGGCACTAACTGGGAAGGTTTGACTGTTTGATTTTGGTTAAGTTGGAGTAATTTGTTTTCCCCTCATTTTGTCTGGCGGCTCCATGAAGTTGGCTTGTGATGTGCACTAGCATGTGAACAGTGGGCGAAATTTTTGTCCTCAAGCCATGACGGAAATTGTGAACATTGAACCAAACCAAGTTGAGCATATGCATCGGGTCGCACTGACTTTGTATATATAGGATAGTTACAGTATGGGCAAATAATAGTGATGTTACCATCTATGCATTCAGCATCGTTGAAATTTTTCTCGTGAAAGCGAGATTTGTTTGGAGAAAAAGGTATGACAGTTTGTTTTTTTTCTCTGGCTTTAGGCATGTTTTTTTTTTTTCAAATCGACAGCAAAAGAAATTTTTAAAACCATTTCATAATGTGAAACTTACGTTCAGGGTTACCCAACCCATGGGCCAAGGCATGGTCTTGCTGGGCCTGAAGTTTTCTATGCAGTTTCTGAACAATTAATATTGGCAACTTTTTCCAACAAGAAGACAAGGCCGGCGGGTTCCGAGAATTGAAAGTCGAAGGTGTCGTTATGTGACTGTTTCTAGATACGCCCTTTTGCTACGTACGTACACGGTTCACCGTATTGCCACGCCAGACACACCCGGCTTCCCTTCTTCTTCTTCATTTTCTTAGACCACGTGCTTGTCTTATGCGGCTACAGGAAAGAAAGTGAGAAAGCTGTGTTAAAAATATCTTTCACAGGTTTTATTTTGGATCCTTGAATGTTAACTTGGTCTGTTCTGTAGTCTCTGTACACATGCCGTCCACAATGCCAACTAATTTTGGATCCGATATGCGAATCAGATGAGTGCAGCCGAGGAATTTTTTTACCATTCAATAACTCAACTTTCAATCTAGAAATCAAAATTTTCACAACTTTTATCCTTTTTTTTTTATATATAGAAAAATAATATTAAATAAATGTAAGTCTAATGCAGGTGTATATGAGTATACATTTTATAAAAAAAAAAAAAAGCATATATATATAAATTGAGGCTTACATTGGGCTTTTGGGCATATTGGCAACAAATAACTGTCAATCGGAAGAAGATATTTGTTTATGTAATGTACATTACACATAACTCAATTAAAATAATTGTATACAATTACTTAAGTATGATTTAGTAAGTGACATGATATGAATACATGTCATCTTCCTATTGTTAGTTGTAGATTAAAAAATGATACAACTAAGTTTGTAACTAAATTTTATTCTTTGATAACCACTCATTCATCATAATTGTGAGGGCACTTTGCTTGTTACTTTTTTTTTCTTTTTCTTTTTTTGGTGAAAAGGAACTTATATCATTAAAAAAAATGTACAAATTTTATGGTAAATAACTCCCCAAGTATCAGCAACATGCTGGTAGAAAATACATGAAGAGGAGATGTGTACAACTACAATACAAAACTATCACTAGAAAAGTTTCATACCTTCACCAAAAGAACAGTGCATTGATTCCCTTTGCTGGTTTCTTTTGAAGTGGTGGTAAGATGTTGAATATGAATATAGATAAATTCAAAATGAAAATCATATATAATATATATATATATAAAATATAATATAATATTGGCTATGGAGGTTTTCTTCTTTTGGTTTTGTCAAATAAATGTCCAGAATAATTGTCTCCTTAGGGTGTGTTTGGATACCGCTTATTTTGCTAAAAACTGAAAACAATAAAAAAAAAAATTTCGAATTACTGTTCACACCAAAAATACTGTTCATTTGCCTATTTGCACTGTTCATCAATAGGCTCTGGTTAAAAAAAAAAAAAAAAGGGCTGAAACACAAAACATCCAAACGTGGACGTGATCCAAACGCTCACTTAATATGTCTAAAATAACATTAACAATGTAATTTGGAACAATTCATCAACAAAAAAATGTAATTTGGAACACTGTTGGTCAATTTATGCTAGAAATCTGGGTTGCTCTATTTGGGATTTATTTTCCACCCTTTTTGTGGTTACTTTCACATCTATTAGATATACCGTGTAGTTTGGTGGGGGGTTGGAGTTGTTGGGGGCTATGGGGTATATCCTCTCTCTCTCCCTTTCTTTTTTTTCTTTCACGTGATGTGAGTTGACTGTTAAGTATTTTAACAGCAAAGTGATAGAAGTATCGATTTGGACATGTGAAGTTTAAGGAGTAAATTGGCCAAATTAAAAGTTCAGGGGTTGTAATGGTCACTACCTTAAAGTTTAAGGGGTGTCATGACATTTTCCCCTTATGATATGTTATTACCTATCAAAAATAATTATATGTTATCAATCTTTCTAATAGATGCTTAAAAAAACCAATCTTTCTATTAGATATTATATATTATATTCAAAAAATGTGGACTTTACTTTAACCGGGGGTGTGCTTGTGCTTTGTGCCTAACTCTAGGACCCCAAAATGTTAGTGTGCTTTGATGCTTTTATAAACACTGGACTCAGAAATATCCAATTACCTAGATGTTTGCCTAACCTGCTCTCCGTTTCTCCTCACACTTTGTGCCAATACAGAAAGTTTCATGTCCTTAATTTACCTAGATGATGCCTTTTAAAAAAATTCAGTTATTACCAATGTTGTCTAAATATGATGTGTTTATGCGCTTTGAAGCTTAGCTTAGATACATTTTGGAATGGCTTAATGGCAGGTTAAGAAAGAAAGGGCAGAACGTGAAGCATTGGGAGCATTGCCCCTCTATCAGCGTACAATTCCATGATTATTTCTTCCTGTTGCAGGCACTTTTGAATCTCCATGAGCAATAAAAAGTTATGGGTTAAAATTGGAAGGACTGTAAGTGATGACAGCTCTGATCTACATTAGGGCTTTTAGCCTTTCACATTATTATTATCTGGCAATTCATTAATTACAAAAGCACACTGTATTCTACCATCGATGCTTTCTCCTCTCAAGCCAAAAAAACAAAAAAAACATTGGTACTCTTTGGCCAAATATGGAGGGTTAAATTTTATTTTTGTTGGCTGTCCTTTGTTTTTGGCCCTCATGTTTAATGACTCCTGCATCAGCTATGCTAAGATATTTGTCTTGAAGTATGCACCTACATATGTGCAGAATTGCATTGTTTCTACTTTGGGTATATCTGGTTTAGTGATCGTTTTGGAAAAGCTTATTTTCATTGGTTTATAGACCTTGAAAAATAAGATTGGCAAAAGTATAATTCTACTTAAAAACCAGTGAAATTTTAAAAAGCCGTATTTTGAGTTTTTTTTTTAGTAAGTTTTAGACGTCTTTTTTTACTCATCGAACATAGAAGGTTTTATCATTTTTTGCTTAGAAGCACGAACTAGACACGGGGGACGTGTTGCACAATAATTATTGAATGTCTAGGACACGACATGAGGGGGACACAATAATTATTTAAATAAATTTAATATAATTGTTGGCATATTTTATGCCTATTTTAGGTTTTTAAAATACGTAATAACCCTTAAAAAGATTTGGAAACATATCTAAATTAATTTAAAAGCAATAATATATCACAAACAAGTATAAGGATACCCCTAAAATTAGGGGTAATCTCACGGGTGAATTGGGCTCAGGTTGGGGCTTAACGTGCCACTTAACCCAATCCCTTTGGGTGGTGAACTCTCTGACTTATGGTCGTCCAGCAGATTGTATGGGTTTTGTTTGCAACACCTTCAGGTGGTCAGTCGAGCTTAGATAAGTCGGGTATGGTAAATCTCTGTAACCAACAAAAGCATAAAGCCCAAATTGCAAATTTACAAAAATTTTGTATCATATTTTCAATCTTTTTATAAGTGCAAACACATATTAGCACTTATTAAAATAAAATAAAAATACCTAATCATGAAGAAAAAAAAAAAACCATAAATGCATAGTTTAAGGCATGCTGTGGTTTTGAATCCTTAAGCTCATCAAGATCAAGTCCGGGGTATTGGTGTTGAGATCCAACCTAATTGCTCTGTCATTATTCTCCATGACTAGTCGTCGTCATTATTGAGATGAGCTGACATGCTCGGTGCGTCATTGAGATCAAGTTTTCCACATAGTGAGAGAGAGCATAGCAACACTAGGTTTTAAAAAATCTTAGAAACCAATTAATGCATGTCACAATTCAACTGAAGAAGATTCAAATTTTGCAGGTTGAGCTAATGGGCACTTTTTTACCAAACCCGCTAACTACCCAAACCAGTTACTCGGTTATAGTCTACTTTTTGAAGTCTCCTGTGACCCTTTGAGTCAAGTTGGATTGGACGGACAGCTCGAACTTACAGATTTGTTGAGTTCTCCCTTGTAGATATTGTTGAAAAAGAAGAGGATAGAGAAGTAGGAAGATAAAAGAGATTTAGAGGCTGTTTGGCCAACCAAATTTGATAACTCAATTCTCAGTTTCCATAACTCATAACTCAAAAATGGTGGAACCCATAACAAAAAGGTTGTTTGGCCAAACGATAACTCTGTTTCCATCACTCAATTCTCTGATTTTTGAGTTATGAGTTATGGAAACTAAAAACAACTAAAGGCTGTTTTCAGTTTTCATAACTCATAACTCAATGGCATTTTCGTAAATAAACACACATGGAGGGACCCACAGCTGCAACTTTTGACCACCTTTTGATTTTTTTTTTTTTTCACTTGATCGGTCTTCAATTCTGGTTTTTTTTTTTTTTTTTTTTTCGATCTTCAGTTTTGGTTTTTTTTTTTATTTTTTATTTTTTTTAGCTTCGGTGAGTTTGGGTACTGAAAACAAAACAAAACAAAACAAAAAAAAAAAAAAAAAAAAAAAAAAAAAAAAAGAGAAAAAGTTACACTGGCTGATAGGTATGGGCCTACAAATAGTGTGAAAAATATTGAGTGATGGAAATTGGGTGATGATGCCAAACGGGTGTGAAAAATTGAGTGATGAGTGATGAGTGATGAGTGATGAGTTATGAGTTATGAGTGATGAGTGATGGAAATTGAGTGATGAAAAATGGTTGGCCAAACAGGCTCTTAGTTTTCTCTATGTATTTGGTTGAAAGGATAAAATCTTATTTGTTTGGCTGAAAAGAAAAATAAAATAATAGTAAATGGAGATATAAATTTACCATTATGTCATTATTAGATAAAACAAAAAACAAGGCATTGTATTTTTATTAAAAAATTGTGTATAAATAGGCACTTTATTTAAAATAAATAAATAAATAACCAAAACCGTTACTTGACAATTTTGCCCCGTCTCGCTTGACTAGCCCCTCCTCACTTTGTCCCATGTGAGTTTTTCCCACCCCGCAAAGGTTGTCAGGCGAGTATGGAATGAGATTTTAGCCTTACACAATGAGGCGGGACAAGGTTGGGTTTAGATTTTTTAGACCCACCCCGCCCATCTTATGTTAATAAGGATTATAATTATAAAATTTTCATACTCTAAAACTCTACTATCTAAACAAACGTATCAGTATTAGCTTATTTTATATTACCTAACCAGTGGCGACTCTAGGAATTTTCTTGAGGGGAGTCATTAAGAAACTTAAATTAAACAAATTTTAATAAAAAGATAACTTGAATATATTGTATTATTAAAAAAAAAAAAAACATACATGAAATTTTACAATTTCTTTCTACGAGTTTTTATATTTTGAAATCGTTACATGATTGTTTATTATCAATTGTCATTATCTATTGTCAATGTAGATGTAACCATTTTATTTTGTTAAGTTTGTATAACATTTTTATTTTTGTGTAGTTGTCATTATTTATTAGTTATTTCATAAATTATTGACTCACAAAACCACACTCATCCATACATAAATAATACATTTAACAATCACTAAGTTTACTTTTTTTATTTTATTGAATCTCTAGTTTTATAAAAAAAAGTTATTGTAACATCATAATAATATACACATGTAACAAATCCTCTGTATTTCTTGGTTATTAAATTATATAAAGTTATAGTATATTTATACTATACATGTACGTCTTCACACACATCACAATTCACACAAATAATATTATATCAAAAAAATAATAATAATGCACAAAATTAGTATCAAACACACACACACACACACACACACTCACATGTATATAATATATATTTATAATAAAGAGAGACATTCAAAACTCAAAAACACTCACATTTTACTCTTAGAGTCGAAGATATATAGAAAGTCAGATAGAGATTAATAGAGATGAAATGAGATTCATGAGAGAAAGGGAGAGTGATTTGTGTTGTTAATTAGTTTTGGGATGAGCTGATCTATGTTGTTTGATTTTTGTGCTAAATTGATTTGTGATCAAGGTGTGCAAGATTTAAGCTAAGTTGTGCAAAAATATTTTTAAGGGTAATTAAATTAATAAAAAAATATTTTATATATATATAATTTTTTTTTTCAAGTCAGGGGGTTCAAATCCTGACTTACAAGTGCAGCCGCCCCTGTACCTAACGTAGCTCTGTCTCTCTTTTCTCTTTAGCAAGATTGGAAATAAGGTACTAATTTTGGACTCTTGTGCATCACGAACCTTTGATTTTTCAATGTTTTCTTTTGTCTTTGTTAGAAACAAATTTGTATACTATTGAATCATGATGGAAGAAAGTGGAAATTATTGTTGAAGAAGTAGGCAATTTTTATTTTGTCATGTATTAGGAGTTTGGATTATTTTGTTATGTGTTATACTATGAGATTTTTCTTTTTGTTGTGATATTGTCTTATTAAACACTTGTTTTCAGTTTTTGCTAAAAATTAGTTTGATTTGATGAGATAAATTTAGTTGTAATTTCAAGTATATTTTTATTAATGAAATAGGTTTCATTATAAAAAAAAATATGTTATAGTTGTGGGGAGAATTAACAAGAAGTAGGGTTTCACGGGGTGGGGTAGGGCTTCACAGGGTCCTAGGGGACAGTGATGCATGGGGCAAAAAAAAATTTCCCATTATGTGGGGTAGGGCGGGGATGGGATAAGACAAAGGATGAAGACCCCATCCTTTGGTTCTGCCCCACCCCATTGCCATCCCTAACCGTGGACTCGAGAGAACCGTTAAACTCCACAATTTTCTTCTCCATTTTTCTCTCCCTCAATCAATAATAAGTTTTTGCTTATTAAGTTCCACATTCCCTTAAAAGTTACCATGGCTTTTGAGTGGAATTGTGGTGTGCACCTGTGTTAGAATCTACTTCCCTCTCCCTTGTATGTGTGTTTGTTTCTCAAAAAAAAAATAATAATAATAATAATTTTTAACAATAACTTTATACTTTATAACACAAATATATATATATATATATATATATATATATATATATATTAAAACAAATGGGATGGGCGAAGAGTCTTTAGACGGTTCTATACCAAAGGTTGATTATCAATTTTTTCCCCCTCAAGGATTAAACTGGTCAGTATAATCAACAGAGCACTCCTATTCACTGGTGAAAAAAAAGGCACTACGTACGAACTGGGAAGGTTTGACTGTTTGATTTTGGTTAAGTTGGAGTAATTTGTTTTCCCCTCATCTTGTCCGGCGGCTTCATGAAGTTGGCTTGTGATGTGCACTACTAGCGTGTGAACAGTTGGACGCAATTTTTGTCCTCAAGCATGCATGATGGAAATTGTGAACGTTGAACCAAACCAAGTTGAGCATATATGCATGCAATGGGTCGCACTGACTTTGTATATAGGATAGTTACAGCATGGGCAAATAATAGTGATGTTACCATCTATGCTGCATTCAGCATCGTTGAAATTTTTCTCGTGAAAAAGAGATTTGCTTGGAGAAAAAGGTATGAGAGTTTGGGTCAGGGTTACCCAACCCATGGGACAAGGCTAGCTGTAGAGGATTGTGATGGACTACTCATTAATGCATGGTCTTGCTGGGCCTGAAGTTCTATGCAGTTTCTGAACAATTAATATTGGCAACTTTTCCAAGAAGAAGACAAGGCCGGCGGGTTCCGAGAATTGAAAGACGTAGGTGTCGTTATGTGATTGTCTCTAGATACGCCCTTTTGCAACGTACACGGTTCACCGTATTGCCACGCCAAACACACCTGACTTCCCTTCGTCTTCTTCTTCTTAAGACCACGTGCTTGTCTTATGCGGCTACAGGAAAGAAAGTGAGAAAGCTGTGTTAAAAATATCTTTCACAAGTTTTATTTTGGATCCTTGAATGTTAACTTGGTCTGTTCTGTAATCTGTACACGTGCCGTCCACAATGCCGACTAATTTTAGATCCGATATGCGAATCAGATGAGTGCAGCCTAGGAATTTTCTTACCATTCAATAACTCAACTTTCAATCTAGAAATCAAATTTTTCACAACTTTTATCTTTTTTTTTTTTATATATAGAAAAATAATATTAAATAAATGTAAGTCTAATGCAGGCGTATATGAATATACATTTTTCTAAAACAGGAAAAAAAAAAAAGCATATATATATATATATATATTGAGGCTTACATTGGGCTTTTGTTGCATATTGGCAACAAATAACTGTCAATAAAAATAGGATATTTGTTCATGTAATGTGCATTACACATAACTCATTTAAAATAATTGTATATAATTAATTAAGTATGATTTAGTAAGTGACATGATATGAATACATGTCATCTTCCTATTAAAAAATGGTACAATTAAGTTTGTAACTAAATTTTATTCTTTGTAAACCACTCATTCATCATAATTGTGAGGGCACTTTGCTTGTTACTTTTTCTTTTTGGTGAGAAGGAACTTATATTATTAAAAAAAAAATGTACAAATTTTATGGTAAATAACACTCCAAGTATCAGCAACATGCTGGTGGAAAATACATGAAGAGGAGATGTGTACAACACAAAACTATCACTAGAAAAGTTTAATACCTTCACCAAAAGAACCGTGCATTGATTCCCTTTGCTGGTTTCTTTTGAAGTGGTGGTAAGATGTTGAATATGAATATAGATAAATTCAAAAATGAAAATCATCTATAATATATATAATATTTTTGTATTTAATTTTGTAAAACTCCTATTCTGCCACCTCATTAGCCTACTTTTTCTATCAATTTTCAATTTTTCAAACAATGTTAGATATGAAGAAATATTAAAAATATTATCCTACAAATCCAATTATTTTAACTCTTCTTCTTTTTCCTTATATAGTTTTGTTCTTCTTCCAACTATTCCCCTCCTTTTTTAGCTCTTCTTCTTCCCATTATTAATCCCTCACCTTACCGTCTCTCTATATATATATTTTTTTCTTTTCTTGCAAGTTACTAATAAGGAAGATATAATTTTAAGATGGTATGACTCTAATCAATTAGCTGTACAGACTTGTATAGTATCACCTAATTTCTCATAAAGATAGAGATTAGAGAAGGGACCAATTTCTTCATAAGATAAAGGCCGGTTACAGATCAGAGCTGACAACAAAAATAGATTTCCCCTCAGAAAAATAAAAATAAAATTTTTTTTTCATAAATCTATCTTCTTCTCTTTTTTTTAGGAAAAAAAAAAAAAAAATTAGCTAAGCTAAGCTAAGCTAAGCCTGCCCTCGGTTAAGGTGCTTAGGTTAAGACCCGTAAGCCAATCCTTATAGATGCTCACCAATAAAAAACTGCTAACAGTAAGACTTTTTTTTTTTTGAGAAGGCTAACAGTAAGACTTAAATTTAAATAAATTAGATGAAATGTCTGAACCTTGCCAACTAAACCATCTCTTGTTGACAAATCTATCTTTAAATAATAGGAAGAGCAGACCAAAAATAATATTTCTGTTAAAAAAAAAAAAAAAACTAACGAAAACTAAAAGCAAGGACATTTTGGGTAAAAGTGTCCTGGCCAGGACCAAAAGGCTAAGCATAACCGGAATAGCCGGTAAAAAAAGCGCACAGAAACCCCACAGCACGGAACCCCAACTCATATTTTAAACAGCCACGTGTCCGATCTTATCCGTTTTTCCCTTTTACCTTTATAAATAGTAACTAAACGGCTAAACTAAAACCACCACCTCTCTTGCCTCAGATCAGAGCATCTTTGAAATTTGAACGCTCTCAGACTCTCTCTCTCTCTCTCTCTCTTTAAAACTCATAAACACACACTTTTTCTCTCTAAAAAACTGCTTGTTATGGCTACGAATCTTCTTCCCTTTCGGCCGTCGGTGATCAGTGCTTGTTCCTCGTCGGGTCAGCGGAGACCCGACCCGAACAGCAGAAAATCCGGTGGAGGAGGCGGATCCTCGTCGGCCAACTGGTGGATCCCGCTATTCGGCTGGTCCTCGGAGCCGGATTACATTGATTCCGGAAACAGCAGCAACAAGAAGAAGCGGATCGAGTCGGAGAAACTGGAGATGGAACCGGATCTTTCGAGAACCCGACCCCGGTTCACCCCGGGTTGCTTCACGGAGGAGAAGGCGAAGCAGCTCCGGATGATGACCAAGGAAACGGAGTCGTTTCATGACAAGATGTACCACTCCGCCATCGCATCCCGCCTCGCCACCGATTTCAAAAACAGCTCCGATCAGTGACTGTTAAAAAAGCTCCGGCATCGGCGAGTTACGGCTATTTTTCAAGCTCCGTACCTTAAAAATTACTTCATAATATTTTCTTTTTATTTTTTGGTGTTGAAAATTTTTTTTTTTTTGTATTTTCCACTATGTCAGTATGGGAGATGACTATGACTATGAGAAGGAATAATTGTTAGAAAAATGTTTAAAAAAAAATGAAGGTGATGTGGTTTAAAACTATATGTATGTATTTAAAAATGTAATTAGTTGTGGGTTACGTGAAATATACGATGATGATGGTGATGATGTAGCAAATGTAATTATTGATGTACATAGTAGTGCTTTTAATTAGAGATTTGCTATGCTTTGTGGAATTTTGTACTCAAGGATTAATTAATAATAATCTTTGAGAGTGATGGGTGATGATTAATAGATTTTAGAGGGTCGTCTAGTTTTTATTATTTAAATGTTCATTAAAGTTTATATGACTTTATCAAAAAACAAATACAGATGATTTGATTGATGGCAATTTTGGTGCTAACCATTGGATTAGGGGTTTTAATCGTTGCTCTACTTTTGGGGTAGTGGATCATCGACTCACTAACCTTTGGATTACAGTGAAATAACATATTGAGAAATGATATGTTTATAACATTTTTACAACAAATCTTAAGTGGTAAGTTATTACTAGTTGTTATTATTGAGGCAAAAAAGTAATCTTAGCGTTAGTTTGAAATTTGAACCAATAACAACTAACCACTTGTGATTTGTTGTAAAAATGCTGTAAAAATGTAGTAGACGTAGCATCTTTCATTGTTATTAATGACTGTGAGTTTATCTTTGCTGAGTTGGAAATTTTTATTAAATAGAAACTGATTACTGACTCGGCAATTTTAAACAAGTGGAAGTCTTTTAGTGAAATGGTAGACAGATAACGTGGTTCCGAGGACTGTATAATTTCTCGTGTGCAGGGGGTTTTGGGTAATGGGTATTGGATGGAGGTAAATGTATTGGATCAAAATCCCATCAACTTGGCTATGCTACTCACATGGATCTTGGCTAGATTCCCCAACTTTTCCAAGTGGTAATCAAGTATCCCAAAGAGGAATATTCGTATGTCTCAGGATATTTATTTGTACATAATCTTTCTTTTTTAGTTTTTGATCACTAGATTTTTTTTTCCTTTTCTAGTTACTAGTTAAGGCTTGCACGTGCTTGCCGTGGAAAAAAGAAAATGAAGTAAATTTTTTTTTTGATGGAAAAAAAGAAGTAATTAAGGTCAATTCTAAATTTTATTTGTATCATAAAATAAAGATATGAATCATTTCATTTTTAAAGTATATAGAGATTTATATTAATCAAAATAGACATTAATTTTAAGAATTTTGATAATTATATTGTAAAAAGTTAATCTCATTCGCATAGGAATTTTGATTAACCACAAAATTAGGGTAGCTATTTAACATATAAATATTTATTTAACTATAATAGTTTTTTAGTACTTACTTGCTAAAGGCAATATATTTACTCTCTAAAAACTTCTAAGAATGATAACAAATATCATCATCTTCTAATAATAAACAATTGAGTTTTGCTAAGAAATTTAAAATAAATAAAAAAATAAAAAAATAAGATAACAAAAAGCATGTGTCATTGAATTTTTCATTAGACAAATTATAAGTTTTGAAAATTTAAACCTAGAAAATGAACGTTCTTTAGATAACAAATAAAACACCTAATATCATCATTTTAACTTTCTAAGAATTTCTATCATTTAAAACTCAAAATTCGTAAAGAAAATTTTTAGGATGTTAAAATTTAGTGGGAGTAATTTAGACATTACACAATAAAATATTTTAAGAATCATAAGCTTTCATTAGGATTTAATTGAGAGAATAACAATATGACATATTTGCTCTTTTCCAAAATATTAAGGGAAAAATTGCTTGATTTTAAACTTTAAGGAAGAATTGTAAACTACCCCAAACATAAAGGATGATTTTTTTTTTTTTTTCCTAAGTTTTTGTTTTGGTTTTGGTTTTTTTTTTTGTTTTTTTTGTTTTTGTTTTTGTTTTTGTTTTTGTGTGTAAAACTATGTGTTTTTACTTAAAATAGTGTGTAAAGAAAAAAATATACAAAAAGTCAACCCAAGAAAATTGTATGTGAAATTGTGAATTTTGGCTCAACAAAGTTGATTAAACTAAAAAAAAAAAATTCTAAAAAACAACAGAATAACGCAGCATTTTCATAATATCTTTATAATTTTGTTATATTTTATTTTAACTTGTAAAGAATTGACAGCTTAGCAATTTTGAAAATATTGTGACGACATCAAGATGTCTTAATATTTTTCACACAAAAAAATGTTATGTCCATGACATTTTCACAACAAATCATAAGTAGTAGGTTACTACAAGTTGTTATTGGTGGGCAAAAAAGTAGTTTAATTGGTAAGTTTAAATTAGAACCAATAACAATTTACCATATTTGATTTGTTATGAAAGTGTTGTAAAAATTATTGCGGATATAGCACTTCTTTTTCACAATACTTTTATTTTTAGTTAGGAATGGCAACGGGTCGGGTTCGGGCCGGGTTTTTTCATACCCGAACCCGACCCGCAGGCCAAGACCCGCGGCCCGAACCCGGCCCGTTTACTAAACGGATTTTTTTTTCTGGGACCCGGACCTGCCCCCACGAGCCCCACGGGCCCCGTCCCTCATGACCAGTCCAGCCCAAAATCAGAAACAAAAAATTTTCTTTTTGAGAGAAAATCAGAAAAAAAAATTTTGATTTATGATTTTTGGGCCCAAAATCACAAACACAAACACAAATCCAAACACAATCACAAGCATAAACACAGAAATCACAAATACAGATTTCAGATCTACGATTTCCCCTTTCAAAATCACAAACCAAACACAAATTTTGGATCTATGATTTTCATTTTTCCCTTTCAGAAATCATAAACACAAACACAAACACAAACTCACATGATTGAGGTGAACTGAACCCAGAAAAAAAAGAAAAAAAGAAAAAAGAAAAAAAAATGGAGAATGAGGTGGAGTGAGGCCGTGTCACACTTGTGGCCATGGGCGAGGAAGATGAGAGGGGCAGAGGACTGTGCGAGATCGGCGACGGTGAGGACGAAACGGAGTTGAGAGAGTAGAGAGCCTGTGCGGCGACGCCGTGGGGTAAAGCCTCTGCGGCGGTGACGTGAGGAAGATTAGAGGGGCAGAGGACTCAGTCTGCTTGTGGCCGTGTGTGTGAGAGAGCTAAGAGATGAAGAGGGAGAGGCGAAGGTGTGACTGTGAGTTGAAAGCCTGAAATGAGGAAAGGAGTAGAAAAGCTTAGGGTTTTTAACTATATATATTTGAGGGTAATTTAGTAATTATATATATATAACCGGGTCTTATACAGGTCAGGTTTTGGGTTTTTTAGATAAAACCCGGACCCGACCCGGACCCGCTTCGGGTTTTTTTTTTTTAAAAATCCATACCCGACCCTATTCTTTATCGGGCCGGGTAAAATCCGGCCCATTAAGGTCGGGCCGGGCCGGGTATCCGCAGGTCGGATCTAAATTGCCATCCCTATTTTTAGTTGTAACTAGTTCTAGTATAATATTTTATTATTTTATTTTGACCTATAATGAATTAACACATCAACAATTGTGAAAATATTGTACCAATTTGTGATGTTAATATTTTATTATAATGTGAAACAATATGAATTGGACAAACCAAAAATAATATAGCAAATATACTATAACTTTATGCATTAAAAAAAAAAAAAAAAAAAAAAAAAAGCCAAGCAAAACAGTGAAAGTTGAACAAACCAAAACTACTGTAGCAAAATTACTGTAGTTTTTCCCATTCACTCTTTTTATATATAGAAATATACATTGCACTTACAATGTAAATTTATATTATAAACACATAAAAATTGGCAAATGTTGTACACATTTGCAAAATTTGTACAATTTTTTTTTTTTTTTTGGCAAATGTATATAATATTTGCTACCTTTTGTGTATATACAATGTAAGTTTACATTACAAGTAGAAAGTAAATATATAAAGATCCTTCAAAAGAAAAAAAAAAAACCAAGTTGGTGAACTTGAAGAAAAAAATAAAATAAAGGGAAAGAGGCAACTCACTAAACCAAAAATATTGTTTATAACACTTTTCATGAACTTATTAAATGTATATAATATTTGCTACTTTTTGTGTGTATACAATGTAAACTTACATTACAAGTACAAAGTAAATATATAAAGATCCTTAAAAAAAAAAAACCTCAAACCAAGTTGGTGAACTTGAAGAGCCTATTCGCTCTTCATATATATAGAAAAAAGAGCACAAATCGATGACTAAAAAAAAAAAGATGAATAGTACATATTGAACAAACCAAAAGTACTGTAGTTCTTACACATTCACCCAACAAGTGTCACAACATTTTCACAAAATATTTATTTTCAGTTGTGGTTGGTCACAGTTTCATATTTTATTATTTTATTTTGACTTATAAGAAATTGACACCTCAATAATTGTAAAAATATTGTGAAATTTGTTATATCAGTATAACAATATATATGCAGGTTCTTATAAATATTTAAAAGAAAAAAAAAGTACAAACGGAAGACTAGAAGGAAAAAAAAAAAAATTGTAACTACAGTGCCACTTGAACAAACCAAAGTGGCATTGTAGCAACTATTCAAAACTTGAAAAAAAAAAAAAAAAAAAAAAAAAAACTAATGAGAAAAAACCAACCAAAACCGACCGAACTGTTGCCAAAATTCGGTTCGATTTTGGTTTTTAATTTTTAAAAACCAAAAATTTCGATTCAGTTTTGGTTTCAAGTTTGAATATATCGAATCGATCGAAACCGAACCGAACATATTATAATATATTTTACATAAAATTCTTGATATAAAGTCTATATATATTTGTAATTTGGGCCTCTGTCAGTTATTTAAAAAAAAAGTGGGCTCTAGTTTGTACATTAGTTGGGGCTTCGGCCCTTTCATTTTATTTTAAAACATTAGGCCCATTTGGGCATTTTTTATATATATTGTGATCAAATTAGATCAAATCCGGCCTCTTCATTCTATGATTCTTTAATTTCTTTCTATTTTAAATATTGTTATTTAAAAGTTAAAACCCATTAGATTAACTAATTAAGATTAAAGTAAGTAAATTTCTATTAAACTAATTAAACTATAAAAATAAAAGTTAGAAAACCCTACCCAACCACACTTCACTTCACTCTCACACTCTCACCCAGCCGCACCAGCCTCATCACCAACCAAGTCTCCATCTCTGACTTCTTCTCCACTGTTTCATGCTCCCACTCCCACCTCAAAGCCACCAACTCCGTCTTTGGCTCCAACTCCATCTGCCACTACTCCGTCGCCTTCCTCCGCTTCGTCAACCTCGCCTCCGGCTCCTCCCCCACAGATCGCCCCAACCCCTTCCAATGCGCCGACCGGTACTCCCTCTCACAGACGGCAACACACTCCACTCTCCATTCCCTCTCTCTCATAGTCTCTGCCTCTGCCGCCGCCTCCCCACAATCCCTCTTGTTTGGATGGTTAGAAAATTTATCCAAAAAAACATATATAGACTATCACCCTACTTCAGTGCTTCTTCTCCATTCTCTTTTTTTTTTTTTTTTTTTTTGCTACTTGCTTGGTGCTTGGTGTTTGGGTGGTGAGAAAACGTGAGAAAGCAAAGGAAATATATTTATTTTTTCTTATTTTGGTATGTTTTCTAATTATATACATGATTTCGAGTTTTTTTTTTTTTTGTTTGCTTGGTGTTTGGGTGCTAAGAAAATGTGTGAAAGTAAAGAGAATCCAGTCAGTTCGGAGTCAGTGTTCCTCCCTTTCGGTTCAGTGTCGGTGCCAAATTTGAAAAACCGAAAATTTCGATTCGGTGGAAAAATCGTTCTTCAAACCGACCAAATTGAACCGATTACACCCCTATTTTATATAGCTAATAGATATTTGAGATTGATCAAAAGGAAGAGAGGGGTCAATAATTCTTTTTTAAGTATTTTTTTAATTGGGTTTTACTAACAGATACACTTAGTGCATATATTAGTAAATCATTTTAAGAAATTTTCTATAAAAAAAAAAAAAAAAAAAAAAGTGACTAACTTTTTTGACAGCTTTTTCAATTGCCTATAAAATATTTTTCAAAATGAATTATTAATGTGTGCTTTAAAAGCATATATTAATCGGACCTTTTTTTATTTTTAGTACTTTTTTTTATTTTTTTGCCTAAAATTTTGGGCCGAAAGATAACATGATGAAAGAGTTTAATAACTTAATTAATACATGACTTTGATGGATTGTTATTTGTGCAATAATGTTAGTGAGTCTTTGGAACATATTTTAAATTTTCTTGTAATGTGACTAGGTTGCCAATCTAATTTGGCCATTAGATCCTTATTATTATTTTGGGTGAAAGAAAATGGTTACAAGGAGGACAACCAAATGTGGCTTTTCTATTTGGATGTGACCATAGTAACATCTTAACCATTTTTGATCTAAGACTCCACACCACAATCACTTATGAGTTATGTAAATAGGAAGTGGGGTATAAGGAGTCACACCATATTGCTAGTGGGGGAACTCAAACCCATTCCTTGGGGTATGTTGGCCTAAGCCCTTACCACTAGTTTGGCCGTTAGATCTTGGCCATATGTACATGTACGGGTGTGATCTTGGGCCCATTGAGCTTTGGGCCCTAACCTTATTGTATAGTACTTGATCCCATGCCCATTGGACCTTTGACTTCAGTTCGGGCATGCCTTAAAGCCCAAATTGGGCCCAAGTGATGTGACCGGCCCATCTTGCCCTGAACACATTAGAGACAAGCCCATGCCGGTCAAGTACAACCTAATCGGGAATGTAGTTGCCGAGAACATCCAATGTTCTAGATATCCTAGTATTGCCTTGGGGAATATCGCTGCCAAACCGTTTTTTGGAGGTGGGAACCAATTCCAATGCCATTACCATCGCTCCCAATGGAGCATCCACTTAAAAATGATAGAATTGGACCCCCATCCACACGAGTGAGAACAGGAAGTAGTCATAATGCCTACACCCATCTCAAGCTATAAATAGGAGAATAGAGTGAGAAGTGGGGGTTGGCAATTCTGGAGAGAAAACAGAGAGAAAAGAGTAACGATATCAGTAGCGAGGGGAGTAACTCTGTGAGGAAAAAGTGAGGAGTTCATGGAAACAAGAGCATGCAGTTGGGTCTCTGAGCAAGGGACTACCCATAGTAGGAAACTCAAAACCCACAATACAAACAAGTTGTGAGCCCAAGTATAAGTTGAGCCTATTGAAGACCATTGGGTGCGTACAATTGGTGCCATCTATGGGAATCTCCTACGTAGCTATGGTTCTGCCGAGACTCACGCGGGGAAAATGTTTGAAGGTCAGTTAGGGAGTTATGTTGAAAGTGATTCTGGGAGATCTTCTCAGGAATCCATTTGGCGAGAAAGAAGGCAAAAGAGGCATGAAGATAGGGAGCATGAGCAGGAGGAAGAGTAGTCTGGCCTTGGAGAAAGGTCGTATCAAACACACCAGACAATATCAAGCGCATCGAGGTGTGAGCGCTTTGACAGGAAGGACGAGGAACTTGAACGTTTGCGTAGGTTGGTAAGAGATTTGGAGTTTGAAGCAAGAAGTAGACATCGGAGAAGGGATCGTGAGGAGTGTGAAGAAGGGTCAGTTAGTGTGTGAAGTTGCTATGGAGAGGGGTCCCATCGATCCGATTCCCGCCGACGCTAGGATCGGTCACGGGAGAACACAGATCGAGACTCAATTTCTCTAGAAGAGCAACGGCCCCGCAACACCGCTATGGACGCTATGAGCCGAGCATTATGCAGGGCTGCTCCATCACCGTTCTCGGGGGACATTGAACGGGCTCCTATGTCGAGCAGATTTACGTGGCCTCCGTTTAACTCTTATGATGGGAAAATGGATCCGGTGGAGCATGTAAGCCACTATATCCAGATGATGTCTTTGCACACTCATAACGATGCGCTAATGTGTAAGGTATTTCCTTCGAGCCTCGAGCCCACTGCTTTGAGGTGGTTCAATGGATTGAGGAAAGGCTCAATTCATAGCTTTGCCGAGCTAATCCAAGAGTTCAATGTCCAATTTATGACCTATAGCCGGGTGCTGCAGCCGGTGGACGCGCTGCTATCTATGAAAATGGGGGCCGAGGAAACCCTCTGCAACTACACTAGTCGGTACTGGGAGCTATACAACGAGATCGGTGGGGGCAATGAAAAATCGCAGTAAGTACTTTTCGATTGGGATTGCCCGAGGACTCCAAATTGCAAGACTCGTTGACAAGGAGGCCTCTCGAGGATTGAGATAGTTGATGAGACATATCGAAGAGTATAAAAGATTGGAGGATGACCGGCAGCACAACAAAGGCAAGGCTCCGATCACAAGTCAGCCTTGGCAAGGGGGTTTTCAGTCAAGGCCCCGGAAGGATTTAAGGATTCAGGAACTGAGCACTCAGGTGGGGGAAGTGAATGTGACATTCAAGGAGCCAATGCACAGGATCATGGATCGAATCGAGAATGAGCCATACTTTCGGTGGCCAAACAAGATGGAGGGTGACCTGTCAAGGAGAAATCAGAACCTGTACTGTACTTACCATAGGGATAAGGGGTATACCACTAAACAATGCAGGGTGTTAGAAGACCATTTAGAGCAGTTGGTAAAAGCAGGGTATTTGAAAAAGTTTGTGGTGGACCCAAGGAATCAGGATGCCGGGCAGAAAACTCGACCTCGGGGGAATCCTTTCCCACCCCTATTGGGAGTAATAGAAGTCATCCATGCAGCTTCAAGGGATACCACGATATCCAAGAGGAGAGGGGTACTAGCTGTGGTTTTGGTAGAAGGTTGTCTGGATGAGCGACCCTCCGAAAAGAAGTTGAAATACACTCGGGAGCCCATTGCTTTCAATGATGACGATCTAGAAAGAATAATTCAACCGCACGACGATGCTTTAGTGGTCACAACTCGGATAAATGGTTTTATAGTGAAGAGGGTACTGATAGATCAGGAGAATGGAGCTGAAGTGATGTACCCTGACCTATTCAAGGGACTTGGCCTGAAGAATGAGAATCTCTCTAAGTACGACACATCCCCGGTGGTGTTTGATGGCCAGATGGTGATCCCATAGGGGCAAACTTCACTTCTCGTAAATATGGAAGGTAAGGAGGTAATGGTGACATTTATAGTGGTCGCTTCGTTTTCTCCATATAGGGCAATCCTTGGAAGGCCATGGATTCATGCAATGGGGGCAATCCCATCCACTCTCCATGTGAAGGTCAAATTTCGCACCGAGCAAGGTATTGTTATAGTAAAAGGAAACCAACAAGCGGCCAAGCAGTGTTTGGTGGCCGCCGCTAACCGGGAGATCAAGTAAAAGGAACCAGCCAAGGAAGTACCCTTATAACAATTACAGGAACCCCAGGAGGAAATAAGGGCTAGTTGTGTTGAGGGCTTAATAAGAGTAAGGATACTACTGGACAATAACAGGAGTTTCCAGATAGGAACAAGTATGAAGGACGTGGATAGGGTAAAGCTACTACTATTTCTTGTACAGAACGTTGATGTATTTGCTTAAAGCCCGTACAAGGTGCTCGGGGTAGACCTTGAGTTCATAGTTTTTAAGTTTAACGTAGACCCATCATTCCCTCCCAAGAAGCAAAAGCCAAGGAGATCAGCGAAGGAGCACGTCGAAGCCGTCAGGCAAGAGGTTGAAAGAGGCAGGGGCAATAAAGGAGGTTTTCTTTCCGGAATGGTTAGCGAATACCGTGGTGGTAAAAAAGAAGAACGGCAAATGAAGGGTGTGTGTTGATTTTACTGATTTGAACCAGGCATGCCCGAAAGACCCATTCCCCATGTCAAAAATCGATCAACTAGTAGATGCCACGTATGGGCACCCAAGGATGAGCTTTCTGGATGCTTTCCGGGGTTATCATCAAATTGCCCTGGCCGCCGACGATCAAGAGAAGACGGCGTTCATATCCCTCGATGCTAATTATCATTACACCGTAATGCCGTTTGGGTTAAAAAATGCTGGAGCTACTTATCAACGGATAATGACAACTATGTTCAAGGATAAGATTGAGCGAATGGTGGAGGTGTATATTGACGATATGGTGGTTAAAATAAAACGGGAGGCGCAGCATATTGATGATCTTAAAGAGGTGTTTGAAGTGCTCCGGCGACATAAGCTGCGCCTCAATGCTAACAAGTGTGCTTTTGGGGTGGGGGCTGGCAAGTTCCTAGGGTATATGATCACTAGTCGAGGAATAGAAATCAACCCCGATCGGAATGAAGCTGTAGAGTGCCTTAAGCCGCCGAGCAATCCAAAGGAAGTCCAAGTGTTCACCGATATGCTGGCTGCCCTCAACCGATTTATTTCCAAGTTTGTCGATCAATGCCATCCATTCTACCAACTTTTAAAGAAATGGAAGGAATTCTAGTGGAACGAAGAGTATGAAAAGGCTTTTCAAAATTTGAAGGAGTATTTGGTACGAGCGCCTATGTTGACGGCCCCAGAACCCGGGGAGGATTTATTCATGTATCTCTCAATGTTCGAGCATGACGTAAGTGCCATGCTACTGAGGGATCAAGGAGTGCAACAGTCAATATATTATGTCAGCAAAATCTTGGTTGATGTCAAGACGAGGTACTTGCCTCTGGAGAAGTTGGTATTAGCGCTAGTACATGTTACAAGGAAGTTGCCCCATTATTTCCAAGCTCATACCGTCTATGTATTAACTGAATATCCTTTGCAGTCATTGTTGAAAAGATCTGACTTCACGAGGAGAATAGCTAAGTGGGGAACTCGGCTAGGCTCCTTTGACATTAGGTACAGACCAAGAAGTTTGGTGAAGGGTTAGGTTCTTGCCGATTTTATCGCAGAGTTTTCCCCAATGAGGGAAATGGAAATGGTTTGTCATGTGGAGGTTCACCTGTGGAAGGTGTTTGTGGATGGTGCATCTAGAGCAATGGGAGCTAGGGCTAGAATTGTCATCATTACTCCGGAAGGGATAAGATTGGAACATTCTTTTAGGTTGGGTTTTAGGGCTTCCAACAACGAAGCTGAGTACGAAGCCTTGCTTGCCAGATTGAAAGCTGTTCGGGATATGGGTGCTCGGGAAGTTGAGGTTTATTCAAATTCCCGGTTGGTGGTTAATCAGGTGCAAGGTAGTTTTGAAGCTAGGGTCTTCAAATGATGGAGTACTTGCGGGTGGTAAGGCAGGTTATGAACCAATTTTTGAAGGCAAAGGTGGTTCAAGTGGGCAGGGGGCAGAATCGACATGCGAACTTTCTAGCCACTTTAGCGTCATCACCGATCGAGGAGGTACCTCGGTTAATCAAAGTGGAGCTGGTGGCAAAACCAAGTATAAACGCAGGGGTAGGTGTTTCAGTGGTGGCAACATCTGAGCTGTGCTGGATGGACCCAATCATTGACTTTTTGGCCGAGGATCAAGTGCCAAATGACGAAAAAGAAACTGACAGGGTGCGCAAGGTAGCTACTCGGTATTAGTTATCAGCAGACCGTAAACTGTACCAGAGGTCTTTTGGGGGGCCGTATCTTCTATGCTTACGCCCCGACAAAGTTAATGAGCTTTTGACCGAACTCCATGAGGGGGTGTACAGCAGTCATGTTAGGGGACACTCATTGGCACACCGAGCAATGACCCAAGGATTTTGGTGGCCACAGATGCAGAAGGATGCTGCCGAATATGTGTGAATGTGCGAGCAATAAGCACGCCCTGTTGATCCATTAGCCAACAGGGGGTCTAAATCCTATCAGTAGCCCATGGCCCTTTGCCCAGTGAGGGCTAGACATTTTCGGTCCGTTCTCCCAGGCCATAGGAAATCGCAGGTTTGTTATAGTGGCTGTAGACTGCTTCACTAAGTGGGTGGAGGCTGAGGCATTAGCTAATATCCGGGATGTGGATGTCAAGAAATTTGTGTGGAGAAGCATAATAACAAGATTTGGAGTACCAGAGTCCCTGATATCTGATAACAAGTTGCAATTTGATAGCAAAACCTTTCGCAAGTTCTGTAGTGATCTAGGTATCAAGAACAGGTATTCCACCTCGGCATATCCACAGAGTAACAGTCAAGCTGAGGCCATTAACAAAGTAATTGTAAACGGATTAAAAAGAAGATTGGAGGGAACTAAGGGTAAGTGGGCCGAGGAGCTGCCCAACATTTTGTGGGCATACCGGATGACTCCCAAAAGGTCCACGAGAGAAACTCTATTTTTTCTTACATACGGAAGCAGAAGCAGTCATACCAGCGAGGTGAATTTATGCAGTGCTCGGGTTGCAGGATTTGTCCCTACCAAGAACGATGAATTAATGGTGAAACATCTAGACCTGTTAGAAGAATGCCGGGAATTGGCAACCATACGACTAGCAGAGTATCAATAGAAGCTTGCCCGGAGGTATAACAGGGATGTGAAGAGGAGGGAATTCTGCGCTGGAGACTTGGTACTTCAAAAAGGTAGTAGGAAATATGTGAGACGTCAATGCAAGAAAGTTATCCTCGACCTAGGAAGGGCCTTATAAAATTACCGCCATTGCTGGCGCGGGAGCATACTATTTGGAAGACTTGGACGGAAGACCACTTCACCAGCCATGGAATGTTCACAATTTAAAGAAGTTTTACCACTGACCATCAGTGCGCAGCAGTATGAGTTGAGTATAATGTAATATGTGTATAATATCAAGTAATATGAGGGCAATGTTTATCCATGCAGGTGTATTCATGCTTTCGGTTCCATCATTATTAACTTATCAACCCCGGTTAGCTAACGTGGAGGAAACCAAATCTCTAATTATACTAAGGATAGAAGCCTATTCCCGGTTCGATCCTAATCACCAAGCAGGTGGAAACCTTACATCTAATTATACTAAGGCCAGAATCCTATTCCCAGTTCGATTCTAATCACCGAACAAGTGGAAACCTTACATCTAATTATACTAAGGACAAAAGCTTGTTCCCGATTCGATCCTAATCACCGAGCAGGTGGAAACCTTACATCTAATTATTCTAGGGTCAAAAGCCCGGTCCCGGTTCGATCTTAATCACCGAGTAGGCGGAAACCTTACATCAGATTATTCTAAGGGTAGAAGCCTGTTCCCGATTCAATCCTAATCACCGAGCAGGCGAAAACCTTACATCGAATTATTCTAAGGACAAAACTTGTTTCCCGATTCTATCCTAACCACCGAGCAGGTGGAAACATTATAGTAAATTTACCTAACCACGAAAATCCTATTCTCGGCTAAGCCTAATCACCTAATAGATGGGAACCTAACACCTAGTTGTCTTAAGAGCGAAAGCCTGGCATTCATTTTCATTAAATATACAAGCACGCACCAAATTCAATTGCAATTGTCGAGTAAGCGCGAGCTTGGTGTTAATTTTTACTAAATACAGACCTTTTTCAATTCAGTCCCAATCACTGAATAGATAAAGATATAGCCTATCTTTTTGAAGGCAAGTGAAGGAGTAGTCTTTATCACCGATCAGAGACAAGCCTTGATTAGGCTACCCGGTCATTAGGAATAAAAAGGCAAGGCATGGCAGAAAAATAACTTAGTAACAATGCGATAATCATTTATAAATATAGCTAAAATAAATGTTTGGTCACCACATCTGGATAACTAATCAAATAAAGTAAACGGGAATAAAAATTTAACCATTGTGCTGTCACCACAACCCGGTGACTGTAGGCAAACCAAGCAAATAAAAGGAAAAATTAAACAAAAAGAAAGTAACTGGGTAAAGGCAGGATAAAATCTGAGCATCAAGTTGAAGGATCAATGGGCGGGAGCTGGGCTTCATCATCGGCTAGCCGTTCTGGTGTGTCCTCGGCTGGTTGAGCGGTTGGAGGTGGTTGAGTTTGTACGTCCTCGGTAGGCTGGACACTAACATGAAGGTTGCTGGTGACTTCCAAATCAACTAACTCCATGTGGGAGTCAATTGTCTGCACCAACTCACTCATGCTAGGAGTCTTCTCTTCATCAGCGGCATCGAAGGGATTCTGGACGGGGGGAGAGGGGCCCAGGAAGGGAACCTGGTTGGGATTCCTTAAAAAAGAATCGTCAAGAACCCCCATAGCTTGTAGGGCAGCCATCCACCCCTCCCCGATTCCATGTTTCCGAGCTTGGTCAATGACGGGCTCCACGGAGTTTTCTGCATTCGCGAAACTTTCGTTGTACCATTTTTCTTCATAAACTTCCAAAGCCGCCTTCAGGTCGGTAATTTCATCAGCCTGTGCAAGGTTCAAGCTCTCCGCCTTCGCCAGTTTGAGCTTGGTCCCGCCTAGCTTCACTTCCATCTCAGTCAACCTCTTTTCTACTAACGTTTTGGCTTTCTTGGACGCGTGAGCTTTCTTTTCTGCAGCCTTGGTAGCTTTGCCCTTCTCTTTCGCGGTGGCCATGACGACATCTTTGAGGGCTTTCTCCCGGTCGGCATCCTCGGCAGCCTCCTTCAGCCGATCATCCATTACATAAGCCAATTGGGCGGCCTACAATATAACAGCGATACATGTAAAAATAAAAAATTAATAATGAAAATAAACATATGTACAAGTACATTAATGCATGAAAGTGGGAATAAAATGCATTACCACTATAGTGTGCCACTACAGTCGAGTAAACAGCGACTCGTCGGAGCCACCCGAGAAGAAGTGTATATCCTAAGGCAAAAAAAGGCCCTGCACCAAACTCTGACACAGGAAGGGGCTCACTGCCGAGCCTGAAAGTGGTCTACCAACCCACCTCCTGCCGCAAAAAAGACGCAACATGAGACCTAGCCTATGCAATGGGCAGAACATCGCCACGGGGCTCTCAAATAGTGATCCCCCTAGACACTCGGGGGGGAGTTCTTGAAGGTGCATCCCCTGGGCCGTAGGAGGTTGCTCGAGGGTGCGCTGTCTCTTCTGAGAGAAGCCGGGGGGAGGAGGAGTAGGGTTTCTTCTCTAGGGTTCTTGTTGTTGCGTTGTTGGACGAGCGCTGGGCATAAAGCGATCAATAGTCATCGCCCGTCTGGTCACTATTTCGTTCTCACTGGGGTCGGATTCTACTCCTGAGGAATTTACGGATTTGGCCGTTGCTGGCTCAGCTACTTGAATGGGGGCTGGATCTTCAGGTCTTTCAATGGGTCGATGGACGGATCGGTTTCTGGAAATTGTCTCTGCTAAAGTGTCTCTGAGGGGTACTAGTGATTTAGCTCTGACTATACGGGGACCAAGGTCTCGAGCTTCACCAACTGTTAAAGAGAGGGGGGTGGGGGGGAGTAAATTGGCGTGCTGAACGTCGGTATACGATAATGGTGGGTTGTCTACCAGCAAAGCTTGGCTGAATGACTGCCAGGTAGAGTATACCGAGTTGCAGTCGAGTATCAGATGGGATGCCTGAAGCTGTTCGTCTGTGTGCAAAAATATCTCTGACTTGAGCACAAAGTTGAGGTCCCTCACATGCACAACCCTAAGGTCCGATTTAAATCTTTTCCCTTCTGCAACAAATCAACAAGAAGACCGGTTAGTATATGCGTAAGTGAAATGAGTAAAAGCATCAAATTTAAAGCAAGTAAAAGTACTCGGTACCGACCAACGTCACGCGGCGAAAGTGGACAAAGGAGCTCATCAGCAGGCCAATTGCCGCTCACCCGGACGAATTCTCTCGCCGAGCTTCTATTGGAGTCGGGAAGGCATGATATAAGCCGTAATCAGACCTAATATTGCCGCATAAACTATACATAAAGTTTATGTCGTGATGGTTCAGTTGCAACCTATATATTTGGTTCAGTCTACTGACACAACTTACAACTCAATAAAAATTGGGGGGAAGTTGGTCGAGGCATAGGCCATAAAACCTAAGGGTACCAAGTATAAGAGGGTCCACGGGAAACCTAACTCCACCCTCTAGGATAGCCATCAAATGGAAAAACACTACGTTATGATTAGAGCATCTTTGGAGAGCAATATCACCCTCGTGATAGTAGGCGATATCAACATCTCTAGGAACCCCGTAGGCTACTCTAAAATTAGCCAAAGACACTTCAGAAGCAAAGAGATGAGAATAACCCATTCTTAAACTCTAGAGTGAAGAAAAATTGAAAGAAGAGGAAAGAGTAAAGAAGACTTACTGTGGGCTTTAGGAAATGATGTTCTAGACTGGAGAATTTATGCACGGGAGAAGTATGCTGGGCAGAGAGGAAGTTGAAGAAGAAATGATGTAAAGAGTGGTGTGAGAAATCAGAAGAAACTATTTATAGGGCTAAAGCATTTAATGAAGAGGAAGGCAAGAAAATCTTTTTGCTTTCTTTTGGTAACCCCCACACGCGTGGGCTCGATTCATGAACCGTCAGGTTATAATTATTGTTGAATGTGACAACCTAACGTAGCGCTCTTTTCGAGAAAGCATTGATGGCCATCTTGTTTGTTTAATAGCCGACGGTTGTGCTTCTTAGGGAATCACTAGCGCCATTTAGACTATCCTTGATTCGCTCCCGATAGCCGGGCACGAATCAAGGGGGGGCTATTGTACGGGTGTGATCTCAGGCCCATTGAGCTTTGGTCCTAACCTTATTGTATAGTACTCGATCCCATGCCTATTGGACCTTTGACTTCAGTTCGGGCATGCCTTAAAGCCCAAATCGGGCCCAAGTGACGTGACCGGCCCATCTTGCCCTGAACACATCAAAGACAAGCATGTGCCAGTCAAGTACAACCTAATCGGGAATGTAGTTACTGAGAACATCCAATGTTCTCGGCATCCCGGTATTGCCTTGGGGAATATCGCTGCCGAATCGTCTTTTGGAGGTGGGAACCAGTTCTAATGCCATTACCACCGCTCCCAATGGAGCATCCACTTAGAAATGATGGAATTGGACCCCCATCCACACAAGTGAGAACGGGAAGTAATCATAAGAGACCCATCTCAAGCTATAAATAGGAGAACAGAGTGAGAAGTGGGGGTTGGCAATTCTAGAGAGAAAACAGAGAGAAAAGAGTAAGGATATTAGTAGCGAGGGGAGTAACTCTGTGAGGAAAAAGTGAGGAGTTCATGGAAACAAGAGTGTGCAGTTGGGTCTCCGAGCAAGGGACTATCCATAGTAGGAAACTCAAAGCCCACAATACAAACAAGTTGTGAGCCCAAGTATAAGTTGAGCCCGTTGAAGACCATTTGGATGCGCACAGTATATAATATGTCTATTGCTGAGTGGGAGAAAATGAGAATCAACCTAAAGCCTAGCCTAGGTTTAGAGGGTGTAGAAGCTAAAGATTTCCAATTATATGCCACAATTCTTTATAACCAGGTATGGATGACGAGAAATAAAGTTAGAATGGATTAATCAAAAACAACCCAGAAGAGTTGTGAAGCAAGTTAATAAACTTTTGAGGAACACAAGCAAGGTTAGAGAAATTAGCTCCAAAAAAATCCCAAAAGGCCCATCCTAGACTCCCCCACCTAGGACTTGGATAAAAGCTGAATTTTGATGCTGTAATCAAGGAAGATAAATTCTCAATGATAGTGGTGCAAGAAACCTCAGAGGAAATATAATAGCAACATGGACAAAGTAATTAGGTCTAGCTATTAGAAAAGTTGTTGAAGGATTCAAGAGAATTGTCCTTGAAGGGGATGGTTGAATTTCATTGAACCATTTAAAAACAAAGAAGTTGCTCCTCACCAAAGTATCAAAGCAAATTTTGGAAGATATTTTGTATCTTGCTAAATATTTTGTTAATATATGTAGAGAGGACAATATTTTTGCCTATCTTCTATCCCAATGAGCTGCTCTTTTGAACTAGAATAGACCAGTTTTCAACTCTTTCTAGAGATGATTGCAAGCCCTCCCTTGTGTCTCCTCTGTTTTGTCTTGAAAATAAAGTATTTATTCAATAAAAAATAAAATAATAATAATAATAATACATGACTTCCTGCGTAGGAGCCTTTGTATTAGTCATTATACAAGTGTCGGGATGGACGCTTACAAATAACCCTGTTGAGCTTACAGTAACGATCTTGCACTTTTGAACCAACTTGATATTGATAAGACCAAAAGCCTCTTGGCCTAGTGGCATTTCCAACTCCCTCTCAATCGAGTGAGCTCACTTTCTCTGTTTATAGATGAACTCCCTAACCCGAAAGAGAGAGAGACAGGTTACACCTTTAGAGCATTTTCATCAGCTGTTCTATAAACAATGTTATTTTGACACACCAAAAGCCTACTTTACTATTTTACCACAACATTTTACAACTTCCCATTTATCAGATGTTCTATTCTTCAATCACATACATTAAAATAATATATACATCACATTAAAATATCATTAAAAAAAAAAACTACAAACAGTAATATATACTGCACAGCCCCCCACCACCACTGCCCATAGCACACCACCACCACCACTGCCCATAGTAGCCCACCGCAGACAACCACAACCAAAACCCAAAATCAACCAACCAACCCACTACCACTGACCACCAACATCAGCCATCACAACCCATGATAATTAGCCCACCCACCGCCATAACCCACCAACATCAACCCATTACAACCCATGAAACTCAACCCACATCCACCAAAAAAAAAAAAAAAAAAAACCAAGGCGATCTGATCTGAGAGTGTGAGATGGACAGTGTTGCGTGGTGGACGCCGATCTGCCCACACCGAACCCACCCACCACCGATCTGTCCATCCGGAGCCACCCATTGCCCAACCCACCCATCAAACCACAGCCAAAAAAAAAAAAAAAACAGAAAAACCACAGCTAGAGAGAGATCGGCGTGGAAGTGATGCGTCGGCGTTGGCGTTGGCGTGGAATTGATGCGTCATCGTTGGCGTTGGCGTCGGCGAGGGCGTGGGCGTGGAAGAGAACTGATGGTGAGGAAGAAAATATGAGGAGATGAGACTTGAGAGATAGGATCGGTGTTTGAGGAAAAAAAAAAAAAGAGGAAGAGACTAACAGAGACTGTGAGAGATGAGAGAGAAAAGAATAAAAAATTCATTAAAATTATAGCACATCTCTCCGTACGCTTTCATATTTGAGAGCGTACTATTTATGTGTGCCAAATTTTTTGAGATTTAGAACATCTCATGAGAGATGTTTTTTGGTGTTTGGTGTGCCAAATGCCAAATATTTACCTGATGAGAATGCTCACTAACTAATTCAAATTGTGTTAAGGATTGGAAAACTCTTCATAATTTATTTAGTTGGAGTCTTATGAAGAAAAGAAATTTTTTTTCAAATTCCAGTTTGGAAAGGCATTTTGAAAAAAGAAGATTCTTTTTTAATATAAAAAATTTTAAAATTTATTTCAAGGGAAAAAAAAAAAAAAAACCCAGAAGCTAACAATTATTAATCTTCATTTTGTTTAATGATATGAGTTGGTGAGTGTCTATTTGTATCCAACTTATTTGCCGCTTTTATATACATGTACACTTTTTTTAAACTTCAATTTTTTTTTTAAATACAAATATATTTTAGTGCATTCTTAATAAAATAATTAAATAAAATTAAATAAGTTGATGACAGACAGGCAAGTTACCCTAGACTGGTACAACTTCCTCTTCACACTTTTCAACACCCCTGGCATCAATTTTTCCTGCTTTTGCATGTGTAGAAGATGCCAAGCACTGAGCAATGTATGCATCCTACGGTCATAACTCATAAGATTTGCTGGTATCAGCACCTAGTTTTGTGAGGAAAAGGGGAAAGTGAAGAAAAATCTATGGGCCAATTAGTCTTACCCTGCGTTGAAAGACTGTGCGTTCCCTGTGTTGCTAATTGCCAATTCAAAAGAACAAATAAAGCACGAACCTTATTAGCAATACATCATTATCTACACGCTTTTACTAACAACATCAGTAGGGGCGGAGTCAGAAATTTTGGTTTGGGGGGCCAAGTTGTGATGTTAATATATTAGTTAAGACAAAACTCTACATACACACATAAAAATTAATTTACTAAGAGAATTTATCATCTTCTAAATTTTAATGAGCATACAAAAGTTATGTATTTCTTCTATTTTTATTTTTTTTTGAAAAATTATGTATTTCTTTTATTAGACATGTACAACAAATTATCATTTTTTACATAGTTTAATTTGTTAAACCTCTTAAATTATATGATTTTAATATAATTTCTCTTTCTTTTAAGAGCACAGTTGAAATGATTCAAAATTTGGGGGGACCAACTTCAATTTTTACATGCTAGATTTTTTAAAATGTAAATAATACAAGTACTATAAAATAATTTTTTAAAACTTTGGGGGGGCCTTGGCCCCCCCACCCTTGTGTGTGGCTCCGCCACTTACATCACTCTGCCCCGCCCAGAATTGTGTTTACGAACAACACTGGTTTTCCTTTTTGGACGCATTAAGAATAGACAAGTGGATTCCAGAATATGCCTACTAATTGTTCCAATACGATGTATTTTAATTTTTAACAAATGATATTTTGCTACAATATCACATTATGGAATATTGAAAAATTCAACGGTCCCCAATTTGTCAAATTAATAGTGGAAATTAAATGAATCGGGTGTCTAAATTTTCTTGGACAGAAATATAATTTTAGAAGTATACAAAGGGCAAAGTTCAAGTTGTAGTCACCAACCCTACAGTCACGGTTGTTAAGGTTTTAATATGGGCTAAGTAGTAAATTCCAAGCTAGAATATTCTACTACGTTTATATGAAGTTGATTAGACACAAGTACGGTTATCTCCCACCGCATGATGCTGATAAACCAGAATGGAGGTATCTCTAAGTGGAGTATATTAAACAGGTGTACTCGGGGCAATTGTTAAGAGAATAAAATGAATTCCCATTTTCAAAATGAATTCCCATTTTCACCTACATTGGGTAGAAGTGAAGTAGTAAAAGTTCATAAAAAGTTGAAACTCTTCTACTAAAAGTGGCTAGCAAAAGTTTTTCAACTCGGTTGAAAATTCTACCTTGACCATTGCCCTTAGGACACTCAATAATAGGATCCTTAAGTTATAGCTTAAGCTACCTAAGGGACATTAGGCGTTAATTCCTTAGCTTATATTTGCAACAGAGGTGGATAAAAGGAGAGGAGAAGAGAGTAAAATGATTGGAATATGCTAAAAACTTCATTCTGGAGGGAGAGGGGAGATCTAGGTTGGATTGGGAGAGGAGGAAAAATTAAAAACAACAATATCAATCTTGCAAACAATTTTTGTAATATTGTCGGCCCATCACAGAAACACACAAGAAAATTTTGTCAATAAGCTATGGAGAATAAAGGTATAAGCCTCCAAAAAACATGTGAAAAGTGCTGGCAAACGGTGGTCCTGGATATACTGATATACATACACCGTCAACTCTTTTTTTTTTCTTTGATTTGACCCTCAATTAACTTACTAGAAGCAGAAACTCTAAATTTTATTTAACAAAATTTTTGTCATAGTATTATCAAGATAAATTTCAAACATTGCCCATGTAAAATTTTAAATGGATCAGTGACCTGGAATGCATACACCACTGACCAAACACTCTTATAGTAAATTCAGATAGATGCCTGCAAGTGCAACCAGAAATCTGTGTTAGTCCCATGGCAGAAGTTCTACCCAGGCACAGGCAAATAAACTGTGTTTGTGTCAGTCACTTTAACACCCACCAAACAAGCAATTTTTTTTTTTTTTTTTTTTGGGCTGAATCACCAAACAAGCATTTACTGTAAAATTATTTATCCCAATATATGATGCACTATGACAAGCATGTCTATGAGTCAATGGTAAAGCAGCATTTTAAGACTATACAAGTGGGAAGAAAATGAGGCAAATTCAACCAGACATAACTCATACGTATCAGGTCCATTAGTATTTTAATCATCAATATTAATAATAACGTTTCAAATAGTTGAGCATCTATGATTTAGTAAAGCACCATGTCCATTTGGTAATTATTTCAAATTGCTGCCAGAGACGCAACACCGGATGTTGATCTCATATTTTTGGCTTGAGGGTAAAAAATAAAAGTACAATATGCTGTAACCACTCCACAATAAATGGAATGAGAAAAATACAACATCAAAATCTTCCTAACCTCATGGTGCAACTATAACATCTGAACAAGATCCGCAAATATATTATAGTTGGCTGTACTCTGTAGGCCAACAGATCAACCTATGCGCCATGCATCACTTGCTCTCAGCATCGTATATATCTGTTCTGAATATGTCTATCAAGGAAAAACAGCAACACAGAGAGAAGACAACAAATATAGGGTGCTTGTAAACAGTAAGAGAGGTTTCAAGACCACATAGAATTATACATTCTTTATTAGCATTGTACATAAGCTTGGTTATGGTTCCACAATATTTACAGTGCGTCTTACTTGATAACTATAGTCAGGATCATATACGAAAGCTAGGGCAATTAAATGGTAAAAGCTTAAAGAGAGTATAGGAGCTTTTGAAGTTTGAGTAAAAGATGAAAGAGAATGAGCAAACTCAAAGTCAGATCCAGATCTACATCTGCCAAGGGCAACAAGGAAGAGAGACTGATTGAAACTAAGATATTCTTTCTTTTGTTGATTTAATCAATTCACGTGCAATAGGAAGGGAAAATAAATTAGGCAGTTCATAATAATACGGGAATATTCCAACACCTAAAATGATGGTACTTATGCTCAAATCCCATAAAAGCGAGAGCCTTGTGTATTGGGTACAACCCTTTCTTATGTCCAAAGTCATGTGTATGTAGTGTTTATCTTTGGGAAGTTATAAGCTTTGCACCCTGGTCAGTGCCAACTACAGTCCAAATATTTCTCTGTAGAACTATCATTGCAAAACTTCAAGAAATAGCCTCAGTTCCAACTCTTGGTTACAATATAATGACTCCCTACCATTTGAATGATGAGAAAATAAATTAGAGACAATGATAAACAGAGAGCAGCTCAGATGTGAAATAGATCCTTTTGTTATGAGAGTAGGGAATACTTGAGCAGATGAGATCCCCATAACTTCCGCTAGCAAACAAGTTTTACAAACATTCACCAGAGCATCCCCCTCATACTATCCATACTCTAGATCCTTTAGGGAACCAAACAACCAAAATCCTACAAGGACCTACTGACTCCAAACATCAAAACTTCCTTCTTGAGGATCACATGCTCTTACAAAGAGATGGACATGGTAAGATGCTCTTACAAAGACATATTACTCCTTAATGAACCTTTTTGAGGATGAAATTAATCTTCCATAGAGAGAAATTTTTTTGATAAATTCAATAGTTACAATAGGGGAGAGGGATTTGAACCCTGAATGTTTCCATTGGAAATACCAGGAGGTACTAGTTGAGCTACAAGGCTCTTGACTCCATAGAGGGAAAATTTTACCTCAACATGGAAGCTCATCATAGTGACAGCTGATTTAGGGTCTGTTTAGATGGACGGAGATGGGGGGGGGAGCTGGCTGGAATGAACTTTAAAACATAGGGTTAAGTCACAAGAGACTAGACATGCTTAGAAGGAATAACGATATTAAGCCATGATTCTTAAGTGATTAAAACATCTATAAGTACTTTGATCTACCACACATAGAGTGCAATCTAATGTAAGGTGTGATCTAGTACATGCATTTATGCTAAGACATCCATTGTCTAATCACCAAAGAGACCCATATAACTAGAGGAGCTAAGACATTTGTAAGTGGTTGTACAAACTTTGACACTGGTGCTGCAAAGACAATAAAATTGGATCAAGTCTTTTTGGTGTCAACCTGGATACATATATTAAACCAAAAAAAAAAAAATCCAGTTCCAAACATGCAACAAAACAATCTCCAAAGCTGGACCTGCTGCCTTCACTTACCACAAAGGGCATAAAAGTGTCATGACTCATGAGCCACAATTATAATCATAACAGTGGTATTCCTTAAAACAAAATCCTTCATTCATGTACATCCAACAAATCCTTGGAAGAAAAACCACCCAGCTTCCCACGGAAAGGAGTGGCTACTTAATTTAGTAAACAAATGTTGTAAAAACTACAAGCATTTCTAGACATCAAGGCCAAACCCCCTTTCTCCATAAAAGAAGTCCACATAGGAATCACAACAGGAAATGTAGTTCAATTTACAACAACTTAACTCCATAAGATAAAAGATCCCTTGTATCATTATGTCATGAATCTAACCCACCTTGCACAGAAGGTTAAAACTTAAGTACAACAAAAACAAAAATTTTAGCCAAGAGGCTTGTAGATCAACTGGTTAGCATCTCTTGGTATTTCAAAAGAGACATCCAGGGTTCAAATCCCTCCCTTCCCATTGTAACTATTGAATTATAAAACAAAAAAACAAAAACCATATATATATATACACACACACACATGAGAGTGAAAATAACTCTACTTGTGTCTGTGCTCAGTGTCATATATTTTGTTAATAGCCAGTCCAAAGCGCAGATAAAGGAGGAGGATTGTGGCAAGTTGACATTTGGCATAAAATTTAGTTACGGCAAGAGGCATTATGCCATGACTTCAAGTACAACAGGAAATGTAGTTCAATTTACCACAACTTAACTCCATACAGAAAAACATCCCATTAGTCATTATGTCATGAACCTAACACCCAGCTCACACAAGGAAAAAAAATTAAGAAATACAACAAAAGCAAAATTTTTAAATCATGAGTAAAAATAACTCCACTTGTATCTATGCTTAGTCTTATATATTTTGTTCCTAGCTTGTCCCAAGTCATGAAAAAGGAGGAGGGTTGTAGTAATTTGACAGCCAGGCAGCAAGAGTAAAATTATTATAAATGAGAGTGAAAATAACAATCTCCAATTTTCATATGCCACACAACAAATGCGGTGCAATGCTGCAATTGTAATCAATACATTCACAATACAATCAGTTAGTAAAAGGAACGCAGAATCAGATTGCACTGTAACACAAGAAAGATAAGAAATTTGAAAAGGATACACCAAATAAAAGCCATGAGCAAATGCCCCAGCCAGCACAATAGTAAACAAACGGTCCCTCAAAACCGGATTCTTCCTCAGGGAGAGTCGAACTGAAAAAATTCAAAACACCCATAAACTAAACACATAGAATAACCAAAACCCATGAAGGAAACATGATCCAATTCAACAAACACAAAAAGGTTCAAAACTTGATATGTGAAATAAAAAAATAAATAAATGGAAGACTTACTGAGAGGAAGTACAGGGGCATAGATAAGAGGGACCAAGAACTTATATGGGGGTCCCTTGTTTTGCCTCCGTATAGCAGCCTCTCTTTGAGATTATATACATGCACGCAAATTCAGAAACAAAATAAGAATAAGAAAGATGGTTTTGTTTGATCAAAATTATCAAATAGAAATACATACACGCAACTTTAAAACCAAAAATAAAAGTAAAAGAAAAAGATGTTGGTGTTGTGTGGAATTGAATTACGGGGAAGACTTACTGGCTTGAGGGATTGGAGGAAGAGGCCATGGCGGATAGAGATCTGGAAAGATTTGCAGAAGGTGCGCTGAGACAGAGATGTGAATCAAAGATGGTGTGCGTGCTATATAATACAACGTTTTTGGGGTCTGTCGCTTCTGTTGACAACTTTTCTCTGCCTCTTCAACGACGTACCGTTTGACGACATTAAGGTTTTGATAAATAAATAAATTTAATTATTAAAAAAAAAAAAAAAAAAACACCTTAGCTAAATGGCGATTCAAAGATTTTTTCTCTAAAGAGTCAGCAGAGCCAGAAATTTGTTGGGGGAGGCAAACTTTCTCCATTGACATCCGTTTGATCAAACTTTGTTAAATTGATAATAAAAATGTTGGGCACAAACATACTTTTTACTTAATGATAGGTTTCTAAATTATTCTCTATTTCATAATTAAAATACATTATTTTGAATTTTTAATTAAGAGTATATTAAAATATTCAAAATAATTTTTACTTTTTTTTTTCAATGGGCTGAGAAAAGATTGGTTGTTCCAAGTCTTTTGGTGCTTGATAAACTTCACATTTTAATTATAAATTTATCAGTTATGTTTTTTACTAAACATGGTTAAACTTTTTTAAGGAAAATCTTATACAAATTTAGAATATTCCATTATTAATATAAACAGAATGAGGGTGTTATTTTCTTCAAACTTGAAGGGAGGAAAGTGTTTTTTTCCTTCAAGATTGGGATAGAGTGTCATTTCTTCAAACCTCAAAGGAGAGGAGTGTAATTACTCTTTTTTCTGTATACACAACTTCCACATTATATACAACAATCTAAAATAATACTCTAAATACAATTTAATATACAATACAACTATATTGTACAATTGTCTAAAAAAATTATTAACAGTTTAAAGATCGCTAATACAACAACCATTGAATGCATAACAAAATAGAATTAAATAACAAATCATAAATTTTTGTCAAATTAATAGTAACTTATTATATTTATAAGTTAAATCATTAAATAAAAATATACAAAATAAAGAAGAATAGTAACACACCTAGGAGTAGGGATAAGAGTAAACATGAAACTAAGAAAAAAAATCATTAATATAAGTTTTTGCCTTTGAAGTGTATGGTTTTTTAACCATACGCGTTGTCACTTTCCTGGAATTTAAGCAAGCAGTAACATATTTCTTAGACTTGGAAATCTGTAGAGCACTTATCAAATTACTTTATCAGACAGAGAGAAAAACTAAGAAAACATAAAAGGGAGAAAGAAATACATATCTAAATACAAATCTATTGGTTGTACCAGTGGTGTAATTTTTTACTAAATAAAATAAAAAGTTCAAAGAAAAGTAGCATCCTTCTGTTTTCAATGCTAAAGTAAGCTAGTGTCACGGAAGGAGTGCAAGTTTGAAACATTTTTCTTTCTTTCTTATAAAATTAAATATTTTAAAATTAGTGTTACTGACACAACAAATTAACAAAAAATTCACAACAAAATCTAGGTGGCAACTTATTAATGGTAGGTAAAAACCAATTACAACTTGTCGCTTAACCTATATTGTGGAAATATTGTGAAAGTCGCACTAAGAGGATCATATTCAAACTTATTTCAACTTGGCTTAAAAAAAAAAAAAAAATTGGGGTCAAGGTGTTCAAATTTTTATTGTAAGGGGGTGAAAACAAAATATTTAAAAAATATTTATATATATATATATATATATATATATATATATATATATATATATATACTTGGTCAAGTTAGGGGGTTCAATTAAACCCCTGGACTGGATATGGAGCCGCCCTTGGCAAAACAATAGTGCTTCAAACGATTATAAATTATTTCCTTTTGGGGTGTCTACATACTAGCTATTAGGGATATTTTAATAAAATAATAACTTAACCATGAATTTTCACTCATTAATTGTGCTTTATTTGATATTTATAACTATTTTTTTAATTAATAGTCTAATGAGGAGAGAGATTTTTGAATTTCTCTATCATAAATACAATGAGGTCTCAGTTGAGTTATAAGACTTTTCACGACATTTATAATCATATTAAACTCACATTTATATTCCATTATTATTATTATTGTAAGGACTTGATTTGAGTCCCTAGCCCAAAGGATGAATGGACTTAGGCCCATAAAATCCAATACAATGAATTTGTAAAGAGTGGGTTTGAAAATTAAGCTTTAATGAATCGGACAACAAGTAAAGTGGATTCAGATAACAAGAAAATGAAGATTGACTAGTTTAATCTTAAGAAATCTGTCCTCAGCACAGTCCGAGGAGATCAATTCTTATATATCGATTCTCAAATTGGATTACAAGTTTAGTTCTTGATCCTTACAGTGTTTCTTTTTTTATTTCTCCCTCCCCATTTTCCTCAGGGGTTTCTTACATTATATATCTCCCTTTGAATGATCTTGGCCCTCCACTTGTTGATCATCTAAGCCACTACTTGAGTGTTTGTCCCATTGGACACCCTTACAGGCCCTCTGTGAGTTGGAGCGACCAAGGCAGCACTGTTCAGGAGTTTTCTCCACATAAATGTAGCCAGAGAGTTAGCTGTGGAGCATTCAATGTGGTGGTAGTAACTTTTTCTTAGATATTTCTTGGCTCTCATTTGTCCTGTACATTTGCAATGCATATCCTTATCAATAGAACTTCCTAGAGCGTCATCCTAGACGATAGAACACACTTTCTAACCCCTTTTCGTTTAGTCAAGGAGATACTCCTCCTCAGCCTACCTCTCCTAGCCTTTATAATCATAGCTTGCTCATGAAGTTTCAAAGTTTTATTTCTTCCTCACTATTGATCTATTCTCGGACCACTGTACCTCCTCGGACAAAGGCCAAGGCCCAATACATATTTGGGCCTACGTCTTTACAATTATTATTATTATTATTATTATTATTTGTTTTTACTGAAAAATAACAAATCATTCACTTGTTATAAAAAGCATCACCATAAATCATATAGTAATTAGGATGGTAGGAAAGCTGGATGGTCCTCCATTCATACTCTTATGTCCTCAACATGCACCACACGACCTAATAGAGTTGCGAATGGTAGAGATTGAACAAACTTTGGCTTCAAACATGTTTAAAGTAGGGACAGAGTTAGGGTTCCAATTGAGGGGGGCTGAAGTATAGAATAAAAGGTAAAAATAAAAATTGGAAGAATGCAAATTAACATTCATTTAGTATTAACAAAATAATTGTTTCTTATTACGTTGCAATAAAATTATCTATGTTTATTATCTCATTATATATCGTATAGTCTTCTAATAAAAAGACTAATTATTTTTTGCTAAGTAAATAAGAAGATAAGAAAAAAAAACCATATGAAGAAGGCTATTTAGTAAGCTTATGAATGCCATAATATTTCACGCATATGAACACATATTACAAACTTGGGTAAAATATAATTTAGGAACTTAGTTAGGTTTAAACTTGGGTAATGCCATAAAATATAGTTTACACTTTTTAGTTTAGGAACTTAGTTAGGTTTAAGAATTAAGTTGGTCAGTTTTGAACAATTTTAAATCTAGTTAGCATTAGGCCAAAAATTATCAATCTTATAAATTGTAAGGTGACCCCACTATGTTCTCCAAATTAAAAAAAGAAAAAAGAAAAAAAAAAAGCAAGCTAAGGCAAATCCACAGCCAGTGGTAGTGACCCACTACGCCTTAACTCAGTAAACCAACAACAATTAAAAAACAAAACACTGACTTTACTAAAAAAGTCTAAAACTATTGAAGGCATATCATTACAGTAAAGTGAGAGAGTGATCAAAGAAAATTAATTGAGTGAAAAAAAAAGAGAGGAGAGAGAGACACAAGGACTTTGAGAGAAATTACCAATGAGCAGCAAATTAGGCCTCTGCCAGCGTGATTCAAATTGCAAAATTGAAGGTGAGTCTCACTTACATGGAATGGATGTGCGGTAGTGTGGGTGTGGCTTGTACTGCTATGCAGTGGAAGTGAAGGAGACAATAGTCTCTCTATTACACTGGTATGAATTTATGGATTTAAAAAAAAAAAAAATTAATAGAAATAGGATCTGTCCATGTGATTTTTTTTTCTTGTTTTTGTAGGGCTAAAAATGGGCTAGAGATCTATACTTTTGTTATTGTTGGGTTTAATTTCATTGTTGGTTGGAATACCGGGGAGGCCAAAAAAGAATTTTCTTGGGATAGATACTAAAATCTCATGTAAACATATATGGCAGGTAAAAAAAATAATAATAATAATAATCTGGGGGGAACCCCCATGGTCCATGAATAGCTCCGTCTTTGGTTTAAAGTCTTAGGCTTCAACCTCCAATAAGAAAATGACATACATCCTTATCATGTGCAATGAAAATTACTCACTTAACCACTTAACCCAATCAACCAAGTGAGTTATGTGCATTGCATATGAATTTGACATGTGTCATCTTCCTATAGGAAGTTGAAGCCTAAGACTACAAATACATTTAGAGCCAAAACTTTTCCATATAGATTTTTGGGGACATAGTCATGTAATTGCTTAAAAAAGGAAGATGGGTGTTTTGGTGTGTTTGGGAAGTTAGTACAGGGTTGGTGATTTAACAGTGTGCAAAGGCAAAAGTGAGAATTCATTATATTATGGTTACATGACTCGCATGTGATCATTAGAGTATTTGCAGCAGTGGAGCTAAAAAGCTATAATGTTATTTTAGCTCCACCAATATAGCAAAATAAGCTCACAGCAGTGGAGCCAAAGCCATAATATTTGGCTGATTTGCTACAGTGCACATCTATAGATAGATGTGCACTGTAGCACTCATCTAAAAAAAAAAAAAATTTTTTTAATCAGCAGCCCGATTAAAATAATCACTCCACTCAGTTTTTTTTTCATTCTTTTATTTTATATCTCACATTCTCACCGTCACTCTCAATCTCCTTCTCCCTCACTCTCAACTCCCAGATCACTCCTCCCTCACTCATCACCGTCGCCGCCACAGACCAGCCCAGCCCACGCCTTCCCTCGCCGTCCCAGCCCAGCCCAGCCCACGCCGTCCCAGCCGCATCTCCCTCACTCATCTCTCTCACCCATCGCACTCATCTCTCTCACCCATCGCCGTCCCAGACCAGCCGAGCCCACGCCGTCCGTCGCCGTCCCAGCCCACGCCGTCGCCGTCCCAGACCAGCCGAGCCCACGCCGTCCGTCGCCGCATCTCCCTCACTCATCGCACTCCAGCTCATCTCCCTCACTCATCACCGTCGTCGTCCGTCGCCGTCGCAAGCTTTCATCTCACTCATCAAGCTCTCCACGCCGTCGCCGTCGAAGCCCAGCCCACGCCATCGCCGTCGCCGTCGCCGTCGCTGTCCCAGCCGATCCACTTCAGGTCAGTGCTCTCTCTTTTCTTTTGTAGTGAATTTTTTCATAGCTTAATTTTTCTGGGTTATTGTGATTTTGTGGTCTCTGTATTTGGAATTTTCTATTTGGGAATTTTCTGTTATTTTGTTGCGTGGATTCTGTGCTCTCTGTATTGGGAATTTTCTGTTTGCAGGAATTGGTTGTGTGGATTATGTGGTCTCTGTATTGGAAATTTTGTGTTTGGAAATTTTCTGTTATTTTGTTGTGTGGATTCTGTGCACTCTGTATTGGGAATTTTCTGTTTGCAGGAATTGGTTGTGTGGATTATGTGGTCTCTGTATTGGGAATTTTCTATTTGCAAGAATTTGTTGTCTGGATTATGTGGTCTCTGTAATTTGTGCGGGAAAGTTTTTATGTTTTGTTGTTAGTGTAATTTGTTGTGTTGCACAGAGCCAGAGTTACGTATGGGTGGTCTCTGTAAATTGTTGTGTTGCACAAAACCACACTCTGTAAATTGTTGTGTTGCACAAAACCACATTACTGTGTTGCATAAAACCACATGAATGTATTGGGTCACTATAATTTATTGTATGGTCTATGTAATTTGTAATTTGTCTATAAATGTAATATAAATGTCTCTGTAATATAAATGTAAGTTTGTTGTGTAATTTATCTATGTAATTTGTTGTGTCGATATAAATGTTAGTTTGGAAATTTTCTGTGTGCAGGGAAGTTTTATTGAGAGGCATGGACGCATTAGAGACTGAGAAATTCATTTTCAACTCCAGTCGAACCTTATTGAACATTTATGGCAATTGCAAGGCGAGTCGTAGGAACTTTCTTTTTTGTATGTGGGTTTAGTATGAGTCGGTCGAACTTGTGCGAGTGTGTAAGTTTTATTGTAATTTGGTTTGAGTTATGTATGTGAGCAAATCTATGGACTACATTGTTCTTGCTATAATATGAATTTTATTTTATATGTTTTCTTATAAATCTATGGACTACATTATAAAGTTCCTTCATTTCATAGTTCACATTGTTCCAAGGTTGCTTCCGGATAATTGAGACGATAATACGTTATCATAATAATTGAAAAATTGTTTTAGTAAAAAAAAAATGTACGAGTATAATTTGGGGTTAAAAAAAAATATAACACTAGACGATTATTTGCTATCATGCGGCGGCGGAAAAAGAGTCGTTGGTGGCGGTGGCGACGACGACGGCGGTGGAAAAAAAGCCGTCGGCGATGGCGGCAGCGACGGTGGCAACGGCGGTGGCGGTGGCGGTTGAAGGTGGTTGTGGTTGTTGTTTATTGTATAAGATATATTATTTTATTATAGTGGATATATTATTTTATTGTGATGTTTATATTATTTTATTGTGTGAAAAGCTAAAATAGATCCACTGCTGCAGCATGTATGTAGGTAAAATAGATAAAGTAACTTTTGGTGGAGCTAAAAAGCTAAATTTTTAGCTCCACAAATTTTTAGCTCCACTGCTGTGGATGTTCTTAGTTTTAACTTTTAAGCAATAATTATGGCTAAGAGTGCAATTTGTAAGATTAATTATAATTGGAGCGGTGATTGCAAGTTCATAATTTTAGGTGTAAAATGTAAGTATCTACCTAGCTCATGATGACTTTTTGCAATTAATTCTAAATATAATTTGTATTTTCTCATTTATATATATACATAGTTCATCAAAAAATAAACAATTTGATAAAAATGTTAATGACAAGACAACACAATGCTAAAGAACTTTTTGAAATTGATTATAACTTATATATAATAGATTAAACTCGAACTCCACTTCATAGTATACATTTATGAGTATTTCATGCTTGTATTCCTACTTGTATTTATAGTTCCATTGTCATGCATAATTTAGTGACCCTCTCTTTTAGTTTTTGGAGTGTAAAATTAATGTACATGATTAATATATTTTACTCATACAAAATCCACATTATAAATTTGTTTTTTTTAAATGGCGTTGAGTGATTTCAGAGTAATATACAATACTTTAAGAATATATCAATATCATATTTCCTCTACTCACATAATATTGGTCACATTAATTAAATTCATGGTAGAATCTAATATTTATTGAGATGAGGAAACAATATTTTTGTACTCCTGAAGTATTGCATATTTTTCCATGATTTTGAGGGGAGTGAAACCATAACTCATGGTAATGTTCTTAATCTGTTGTTGCCACATCGCTCGAACCGATTTGACTCATTTTTATTATTTGCCTAAAGATGTCCAGTAGTTCTTAACTATGAAGATGTCCATTAGTTAGTATCTATAATTCTATATTACCATTACTACATTGAATAGTTATGTGAGGGTGCCTGTAGCAATTATTGACATTTATGCTTATGCGTACATTCAAATTGGACGAAAGTGTCAATCAAAAAGAAAAAAAAAAAAAAAATATATATATATATATATATATATATATATATATGGAAATGTTGCACGAAAGTGAAATAAGAGTCCAAACTTTGGTTGTTATATGGAAATGTTGAAATTATTTAAATTGACACCTTCACCGCAACAATAGCATTTGCTAAATACCTTTAATTGTATATTTCCGATATCTTTTTATGCTATTTATTAGAGAGAAAAAAAATTGAATCAGACAAAAAATCTAATTAGGTTGACAGTAGAATTACCAAAATAAAGCAATGATGACTTGATGATGACACATTTATTAACTGGGATGATTCATAAAAAAAAAAAAAAAAAAAAAAAAAGGGGATGATTCAATGGGCTCAAATCTTTATTGTAGATAGATACCTATATACCACCGGGCCTTCTGGCCTGGTGGTACCCGGTCTACTTGGGGCCTAACAAGTCAGGGGTTCTATCCCCTGCAACTACACTTACCCAGCAAAAAAAAAAAAAAAAAAAAAAGATAGATACCTATATTAAATTAAATTCATGGTAGAATCTAATATTTATTGAGATGAGGAAACAATATTTTTGTACTCCTGAAGTATTGCATATTTTTCCATGATTTTGAGGGGAGTGAAACCATAACTCATGGTAATGTTCTTAATCTGTTGTTGCCACATCGCTCGAACCGATTTGACTCATTTTTATTATTTGGCTAAAGATGTCCAGTAGTTCTTAACTATGAAGATGTCCATTAGTTAGTATCTATAATTCTATATTACCATTACTACATTGAATAGTTATGTGAGGGTGCCTGTAGCAATTATCGACATTTATGCTTATGCGTACATTCAAATTGGACGAAAGTGTCAATCAACAAGAAAAAAAAAATATATATATGATAAGGGTAATTTTGTAATTAACCCATGACGGAACAAAAAGGCGACGGACATAACAAGGTTGTCAACTTCATTCATGAGAGACAACCTTGTTGTAAAGTCTACAGCTCCACCCCATACCTGACGGCTGCATCTTGGGCATAGTAAGCTAAAGATAGTAAGCTGAAGACACTAAGCTGAAGAGAGCAAGCTGAAGAGAGTAAGCTGAAGAGAGTAAGCTGAAGATAGTAAGCTGAAGACAGCAAGCTGAAGAGAGTAAGCTGAAGACAGTAAGTTGAAGACAGCAAGCTGAAGGGAGTAAGCTGAAGACAGTAAGCTGAAGACAGTAAGCTGAAGAGAATAAGCTGAAGGGGATATATGAATCTCTGACGACCCTAACGAAGGAGTAGGCGAAGCTAATGACCCCAACGAGGGAGTAGGCGAAGCTGACGACCTCGACGAGGGAGTAGGCGAAACTGATGACCTTGACGAGGTAGTAGGCGAAGCTGACGACCCTGATGTGGCGTGAAGCGATGTTCCAATTAGACCCGTCAGCCTCACTTTTGTCCATTGGCAAGTGATGGTAGGGAATCAAGAACTTTAGGGCGACGGGGTTAACTCGTTGACGTTGGAAAGCTGACGGCTCAAGGCTGTAAGGGACGCACAAAGCTGACGATTCCGACATAACCTTGAGTTGGCTTCCACACATGGGTATATAAGGAAATATCTTGCATATCACGCTCAATGTTAAACTCTTACAAGGAAAGGATTCCGCAAAATATGCTCACAAAGACTCCTATAAGGAAAAGGCTTCTACAGCAAGAAAAAGAGGTCAACCCTCTACTACTATAGAAACCCCAATACCCTCACTAGCCAAGGTACGCACAATTTTCCCCCAGCTCTGACACTCTGACACTCTAGAGTTGTGAACAAGAGAAGTTCTAACTTGACCTTCGGAGGGTATTTGGCTGGCACCACACCGGTGCTCTCTGCGAGGTCTTCTCTTTTTGCTGTGCAGGTGTCGTTTCGAGTGTGCGAGAACCGTGTGGCTCACTGGTGATTTTTTCGGCATCATCAGTTGGCGCCGTCTGTGGGAAATACGAGTAATCAGTCATTGCTTTATCTCTGAGACAAAAGGTCGTACGGTCTATACTCAATTGATGGCATCAGCCAACCAAGAAACTGGAAATCCCTCCACTGCTGTAGAATGGCAACTGCAGACACTCTCTGCTGCGATTGAGTGACTTACTCAACAAAATAAAGCCTGTATGCTACAAAACCAAGCGTTGGAAGTACAAATTAAGCAGCCGTAAGAGCATCAAGTCTTATCGCATAATCAACGTAGAAGTGGTCATAATCACTATCCACCCCTTCGAAATATTACAAAAGGGAAGAGCAAATAGAAGAGAAGACTGACGACTACAATACTGTAGGACAACGAATGATTGGCCAAAGAGAAGGCAAGAGGCCTAGACACTCTAACAGCCGACCCATTCTCTTGACCCCACTAAATGCTCCTATCGACCATATACTTACACTTATAAAAAACGACCAAAGTTACCTACAGGTGGACGGTCTAAATATTAAGTTGTTTACGGTTGGACAGACCACCAAAAGGTGACGACCAGCAAAGCTGAAGAGTAAAAAAACTTGCTCCTAAGCACCGCCGTGAGGTGACGACCAACAAAGCTGAAGAGTAAAAAGATTTCCTCCTAAATACCACCGAGAGGTGATGACCAACAAAGCTAAAGAGTAAGAAAACATACTCCTAAGCACCATCGAGAGGTGACATCAACAAAGCTAAAGAGTAAAAACACTTCCTCCTAAATACCACCGAGAGGTGACGACCAACAAAGCTAAAGAGTAAGAAAACATACTCCTAAGCACCATCGAGAGGTGACGAGCAACAAAGTTGAAGAGTAAAAAGACTTACTCCTAAGCACCACCGAAAGGTGACAACTAGCAAAGCTGAAGAGTAAAAAGACTTCCTCCTAAGTACCACTAAAAGGTGACAACCAACAAAGTTGAAGAGTAAAAAGACGTACTCCTAAGCACCACTAAAAGGTGACGACCAGCAAAGCTGACAAGTAAAAAGACTTATTCCTAAGCAACACAAAAAACTCCATTCAAACAGATGAGCTTCCGACTGCCTTATGGGCATATTAAACGACAACACGAAGCCCTGTAGGTGAAACTCCATTCATACTAGCATTTGGAACCAAAGCAATGATACCGGAAAAGGTAGGACTTACAAGCTTCAAAGCGGATCACTAAAATGAAGAGAAGAATGACAAAGAGCTGTGTCTCGATCTTGACTTACTGGACGAAGTAAGAATAGGTATTGAACAAAGGCTAGCTTCGTATCAAAACCTTATGGCTAGGCATTACAATAAACAGGCAAAGCCAAGACACTTAGACGTAGGTGAGCTAGTTTTAAGAAGGGTAGTGCTCGCCACCAAGGCCTCGACACATGGAAAGCTAGTCCAAACTGGGAAGGACCTTACAAGGTCGTTGACCGCTTCAGGAGAGGTACTTACCACCAAGGGACACTTGATGGGAAAAAGCTACCTCACCCTGGGAACGCCGAGCACTAAAGGGAGTACCACTTGTGCTCACAGTTTGTTATTACTTGCTTATTTAAGACTTAACTTATTTTCCTATGAGCTTACCATTTGAATAGAAGCATTTTTTCCACTTGTGATGCATTGGGTAGAAAAAAGCGAACGACCAATACCGTTTACCCTTCTACAATGTCTCCGAGGTAGTGAACAATCAACTCAAGTAGCGAAGGCAAACATGGAAGGGGGACAACAGATGAGGAACATTTGTACAACGCATCAGCTCAAAATATCACCTCCCAAGGTGAGCATCACCTTTCAAGGTGAACCCTACTTCTCAAGGTGGCCCTCACTTCTCAAATTGAAAGTCACCTACGAGTAGACGCATGACCAAAGTCGCCTATGGGTGGACGGTCATTATACTAAGTCACCTATGGGTAGACGCATGGCCAAAGTCGCCTGCGGGTGGACGGTCACTACACTAAGTAACCAACGGGTAGACGCATGACCAAAGTCGCCTACGAGTGGACGGTCACTACACTAAGTAACCTACAGGTAGACGCATGACCAAAGTCGCCTACGGGTGGACGGTCACTACACTAAGAGCATTTGAGGAACTGAAGGCATACCTCGCATCTCCACCACTCCCTAATCCATCCAAACATGATGAAGAGCTTTCCCTCTACTTGGCTGTATCCCCCATGGTTGTTAGTTCAGCTCTCATCCAACAAGCACTAATGCTTCAGCAAGACCTCATGGCTAAACACTACGAAAGGAAGCCGACGGGCACCTAATCCTCATCCTTACGGGATGGATCGACAACCAAGCATGCCTACGGGCACTTAATCCTTATCCAAAACTAATTCCCATCTACGGGATGGACCGAAAATCAAGGATGCCTACGGGTACTTAATCCTCATCCAAAACTAAGTCCTACCTATGGGATGGACCGACAATCAAGGAAGCCAACGGGCACCTAATCCTCATCCTTACGGGATTGATCAACGTTTTAAAACACCAACGGGCACCAAATCCTCATAGCAAGCTAAGTCTTCCTACCTACGAGTGGGCAAACAAACTAAGCCACCAAAGAGTGCCTTATATAAGTCTTCCTACCTACGGGAGGATGGACAAACTAGGCCACTCACAAGTGCCTTGGTAAAAGATCTAAGTCTTCCTACCTACTGGAGAATGGACGAACCAAGCCATTCACAAGTGCCTTGGTAAAAAATTTAAGTCCTTCTACCTACGGGTGGACAAACGGACCGATCCACTAACAAGTGCCTTGGTAAAAGATCTAAGTCTTCCTACCTACTGGGGGACAGACGAACCAAGCCATTCACAAGTGTCTTGGTAAAAAATTTAAGTCCTTCTACCTACGGGTGGACGAACGGACCGATCCACTAATGAGTGCATTGGTAAAAAATCTAAATCTTCCTACTTACAGGGTGACGAATGATCCAGTTTACCAAGGTGATGAACGACCCCCCAAAGATGATCGTATCAAGTAACAATCCTCCAATTAGGTTGCTTATGGAGTGGGGGGCAAGAAAAAAACCCCCAACACTCTACGATTACAACATAAGCCTTCATATTCTGCACTCGTCCACTTACGTGACGACTACGGAATGGGGGGCAACTGATAAGGATATTTTTAGACTTACAAAGCTGACGACATGACAAGACTGACGAATACATTTCCATGGGCAAATAGATCCAGAGGAAGTGAACCTCAGTTAGGCGAACCTCAATATGGACGAATCCAACAAAGGGGACGGACCTCAGGTGGACGAACCCAATAGAGGGGGACACACGGTACTCACGTGACTCCCACGCCCTTGGAAGTACTCATTGATAAGAGAAGTTTTGCAGCGCTAGTAAATTCATCCATGTTAGGTGAAGTCATCAGTCTCACCAACACGACCATAGCGCGAGCGACGACAGAATGAGATTGACGATCCCATCCTAAAGCTGACGAGAGCACCATGTTGGTCAACCGACACCCAAAGGTGACAACTTGGACAATTAGACGGGGATAAATAGCTTACGGGTCCATGATTAAGTCCGTAAGCAGGTTCACCCCGTCAGGATAAGGTTACAGACCACAACAAACAGACGGATCTATAACTAAATAGATGGATGCGTCTCTAAACTTGCGAAAACATATCTTAAGGCATCACACATAAATAACCCTTCCACGACGTTAACTCCATAACCTGTCAGCTAAAGCTGAAGAGGCTTTGGAGTAGGGGGCAACTAATAAGGGTAATTTTGTAATTAACCCATGACGGAACAAAAAGGCGACGGACATAACAAGGTTGTCAACTTCATTCATGAGAGACAACCTTGTTGTAAAGTCTACAGCTCCACCCCATACCTGACGGCTGCATCTTGGGCATAGTAAGCTAAAGATAGTAAGCTGAAGACACTAAGCTGAAGAGAGCAAGTTGAAGAGAGTAAGCTGAAGATAGTAAGCTGAAGAGAGTAAGCTGAAGATAGTAAGCTGAAGACACTAAGCTGAAGACAGCAAGCTGAAGAGAGTAAGCTGAAGACAGTAAGCTGAAGACAGTAAGCTGAAGACAGTAAGCTGAAGGGAGTAAGCTGGAGATAGTAAGCTGAAGACAGTAAGCTGAAGACAGTAAGCTGAAGAGAATAAGCTGAAGGGGATATATGAATCTCTGACGACCCTAACGAAGGAGTAGGCGAAGCTAATGACCCCAACGAGGGAGTAGGCGAAGCTGACGACCTCGACGAGGGAGTAGGCGAAACTGATGACCTTGACGAGGTAGTAGGCGAAGCTGACGACCCTGATGTGGCGTGAAGCGATGTTCCAATTAGACCTGTCAGCCTCACTTTTGTCCATTGGCAAGTGATGGTAGGAAATCAAGAACTTTAGGGCGACGGGGTTAACTCGTTGACGTTGGAAAGCTGACGGCTCAAGGCTGTAAGGGACGCACAAAGCTGACGATTCCGACATAACCTTGAGTTGGCTTCCACACATGGGTATATAAGGAAATATCTTGCACATCACGCTCAATGTTAAACTCTTACAAGGAAAGGATTCCGCAAAATATGCTCACAAAGACTCCTATAAGGAAAAGGCTTCTACAGCAAGAAAAAGAGGTCAACCCTCTACTACTATAAAAACCCCAATACCCTCACTAGCCAAGGTACGCACAATTTTCCCCTAGCTCTGACACTCTGACACTCTAGAGTTGTGAACAAGAGAAGTTCTAACTTGACCTTCGGAGGGTATTTGGCTGGCACCACACCGGTGCTCTCTGCGAGGTCTTCTCTTTTTGCTGTGCAGGTGTCGTTTCGAGTGTGCGAGAACCGTGTGGCTCACTGGTGATTTTTTCGGCATCATCAATATATATATATATATATATATATATGGAAATGTTGCATGAAAGTGAAATAAGAGTCCAAACTTTGGTTATTATATGGAAATGTTGAAATTATTTAAATTGACACCTTCACCACAACAATAGCATTTGCTAAATACCTTTAATTGTATATTTCCGATATCTTTTTATGCTATTTATTAGAGAAAAAAAAATTGAATCAAAAAAAAAATCTAATTAGGTTGACAGTAGAATTACCAAAATAAAGCAATGATGACTTGATGATGACACATTTATTAACTGGGATGATTCATAAAAATTAAAAAGAAAAAAAAAGAAAAAAAAAAGGGGATGATTCAATGGGCTCAAATCTTTATTGTAGATAGATACCTATATTATGTTATATATACTTAGGTATAAAATCATATCAATCTCAATGATTTTATGGTAGGTAAAAAGTTTACATATTCTCAATAGTTGGCAAATAACATAATCAAATTGGAGGGAATGTTTTCCTTTAAAAAAAAAAAATTGGAGGTGATATACATGACTTTTATACTTAAACCTCTCTATAAAAGAAGGGAAAAAGAGGGAGGAGGGGGGGGGGGGGGGGACTGGGGATAGACGTTGGAATATGTGCTATCTTTTACGCGTTAATTATTAAAGAGGGGAGAATTTGAACCTTAAATGTTCAAATTAAAAACACCGAAAGGCAATATGTTAAGAATAGATGCTTTCTACTCTTATATGATTTTTTAAAAAAAAATATATTTAGTGAATAGTTAATGGTATATCAAAAAGTCACTGTAGGGACTGAATTTGGACTGGACCTAATATAAGTTTGAATTTAGCCCAATAAGCCCAAACAATGAATTTGTAGAGCGTGGGTAAAAGAACTAGTTCTATTCAATAAGGAGAACAATAACAGTTGTTGATTTAAGAGCATTAAGCACAATTAAGATAAGAAAATATGTCCTCGGCACGGCCTGAGGAGCTATGTTATAATATTTTATTAATGAACAAGGTTACCAGAGTTCAAAGGAGTATTACAAAGATTTCTTAATTTTTCGATCCTTTTCTTTAGGCCACCTTCCCATGCTATATACTACAATCTTGATATCATCTCTACCATACACGTGTAGATTAGATTCTAGGAACTCCTTCTTGTCCCATCCAACACCTCCCAGAACCATCAACTAGTAACTGTAAGGTTGCTTGACCACTGTTCAGATATCACCTCCACATTAATGTGGCCAGAGAGTTAGTTGGGAGGCATTTAATGTGGAGGTAGCAGCTTTTGAAGATATTTGTTGCCTTCCTTTACTCATCCCTTATCCAATGTCCGGCTTCTAGTTATGATGCAACCTTGAAGAATGTCCAGGATGATAAGACATTCTTATTGACCTCGGATCTCCGTTTCCGAGATAACTTTTCTCCTCGGACATATTTTGGACTATCACATACAATCTTTATTTCTTCTTCTTATACCATTCCCATTATAATCTTATTTAACCATCCTCAGATTGGGCCATAGGCCAATTCGTACAGCTTTAATAGTACCTCCTAGCTAATTGGCCCCCACAATAGCCCCTCAAAATCTTGCTTTTCGACTCCTCGAGAGGAAAGCATGATTTTGACATCCTCAGCGCATCCCGTTTATGGTTATTCCCTGTCTACCCGAATTCCCAAATGCCTTTTTAATTGCTCAAGGCACGCTCCTGACGCTTCGGCGTCTAGAGAGTGCCATCATTAAATTTTGGCGGCACCCCTGTTCCCCACGTTCAACGACAGGATGTAAATCCAACGATAGAGGATTTTCCTGGGTTTACGAGTGGGAATTTTCCCGCTTGTAACTTCTGTGCCACTATAAATAGCTTTTCAAATCAATTCCTTTTCCTACTTTCAACAATCACACAGTCCTAGAGTTCATACACTGAACCTGTCACTCTTTATTACTTCCCTGTGCGTCTACAAATACTAAAAATTTTTCCAAGGACCTTCTTTTTAAACCTGTAAGTTTCCTTGAACCCTCTTAGTTTTCGTTTCAAACTAGTTAATTTTTCTTCAAAACTTCTTAGAAAATGGGCAAGTTCAAGCGTTTAGTTGAGTCCGAGGAGGGTGTAGAAAAGTTTAGGGCTAAGTACAGGATCTCACCAATAGTGGGCATGAGATACGTTGCCCAGGGGGAATGGGTAGATGCTAGGAAAACAGGAAAGGTGGTCATCCCAATGATCACCTTCATAGAGGGAGGGATGACCATTCCCATGGGTAACATCACTAGGAACTACCTTAGGTTTTTTAGACTATCTCTCACACAGTGCGCCCCAAATATGTTTAGGGTATTGGGGAGTATAGAAGTTCTAAACGAGAGAATGAACTTAAATTTAACCCATCATGATGTGAACTAGGTATACAACCTACATCATTTGACGGGGCAGGGATATTACCTTAAGTCAAGGTATCCCGAAGTAAGGTTAATCCAGTGCCTCCCTACATCAAACAAAGAGCTAAAGGAGGATTTTTTAATCTTCTCTGGGGAATGGCATGATGGCCTACCTTGTCCGACAAAGGAGGGAAAACCAGGTGGGGGTATAGTCGTATACTTATGCATCTTGGTTTATATTTCTCTTTTATTACTCACTATCTTTGCTTCTGACAAAATTTTCTTTCATTTTAATGATTTTGCAGACAAACGTGCTACCAAACCTCAGCTCAGTTTAGTCTACAGAGAGAGCCTAGATAGAATTTTACGATCTGAGGTGTTCGTGAACGAAGCCGACGGTTAATTGTGAGCGGCGCACCTAATCCTTGGGTACACACCCATTTCTTTCGCATTTCAAGCCCCTAAGTGTGTGATAAAAGCCAACAACCCTCGGCTCCACCGTATTAGTGCTGCCTACGAAGGATTCATCATTCCAGAGGGTATTCCAATTCCTGAAGGTACACCCCTTACTCAACCACTCTTTGTGGCCACCTCTTCAGTAGGAGCATCCTCATCCCAACTCATTCTTGAGGAAAAGGAAGAAGAAGAAGAAGAAAAAAGTCCAGAGGGGATTGTGACTTTGTCAGAATCCTCGGACTAATTTGAAATGTTCAATTAACCTCCATCTCCCGAGGATATATCGGCTGACATTGACTTTCAGCAACAAGTGGACGTCATCACTTCTGACGAGATAGGTATCCAAAGGAAATCCCAAAGAAGTTTGATGGATTTAATAGAATCTCAGCCCGGAAAAGGTGCTCCGGGGAAATCCACACAGCCTAAACTTCCTCCTCCTCCTCCCAAATCTCCTCTTCCTCCTCCTCAGCCATCTCTGCCTTCCAGACCTGAACCTGCTGATCCGAAAAGGAAGAGAAAGTAGAAGGGCAAAGACGTGGTGGAGACTGGGAGGTCTCGTCCTGCTCATGAAGATAAGGCTCAACGAACTGCAAAGCAACAAAAGGTTAGCCAAACGTCATAGAGAGGCATGGAGAGGGGAGATAGCCAGCCACCGGAGCCTCAGGCTTGGCTTCCAGCTCCTATGATCAATGGCGAACCCTTGAGGGATGATGCATCACTCAGGAATTTCGATGGAGGTGCTGGGTGCAATGTGGCCTCGGCTTTGGAGGAGGCTTTATTACTCCCCACTGATATGGCCGAGCTGCAATCTATCAGGAAGAATGAGGTTTTCCTTAACCTTAAAAGGTATCTAGGCATGGTATGATGCTATCCCCCTTCTTCATTTTCTATCTTTATTGTTATTTGTTAGGTTACTAACCCTTTTCTTTTAGGCTGTCCAAGCCACTTTCAGGGTTGAGGAGATAACCAACTCTTGCTATTAGCAGTTGGTAGGGGTGGCAATTCGTGTTCGCGTGTCAGGTTGAGGTGTGAGTATTATGTTATATGGGTCAACCCGAACCCGACCTGTTTAGTAATCGGGTCAGGATTCCTCAACCCTAACACGACCTGTTTATTAAACGGGTAACCCGACACGACACGTTTAACCCGTTTAATTAGTAGGTCAAGTTAAGATCGACACAAATAACCTGTTAATAACCTGTTTGATTATGACCCGAACAACCTGTTTAATTAAACTTAACCCGAATAACCTGTTATCAACTTCCATGTATCTAAATTTATAATTCAACCATAAATCAAGTAATAAAAATTCAAATAATAACAATAGCAAATAATTCTTTCATTCCTTCAAAATAAAATTACTAGTCCAAAAGGTTCCAACCTCCATACAATCAAATTCAAATTCAATAATATGTCAATGTTCCATAATAAAAAGCCAAGATTATTACATGGCATCCAAGTGCCATCTCAAAAACTAAAAGACAAACCAAAATAATTACATGGCAGATCAATATTTCCATAATGGCAAAAAAATCCAAGTCCAACCATCCAAGTGCCACATCAAAAAGTAAAAGACATCGTTGATTAAGAAACTGGATTAGAAGAGGTTGAGGGTCTCATTGAAGAGGTGTCTTCCATGTGCTCATCTTTATTGATATTCATGTCCATTATATCTTCAGTGAGCTCTTCCAACTGTGATTGTGCAAGTTCTACATCAAAAAATTTAATGAAACATTGAAAACTTATCAAAGCATTATAAATAAGAAATTTAGAAACTGTGGGTAATCAAGCAATTGAATCAATTAAGTAAATAATAGTAATTCACATAGTAGTAATTAGTAGTAATGAACTTGGATAAATGTGGATAAAAATACAGTTGTACCTAGACAAATTTAAGTTTTAAAAAATAATACATATCAACTCTGCATTAAGCAGAACTTAACCTGTGAGTTTTTAAAGCTAAAAAGAGCTTTACAAGGAAATACTGATATTTGAAACTTTTAGAAAAGCTCCATAAAATTCAGAGTTCGTATTTTATAAATTAATAGCTATAAAACACTAATTTCACAGGTAAAGTTTTAGTTTCTACCACAATGTCATAAAGAGAAAAGGAGAAGAAATTTCATGATCCTACATAGATATTGACAGCTAAGTTGGACAACAATGATAGGATAACACATCATAGATATTGTCTACTGTCTACCAAGTCCGCCAAATAACATCTATAAACTATTATATTCTGTCCATAGAGCAACGTTTCTGCCATTTAAAGTTGACATAATATGGGAAATCTGACATATATGAAATCTGACATATATATATTATTTTCTTTTTAAGAAATCATCATAAAACTTATAACTTATTCAGCCAACATGTAAATAAAAAATACATTACCTATATCTGCATATAACCAATCTCTACTACAAACCAATGCCTCCACAACATCAAGTTTAAGTGCACTCCTGAATTGATCAATGACTCGTCCCCCAACACTAAAAGTGGATTCTGAAGCAACGGTAGAAACAGGAATGCTCAAAACATCACGAGCCATAGCAGCAAGTTCAGGATATCGAAATTCATTTCCTTTCCAAAAAGCAAGAATGTCTCATTTTGCATTCCTATCTACTCTTGGTTCATCCAAGTAGAGCGCCAATTGAGTTTTTTGTGCCTGCCTACCCATATCCATACTATGAAAAGAATCAAATTCCTACATACAAAAACAACATAATAGATATTAATTTAGGCAGAATATAAATAACATAATATAAATAAATAAACAAGAAAAAAAACACATACTTGCATCATAAACAAAGATCCCTCATTAGCATATTGTTCTTTAGTTTCTTAAGTAGCTTGACCAGCCATTTCAGAAGATATTGAAGGTGCAGAAGCATTACTCACATATTCCCCAAACAAAGCAAATAATTTTTCATGAACCTTCAAATATTGGAGTGAACTAGCATACCAATAAAGCTTCTGATAGCACCAATCAACAAAAGGCAGCTTATACCTAGGGTCCAAGACCACTGCTATGGCCAACACAACACTAAATTCTATCCAATACTTCTCAAATTTCACAAGCATTTGATCTGCCATTTTTCTCATGTACTCATCCTCACTATCACTTTCTTTCTTCAAGGTAAAATAAACAATGAAAACTTGTGGAAAATATAAGTTAGCTGTGGGATATTTTGTGCCAGAAAAGACCAATGTTGCATCATAAAAAACAACCAAAAACTTTTTAATTTTTTCTGCCTTTTCCCACTCACCACCAGTGGACAGTGCTTAAAATTGTAATCAGTTAACTCTAGGTGTTGAAAAGCACGTCGATAAGAGAGAGCACTTTGAAGCATTAAAAAAGTTGAATTCCATCTAGTAGGCACATCTTGCCTTAAACCTTTCTTACCATCCCAATCCATTTGCTTAACAGATTCATAAAAACTTTTTTTCCTCCCTTGTGAGCCTCTTACATACTTAATGCTTTCACGAATTTTTTGAACAACAACATCAATTTCTTTCAAACCATCTTGTACAACCAAATTGAGAATATGAGCACAACAACGAAGATGAAAAAATTCACCATTACAAACAAGTGCTTTCTTATTTTTCAATTGAGTTCTAAGCATGTCAACAGAAATATCATTGGAAGAAGCATTGTCCAACGTCACACAAAAAATCTTATTCTCAATGCCCCACATAGATAGCAATTTATAGACTTTTTCAAACAAAGACACACCATTATGTGGTGGTGGCATAAAGCAAAAGTTCAACACTCTTTTCTGTAAGACCCAATTAGCATCAATAAAATGAGCTGTAACACACATATAACCATCAGTTGCTATAGAAGTCCACAAATCAGATGTCAAACAAACTCTACTAGGAACAGATGTCAACACAGATTTCATCCTTTCTTTTTCCCTCTTATACATCTTAACCATATCATTCTTAGCAGTATTTCTAGAGATATTAGGGACATCAACACACAAGTATGAAAATATTGCCCGTATACCAACATACTCAACAAACCGGAAAGGGAATTCATGCATTGTAATTGCAGCACATAACAACTCCCTAAATGTTGCAGGATCAAACTTAGGTGAACTTACAGACATTGCATTTTGGCCAAGTATAAGCTGCCCAACATTTGTTGTGTCTTTTCTTGGACATACCTTCAAATGCCGCTTCAAATTTCCAGTACCATATGCTCCAGCAGCAATATATACCTTTCCACACTTCTTGCATTTGCATGTGGGCTTTTCTTCATCTTTTGTGGGAAGCATTTGAAAGAAACGCCAAACGGTTGAAGTCCTCCTCCTTTTCTTGTCTTCGTTGTTTGTCTTATTCTTAGACTTAGTCTTAGCCTTCTTTGGTGGAGGAAGTTCAGCCACTTCATCAAGTTCATCTTCCAAGTCAAGGTCTTCTCTTTCATACTCAATGTCAATAGGAACCAGCTCATCACTTTCCATCTAGACCAATTTAAAGAAAAATTATTGATCAGAAATTTAGTAATTCTAAGATGACAAAAACAAATAAACTTGAAAAGAAATCATAAAGAACAACAAATAAATTTAAAATCAACAAAACAAACAAACAAATCTACTATAACATTACAGTAATTAACACAAAAAACAAATGGATATTCAATTATTTTATTTTAAGATGATAGAAACAGAAAACACTTGAAATTAAATCATAGAGCAAGACAAATTATTTTAAATCAACAAAAAATAAAAATATCTACTTTTATTTTTTATGTCAGTAAAAAAGATCTCCTATTATGTACTAAAAATCAACAATATAGTGATTACTAGTATACTAAACAGTGCAACAAGAGTGACAAATATTTTTCTGCACAGTTGTGTTTTTTGCACAGTGGTATTTTTCTGCAGTGTAGTTTTTCTGCACATTGGTGTTTTTCGGCACAATGTTATTTTTCTGCAGTGTAGTTTTTCTGCACAATGTTATTTTTCTGCAGTGTTTTTCTGCACAGTATTATTTTTCTGCTATGTTTGTTTTCTGCGGTATTTATTTTTCTGCAAAATAAATTTGGTTTTCCCCTATTTTGATGTTACATGTACTGTTTATCATATAGTATCTAATAAAATTTCTATCTCTTATCTAAAAAAAGAAAAGAAAAAGAAGAAAACAATCAACATGATAGTGATTAACAAAATAAATGAGTAGATCTACAATTATTTTATTTTAAGATGACAGATACAAAGAATCTTGAAAAGAAATCATAGAGCAAGACCTAGTTATTTTAAAATCAACGAAAAGAATACAAACAAGTAAGAAAACAAAACGAAAATCTAGAACACATATACCTTTTCGGTGGTTGAAAGCTGAAGAAAAAGAACTTATGAAGCTGTGACGTTGTGAAGGAGAACAGAGAGCAGAGATGGCAGCCACAGTTTTGAGGGGAAGAGATATTAGAGGGGTTGGCTAGGGATTTGAGGGAAAGAGAGAGTATAGGGTTGAGAGACATGAGGCGGCTAGGATTTTGATTTTATAATGTAGATGGTAGAATCTGTATCTGTAGGAGAGGCTGGAGTTTTGAGGAGAAGAGAAGAGTCGGAGGAGACAGAGTAATGGCTGTTGATGAAAATGAAGAGACACAAGGTTCAGCAGAGAGGCGTTAGGTCTGGTTTTGAGGAGAATGAATCATAGCTAAGCTTATATACCTAGGTTTTAAGGGTAAAATTGTAAAATTACTTTTATAAGCTAATCAGGTCAAACGGGTCAAACAGGTTCAATAGGTTGAACACGAACACGACCCGTTTAATAAACGGGTTAGTCGTGTCAACCTGAATTTGACCCGAACCCGTTTAGCCTCAACCCATGACCTGTTTATAAACGGGTTAGCCGTGTCGGGTTCGCGGGTCGTGTCGGATTTTGCCACCCATAGCAGTTGGACGACGAGAGGAAAAGGCGCGTAGCAGTTATGCAGTTGTTCAACATTGCTGATCAAAGCAATAAAGATCTAAGGAATAAGCTGATTGAGGAGGAAAGGGCCAAGAAGAGTGCTGAATCAGCTCTGGAGAGCGCTCAGAGGCAGGCCGAGGATTAGAGGCAGCACTTGTGTGATGCCAATGATCAGCTGGTTACTTCCAATGAGCAAATAACAACCCTTAGGAAGAAACTGGAAGAAGCCCAGAAGCTCAAAGATCAGGTTGAGAAGTTGAAAGCTGAGGCCGAGAAGGCTAGGGACGAGGCTAAACAGCATGGTTACGACGTCGGCATAGCCGAGACCAAGGATACCCTCCGGGCAGAGGTCCCTGCTGTCTGTCGAACCTACTGTGCTCAGACTTGGGAGGAAGCCCTCAACCGAGCCGGGGTTGAGGCTTCTTCTGAGCTAAGAAGGCCAGAAAACGTCTACTTCCCACCAGCCATACAAGGTGAGGTGGCCTCTACAGTTGCTAACCCGGTCGAGGAAGCACAGCCTCAGGATCCTTTTCCTCCCAATCAGCAGGAGCAGTCAAAGGAACCTGAAGTTTCAAAGGAAACATCCTCGGACAAGGCCGCAGAGGTTCCACAAGATGGGGCAGCTTCCCAAGGTTTTGAACAAGTCTTAGCTTCAATTACCATGCCTACCAAGGGAGTCTCCAAAGAGAAGGAAAAAACGATTCCTACTGAAGCGGATAAACTAGCTAACAAGACTTCCAAGGACAAGCTTAAGATAAAATTGAAACAGTGAATCTTCATTTTATAATGTAATTATGATTTCTGTAATGAAATTTGTTTTTTCCAAGACATGTTTTAATGAAATATGCATTTTTCCTTTCTCAAATTTGTATGAGTTATTATTATTATTATTATTTTTTAAGTAATTTTCATTTTGACTGTCCTTTGTTTGAACATAATCATATGCCATGAAAGTACAAAGTTGCTTACACAAGAGAAAAACAAAGTTTACACATATTTTTAATTGGTAATCAGAGTGGATTGTAACCATTGAATCCGTAGTACTATTAAGACATATTTTGAATCTATCAATTCTAACAAGTTTAACTTCAAGAAAATGTTCTAATGTTTATCAAATAAAGCTAAGTCCAGGGCACCCCAGAATACTTTAAGTGATGCTCATGGGCTTACTGCGGTTTACATCTTTATTGGGTGATAACAAACCTTGTGATCCGAGAGAGAGAATCAAGAGTTTATTTCTTTTCAATGCTTGAGTTAATGTTTGACTAACACTTTAATAGGTACCATAATGTATTAATTTCCATTAAGTCTATGGCCTGAGGGGCCTGACATGACATAGCTTTTGTTTAATACTTCAATAGATGTCAAAAAGTATTAATTTCCACTAAGTCTGTGGTCCGAGGAACCTGACATGACTTAGCTTCTATTTAATACTTCAATAGATGTCAAAGAGTCTTAATTTCCACTAAATCTGTGGTCTGAGGAACCTGACATGACTTAATTTCTGTTTAATACTTCAATAGATGTCAAACAGTATTAATTTCCACTAAGTCTGTGGTCCGAGAAACCTGACATGACTTAATTTCTGTTTAATACTTGAATAGATGTCAAAAGGTATTAATTTACACTAAGTCTGTGGTCCGAGGAACCTGACATGACTTAGTTTCTGTTTAATACTTCAATAGATGTCAAAGGGTATTAATTTCCACTAAGTCTGTGGTCCGAGGAACCTGACATGACTTAGTTTCTGTTTAATACTTCAATAGATGTCAAAGGGTATTAATTTCCACTAAGTCTGTGGTCCGAAGAACCTGACATGACTTAGTTTCTGTTTAATACTTCAATAGATAGGGAAACACATGATACATGATTGGAATGAATTAAAGAGGAACTAAACAGGACTGTTTATATTAATAATAATACCTCTTTAGGTTGTTTACATTCCAAGGATAGAGTACAGTTTTTTCATCTAGATCCTCCAAATAGTACGCACCTATTCCTGCCACCGAAGTGATGCGATACGGTCCTTCCCAATTAGGCCCTAACTTTCCCCAGGCTAGATTCCTGGTAGTACCCAAAACTTTTCTTAATACCAAATCTCCTGGGGCTAATGGCCTTAGCTTTACATTGGTATCATAACTAGACTGGTAGTAGGCCAGTTGGACCATTGCATTCTCTTTTCGCTCTTTGATCAAATCTAGACTCTTTTCTAGTAACCCATCATTGCCGTCCGAGGTAAATGCATTTGTTCTCAGCGTTGGGAAACCAGTTTCCAGAGGAATTACAGCCTCGGCCCCATACGTCATTGAAAAGGGGGTTTCTCCTGTTGACCGGCGAGGTGTTGTTCGATACGTGCAAAGGACATGTGGTAATTCCTCTACCCATCTTCCCTTTGTATCGTCCAGCCTCTTTTTAAGTCTGTTCACTATAACCTTATTGACAGCTTCAGCTTGCCCATTTCCTTGTGGATAGGCTGGAGTGGAATATCTATTCTTTATCCCAAGATCATAACAATACTTCTTGAAAGCTTTGCTATCAAATTGAAGGCCATTGTCCGAGATGAGAGTATGGGGAACCTCGAATCGAGTAACGATATTCTTCCAGATAAATCTCTTGACATCCACATCTCTGATATTAGCCAAAGGTTCAGCTTCGACTCATTTGGTAAAATAGTCTGTGCCGACCAGCAGATACTTTTTATTGCCTAGTGCCTTAGGGAAAGGACCTACAATATCTAAGCCCCATTGAGCAAAAGGCCAAGGGCTGGAAAGAGGATTAAGAACTCCTCCAAGCTGATGAATGTTTGACGCGAATCTCTGACATTGATCACATTTTCTAATATATTCTTGTGCTTCTTTTTGCATGCCCGACCATTAGTATCCTTGAGTAATAGCCTGGTGAGATAAAGATCTTCCTCCTGTGTGACTTCCACAAATTCCTTCATGTAGTTCTTCTAGGAGTAATTTTGATGCCACAGGATGTACACAAAGCAGATATGGTCCAGAGAAAGAATGTTTGTACAACTTTTTATCCTCGAACAGCCAAAACTGAAGAGCTTTCCTTCGTACTTTCTCAGCTTTTGACTTCTCCTCAGGTAATATATCCCTTTCAAGGAATAGTAGTATAGGATCCATCCAACTCGGCCCTAACTTGATTTGATGGACTTGGAGCAAGTCTCTCTTTATTGGGGTAAGGGTGCATAAGTCTTCGACAAGTATCACTCAGGGCAAATCCTGTGCCAAGGAAGTGGCAAGGGTAGCCAAGGAGTCTGCATGGGTATTTCCACTTCTAGGGATATGCGATAAGTCGAAGAATTCAAATTTTGCTTGTATATGCCTAACTTAACCCAAATATTCTTGCATCCTTGCATCCCGACTTCCAATTCCCCTTTTACCTGGCCTATGACCAGTCTTGAATCTGAGAACATTTCTATTACCTTTCCGCCCATTTTTTGGACCATCGCCATTCCCATCAACAAAGTTTCATATTCTGCCTCGTTGTTTGTAGCCGAGAACCCCAACCTCAATGATTTTTCAATGGTGATCTTCTTAGGAGATACCAGAACCAGCCCCACTTCTGATCCCCGCTGGTTTGCTGCCCCATCCATATATACTTTCCAGGATGAGGGGTATTGTGTGGAGATTAGGCCAACTAATTTTTCATCCATGCCATGCTGCTTCACATCTATTTCTTCAAGAAATTCGGCAAACTCGGCTACTAGGTCGGCGAGGACTTGGCCTTTTACAGAGGTACGAGGCATATACTTGACGTCAAAAGCTCTTAGAATTGTGCCCCATTTGGTAATTCTCCCCGTATAATCCACGCTCCGAAGTATTGATTTGAGCGGAAATTGAGTTAGGACAACCATGGTGTGTGCCTGGAAATAATGAGGGAGTTTTCGTGTAGCATGCACTACTGCCAAGATGGCCTTCTCCAGTGGTAAATACCGCACCTCGGCTTTGTGAAGTGACTTGCTTACATAATAGACTGGTCATTTTATGCCACTGTCTACTCATATCAAAACAAAACTTACCGCATGAGAGGCTACCACCAAGTAGGCAAATAGAACCTCATCCACCTCAGGACTGGACATGATGGGCGGCTGAGATAGATATTCTTTAAGCTGTTGGAATGCTACAGCACACTCTTCGGTCCATTCAAATCCTTTCTATTTATGCAGCAAAAGGAAGAAGGGTTTACACCTATCTGTTGACCTGGATATAAATCGATTCAACGCAGCAGTCATCCGGTCAATTTTTGGACCTCTTTGGGGTTCCGAGGTGGTTGCAAACCGTTAATGGCCTTAATCTAATCAAGGTTCACCTCAATTCCCTTGTGAGTTACCAGGTAGCCCAAAAACTTTCCCGAGCCTACACCAAATGAACACTTGGAAGCATTCAGACGTAACTTACGCTTTCTCAGAATTTCAAAAATGTTCGCAAGGTCTCTTACATGGTCAGACACCACCTTACTCTTTATAACCATATCATCAATATAGACTTCAATGCTCCTGCCCAATTAGGGTTCGAACATTTTTGTCATCATTCGTTGATAAGTAGACCCTGCATTTTTCAAACCAAAGAGCATCACTTTGTAATGATAGTTTCTAGTGGGAGTGACAAAAGCTGTCTTTTCCTGATCGTCTAGCGTTAACGGTATCTGGTGATATCCTTGAAAGGCATCTAAGAAGCTCAACCGAGGATGGCCTACCGTCGCATCCACCAACTGATCTATCCGGGGCATAGGGAAAAGGGTCTTTTGGACAAGCCTTATTGAGATCTGTGAAGTCCACACACACATGTCACTTCCCATTTTTCTTTTTCACCACCACCGTGTTGTCTAGCCACTGAGAATAGAAAACTTCCTTGATAGCCCTTGCCTGTTTGAGCTTTGTTACCTCATTTCTGACAGTCTCAATGTGCTCTTTGGATGGACCTTGAGGTGGCTGTCTCTTTGGAGTTATGGAAGGGTTAACATTCAAATGATGACAAATGAAACTTAGATTTACGCCAAGGGCTTCGTACGCGCTCCACACGAACACATCAACATTTTTTCTAAGGAATTCAACTAATTGTTCCCTCTTCTGTGGAGGTAGTTGAGCCCCAACCTGAAAGAACTTCTTCGAATCATTGCCAACGACTACCTTTTCCAAATCTTCACATTTCGCTTCGTCGGCTGGTTTATTAAAGGGCAACGTCGGAGTTTCTGATTGCTATAAATCGTTCTCAACAGTGGCCGAGATTTTAGTCTTAGGCCGATGTTGGATGGCCGCTACTAGGCATTGTCTGGATGTAGATTGACTTCCTAAAATTTCCAAAACCTGGCCTCTAGAAGGTTATTTCACCTTTTGGTGAAGAGTGGAAGAGACAGCTCCTAGGGTATGAAGCCAGGGTTTGCCCATAATGGCCGTATATGGAGTGAAAGCATCGACAACAATGAAGTCCACCTCCACTACATATGGGCCGATCTGCACGAGTAATCTGATCTGACCTTTCGGAATGACCATTTTACCTTCAAAACTTACCAGAGGAGAACTGTAGGCTGTTAAGTTCTCAGGAGTCAAATTTAGCCCCTTATATAGGTTAGGATACATTATCTCAGCTCCGCTGCCTTGGTCAATCATCATCCTTTTTACATCGTACCCACCAATTCTAAGTGTAATCACCAAAGCATTGTCATGAGGCTGTATGGTTCCAAATTTGTCCTCATCCGAAAAACCCAACATCAGTAGGATGCCCATCTTGACTCTCTTCGACATTAAACTAGACTTCTCGGCTGGGTAACGAGATACCGACATTACTCTAGAGGGACAAGATCCGGTCCTCCCTGGGGCAACAAATATGACATTTATTGTGCCGAGAGGGAGTCTTGAAGAAGCATCTCCCCGAAATTCTGAACCCGTTTGGCTTCCCTGTTCACTGGAATGATGCAAGAGTTGCTTTAATTTCCCCTCCCAGACCAGTTGGTCTAAATGGTCCCACAAGTTTCTACAATCCTCGGTGGTGTGTCCATGGTCCTGATGATATTGGCAATAAAGGTTTTGATTACACCTCATAGGATCTCCCGCCATCTTGTTTGGCCATTTAAAGAACGGCTCATTTTTAATCTTCTCCAGAACCTGTTGTATTGGTTCTCGGAATACAGCATTAACCACTTGGGTGTTGGCAAATCCTGGCTGCCCAACAAAGTCTTTCTAAGGTCAGTTATTATTGTACCGGTTCGACCTGAAATCCCTCCTCTCCTAAGGGATCACCTTAACCTTTCCTTTCCCCTGCATTTGGTCTTCTTCTACCCTTTTGTACTTGTCAATCCGATCCATAAGTTGACGCACACTGATAACAGGCTTACCAGTCAGAGATTTCTTCAGGTCATGCTCGGCTAGAAGGCCAGCCTTGAAAGTACTAATGGCCACATCGTCATAGTCTCCTTCTATTTCGTTAAACATCTCCCAATATCTATCTGAGTAGGCCTTCAGAGTCTCCCCCTCCCGCATGGACATAGATAATAAAGATCTCAAAGGTCGAGGAACCCTGCTACAAGTGATAAAGCGAGCGCCAAAGGCCCGGGAGAGCTTCTTAAAGGAGTCAATGGAATTCACCTTTAAGCCATTAAACCACCTCATCACCACTGGACCCAAACTAGATGGGAAGACCCTACACATCAAAGCCTCATCCTTGGAATGGACAGCCATACTTTGATTGAAGTCACTGACATGTTCCATCGGATCTGTTCGACCATTATAAATGGTGAATGTGGGTTGATGGAATCACCGAGGAAGACTCGCGCCTTTTATGTTTCGTGTGAAGGGTGATTTAGAAACTTGACTCAACGCCTTGTTCATGGCATCATTCCCCAGGCCTTTGCGATGTGGGCTCTTATATCTGCGTTTATGGTGGTACTCCTCGTCATAGGAGAAAGACTTGCTAGGCGGAGTTCTGGATCTCCATCTATAACTAGTACCATTTGTCTTCTTGGAGGACAGCTCGGAGGATGATGGATGTCTTCGCCGTGCGTGGCGCAATTCCCTTTTCAACTCGTCAATTTCACGTTGCATGTCTCTATCGTTCCTTGCATGAGAAACACGACTTTTCCCTCAAGATTGGCTTTTACTAGTATGAGCTGTGTGCACACTTCTCTCATGATCTCCCCTCCGTTCGAGGCTTCTCCTACATGGATTGCTACGTTGAGACCCCCTTGATTCTGCTTGATGTAGATTAGCATCCACTTGGTGTGGACCTTTCGCTGCCTGGTGTAGACCTGCTTCTTCCATCTTAGACGGTGCACCCGAATCTCTTTCAGAATAGATCAAGTTCTTCCCACAGACGGTGCCAATTGTAGAGACTGAATTTGGATTGGACCCAATATAAGCTTGGATTTAGCCCAATAAGCTCAAACAATGAATTTGTAAAGCGTGGGTGAAAGAACTAGTTCTATTCAATAAGGAGAACAATAACAGTTGTTGATTTAAGAGCATTAAGCACAATTAAGATAAGAAAATATGTCCTCGGCATGGCCTGAGGAGTTATGTTATAATATTTTATTAATGAACAAGGTTACTAGAGTTCAAAGGAGTATTACAAAGATTTCTTAATTTTTCGATCCCTTTCTTTAGGCCACCTTCCCTTGCTATATACTACAATTTTGGTATCATCTCTACCATACACGTGTAGATTAGATTCTAGGAACTCCTTCTTGTCCCATCCAACATCTCCCAGAACCATCAACTAGTAGCTGTAAGGTTGCTTGACCACTGTTCAGGTATCACCTCCACATTAATGTGGCCAGAGAGTTAGTTGGGAGGCATTTAATGTGGAGGTAGTAGCTTTTGAAGATATTCGTTGCTTCCCTTTACTCATCTCTTATCCAATGTCCGGCTTCTAGTTGTGATGCAACCTTGAAGAATGTCCAGGATGATAAGATATTTTTACTGACCTCGGATCTCCGTTTCCGAGATGACTTTTCTCCTCGGACATATTTTGGACTATTACATACAATCTTTATTTCTTCTTCTTATACCATTCCCATTATAACCTTATTTGACCATCCTCGGATTGGGCCATAGGCCCAATTCGTATAGCTTTAATAGTACCTCCTGACTAATTGGCCCCCATAGTCACCAAGGGTGGCCTAAGGCCTGTAGGGTTTGTCTTGCATTATGTTGGGGGGGGGGGGGGGGGGGAGAAAAATAGTTTTAGGAAGTATTAAAAATTTTATTAGCCATTTGGATAATTTCACTAAAGAGTTTTATTTTGCTTTTTGATGTTGAAAAATAGCTTTAAAATCCATTTGGAACAAGGTAAATGAATGGAATGGAATGTATTGAAATTAATTTTTTAAAAATACTGTATTTATGTTACTGTTTGGAAGTTTCATAGGAATGGATGGAATGACTATCAAAAAATGTTCATTCCATTCATTTGCTCCTAACTATTAGTGTGTCTTTGGAACGCACGTTGAACATGCGTTTCTGCATTTTGTTGAAAAATGGTGGATCCCATGCACTGTTCACGGAACCCGTAAGTACGGAATTTAGCAAAAAAAACCTTTAAAACTGGGTCCCACATGGCACTATTCATATTTAAAATTATTTTGCTACAGTATTTTCAGTTTTTAGCAATAAGTGGTATAAAAACAAACTCTTATTCTCAATTTTTGGGTGGAAAAATTATTCTTTTCAAGACATAAATAGAAATACCAAATTATCATTCTGTTGAAAGAAAAAATCAAATAAAAGATGAATGGTATTATAGTAAAGTTATGTGTTTCATTCATTTCATTCCTCCGTTTATAAAGTATCAATCATGCTAGAGAAGAATACATCATAATCCATCCCATTTCATTATTGTAATGAATTATATGTTTTATTCCATTACATTATTGTAAAACCTATAAAGCGTAGTGTAAGGTAAAGTTAAGAATTCCAAACTATAATGTTAAAGCTCTTTATTGTACATAATTCTCACCTATTTTTAGTGTGCGTTTGGTATGAATTATTTTGCAAACTTATTTTACTATTCAGTAATGTTATGAATACCGTTTCGGTACCCGTTCCAGTTTGTCTATTGGAATGGAATATTTCGGTATCGGCCTATTTTGGCATACCATTTTAGACCGTTTTGGAATTACCACTTTATATATATATATATATATATATATATATATATATATATATATATATATATATATATATATTAATAAAAAAAAAATGTTATAACTCATTGCTATTCTTAAGCCAAATTTTATAAATGTAATATCATCATTTAATGAATGTAATATAATGTTTTAAAAGAAATATTACTATAATAATAAAGTGATTAGATTGATTATTTTAAAATTCAAATTTGGGTATTTTTGTAAATAAACATGTTAATATTTATAAACTAGGAAGCTTCTAGGAAGCCCCCTTTTCACCTAACCCCACTCCATCACCCACGTGCAATGACTTAGGGGCTGTTTGGATGAAAAAAAAAAAATCACTCATCACTTATCACTCAATAACTCATCATTTATCACTAAAAATACCCCAACTTCCTAAGGTGGCATGTTTGGCACTTGTTTTCAACTTCTAAAAACTCAAAAAATTTTACTTTTTGTGGGATCCACGGATTGATTTGGTGCAGCTTTTACTTCTTTTTTTTTTTTTTTTTTCCTTCAACCCCTAATACCCAAATTCATCGAACCCAAATTGCTCTCAAACCTAGAAAATTCATTAGCATCCTCAACAACCAAATTCTCCAGCTTCATTAACAAACCCAAAAAAGGAGAGGGTTTGAAAGAATGAGATGAATCATTGCCCCAATCGTTGACCCAAATCGTTCTTTGGGTCTCTCTCCATTTGGGTTTTGTTTCCCAACAACACCACCAAACCAAACCCATCTTCGATCTGAGACCACCCACTAAAACACCCAGTTGAAGAAATCACTCGGATCGGTGTGCTTAGAAGCTAGATCTGGGTTTTGTTTCTTTTTCTTTTTTTAAAATTTTTTTTATAAAGTTACTCATGTGTTTCTGTGAAGAAGAAAAGAAAGAAAAAGAATGAAGAAGAAGAAAAAGAAATGGCCGTTGGAGTGAGTCTGTGAAGAAGAAAGGAGAGAAAAAGTAAGGAAGAGACAAAAAAAGAAGAAGTAAGGACGTGACTTCTTTGACCGTGGGTCCCAGAAATGTGTGTATTTACCAAAATGCCATCATAACTCAGTTTTTATAAGTTGAAAACACATAAAAGTTGTTTTTAGTTTTGCTATCTCATCACTTAAAAATCAGAGAATTAAGTGATGGAAACACAAACTGAAAACAAATCCAAACACACCCTTTTGCCGTGGGACCCACCAATTTTGAGTTATGAATGATGAAAACAGAGTAATGGGTGATGAAAAACATGAAATCCAAACAGCCCCTTACACTTTCTCCTCCACTCTTTCTTCTTCATTTCATATTCCCATCAGTTACTTACACTTATAGAGGTACTTCTTAGAAAGTTTCAGAGACCCAGACCAGAAGTTTAAGTGCACGACTGAAGAAGAGAGTTTCAAACGCAGCTAAAATTTGAGCTTCCTCCACAATTGCTCTAAATTTCTGTTCTCTTCTTCTTCCTTTGTTTTTTTTTTTTTTTTTTTGTTTTTTCAAATCATTTGGTAGCTTCGTAGCAGATATGATTTGAACTTCTTCAGGCAATTAGTGTTAGGTGGAAACATGCTGTGCTGATGGGTTTTTTTTTTTTTTTTTTGGCTAAAAACTGCTACCGGCCGAAATTTACATTTCAGCCAAAATTTACCAGAATCGGCCGGAATGGCTAGAATGACCCGAAACTGGCCGAAATTGGACCTGAGGTGGAACGGGTGGTATTACCGTTCCGGATTGCATCCTGGTATGAAATATTCTGGCCATTCCAGCCGGAACGGAATGAATTTAATAACATTGCTATTCAGTTTATTTTTGCTACTATTCATTGATCATTTGATCCTGTTTCACTTTTTTGTACTATTCATGGGTCTCACTATACTATTTCAGCTAACTTTTACCTTTATCTACAGTACTTTCAGTAAAAAGTATTCAGTTTCAGTAAAATAAGTGGATTCCAAACGGACACTTAGAAAGATAAGAATATGAGCTTAATAACATAACGATGATAATATCAGGAATAACAAAAACAATAATGTTATAAAAAATAAGATAACAATTAAATGGAAGATGACTAAAATGTATTAATTTTTGTATATTTATTTTATCACCTTCCCCTCTGTTCTCCGGTTCTCTCTCTCTCTCTCCTACTTTATCTCCCGTAATCCAAACATACCATTAGTATGAGGTATGTTAGAGTATTCTCATTGCAAATTATAGAATACTTTTTACTAAAAAGTTATAAAATCACCTCACATATGGTTATTTATTTATTAGTTTTCCTTAAAAAAAAAAAATTCCCACTCTCTCTCTTTCTCAAACACACCCCAATCCATTCCCTCTCTCTTCTATGGTCTCTCATTAGATTGCTTTGTATTTGGTATGACTTTGTTGTCAATGTGGATTGAATGATAGCGATGAGATCAAACGAGTGATTATGGATGGGACTGTGCAAACTCTGTCTCTTTGATTTGAATTTGGATATGAGATTGGGTTTTGATTTGTGAGTGGGTTTCAAATTGAGAATGGGTTGCTCGTGCAATATCAATGTTGATTGTCGTTGCTTAAGTGATTTTAAATTTTTAGGTAGTGATTAGGGTGGTTCGTGATTGGGTTAGTTTCTTGTTGGAGTAATTACTTTATTATTATTATTTTTTTTTTGAAGAATCAAGTAATTACTTCATTGGATGTAAACATTTATATTATTTTAATACGATGTATGAAAAATATGATATAAGATCAATTGTAAAAGTGATTTTTTAAAGTAGATAAAGTAATTTTTTGGTTAATAGAAAATAAATAATTTTTACATGAATCCAATTAATTCGACTTAAAGACATACATTAATAAAACATTTTTTACATTACTTAATGAACCATGCTCTTACGAGTTTGAATCCTTGAAGTAAGGATGTGGCCATTTTTCTTCTAAGAATCAGTAAGGATGTGACATTGATTCCATTGAAAGAATATTGTTTCTCACACTTCAAATCTCTCTCTGTTTTTTTTTTTTTTTTTTTGGTTTGGTTTTAAACCTCACACTTCAAATCTCAATCGAATTAAAGTAGTGCAAACACATTCCCTAATTGGATTCCAAACCTTGCGGTCTAATTCCTTTGGAATCCATGGGACTATAGTTGGTACTTTGTACTTTGGGTAGGGAGCTACTTTGAGAGGTTACCAGGTTGTCACAACTGGTGGTCATTTAATTTTTAATTAAAAAGAAAAAAAAAGTTTAAATAATAATAATTAAAAAAGAAAGACAGAAAAGAGAGAATCGAGAACAAATAAGATCGGACGGTGAGAGTAACACTACCGAAAGAAAGTAATCAAATCGAACGTCCAAGAGAGTAGCGTGAAATTAAAGCCAAAAGTGAAAAAGCTTATAAGTTCTAGCTTTGTTGTGCACTCATTTAAAACACATCGCCGTCCCCTTCCTTCTTCTTCTTCTTCTTCTTCGTCACACTTCTCTGCCTCCCACTCTCAGATTCCCTCTCTCTCTCAGCCATTTCACATCGAATGGTACAAATCTCTATCTCTATTTTGTTCTCGTTTGGTTTCCGATCGTTGAGTTCGATGTGCATTTTCGAGGGCTAGGGTTTTGGCTCGTCGATCTCGTTCTTAATTAAGCTCTTATTTGAAAAATTGAAAAAAAAATCTGATATTTTTATATGTATATTTTTTGTAATTGTAGGCTCTACCAAACCAACAGACTGTGGAGTACCCAAGCTTCAAGCTTGTCATCGTCGGTGATGGAGGCACTGGTATTTCTCTTTTTACTTTTTTTTTTTTGTTAAAAATTTTGAATTTATTTTGTCACTGTTTGTATCAAATCGTGGAGTTAGGGCTTTTGATTTTCATGGTGGAGGCTATGTTTGTTTCGAAAGATAATAATTTTCTGACAGATTTGCAGGAAAAAAAATATACTGTAGATGTGTAAATCTATATTGGTATTGGTGGTGACGGTATTGATTGGTCTGAGTGTTTTATTTTTTGAATGGTGGCAGGAAAAACAACTTTTGTGAAGAGACACTTGACCGGAGAGTTCGAGAAGAAATATGAACGTGAGGGTCTCGAATGATGCTTTGTTTTTAGATGGGGTTCCCATTCAGTTTACATAGAAATTTGTACTGTTTTGATGTGTTTGGAAGTTATTAATTTTTTAAAATGGGTTTTATTTGCAAATAGCAACTATTGGTGTGGAGGTTCATCCATTGGACTTCTTCACAAATTGTGGGAAGATTCGGTTTTACTGCTGGGACACTGCTGGCCAAGAGAAGTTTGGTGGTCTCAGAGATGGATACTAGTAAGTGAAATTTTAATGATTCATAATATTGTTGTTGTTGCATTTTTTTTAAGTTAGATTTTAATTCTGCTTTACTGATTGCTTTTGTGTCCTTTGGAGTGCAATTTTTGACATTTATTAGTACCTTATATGGTGTCTATACTATAATGCTTGAAAGTGTGACTTTTTAGTTGAAATTAGTATTAAGGTGTTCTGATTAGGGGGCATAAACTGAATGTATGCTGTTTGGTATATGTGTTTAATTTTGTAATGCTAGTCTCTAGAAGGTCTATGGCAAAGGTAGGGTTCAAATGGGTGCTTTTAGTTGGATTATAAATGGGTTGGGTATATAAGTACGCATTTAGCTGGTTATTACATCCAACCCAACTAGGCAGTATTCATTCCAATACCAGATCACCAATTACCCCACCTTCTCACCAATTTTTGCATCAATGTTTGATGATGACAATCTGAGCATCTTTGTTGTCTTCGTTGGTACTCAGTAGGATAATCTCAGAAACAAAGAGAATCTCGACTTTCATGAGTTATAAATGCCATTAAAAAGAATGTCCATGAATTTGATTGAGCTGGCTTAGGAAAAAAGATCCAAAGAACGATGAATCTGTGGAGAGAAAATTGGCAGGATGGAATTGTAATTCTTCTATTATATTGATGAGGAAGGAGAAGAACGGAAAAACCAGTAGAGATTTTTTTGTATGTTAGTTATTGTTTGGATTAAACTGGTTACTTCTTGTATTTAGGGTTTTCCCATTTGTTGACAAGATAAATTAATGTAACTAATTGCAAGCTTCAACTTTCTGGATTTTTTTAGCTCAACTGGCACCTCCCCTTGCAAGTGCTTGGTGGAGGGTTAAAGATTGGTTGAATGCGTGAGTGACTTGCCTATCTCCAAAAAAAAGAGGGGGTCTGACATAAAATCTTCTATGAAATTTTGCAGCATTCATGGGCAGTGTGCAATTATAATGTTTGATGTTACAGCCCGGTTGACATACAAGAATGTTCCTACATGGCACCGTGATCTGTGCCGGTAAGTAAAAAATATTTTGTTAAATTCTACTGCTGTTTGCTTGTGCGTGCGATTTATATTTGCATTTTCTACAGTATATTGATGACTTGTCTTTTGCATTCATAGGGTATGTGAGAATATTCCCATTGTTCTCTGTGGAAACAAGGTAGATGTGAAGAACAGGCAGGTTAAGGCAAAGCAGGTTACATTCCACAGGAAGAAGAATCTGCAGTACTATGAGATATCCGCAAAGAGCAACTACAATTTTGAGAAACCTTTCCTGTATCTTGCCAGGAAGCTTGCTGGGTAAACACAATAGTATATTTTTGTTATTTTATTGTAGTATGCGAATATTGTGAATGAAACTTGATGTTGACTACTGCTTTTATAACTCAGGGACCCTGCTCTCCACTTTGTGGAGTCTCCTGCTCTTGCTCCTCCTGAAGTACAAATTGACTTGGCTGCACAGCAACAGTAAGAATTATCTGCTTTGCCATCTATTGATTCTGCGTAGAATATTTTGTACCTTATTGGGACTGGTTATTCTGTCTACAAGTAGTGTTGAATAGATACCCTTAATAGTAAAGCAATTAGGCCACTAGAATGTCCGCCAGTTGCATATACTAGTTGTTATGCATAAAGTTTTCAAATTTTATTATTGTTATTTTGATTCTCAAACAGTACCAGAAATGCTTTTTGACCACCACTTGTTAAAAAGCAAGAGCATCAGCTTTTTATGTATCAAATTAGTTCTGCTTCTTAAAAATATCACCTGAAATGTCAATTGTACTCAAATGTAGCTGTTTTTAATTGTTGACGGGTTTATGTTAAACTCATTTAGTTACTTCTGTTTGTCTTAGATCGTTTCACCTTAAATCTTCTGTCCTTGATGTTGTTTTGTATTTGCTTTACTACAGGCACGAAGCTGAGCTTCATCAAGCAGCCAGTCAGCCTCTTCCTGATGACGATGATGATACATTTGAGTGAGTTGGAACTGTGCTGGAGGGGCTATCAGTCCTTTTGTTGTGTTCTTATATGCTGCCTTTACTTATGCCTTGTTATGTGGGAATTTCAACAACATATGGCAGGATATGCTGATCAGTTTAATGGTCGGCTATTGACCATAGACCATATATTAGTTAGGATTTCCTTTTAACTATTACAGTATTTTTGTCCATGGTTGTGATGTTGTATGTCTGATATTTATTGCTGGAGTCCCATGGTGTTTTTGAGAGTTAAATTAAAACAATTATGCGATCATTCTATCTTGTTTAATCATGCTTTTTTATTCCCCATACCTCTACACATTTATGTGTTTCAAGACGGTCCTTTCTCACCACTGGTGAGAGCGTAATTTTTCCAAACCCGCCCAGGGCATGTTACTCATTTACTCATCTTGATTTGGGCACTCTTTAAAAATAGGCCTTGTTGTAAAATTATCGAAGAATTGTAGGCTCTGAAGTGATGGATACGGTTTACAGGATTTTTAGCAGGCAGATTTATTCCTCATTTCCAAACCTAGGTGAGGGCAAATTTCTGTGAATCATTCAGATTGATAGGCTCAAAAGATATCTCCCCTCACCTTTCTCCTTGGCACGGTTAGGAGGCACATGCAGTCTTTGTGGCAGGGAGGGAGAGTTTAAGATGATAATATTTTGGTCCGCGGCAATATCCATACAATGAATCCACATGAAACGTGAGTATGGTAAAATTGCTATAGAGGTTTGCCGATGAGAATAAATTTGAGTGCCGTTTTTATTGTGTCTTAAAGTGCGACTGCTTTTGTTCCCTGGATGGGTTGGGTTAGACATTTAGAGCATTTGCATCGGTGTTTGTAAAATTTTAAATTTAATATTTTTATTTTACATCATTATTTTTACAAAATATTCATATTAAATTATTTATTATACATTTCATCTGATTTAAATAATATTTTATTATTATTATTTTTACTTTATACTTTATGACTGATTTTCTTATATTCTTTTGTTTATTCTCATCTTTTCCTCAAAAAAAGTAAAAAGTTCTCTCTCATCTCTACCTCTCAGTTCTCTGCTCTTTTCACTGTTATAAAGCCAAACCTTCATGGCTAGAGCTCCATGGCCGTGGCCGAACCTCACATAACCACCAAAAAGGCCGAAACCCGCATGAATCGATCCCCTTCTTTTTCTAGCTCTCTAAACCTGAATTCCACCTAGCCTAGACCACCATGGCCGAACACCATCGGTTCAGCCAATCGACCACCACAAACAAAAGGCTTTTAACTTTGAGTTCTCTCTTGGGTTTGGGGACTCGGTGAAATTGTTTGGTTTTTGGTATTTTAAGTTGTGGGTGTAGTTTGATTTGGGTTTTGGGGTTTGAGAAAGGTGGGATTTTTGGCTTGGGTGTGGTGGCTGGACGGTGGTTGGTGGTTGATCGGTTTTGTCTTGTATAGAGGAAGAGAGAGAGAGTGAGTGAGATGAAGATGAAGATGGAGAAAGAAGAGAGTTTGGGGAGGAGAGACAAGGAGAGGTCTGATGAAGTGGTGAGAGAAAAAACAATAAAAAATTATTTACACAGCAACAGTAACGGTGTATATTTACATGGTTATTGTAGTAAAGTGTATATTTACAAACTTTACACCCATTGATGTGTGGGTAGTTTTTGGGAGAAAAATGTGTAAATATGACCAGAGACGGAGCCAGAAATTTTTGTTTAGGGGGCCAAGTTGCGATACTAATATATTTATTAAGACAACTTCCACACACACATATATATACACATATGTGCGCTTTTTTATTATATATACACACCTTTTTATTTGATAAGTTATATATATACACACAACCAACAAAAAAAAAAAAAAAAAAAAGTTTAGTATTTTCAATCAAAATTATTTTTGACGGCGATCTTTCATAAAATAAAATTCATTTTTTTCCATTTTCATAGTCAGATTCTTAAAAAGTTTCATTTAAAATACAAATTATCAAATTTTATGCTAAAGTAAGTAAAAATCTTTCAATTGAACTAATGAAATTTTCAAAAATATGAATGATCCAAAACTTAGAGGAATAAGTTAGGTTCCAAACATATTTAAAGCTATCTTCCTTTAACTCATATTATATGGCAACTAAAGACACATTTTATGTGTAGTTTTAGTAACAAATTTTTTTACTGAGTCAATGACTTGTTAATCATCACATAACGGGTTGAAAAAGGTAGATTCAAACATGTTTGATACCAAACTTTATCAAATATTTAACAGATATAAGAGCACATTTTACAAAAAAAAAAAAGAATTGCGAAAAATAAAGTTATATCTCTATAACTATTAGACCATTTTTTTTTAAGAGCATTATTGGACTAATTCAAATATTTGGAGGGCCAACTCTTATATTTGTAGACAAAATATTGAAAATATTAAAATAATTGTATATATATTTAAAAAAATTTCAAAATGGGGGGGGGGGGGGGGGGGGGAATGGCCCCCCACCCTTATACATACCTCCGCCCCTGTATGTGACCACTTTTTGTATTATACACAGATTGGTGCGATTACTCTAATATTGTATCTCGACCGAGATTTCCAACTTCCAAACATTTGAAGTGGACCTCATCAAGTCCATTCCATATAACACTTGTCGCTCTGTAGTGCATATTAGTTACTATTGAGACACAGCAACAGTAAATGGGAAACTTTGGAAATCACAACCCAGGTGTCAAATAAGTGTTAAAGAGTGATGATTTTACCAATAATGTTTTACCCCTACAATTTTTTTTTTTTTTTTTTTTTTTTGAGTATGTTTAACCCCTACATTGTATTTTGGAGTTGCCACCTATTTTATTAAGGTATAAAACCAAGAAAACTGGCAAAGGAAATGAAATACTCATTTATTTCATTAAGAAATCCAAAATTACACTGTAATAGAAGGAAAATAAAAATTATAAAGCTTACCTTCCTAGTTAAAATCTAAGAAAATTACATGACCTTAGTTCTTAGTTACATTCCAAAATATGTAAAATTACACTGGAAAAATCTAGTTTTGAACCATTGATTTATTGAAGGTTAAATTATTAGATGGGGAGGAGTTAGGCATTTGTCTTGCCCAACCTAAATTGGTCTTATAGAAATTAATGACAATTTTCATGTCATGTAACTCATCCAAACATCTCATAGTATACAATTATAGGGAGATAATCACTTAATGAATTTCTTCCGTCTCACAAAAGTTTTTTTTTTTTTTTGACAAGATTATATTATCTTTTGTTTATAAGGAAACTTAATGGGTTCGGTACATAGTCTTTTTTAGGGGTTTGAGTTAAATATATGTGTATCACATCATATCTGTTTGGATGTGAAGTACTTTGACAGTGTAAGGGATCAAGTATGCTTTAACCGCTCTATATCTAAAATAGTGTAGCTCATCTATTCAATCTGTCTTTGGTGGTTTATATATACATGTACGCACACATGCGTCGAATGTCAGGTTAATTAGATATTATATTTAATTTTTTCAAATTTTAATTAATCTAATGTTCAAGCTTGGCTCAAGCTTGAACCTAGCTTACAAACAATGTTTACACTTGAGTTTGTCAAAAGTCCAAAAGCTTAAGCTTAGCTTGGCTCGGCTTGATTCATTAGCCATGCTAAACTCAAGCTCAATAACAAGCTCTTGAGCTTGTGATCTAATACAAATACATCATCGAGTCCATATTAAGCATATTATCGAGCACATTTAGTTTGTACAAGTGATCCAACTCCCAATTAATTAAAAACTTGGTAATATATGAGTTTATTAACAAGCTCATATCAAGTTTCTTAACAAGCCCATAAATAAGCCAACTCGGCTTGCTTTTTATAAAGCCATATTTATTTATGAGCTTGTTCGTGAATATTTTTTTCTCTTGGCCTCAACTCATTTATTAAGCAAGCTTAAAAATAAAGTTTAAATTTGACTTGTTTATAACAAACAAACATGAACAAATTCTTCATCAAGCCAAGTCCAAATATGTCTGTGTGATATACAAATTAATTATGAACGTCTTGATTTATTTATGGCTCTAAATAAATGCACATCGGTTTGGGCTTAAATATCTTGAAATGTGCTAGACTGAAATGCCTTCTGTTTCTAGAGATCTCCAGTCGACTGCAGACACAAAGGGTTTGTCCAATTTGTCTTCAGTATAAAGTATAGTTGAAAAGATTTTGGCCCAACAACAGTGTAATCGAAAATGTGGGTCGAGCTGGCATGAGCCTGGGCCTTTATAAGCCCTTATGCCCTTGGCCCCCGTTATATATTGCCCTGGGATAACAAATTAGACAATGTGAATATTGTGTTTTCACCTAATTCTAGTTATGATCAGTGACAATTTTCCAATTTGAGAATTTCATGCCCATTATGAAAGTACTATAAAACTTGGGAAATGGGAAATAGAAGCATCACCATGTAAAATTTAATTTTTGTTTGTATGGTGTCTGTTTTTTAATTATCTCATAAGTCAGGAAGGAAGGCCCACCTAACTGAGTTTTCCTTCCATGTACCCACAACCACAACAAAACGAAAACCAGTGTGATGAGCACATGTGAAACTCACATGGCAACAGTACAATTGCGCTGGCACACATAGACACAGAAACCCACTTGCAAGTGTCTCAAACAATCCGAAAGAAATGCTCGCCCAACAATGGCTCCTAGCCTCCTAGGTCACCTTAAGTCCTTAACTAGTCTCAATTGCTATTGGACTTGTCACTATCTGTGTCGGTTCGAACCAAAACCCAAATGACCCATTAGTGATCACTGTAATATTTCATGCCCACCTAAGGTGTCCACATCATTCCAACCAAGAGTGGGGCATGTGAAAGCTGGTCTTAGCTCTTGCCAGCATGTCTACAATATGTGGGGTGGTCTCATAAGGACACTGTCCAAAAATTCAGGAGCTTATTGCTCTAAAAACCAAAGGTCCCATTTGAGGCAAAGTAAAAAAATGAGCTTTTTTTGGATGCACAAAGAAAAAAGGGGTGGCTTTCACTGTCGGTGGGTGGTCGGAGTGGCTTGGGCTAGGGCCAATTGATTAAAAACCCATTTCTCAGATCTTTTCAAAAGTCAGTTTCTATTCCTATTATCCTGAATGGGCTCACTTTGCTATGGCCCCTACTGTCCAGTTTCCTTTTGGTGAAATGGCTATTCTTTCTTTTTCTTTTCTGATAACTCCTTTTGTTCATTGTGTCCATATGTATTTTGTTTTTGTCTATCAAATTTCAAATTTGTTATTATACCAACCATTTATATAGGAACTCATAGATACCACCTTTCTTGACAGAGGAAGCCATCAAAGGGTCAATTTTTATTTGTATTTCCCTCCCCCCTTTTTAATATAAATAAAATGCTTGTATTTTTTCTTTTTTGAGTGATCCTTTGTATAATACAAATTTTATTATATAGAAATTAAAAAGTAATGAGTCAATTTGTAAACACATAATAGACAAGTAATTAAAATTTTTATTTATTATATTATCAATATGCATGTCACCAAGCATATTTGATATCACATTAATTTATTGAGTTTTTATTTTATTTTTTTGAGTACAAGGTGGAATTATCATACAAACAAGTACATGCATGTGTTTATATTTGTATACAGTAGAATGATATCATGTAAGTACAAGAGGGATATGCCTTCTAATTTAGACGGTAAGTTAAGTCCTAGGGTATGATATTTGAGATTTTTTTTTCAATCCCTAATACACAATGTACCAAACACGTTTAAAACACGCAAATTCTTACTCTCCCAAAAATAGAAAAGAAGGAAAAATTACATTTCAAACCTTATGCTTTAAGAGTGTAAAATAATGAATTTTATAATTTCAAAAGTAATAAATTAAATTTAGAATCATCACATTTAAAAAAAAAAAAATTAAACTCATTAAATTGGTATTGTGTTTTTTACTTTTGAAATTATAAATTTAATATGTTACACTCCTAAAGTAAACTAAGAAAGGGTTTTTTTTTTTTTTGAAAAAAAAAAAAAAAAAAAAAAACTAGAGTGTTTAAACATTAGTTTTTGGCAAAGATAAAAACCAAAAAAACATAGAAAAAACAAAGATGAACATTAGAAAACCTGTCTTACTGTTGACGGAAACATATAGACATGAAAAATGAAGAAGAGTGGGGAAGAGTGGTAATGTAAGATTGTGACAAATCATCACATAGGCCATCATGTGAAGATACGAAATTCACATAAAGAACAGAACATTAATTATAAAAGAGTAGTCGATGATGGTAGGGTAAAGGAGCTAGCATTATGAAAGAAAAATTCATTGTAGCTTGAATTTCATGTAAACTTGAAACAGGACATGTTCTGCATAGAGAGCATGTGCCTACGCATAAACGGAAGGGGCATAAATAGGAGAATAGGAAGCAACTGTCATTGTCTATGCCATATGCATGCATTGGTGATGGGAGTTTGAGATTAGGGGAACCTGAATTTATTGTCTATGGACTGGTAGGTTCAAGTCTCTCTCTCTCTCAGCTTTTCCTGCTTTTGATGATCTGGTTTTCAGCTTTAACACTTTCAATCTCATATCACTTAAATGCTCAAGGACCATTCTTCATTTATGGTTTTTTTTGGGCTGCCTTTCTTTGTCTATACAATTGACATGTGGAAAGTCATGTTGCTTTCTCATATTATCACATTTGATTAATTAGTGTACAATTGCATTTATCCTTGTATACTTCATTCTCTACCATCCAATCACTAGTACATATTATACTATACATATACGCCATATACCTGCCATAGAATAAACATGTGTGTGTATGCATAAGAAAAATTTCAGAGAAGATTTGTTCATAAATGTCAAAGAGGCAGAGTTACCACTCAAGCTGTGGGGCTTAGTAGTTTGTTTATAAAGTTTTCGTTTCATCAAACAATATACATACACTGCATTTTACTCATATTCTATAGATTGCACCCTAGCTACTTTTGCACAGACCTTTTTAGTGTTCCAATGAGACCCTGTGCTGGTGGGTGGCTTTTCTCCCACAGCAATTTTAGCAATAACCCGCTGTGTGACCATGGATTTGGTATCTACCTACTACATGCTCCCTTAATTTCTTCCTCTTTTTTATGATCAATACTAATTATGAAGCTAAACTTGGACCTTTGAGCAACCTAGAACTGCACTGGAATGATTTGCTCAATTAATTATGGCATTGATGTACATGTAGGGTAAAGGATTTCAGGGATTGGGATGAGGAAAATGCAAGGCTATTCTATCATATCAAGAAATGATAGCTCCAATTAGTAAACAAATTATGCTTGGATTTGAAGCTGGTGCTTTTTCTGCACAAAGCATATCACTGATTTTGTCTGTCATCTCTTGGAATAACATTCATTTTGCCTTTAACCAAAAAAAAAACATTCATTTTGCCTTGCTGTATATTGGGTGTATTTTACAAGAAGTTGATAGAAAAAAATCATTTTTCAACCTTATAAACGGTCTCTTTGTTATTAGAAGAATAAGAATTTAAATCTCTCTCTACCAATATTGTAATTATTGAATTACAAAAAAAAATTGGAGTAGAGTGGCTACAGTTAGGTTCGTACAAAAAGGATATTATTTGCCACACAAGAAGAATAAAATAAATGGAATACCCAATTGAGTAATAATAGAAGCATATTTAATGGATTTTCTCCTTTTACGTTTTGTGAGCCCTAGTTTTAGCTTCATATGTATAAGCAATTACAACTAGACTGAACGATTGCAAGAAAGGAATCCAAGCATCAAAAGGGAGATTTTAGAAAGTGCTGCCTTACATTTAGTTTAAAGTTTGCTTCCAAGGTGCACTGTGCAAGTCAATCAACTAATATCGTATGGCTATAGATTTTTATACCATAATTCTAGTAGTATACAATTTATTTCACAAAGGCAAACTTCAAAGGATATATCATTTTCATTTAAATAAAAGACAGAGTTTTCCTCCAAACTAATTTGAAAAAAGGTTCCTCTAATCTATTATGTTACATTTTAAGATTATTTACTTATACTTTTAGTCACATGACTTACCTAAATAGTAATGTGACTCGTTTAAATGATTTGATAAATAATGTGATTCAATACACATACATGATCTTATAAACCGCCATGTAATGAGTTGTACGAGATTTCTTCTAATTAATTTGGAGTAAAACTTTCTCCTTAAAAAAAAAAAAAAAAGTGATTAGCTTGATCATTTAAAATAACAATTAATATGGGATAAATTTTTTTCACAATTGGGGGGACAATTCCTTTTGGTCTAGGCCTTCCAACCATGTGCATTTGAGATTAGGTTCACTCGGTTGACCATGGTTAGGTTTAAGCTTCAAAACAAGGATATGAGTCCGAACCATGGGGCTTGAGTTGAAAATTGGTAGAATGGTTTGATTAGTCAAAGGAAAGGTTGCGAGGGCTCCAAATAACGAGAAGATCTGACTCTAAATGTAGGGATCATGAGATGGTTCATTGACAAAACTCGTTAGATCTGCCGGTCACCTATTAACATTAAATGCTCCCAGCTACCAAGATAGACAAGTATTAAATGCTATTTGACATAAGGAAAAGAATATACTAACCCTGGGGGCACTTCGGTCTCTCCCCAACCACCTCAGTCGACCCCCAAATATGGGGGCTACTGTAATTAGCTTAGGCTTCATAAGGAGCAACAATGGTCATTTAAGTTGACCTATGGCAACAAGATGACAAATATGTCATCATTCATTTCATGAACAGTGGCTTTAAGGCCCTCCTATAAATACCTTATAGATCCTATCAATTGAGGGGAACAACCTTCAATCTCTCATTGATGATAGAGCTTCACACACTATCTCTAATATCAGTGATCTGATTTCAAATTTGACTCAAGTTTTGGAGGGTCTATGGTCAACTACAATGGTTGATATGTGGCTTAACAAGTAAGATTGTGCTTTCTTGTTTATAGCTTGGGCAGTCGAGACCCAATCTTGGTGGCAATATTTGAGCCAACTGAGCCCTAAATTATGGTTTCCAACGTCATCTAATAAATCACTCACTTACACTGCTAATATGATATACAATGATTGGTACATAATAAAGTTAGTTTCAATCATGGTATTATATGTGAAAATGATATTACAATCACAACTTATAATATTAGCAAATGGTGAAAAAAAAATTATTTACCCAATATTACACTTAAAATAAAAGGCAAAATTTGAAAGTTATATGCTTGAACAATGTAGGAGTTCATTAGTGTTGGAATTTTTTTTCATTTAAAAATAGTTAAAAACGAAATTATATATTCTTGTACATGAACCCATTCTACCCACAAAAAAAAAAAAAAAAAAAAAATTCTTGTACAATGAACCCATTTCTGCTATGTGACAAATAAAATTGTAATATCGTGCAATATCACATGGCTTCAGGTGACACTCATTATGATTGTTTTTTTTTTTTAATATATATATATATATATAGTAAAATCATTTGGAGTAGTAAAATTAAAACAAGAAAATCTAAAAGAAGAAAGTGAATACAGAACAGAAGCATGTTTGAAAATTATTTATTTTTAATTCATCCCTTGACCTTTTATTAAAGAAAAGAATTAAGGGATAAAACGATAAACGATGAAAAGAAAGGTTTTGTTAATCATAAGAGAACAAGAGAGTAGACATCTTAGACATGGCCGTTGGTGAGAGACATAAATGGACAAGGATGGTTTTAAAGAGACAAAACACATAGCATGAAATGTAGTACCTTGTGTTTAGTTCCTATTTAATTTTTTATTTTTAAATTTTAATATTAATAAAAAAATAAAAAGGCACAATAATAAAATTATTAAAAAATAGTGGTATTTCTGAGAAAATCTAGGGAAGGAAGAAAAAGGCAAAATAGTCATCATAGGTGGCAGTGAATTGTAAATAAAAAAGAGAGTTTTAACTGAAAAAGTGAAAACACTGCCCCTCGATTCACGAGGGATGTGGTGTGGTCGAAATAAAAAAGTACGGATTTGCCTTTGTCTGTGATTCTTATATATTGCCGCTGCTGCCAGAGGTTGTTATCTTTGTACTCAAAAACAAACCTGACCTTCCTGCTTCTCAGTTTTGTATTTTTTTTTTTTTTTTTCATTTTGAGAAACAAATTTTTGGATGCATGTGATTTTGCTCCTTTTATTTCCAAGCCTACCCTTTGTCAGACTGAGCCTCATAACGATTGGGATGGCCCACTTGGGTCTTCTTTCAAAGTTATAACTCATGACTTCATGATTACATGGTTCAGTTACATTTTACTTTTCTTTTAAATGACTTTCTTGAAGTATTTACTATTTAGAAAAAATAAATAAAAATTTTTAGACAATACATTTTTTTTTTTTTTGGGTGTTGGCCGTATCCAAAACTCAAACAAGATATGAGTCAGCACAATTTCAGGTTTAATTTAGTTTTATAATTTATTATAATAGTCTTATAAATTGATATGCCAACTTATGTGATAATGTTATACCAACCGCAAAATAAATAAAATTTTTAATTAATTTTTATATATATTTGAAATTGACACATTTGTTTGTAAGGCATAATTAGTAAATTTGTAGACTTGTGGTACCCTTAACATCATTCAATTGGTTGATTGTGGTTTTGGAACTTTGGCAAGGAGGACTTAATGCTCCTTATCTTAACGAGCCCTACAAAAATTCTACCACCACTAGATATTTATCATTTCTTTAAGCTTTCAAATATTTTTCATTTAAAAAAAATTGAAGTTTATCACCAATTTCCATATTCAAAACTATTCTCTTTATGCAACTTATAATTGCAAGTTGATTAAGTTTGTTTCACCATTTAAAGGCATGATGCATGGATGAAGCTTAAGATGACAAATTCAAAATGAACAAAGATGTTGACTCAATCTCACTCCACCAAATCCCATAGGTTCTCTAAATTTGAAGGATTGATAGAGGAAGATCTATGAAATAATTACTCTTTGTTTCTTTTTGGATATGGTAACACCCTTTCATTGGGGAGAGTTTATAAACTTGTAATAATCAAAGCCCAAAGGATAAAAAGGCAATTTACCTTTATCACCACTACTCATTAGATATTTCCAAGAGTTCAAATCTTTTACATAGCATCATAAAATGGTCACCTAGGAGCTAAGTAGCTAGGAGATTAAACTAACTGAAAAAGCAGTCAACTTAAGCAAAGCAAAATATGAAAGCGAAAAAGAAGATCATTACCATTGAAGAACCTTATTTTTAATTTGCAAGATTATATTTTAGGGGGGGTTAAGAGAAAAATAACAAAAAATAAAATAATATGCAAGGGTAATCTAGTAATTTCCAAAAATCAAACAATGAAGTGCTCGGTGCTGGACCTGGCAAGCAGAGAGCTTGAGTTGATGTAACGAAGTGGCTTTCTAAATGGACAAAATGGTGAGAAATGTAAATGATTGGATTACACGTGGCAGGCCATGATTTGACATGGCTGTGGATATATATAAATTAAAAAAAAAAAAAAAAAGAAAGAAAAAAAGACAGTGTGCAGCTGTGTGTGCAGTGTGAAGGACCCGTCACACCTTTCGATTGAGTGGACGAAAACTTAGTTATTCTGTGTCTCATAATAATAACGAAAACTAAGCAATATATATTTGGAAGCTACGTGACACTATGAGACATGGTAAAGTTAAAATGCTATATATCATGAACAATTATTTATGCCTTCAAATGTTATATTGTGTCGAATCATGAGCTGTGTCATTCTACTTCAAAATTAATTGGTGATGAAAAAAACACACTCAAATTTTTTATGACATTAGATATCATGCCACACGGGTCTATTTTTAAAATGGCTGTAGGGAGTCAAATTGTGGTCCTCTAACAATCCCTCCCTCACAATGATACTCCCGTGACTCAAATCCATAACCTTGACTTTGATACCATTTGTCGGACCGTAAGCTGTGCTATTCCACCTCAAAACCAATTGATGATAAGGAAGACACTTAAATCTTTTATGACATTTGACATCACGCCATGCGAGCCTGTTTTTAGAGTGATTGTATAGAGTCAAATTGTTGTCTCCCAACGTATTGAACACCCCGAATTTGATTGTACTTCTCAAAACTACATATCAGGACTGATGTAACTACACAATGAAGTGAAGATTCTAAGGCCCAAAATCAATAATTATCAATCCCCAAATGGGTAATCCCATGGTTTAAAATATGTTTTGTTCTCAAATAGTGATTGTGAAAAGTAAGCTATTTTCTTTGGTGACAAATATGACTTTGTTTTAATAATGTTTGGGTATCTAAGTTTATAACTCGGAAGAATATTATATTCCCGGCCTGCTTTTATTACTATTGACTATCATTTGGTATATACTTTGTGTCAAAATTTGAAAGATGGAATGCATATAAAGTACGAAAAAAAAAGGGAATAAGAATTTTACATCATTTTCCACCAAATGGGTTGAAAATGTAGGAGGAGGATCTTCCAAGTTGGCCTAAAAAAAAATCTAACACAGATTAAGCTCTTTTTGGCCAAAAAGCATGCGCAACAGCATGCTCTTTGGTGGTAGAATTGAGCTTAATTTATGTGTTGATTGACTCACTTAAGTGCGCATTTCTTTACCATCAACAATATTTAAAACAAAATGCAATTACTATTAGCATAATTACATTGATGAAGATTTAGAACCAATTCTCGTTCAAATGGGATTTGGCATCGAGTAGCTATGGATTCTTCACACACTTTTATTGCAAAGGTCAAAAAGTTTTCTTGTGTAAAATATGGGAAGTTCTTGGTCAACCATTCCATATATAGAAGGACGTGTGGAATGGATACATGTTCAAGGGTTGGTTGGCTACAAGAAAATCGATCATCGTTTTGTAGTATGAATTAGGAAAAAGCTTTGGGATTGACTAATCACGAGAAGAAGATATGATATGAGATATGGTGGGGGAGTGATTTGTTAACAAAATCATTATGTGCATATCCCCTTTTCTGCTCTTGTAGCTAGCTACTCTTTACCAACTAAATCTTTTTTATTTATTTATTTTTTATCACTTTTCAAACTTTCTTCTTCTCTTTCTTATCCAATTATTGTCAATTATTTCCATGCCATTAAATTCCAAGTCTATCATGGAATTGAGCTTTTCCATCCACAGTTATATAATAATTTAAATACCTATTTAATATACATTATAAAAATTTAAAAAAAAAAAGATCCGTTCGTAATGATGTTTTTAGTTACATATGATTGGATTTACTCTTTTTTTTTTTTTTAATTTATTTATTTATAGTTTTTCATCTTTTTTTCTCAATTATATGAATATTTGGGTTACTATATAAGAATAAGCCTCATGACTAATAACTAATTTTTATTTGGAATTTTTACCCTATCTTTGCTACTTGCATGCACAATCTCATATTTAAGACCAAGTGCAAAGGAAGGGGCACGGTATCTTTTTTACCACTCATAGACAAATGTCAAAAAGAAATTATTAAACTTTTTGACTATATACAATTCATGTTTGACACTTTCGAAGTTACAAAATGCTAACACTTGTTGATTTTAAGAGTCAGTTCACCACGCATAGTTGTTCCTTTATGGTTTGTAAAGGAGGTCAACGATGCTAATAGGGTGGGAAAAGCCATCCAATGATCCATTTTAAGTCCCCGCAAAAGGTCCCTGCCTTTTTATAAAGATTTGATTTATTAGTTTATTTCAATAACATTAATTATCTTAACATTAAAAAATAATTACATACATTTTTAGAAAAGTGTTTTTTTTTATAAAGAAATTAAGAGAAATCCATCAATTAGTATATCAATAATTTTATAATTTTTTTGTTGATTCACAATATCATAGGTTAAACTTTCATTTTAAAAACTAAGAAATATAGTATTTGTGAAAAAAAAATCAGGTGATATCTTTTATTTCCTTTTTAATTAATTGCATTTTATTTTTATTTTCTTATAGTTGTATTTGGTAAATTATTTTCTATACTAGGGTTTTAACTTATAAGAAAGCTTATAGGAAAACTAACTATTTTTTTTTTTTTTTTGAGAATCAGAAAAATGAACTAAGTAATAATAATAATAAAAAACATGTATAGATTGATAAAGTTCAAAATCATTATTTTCTATCATTAAAAATTTATTTAAAAAAATCTTAGTAAAATTTGTGTTTTTTTATATAAATATTTTTGATAATTTTATTTATTGAATATTTTTTCTACGAAAATAAATAACTCTTGTATCAATGAATTCCAATAACCTCTTATTAATTTTTTTTTATTTTTTATCAACATTGAACATATTCTTACTTATTGTTTTTTTTTATTTTTTTTTATAGGTTACTTATTGTTATTTTTTATATTCATTACTTATCAAATTTGTATATGTATATCACTAAAGCTAACTTTTTGTGATTCAATCAAAGTTTAAGTGGGTTCCTATTGAAAGAGTAATTATTTATTCCTATGAGAGTATAGTGACTTGATATTTCTTCATTTCACATAATATTGGATCCATTAGTTAAATTTATGGTGGATCTGTCATCTATGCGAGAGAGGAGGGAGTACTACATTATTATGCTCTATTAGTACCCAATAATTTTCCTATTGAAATAGAATGAAGAAGCAATTAACATAAAAAGAGGAATTAAAATTACATTTTTTTCAATATACTAAGTTATTGGATTTTTTTAATTATTGAAAATATTTATGAATCAATATTAGATTTGGCCCTCAAAGTGAAATTCTGACACCATCATTGTTTTAGACTTAAATTTGAAAAGTGAGTATTTTTCATATCACAATTGGTTTCTTTACATCCCATATAATCCTTTATAAAATGTAGAATTGACCATTCAAAATATAGAAATTGAGTTATTCATTAAATTCTCCCTTTCGTTGACTACTGCTACTACTATTTTGAATTCCTTGGTCGATGGTTAACCTCATTATTTTGCCCCAAGAAAAAAAAAAAGTTAGATGCTTCAATTGTATCACACATTTATTAGCTTTGTACCATTCCGAGCTGCCATGCATGCTAATTATAGATGGAACATAACATCCCACTGCTTGTATAAGTAGAAATTCATGTATTCCTTCCAGTCAAGGATTTAATTTTATATCAAGTGGGTGGCAGGAGCATGTGCATGAGTTGTCAATTCTCATCTTAAAACTTTCGAAAGGGAGTTTATCACTATTATTATCAAATTAAGCAAATGCATAAAATGATTTTTTTACATGGTAGAGGGTTTAGGTCAAACTAATGGTCTGTTTGGATTAAGGGAAAGGGAGAGGGAGTAGAGTAGAATTGGTCCAAAATTAACTTCTTTTCAGTCAACTTTACCTGCTCTCCTTCACTCTCCCTCCCTCTTCTCTCATTAATCCAAACAGACCCTAATACTAAAGTTAGTCATATGTATTCTATACCTTTACTAGTATATTTGATCCAAATTTTTATAATTTTCTTAGTTGTTTTCTATGCTTTTTCTACATGCTCACATGAAATGATTATTAGATCTAAGAACTTTGAGGTGATTAAGATTAAGAGATAAACAGGCGTTCCCTTTCATTGTCTAATTCAATATATGACTCCATTTTTTTTTAATCCTTGTTTTCACGTGACATATTATAACATGGTTCACATGCATAACGACCACATGAAACTTTCATGCTTGATCTAGAGCTTCACTATTAGTACTAACATGTTCATAACATGTGTGCCTGATTCCGATATAATTGTCATGATGATTTGTGCCGTTTTTTTCTTCCTTTACTTAATTTTGAACATGATAATCCATGATCTTCAAAATTCATGATTTTTATGTTATTCACCACGTACGTCAAATGAAGATCATTTTTACTTAATTCCTTCACATGCTTAGATGTTTGACTTTACCTTCACATGTTTGGTTGTTTCATTTTTCCTCCGCATGGTTGGATGTTAGATTTTCCTTTACATGATCTCAAGTCTTTGATTTTTTCTCTACATGCTAAATTCTTAGTTAAATAATATAACATGCTTCGTATGATAAATCTCTACCAATTTTCATTTCAAGATCTTGATATGCGTTCACATGCAATGAGTGTAATGACATGTGGCAATTCTTAGTCTGTCATATGCATGCGATTACAACCACTTGGATGCTTAACATGTTAATTTTTTTTTTCTTTACAATTAGTTGGATGCTTAACATGTCTAAATTTCTGCTTTTCTTTATACACCATGCGTGGATGACATATTCTTTGAATTGAGTAACATGACATAAACATTGGCCACCTTAGCCTAGAACACCAGTTTTAACCGAGCAAAATGGGTGTCTAAACCCTTCTCATTTTATAACTTAATTTCCTCCGAACCAAGATCAAGGGTTCTAGGTTTTGTTTGTTTATCCATATCATCTTACATCTTTCTAGAATGCAACTAGGAAATAAAGTAATGCAATTTCTTTCTTAGATTATACTGAAGACCAAAGTATGTTAATTTCCTGTTACATGAAATTGACGTAAACTTTTATACATATCAATATAAGAGGTACATTTTCAAATTTAAGTTTTCTTATTTTTCCTTGTAAATTAAAAAAGTGGTGATTCTATGTAAAACACTTGATCTAAGGGTAAAGACGTTTACAGTGTAATCAGTACCATTTTGAGTAACAACCAACATGATCCCACCCATTTGCATGAGTTAGGCCCAATCGAAAACCAGATTGGTCTAGAGTCACGATCGCTTACACCGAGATAAGCATGGGATTTCCCCAAGGGAAAAGATTATTTTGCTCACACCACTAAGGGCTTGTGAGTAGCAACTTGCAACCGTACATTGTTTACCTAATATTATCACAATTACAAATACACAAGCGATTTAATAATACTATAAATCCAATATAGCATTCAAATTATTTTACAATCAATGGATTAAGTTATAAAAAAACTAAGATTTTTAATATTTTATATATAATATTTTTAGTATGAGGGATGGTTAGTAATTAACTTTTATAATCAAGTCAGGTTCTAGTTCTCAAGACCTAAAACACCAAACACAATCCAAATCCTATTGTTTTAATTTTGAACCTGGACTCTATATAAACCTTTATAATAAAGGTTGGGACCAATTGTGCGAGCTTGTCATACTTGTCCAATTGCTGTCTCTATCTTCTATACACATTTGCTTCATTAGAAATTACACGCTTACAACACTTCATGTATAACAAAGCTAATATAAAAAAAGATGGTAGAATAGAACAAACCTCCAATTCTTTTTAAGAAATCTTAAACTCATCCTTTTAATTAAGGCGGGGACCGATTGAGAAACATGTTGGACGTGTGCTATTGTTGTCACTACACACAACTTTGTTTCATTAGAAACCTCGCACTTAATACTTGAGTCATAAGTCATAACAAAGCTATTAATATGAAAAAGATAGTAGAACACGCCTCTGGTTCCTTTTTAGGATGAACTCTAGTTATCTCAAACCCATCATGTTTTGGGACCAACCTGGAAACTTGCCAAACCTATATTTTTGTCCCTAGTCTATACACTAAGTTTTTAAATTAGAAATTATATGCAATTACACTCCAAAACAAGTTAATATGAAAAAGATGGTAGAGCACGCCTCTAGCTTAGATAAACGTCTAGACAATTTGCACTTATAAGTTATAACGTGAACAAAAATAATTTCCCTCTCAAAAATTGAAAGGAAGAAATAGAAAAAGAAAGGATAATCACTCAAGTAATGCCAATAGTTTTGTAAGTTAGTTGTATTCTACTACTATTAAATTCTTCCCATGTGTAGACACTACAAAAAATCTGGATTTAGGCGCCTCTTATTTTTTATTTTTTTTCCTCCTGCACTTCCAAAAAACGCGCTATAGATTTAGGCACCTCTCTTTCTTTCTTTTTTTTTTCTTTTTTCTTTTTTTTTTTTTTTTTTTTTTTTTAATGCACGTCCAAAAACACCGCTATAGGAGCTATGATGACGATGATGATGATGATAATAATAATCATCATCATCATCATTATCGCTCAAGTGATCAATAGAAAATTCTCCAATGTAGGATGCCCTAATTAACTAAGGGTATGATTGGTTGGGGTGATTTTAGGAGGGATAAAAAATGAAAAGATGGTTGTTTGGTTAGAGGGGAAAAAGGAGGAGATTTTGGTGGAGTCCAGGTGTTTCTTCCCTGGCTCACCATAATTGAGATTATGAAGAGAAAATTGGAGAGGAGATAGTAGTTGTCATCTGTTTAAAACAATGGGATTTGGTTTTTATGTTTTTGAATCAACCGCGAACTTAAAAAAAAAAAAAAAAAAAATTTAACAGTTGTTTTTTTTTTTTTTTTTTTTTGGAATTAAATGGTGGATAAGTAAAGATATTCTATTAATTTTAATTGATAACAATTAATTTTTTTAATAATTACAATAAATTATTTTTATATTATGTAATAGGGATATGAGGACAAATTTATACAAATAATATTTTTTGTCTTTTCATTTTTCTTCTCAACCAAACAAATGATATTTTTTTTTCTATTTTTCCATCTTCTCAACCAAATACTGTGAAAGAAAATTAAAATATTTTTTTATCCTCCTACTTTTCTGTTTCCACTCCATTTTTTATCTTCCCACTTTTCCATCTTTCAAACCAAACAAACTCTAAGGATAATCAATTCATAAATGTACTACCTCTATGTGAAAAAGCAACTGATTTGGAGTTTTTGTTGTATCATTTAAATCTTCGTAAATGTAAAGTGGAAAATTATAATTGCAAACAAAGGTACTTCGTCAGCAGCAGGCTTTTCTTGGTTGGATTGTTTTGGTCATTTTCGAAAACTCCACACCTTGTTAATTAAGTCATTGCATATTCTAGTCTTTCTAGTCTGTCTTTTTGTTTTTTCAGAGAAATATGTTTGTAAGGCAATGCCAGCCTGATTCTCTATTTTGCCTTATATATAGTTTCATTTAAATTAGCCTCTTATCTAATTAACCAAACTTAGAACTTAGAAGTGAAAGGCCCTCAAGACGAATTCGGATCTTCCTTGAATTCACACAACACAAATTGCACGTCTTTGAGTTCAATTTCATGACTTCTTTCTTACACGGTTTCGTGCTATTTGAGAATGAGTAAAGGTCGTTCATTCCAAACTAGATCAAGTTTGGTCAAACCCACCGCTTCCTGTGTTCACACATATTTGTTTTTGTTTTTTTAGGTAAATATTGTGAGGAAGGAGATAAGGTGGGATACATATCAAAGAACACCATTATGATTTATGACTAGACTATTGTTCACATGTATTTCTTGTGTCCCTCATTTTCAATGCATTTTTGTGTGTTGCATTCTTTGTTGTTACTTTTATCTTTTTTGGATGGCTACTTTTATGCTCTTTTTCAGGTTGAAAGTTCAAACTTATCAGAAATTGGAGGTCAATGTGAGCGGTTAATCTGTCCAATCTGGATAGGATTAACTTTGATAGGTTAAGTCAGCCACCTTTGCCATTAAATTCTTATGTGTAACCGTTGAAATTTAGGTTAAAAAAAAAATGTAGGACCCGTGAGGAACACATAGCCCCAACATGTTCTGTTTCTATTAGGACAAAGATTAAGGAATGGTGCCTATACGTGGGCACCCCATGGTTGGGTCAACTAGAGCATGTTTCCCCACCTAAACCACAAAAAGAAACCCTATAATAGACAGCCTTGTTTCCATGTGCACAAATTTAAGAGCAACAATCCAAAAATACAACCCCCTTTGTGCCCTCCCCTCCCCTTTCTCTTTCTCTTCCCAAATCATCTTTTCGGGAACAAGCAGGAAGAAAGTTTGAACCATATTGCATTTCTATCCCTCCTTAATTTCATGGAAGCTTAAGTTCCTAGCTTCTTCAACATTTATATTTATCAATGTATTGTAGTCAATTATGAGACATTTAGGTGTGGTAAATAAGAAGAGGACATTCTAGAGAAGTGAACAAATAATATATAGATTTGCTCAGCCATATATCAATCAAAGGCATCAATTTTTAAGACTGTGTTTGGGAAAAAAGAAAAAAAGAAAAATATACAGCAAGGGAAGGGTGAGATCATTGAGTTGACTTGTGAATAAGCTAAATGGTCCTTTTGCATCATGAGTTCATGACATTTTGTCACTCTCAATACACGACAACAAGTTTTGAACTTTAAAACCCATTGCCATTTGCGACTCCACTAGTACATTTCTGTCATAGTCGATTATGATCATGTAGTTTCTCCACTTTCAATATATATATATATGAATTTATATAAGAACACAAATAAATAATTCCTATAGCTTATTGTAATTATAAGTTTTCATTGATTATTTTCAATTAAGATATTTGATCCATCAGCTTCTTTAAATGGTAGTCAATTTATCCATTTCCACTAGAATAATATATATTGGAATTGATTTTCCTTTGGGTACACTACTCCCTTTTGAAGGCATAATAAGTATATATAACCAAGCATATTGTTTAACATTGATAATCAAAAATAGCGAACTAGTTGACAGCAGTTTATAAAAGTTTCATTGCCTTATTTAGATTTTTTATGTTTCTATTCTCGACATGAAATTTTCAAAGTGTTGCTAATAATTCATATGATACACTTGCATATGTTATGTATTATACATTTTTCATACTCAAGTAATGGCATTTGTCACTACTCATTAACAAGGTGTTTGGTTCGGATCATCTGTTAAGATTATTGAGAATTCTAAAAAAATTGTACTACAATATTTAGCTAAAAATTTCAAGAGAATCCAAATGCCCACAGCATTTAGGTTCTTCTAAAACCGCATTGGAATGCAGATTTTCCCCTAAAACATGTTGCTCTCCACATTCTCAAGACATGGGAAAGTTATTTTTCTTAAGTGACAAAAAATACTCATTTAGTTAAAGTATTATAATATATATATATATATATATATATATATATATATATGTAATCAGTGCCATTGGCCTCCTATTGACAAGCTTTTGCTATACGAAGTAGATATTGTTGTTTTCATGTTATGTTGTAATTTTTTTTTAAAAAATATTAAATGATACTGTTGTTTTCTTTTTCTTTAATCCAAAATTTATAGGCAACTTAAAATATATGAGGTATTTCAAGTTTATTTTGTATCAAATATTTTGAGATGAATTGATAATATTATAGTGATTATAGGAATAAACAAAATATGTGGATTTTATATTCCTAGAAGCTTCATTACATTACCAATCAAACCAATAATGAACATAACTACATTTCTGAAATTTCTTGGTTAATCTATATACCGAGACACATACTAAATTTCCTAGACCAAACCTAAAGATATTAGGGGCAATTAACTAGCTAGAGAAGCGCCACTGTTTTATGAAAAATACATTAATAATAGAAATTTCTTGACATTAATTTTCTTTTTAAATTTTGTGATGAGGGGACAAGACTTTATAAATTATTATGATTAATCATCTAGAAGATCCTAATTTTGTATCGTATAGATGTTTATAAAAGAAAAAATTTATAGAACATAATATACAGTATACACCTCATGCTTCACTGTTGTCCTCCAATCATACCTTATTTTATTTATTGTGAAAATGTGTCGTGACAAAAATCTCCTCACAGCATCTAGTTTGTTGGACTTTCTTGGAAATAGACCATATGATACTAAAGTACTTCAGACCAAAAAAAAAAAAAAAAAATGTTAGTAAAGGGAGTAGTAAGATATACCATACCTTTATCGAAAATCGGTTAGTTCATTAATATATTAATATGTCAAAATGATATTAATATTTATTACATTTTATAAGATGGGCACATTCTTATATCTTTTTTTTTTTTTTTTTTTTTTGAAACCGGCACATTCTTATATCAGAATGTCCCTTGATTACATATATAATTAATTTATACCTTTAAGAATTAAGAGGTAGAAATAAAATTTTCTATAGGAGACAGAAAAGAATTTGAACAAATAAAAGTACTATTGGGATATATATATATATATATAAGCTTTGTAACTGTTAACCTGTAACTGTTGAGATCTTGTATTCACTATTACTACTGTAAGTGTTTATCCTACTTTCAATAAGAAGTATTTTCAGTTCTATGTTCATTACTTTACTTGTTGCTACCACCACCTTGGACGGATTACCGCCATACCGGATGGTTTTAAATTGCTTTCATTTATTTTAAACTATTGTTCTTATTTACTTTGAATTATTTTGATATATACTGCTTGGCTGGTTCTACCGCCTTATTATTATTCTTACATTCAAGTTCTTTACTTTCAAGCTATTTACTTTCAAGTTACTTACATTATCTTCACTACAATATTACTGTGCTTCCGTCTCATCCTCTTCAGCAGCGTGTCCCCTTCCCCCTTTATGGTATCAGAGCCACTCTTTTCTGGCCGGTGGTAGTGTGGTTGTGTTCTTTGTCTCTTGTCCGTGTCTACCCGAACGCTTGATATTCCGTTGTTGTGTTCCCTTCTTATCGTCGTTGGCGCCACCCTAGTCGTAAAGTGAAGTCTTAGAACCTAGTTGTAAGGCCCATTTAAGCCAAGAGAGGGCGTGTAGGGCATGAGAGGTATAAGGTTGGTTAGGGTATGTGTTACGAAATGCAACGGTTGTGAGAAAAACATGATAACTGAGTGTTGAACCTAGGATAGTATGGATAAGTCGTGGAGATCCAACTCCTCTATCAGCTCCAGGACTAGTTGTCCTCCTGATATTGTAAATGAAGAAGATCACACTATTGATGATAATGAGTTGATCCCTGATTTTCGTAAATGGACTATTCCTAAAGTTGATACTAAAACTATTTATAAAACTAGTTTTGTTGAAAGTGTTTTTCATTCTGCTTACAAAGCTAGAACTGTTGAACAAATTTTCTCTATTTCAAGAATTCATGAAAAATGCTGTTTGTTTACTAAAAAGAATATTAATGACTTCCTTGCTGCTAAAAAATTCAGTTATTTGCATATTGGTATGGTTCAAGTTGCTATTAAACCGCTTACTCGAAAGGGTATTAATGCTTCTGTTCTCATGTGTTTAAGAGATGCTAGATTTAAGATTTTTAAAGATAGCATTCTTGGTATGATCACTGCTTCTATGTATGATGGTCCTGTTTATTTTAACTGTTATCCTGATCTTACTCTTGCTTTGGATGATCCTAATATTGTTAAAGCTTTGACATTGAATATTGCTTCATCTGGTTATCACATGGAAGAGGATAGTAAGCCTTTTGCTTTGATCTACCGCATTTATTATAAACTTATGGGTACTCAAATGAATCCTTGTGCTATGATTCCTAGAGAACCTTCGGGTAAAACCATGTTAATTCAATGTTCAACTCCTGATGCTAAAATCCAAGTTCCAAAAATGATTCAATGGCAAGATGTTAAACTTCCTAATGATTGGTTGTTAGAACAAGAAACCCCTCCTGCTAAACCCATTTTTGATGAACTTGATCTCACCCATATCCAACAATATCTTGATGGTACTGTTAAAATAAGTTTTCAAAACAATCCACCTTTGAGGATCAACGAAGGAAGACATTCCTTTGCTGGATCTGAAAGTATTTCAAGAAGAGATCGTGAGATCAATGAATTTTTGAAAAAGAATTTGGAAACATCCTCTGATTTAAAGCTAAAAGGTATTTCAAGTGATAAATCCCAAATTAGCTCTGTTTACTATTCAACTAAACCTGAAACTTCCACTCCATTTAGCAAAACTGCTAATGAAGATGAGGAAGACTCTGTTTCTGTTACTCCATCTGATTTTGATTCTCCTATTGAAAATCCCCCTGTTTACCAAAATCAATTAAGAGTTTTGACTGTTTTAAATGATGACTTTGAAATTGATTGGGATTCTTTGTACAATGAGTTTATGCTTGCAACAAACAAAACCAAGAGAAAATATTTCCAGAATAATTTTGCTCAATCTGACAAAGACCGAGTTAAAAGAAAATGGTTGGCAATGATGAATCAATTGAAGAAACATATTTTGTTTTTTGATTTTCTTGAAAACCATTATGTTCCAAATAATGAGGTTTCAAAACAACATTTAAATGTGATAAAGAAATCAAATTTTGTTAAGATTGATAAAACCATTATTAGGTCTAGTCATCCTCCTCTTGATTCAATTTTGATAACTACTAGGAAGGATGAAGTAACAAAAGAGGAAGTGAAAGCCTCTCCTTTCAAAATTGCTGATGATCAAACTCCTATTGTTAGCCTTATTGAACAAAACAATTTCACTAATCAATCTTTGCATATTATTGGTCAACAGCTTGACCGCATTGAAGAAAAAATTGTTGAAAAACCTGTTTTTGAAAAACCTGTTTCTGAAAAATCTGTTTCTGTTAAAACTGAGAAACCTTTGATTGATTTACCCAGTCAAAGAGAAAAAGTTGTGTTCAAAACTTCTCAGTCCAAGACTCTTGAAATTGTTGAAAAAATGCTTTCTGATTTAAAAGTTAAAACTGAGGGTACTTCTACAAGTACTCCAACTGCTCGAACTATTTCCAAAAAAGAAATTGTTTCTGATGAAAATACAGATTCTGATACTGTTTCTTCTGTTTCTGCAAAAAGAATCTTTGATGATGATTTCCCAGAAATTAAAAGATTTGTTCGAAACTCCAAACCCATGTCTTTTACAAAAAATTGGTATTCAAAACCTACTCCTCCTGATATGCAGTTTGAAGAGAGATCTTTTCAAACACAGTTTTCTGTTTCTGCTGATAAGCTTTATGAATGGAACATTGATGGTTTGTCTGAACAAGAGATCATCAATAAAATGAGTCACATGTCTATGGTTGGTATTGCTTATCAAAATAATCATGATCTTGACCAACCTGAAATTGTTAATCTACTTGTTACTGGTTTTTCTGGTACTCTTCGTGGATGGTGGGATTCGTACATCACTGAAGAATCCAAAGAGTCTATTAAACATGCTGTTAAAAAGAATGATGAAGGTTTACCCATTTTTGATGAAAGTATTGGTCGTGGTATTCCTGATGGTGTTAACACCTTGATTTATACTATTCTCAAACATTTTGTTGGTACTCCATCCAATATTTCATCCCGTGTTTCTGACTATTTAAACAATTTGAGTTGTCCAACTATGTCCGATTACAGATGGTATCAAGATGTTTTTACTTCCAGAGTGATGCTCCGGAAAGATTGCCATAAGCCTTATTGGAAAGAAAAGTTTATTGACGGTCTACCTCCTATCTTTGCTCATAAGGTAAAACAAGAATTAATGGGAAAAAATGATTCTATTGATTATGATAATTTAACCTATGGTGATATTTTCAGTACTATTAAAAAACTTGGTATCAATATGTGTAATGATGAAAAATTGTTAAAACACCAATTAAAGAATAAAAGAAAAGCTAAATATGAAATGGGTAATTTCTGTGAACAATATGGTTTGCCTCCTATTGCTCCTTTTAGGCAAAAAAGTAAAAACCATGATAAAAGCCATAAAAAATATAAAAAATACAGAAATAACCTTGTTAAACCTAATGATTTCTATGCTAGAAAGAAAAATGTTTCTAAAAAATATGTTCAACAAAAGTCAGGAAAAGGTAAATGCTTTAACTGTGGTAAGCCTGGACACTTTAGTAAAGATTGTAAAGAAAAACCTGGTAAGTTGAAGAATAAGTTCAACATGTTAAATATTGATGATAAAATGCAAGAAGAATTATTCAAAATCCTTGAATCTGACAACTCGTCTGATTCCTTGGAAGATGATTTTTCTTCATCTGATTCCTGCTATCAATCTGCTGATGATTCTTCTGATTCTCCTAATATTAAAATTGGTTGTAGAGATTCTTGTTGCAATGTTATTAATGCTCTCACCAAGACTGAGGAAGATGAAAAATTAATAATTCAACTAATAAATCAAATTCAAAATCCTGAATTGCAAAAAGAATATTTGGATAAATTTAAGAAAAATTTGATAAGAGATGAAATTGGTAAAAAACCAAAATCAACCATAAGTTTTGAAGAAACTTTGGAAAGATTTAATAAAAACAAATCTAAAGAATTAACTGTTAATGATCTCCAAAATGAAATTCATATTGTTAAACAAGAGATTAATGAATTGAAACATGAATTTAAAAGCATGAAAAGTGATAACAATAGTCTCAAACAAGAATTGACAATGTTAAAACTTGATAAAAATCTTAATAAATCCAGTAATGAACAAAATGAGCATAGTGATGGAGATGAATCCAGTCAACATGCTCTTCTTTCTGATAAAGGTACTCCTGATACTTTCACTGATCCCCAACTTGCTTTTGTTAATAAATTACTTCCTCCAAAATGGTTTACGAAAGTCAAAATTGTTGTTTCTCCTGATTATCATTTCACTGTTAATGCTATGATTGATTCCGGTGCAGATATGAATTGTATCCAAGAAGAATTAATTCCTTCAAAATACTTTGAAAAATCTACTGAAAGATTGGTTTCTGCTAATGGTTCTCAAATGAAAATTAAGTATGAATTGAATAATGCTTATGTGTGCCATGATAATGTTTGTTTCAAGATTCCTTCTGTTCTTGTCAAAAATATGACTGATAAAGTGATTCTTGGTCTATCATTTATTAATGCTTTGTATCCCTTTCTTGTTGAACATGATGGAATTACTACTGATCCATTTGGACAGAAAGTAAAATTCAAATTTGCTTCAAAATTTGAAATTGATATTGATAATTTGTCTTATAAGAAAGATTCTCCCATGAATGAACTTGTTCAAGAACTAATGATGAATTCTGATGATTTTAAAGGTAATTTTCATAACACCAAAATGTTAAAAACTATCCATTATTCTAACAATATCAATGATTCTTTGCAGGAATCGGATAATGATGCATGGATAAATACCACTAATAAGTGGGACAATAATAATATTCATATTCATACCACTAGTAAGTGGATTATTATGGAAAAGAAAAACAAGGGAAAAGCTCCTGTACAGGATTATTCTCAAAACAAAGGGTTCCCAGCGGGACGACCTTTTAAAATGCATGAAGGCGCATCTTCTGGTGTAAAACCCAGTGGATCAACATCCCTTCAAGGAGATGTCCCGGCAGAGGTGACATACTCCAATGGTGACATATTAATTGCTTTACAGGAAGTTTTGTCAAAAAATCTACAATTCCACAATGGAACCTATTCAGAATTACCAGATTCCATCAAATTCATTCTTGATAACCTTCAGTTTGCTTTTACCAAAAACCACAGTAATGTTTTTCAAAAAACCCTTAGAGCCCTTGAAATCCACCTCGTTAACCTTACTGCTCAAAATGAGATTTATATGAGCCATTATGGTAACCTTGTTCCAGAAAATAACCTTGTTTCAAAAAATGAGACCCTTGTGAGCCGTCTTAAAGCCTACACTGGTCAACTCTTTGGCAAAGAGGAAATCCATTCGATGAATAATGTGACCATAATGGGCACTGATTATGCTAAATTGAGTCTTAAGACCCAATCCATGCTAAGAAGTGCTGTTGCCAACTTGCCTTCAGATTTACAATCTCGTATTCTGGATAGCAAGGCTATGTTTAGGTCTTTTGACCTATGGTCCAAGTATTTCAGAAAACTTGTTACTGCTACTATTCCTGACCCTGATGAAATAGACGAAGGTGATAATGTCTTTATTCAGCTTGAATGGGAAGATCACTTTGGGAGCAGTCTCAGAGTATATGAAAAGAAACATCCATTTCCTGGTCTCCTTATTAATTTTGATAATGGTTCATATTTCGCTGATGAAGATTCAGATGATAGTGATGATGATGATCCTGATTCTAGCTGGCTTTCCCAAATGTTTGAATATGGCTTTGTTAGGTTCGTAAAGTTAACAAGCCATAAACAGGCCAGTCAACTTCCACAGATCATTCAGAATGCTATTAAAGGGTTTGAAAACTCTTCCACTAGACCTTTTGTTACTATTAGATGCTGGAGTACTTTACCAAAATGGGAAAGAAATAATTGGATGAATGTTAACCCCTCAAAGCATCTCATTCTCATTAATGGTTATACTCACCAAGGGCCATGGTTCAAGGGAAATTCTCAATTGTCCTTTAAAGATCCTTTTGGTCTTGCAAAATGCTGGAGAAATTATTTTAATAATCAAATTCGTGAAGTTGCTCATGATCTATGGAAAAATTATCATTTCATAGGAAGTACAGATAGAATTGCTGTTTTTGGTCCCAAACCCTATGCTGATGCCTTTGTTCACCTACAAACAAAAGATCATCCTAATCTAAAGAGTCTTCTCATCCCAGGAAAAACTCCAAAGTTTGAGCCAATTTTATATTGCGGATTCTGTAATAAGTATGCTATTTACCATGAGCATGAATGTGATTCTCCACAAGGTCCTTTTGATCCTTTTGATGGCTGTCCCTCCGATGCTCCCTCTACTGATTGATGAGGTCACTACCATTTCGAGACTGGTATTACTTTATTTGTCTGGCTTGCACAACAGCCAAGATATTTTATTGTCCTTCACAAATATGTTGCGTAAAATCCGGTACTGATTCATAATACTCCGGATTTTGCGGAAGATTTTGATTCTCTTATTTGTCTAGCCTGCACAGTGGCCAATGCTCCAATATTTACTACTGCTAGAAGCTGGTTTTCCACTATTATGATGCTTCCAAAGGATGTTCACGTGAAGACAACAAAATGCATGCCTATTAGTTCCTTTTGTTGCCTTCTTTCTTATTGGCTTCTTTTGTCTCTAAAGGACACCAATAATGAGGCTTTGTTCCTACACTTTTAGGGCTATTGCTGACCCCTATGAAGTATTCCCATAATCTTGTAAGGATTCCTCACAAGATTTGGTCAAAAAGAAGGGAAATTCCAAATTTTACTATTCAGTCACTATTCACCTGTCACTATTCATCTGTCACCATTCACTGTTACTGTTCATCCGTTACTATTCATGATACTGTTCACTCCGAATGATAAGATTTTAATTTATGGTATCATTTATATATGATGATTACTTTTTATTATTAGGTCAAAATACTCATTAATGGGATACATATCCATTAAGAGCAATGACAGAGCTAATAATTAATTTTAAAGAATAACCTATTATTCTCACACACACAAACAAAATATGTTTATAAAATAATTTAATATATGTTATTTCTCATATATGACAAAAATATTTACATGAAGTTAGTCTTTACATAACTCTATTATTTTTCTTCATCCAATCAGTTCGTAAGCTGTGAACTATTTTTAACACAAATTAATATTCTTTAAACCTTTTAATCAAAAAAATTTTAAAAAAAAAAATTTAATAATATTATACAACTAGAATAAAATATTAAAAATTATGAAAGATATAAAAATCTAATCCATTTTTAAAAATTAAATAATAAACGTTTTTGTACATTTAAACATATACAAGTCAACAGTACAAAAAAAAATAGCAATAATTAAAAATGAAGAAAAACCTTATTTTTCATAGAATAAAAATGCAATAATGATTTCCAACCCCTAACCAAAAAAATGCGGTTGTTCTTTTTTTTCTTTTTTTTTTTCTTTTTTTGAAAGTAATAAAAAAGAAGAAGAAAATGCATAGAAAATAAAGATGGATTCTATTAAAGAGATTACTTACCTATTTGGAGTAACATATATCATGTATATGTTTTAGCTACGTCTAGATAGAATATGAGTAATAAGTGGGAAAAAAAAGCTTTTATTAAAGAGTTTACTTATCTGTTTGGAGCAACATATATCATGAATATGCTTTAGCTACATGTGGTATAAAAGTAATAAGTGAGAAAAATAGAAAGCTTCTATTAAAGAGATTACTTATCTCTTCTAAAAAAAAGAGATTTTCTCATCAAGAAAATAAAGAAAAGAAAAAAAAAAGAGATTACTTATCTATTGGGAGTGCATATATCATGGATATTACTTATCTATTTTGAATAACATACAATCACGTATGTGCTTTAGCTATGGGTGGTATAAGAGTAATAAATTATTTATTTAAGCTTATACATCCTTGGAAAAATATTACTTCAATATATATATATATTATTTTTTTTAAGAAAAAATATACCTTGAACTCATCAAAATTTACCTTGAATATTCTTTTTTATTTTGATACCACATACCTTGAATGTACTTTTTCATTTAATGGGGTTGACCTTGAATGTTTAATTCAAGAGAAATGCTATATCCACAATATTTTTACAACAAATCATAAATGAGAAGTTCTTATTGGTTTTAATTTGAATCTAAAACTTAAATTACTTTTTTGCCCATCCACAACATCGAATAACAACCTGCTACTTAAGATTTATTGTAAAAATGTTGTGAAAATATTGTGGACATAACATTTCTTTTAATTCAATGAGTTATGTATTGTTATCTTGTATTTAATTCAATGCTTTAGCTATATATGGTATGAGAGTAATAGGTGGAAAAATGATTTATTAATCATTTATATAAAACCTATATATATCTTTAGAAAAATACTCATTGAATATACATTAATTCAATGAGTTATATATGGTATCTTTGATTTAATGAGCTATATATGGTTAGGAATGTAAATGAACTAGGTCGTTCGTAAACAGTTCAAGCTTGACTAATGTTTATTTGGTTATAAACAAATCAAGTTTGAGCCTTAATTTTAGTTTTGTTTAATAAATGAGTCGAGCCCAAGGAAAAAAAAAAAAAAAATGTTCATGAATAAGCTCATGAACAATAAAGCTTGATTAAAAAAAAAAAAAAAAAAAAGCCAAGCTTAAGATAGTTTATGAGTTTAATAATAAGATTGATATGGTTTTGAAAAATAATCTAATATCTTACTAAGCCTCTATTTAGTTGAGACTTGAGAGAATATGTTTAAATCAAATGGACTTAATAATATACTTAATATGAGTTTGTTAATATACATATATTGTATCTTGAGATCAAAAACTTGATATTGAGCTTGAACTCAGCTTGACTAATAAATTAAGTCAAGTCAAACCGAGCTCAAGTTAAACAATTTGACAAGTTCAAGCTTAAACGTAATTTGTAAGCTTAGTTCAAGTTCAAGTTGAACTTGAACATTTTATATTTGATGTCGAGTTGAGATTGAATATTCAATATTTGATAAAACTCGCTCATTTACGACCCTAAATATATTATATGATAATTCGAGTAATAAAATGAAAAAAATACTTTTTTTTTTATAAATAATAAAATTTAATTATAGGGATACAATAATACTAATAGAAAAGGAAAAGGGTAACAATGTCTTAAAAAGGATTAAAAAGATTAAAAAACCCCTTCATTCGTTGACCCTTGGAATTCCAATGGCGGCCCCTACGCCGTTGGCCTTGCTTCTTCTCCCTCCTAAATTAAAATCACTCTCTTTCTCTCTCTGTCCGTTATAGTATTAAAGCAAGGACACAACACAACAAGTAAGCAACATAAGCAAAACAGATAAGAAGCAACTATATATATAAAGGCTGCTCTGCTACAAACTGACGAAAGAAAGAGAGAGTGAGTGAGTGAGTGAGAGAGAGTCTTTGCTTAAAGAAAGAAAGAAAGAAAGAATTGAAGCTGAAACATGGAGCAGCTGTTGTTGTCTTTGCTGAAGCTTGTTTTCATATCTTTGGTAATCCTAGTGTTTGTGTTAAAGGGGGTAGTGGTTCTTTGGTGGAGACCCAGAAAGATTGAAAACCATTTCTCAAAGCAAGGGATCAGAGGACCCCCTTACCGTTTCTTCATTGGAAATGTCAAAGAACTTGTGTCCATGATGTTAAAGGCCTCCTCTCAACCCATGCCTTTCTCTCACAACATACTCCCCAGAGTCCTCTCCTTCTACCATCACTGGAAAAAAATCTATGGTACATATGCTATTTTTTTTTTCACTCATTCTAACTCTCTCTCAAATAATAATTTTTTTTAACATATGGGGTTATTCAATGAATTAGATTTTTGATACTAATGTGGTAGTTTTCTGAGCTGCCCTTTTGTTTGTTGGGTTGCAAAGGAATAGTCTTGATGGTCATCATAGTTCTGTGTGATGCTTTCAGATATGATGCTTCCAGATATGATGCTTCTTTCTTTGGCTGGTTTCTGGTTTGATGATCATATCTCCAGGATTTGTGACTTTTCCCAAAGGCTTGTTTTTTTTAGTTAGGGTACTTCTTTTCACAACTTTTCAGGCTTTTTCCTTAGCTTGGATACTTGATTTTGAAGTTCAGATTTTGGACTGTTTCACTTCTGTCTTCTTTCTTTTTTTTTTTCTCTTTTCCTCCTCCTCATTTTCTTTTTCTTCCATCCTCCACCTCCTCCTGGGAAATTCAAGAAAGGTTGTGAATTTCAATTTGTACTTTTTTCATTATTACGAACAAAAAGATAAAAAGAATCAAGCTTGTGAATCCTCACAGTTAAAATGTCTTAATTTTTGAACCCTTAGGAAGTGGAGTCTCCATTTACTTTTCTGTTTTGTTTTGTCCTCTTTCTTTTGTTTTTTAGGAGGCTTGAAATTTGATAATGAACTTCTATTTGTTTGTCAATAGTTGTTCTAATTTGAGTTGTCTTCCTCCTATACTTTATTTTGTTTTTCCTCTCTCTCTCTCTCTCTCTCTCTCTGTGTAGGGTCTACACTATCCTTGTTCACTCTGAATTAATGGTTGTCATGTTTTCTTCTCATTCCTATTTTCGCAAACTTGATATTTATTACCTGAGGTTGTGTTAGTTCCTGCTTTTGTGAAATGGTTCTCTTTAATGTCTGTTTTGAAACTCATATTTACCCCCCAATAAATTAAGTTTCCACCCATTAATTAATAAAGATTCTCTCTCTATACTTTTTGCATATCACATTAAATTGGATTTATGGGTCATTGTAGGTGCAACATTTCTTGTGTGGTTTGGACCCACAGTTCGTCTCACCATAGCTGATCCAGAACTGATAAGGGAAATCTTCACCTCCAAGTCAGAATTTTATGAGAAGGTAGAGGCTCATCCACTTGTTAAACAGCTTGAAGGTGATGGCCTCCTAAGCCTCAAAGGAGAAAAATGGGCTCACCATAGGAAAATCATCACCCCCACTTTCCACATGGAAAATCTCAAAGTAAGTTTATTAGTATTTCATATAATGTACTAGTAATAGTAAGTTAATAATAATAATAATATAAAACGCCATTGATGTCATAAACATAAAACCAAAAATTTAAGTTTACATTTTTTTTGTTGTTTTGTACGTATAATAATTATGTTTCAATTAATGTAAATTTTTCTTCTTTTTTTCTTTTCTAGTTGTTGATGCCTGTGGTGGCCAAGAGTGTGGTGGACATGTTGGACAAATGGTCAGCAATGTCAGATTCTGGTGAGGTTGAAATTGAAGTTTCCGAATGGTTCCAAAACTTAACAGAAGATGTCATTACTCGAACAGCATTTGGTTGTAGCTATGAAGATGGGAAAGCCGTTTTCCGACTACAAGCTCAACAAATGATGCTTGCTGCTGATGTTTTTCAAAAAGTTTTTATCCCTGGTTACAGGTACATCAATTTATATCATCACTAGCTAATCAAGATTTAATTAAATGTATACTTATCTATCAATATCATGTCATTATCAACTAGTCACCTATCTTAGCACTTTAATTATAACTGCATTTAATAATTAATTGTCAATGAAAAGAAAGTTTGAGATTTTACTTTTACTAATATTTGGATTTTTTTTTTTTTTTTTTTTGACGCAGATTCCTACCCACAAAGAGAAACATGAATTCTTGGAAATTGGATAAGGAAATCAAGAAATCAGTAACAAAGCTTATCGAACGCCGAAAAGAAAATTGTTGTGTACATGTATCAATGGAGAAAAGTCCCAAAGATTTGCTGGGTCTAATGATTCAAGCATCAAATACATCCCCATCATCATCATCATCATCTTCAAATTTCACAATCCATGACATTGTGGAAGAGTGCAAGAGCTTTTTCTTTGCTGGCAAACAGACCACCTCCAATTTGCTTACGTGGACAACTGTTCTTCTAGCAATGCACCCACGGTGGCAGGTACAGGCACGTGAGGAGGTCCAAAGGGTGTGTGGATCACGTGGTATACCCACCAAGGATGATGTTTTAAAGCTTAAGACGGTAAGATTATGTACCCCCTTATCTATGTTATTAGTATTTAATAAGGACAAAAAATCATGTTTTTGTCTCTTAGCACATGTTTGTTTCGTGAGAAAATAAAAATAACCCACCAAACTGTCACCTTTTGCTTTTTTGTTACTTGCTTTTTGATGGGAACATTTAGTGGCAGTTTTGTCATTTTGTTAAATGCAAAGGCCAGATTGAAACAAGATCACAAATTCTATTTGGAGGCTGTCCTCTGTACAAAAAATTATTAAAAATAAAGATTTCCATTTGGAAGGGCAATTTTGTCTTTATGCAGTGATAGATTAACATTGGGTATTTGAAAATCCTCTAACTTTGTGTTTGTGGGTATAATCTGATGTGCAGCTGAGCATGATTTTGAATGAGTCCTTGCGATTGTACCCTCCAACGATTGCAACGATTAGACGGGCCAAAGTTGATGTTGACCTTGGGGCCTACAAGATCCCACGCGGGACGGAGATTTTGATTCCAATCCTAGCCATTCATCATGATCAAGCAATGTGGGGCAATGATGCTAATGAGTTCAACCCTGCTCGATTCTCCGAAGGCGTGGCACGTGCCGCCAAGCATCCGGTGGCATTCATCCCCTTTGGACTTGGGGTCCGCACGTGCATCGGACAAAATTTAGCTCTGTTGCAAGCAAAACTTGTGCTTGCTATCCTATTGCAACGCTTCTCCTTTAGGTTGGCCCCAAGTTATCAACATGCGCCAACGGTGTTGATGTTACTTTACCCACAATATGGTGCACCCATCATTTTCCAACCATTGTCCCCTCCTGCGGTCCCCAAAGATCAAGGGTCCTAAATCTCTCCCAATATGTTGCTGTCTATATAGAGGCAAAACATTTTAGTGTGTGAGCATGCTTATGCTACAAAAATGTTGAGTGACGAAAATACCCACCATTCCCTTCCCTTCCCGAGAATTATTATAGCAACTAAAAAGAGATATCTGCAAGAAAGAAATATCATATTTTGATATTTTCCCTTTACCTTTCTCTACTGACCTCCATGCCCATGGCTTTTTTTTTTTTTTTTTTACTATTTTACCCCCTCCCAAAAAAATGTTTGCCATGGCATGTAAGCTTTATTTTAGTTTTAGGATTTTTAGTAAATGGCTAACAACTAGGTAGCTCATCATATGTATATGTATGTATTGTATATTTTGCTCTATTTCCTCACAGTTTTGTGATATTATGCTTTCATGAATATTAATTGGTTATTTATTGGTCTCTGCAAAAAGTTTTCCGTGTTGAGCAAGGATGTGCTTCATGCTTCCTGGGGATTAAGTTTATTATTTTTATTTTGTTTTTTGTTTTTGTTTTTGTTGAGTAATTATTAATTAAACAAGTATGATCAGTGAGCCCCAAATTCAGCGTTTTTTGCGGATGGAGTTATGCAACAAGCTACGTACATTTAATTTTTGTAACTGAAGAAGATGGTAATTGGTGGCAATTATTTCTTTTTTTTTTCCTGAATTTAACTGATGGCAATTAATTCTCATTTAAAGGGCGTGATGCAATTATGGTCAGGTAATTTATTTTTTGAGTAATAAATAGGAATTTTTCTTGGGTAATTTATGACCACCACAAAGTAGAAAGTTATTACTTCTATCCCAATTTATTTGTCCTCTATTCCATTTTGGGATATCTTAAAATATTGTCCTATTTTTAAAAATAAAAATTATTAATTTACTAATGTTCCTATTGTACCGCTACTTTATTTTCAAAACTATTTGAAAAGAAAACTAACTAATATTTTAAAAAATCAATTTAATTGGGGCACCTTTTTAGTTGCCTCATTAAGAATTACTCTTTTTAAAAAAACTGATAAATTTATTTAAGGGTAGTTTTATAAACTTATATATTTTATAAGGCAAACAAGACAATAAATAATGTTCCCTTAAGAAGTTTGACTTTTCAATCAGGACAAACAAATTGGAACGGAATGAGTATTTTATTCAATGCTTTCTTTACTCACATTAATGATGAATTTTAATGTTAACTTAATTCGTAAGAATTATTATCATGTGAGAGAAAGAGATTACTTTCTAATTGGGTAATTTATGACCACCACAAAATGGAAAGTCATTCATCAATTCAATGCTTTCATCACTCACATTAATGGTGAATTCTACCATCAATTTAATTTGTAAGACTTATTATTATGTGAGAGAAAGAAATATTATTTTCAAACCATAGAATACTTACCCTCATCGTCAAGCCTGAAAGGGCCAAAACATACAAAGATGACATATATTGAAAACTGCTCTTTGTTGCTTAAGAGAAAAAGTTCCCCTCTAATTGCCCCGCCTATCTTACATCTAAATAAAAATTGAAAGAGGTCTTTCCTCGTTGCTTAGCATATAGAATAGTGGGTTATTTTTAGAGGGGATAGAGAGGAGTGTTTTGTAAGGGACATTGCTGTCTATGTATAGAATGGGTGTCTTAGCTGCAATTGACAGGAGGGGCTCAAGTTTTACATGGAGATTTACATTATATTCCACTTACCAATGCATAGACGTGCACATTAAATTTTGCTGGTTTCATGGGTTGTCGTTGATTTTTAATACTTGGGTTAATGGTTACCAGTTAAGAGTGCGAAACCCCATAGAAATTGTTAGGTTTCTAAGCTGCTTCATGTTATGTTATTTATACTCCATTTTGAGCATTGATGTGCGCACCTTCCATTATCGACCAATAGTGCAGCTCTCTTTGCAATAAAAATCTTCTATGATTCTCTTTAAAACCATTATTCCTTGGTAGAGAAACTCAAATGGATCATAAACGTATTGTATGGCTTTTCTTAACTATGCCTTTAATACACAGAGTTAAGATATATTTTTTAGAAAATTCAAATTATGCTAAATATCAGGAAAAACATGTAATCATAATGAATTTGTGTATGAAAACCAATGAATTATTGATAGATCCATTGCATGACGGTGCATAATCAAGTATTTATCTTTCTTTAATTTGTTAACTTAGAACACTCGTTATCGGAACCTTTATAAACACATGTTGGGTTAACACGGACACGACCCTAAACCATTTTCAATCAATATAATCCAAAAATGACAACTATGATAACTAGCATGTCATTTTTTATGAGGTGTTGTCTCAATCGTGTTTGTATTGTGTTGAGATAGGAGTATCGTCTAAATGGTTCATACAAACATAACTCATTTAATAATTGTGTTAAAACCTTTCAACTCTATCATGTTATGTTGACTAAGCGGGTTAATATGACATGACCCATGTAATATACTCAACAAATAGGTCATGTCGGGTCGACACAAACATGAATAATTTCAATACGTTTATAAAAAAATTAATACTAGATTTTTTAAGTTGCTTAATGACAACTTTTAACAAGAGTGGACCATGGGATCAAATTGACAACAAAATGGCAACTTTTGATGATGGATTTGACAAAATTGGAAATGACTTGCTTAAATTTAAAGGATAGGATGACTAATTTGACAACAAATAGGAACTGTGATAATCAATTTGAAAAAGTTGAAATTTTAAGAATGAAAATGACAATTGGCTTAAATTTAGATGTTGTAATTTGGATTTTAGCCAAAATGAAATGAAGTGACTTTTTTTTTTCTTTTAATTTTTCAATATTTTGGCTTAGAGAGTTTATAGTTTCATAGAAGAATTTACCAATATGACCACTAAAATTCGTTTAATTACTCAATTTTATTTATAAAATTCAAATTCATTTTGGATAAAATTAATTTCATTTATTAATATGGATTCAATGGGAATTGTGTCAAATATGAGTAGACCTATTTAATTTGACACAAATAATTGACCAAGTCATTTCAGCTTGATTGCAGGTTAAATACATCAAAACAAAATTGGCACATTTATTATTCATGTCAAATTGTTTTGACCCATTTTAACATGAACACATTTACACTAAATATCAACTTGCAAAAATAGTAAGTTATGTTTGAGGATCATGTCAAACGTTGTGACCATTAGTGTTGTCCTATCAAAATAGTTTTCTAATTAATTAAAAATTTGTTGATTTTCATATGATGGGACATGGCTTTATTGTAATTGGGATGCCATTAAAAATAAATAATAACTCATGCTGCCAGCTTTCAAGTAATTAAAAATTTTATAATCCTTATAGGTTAGAAGAAATAATACATATATAGTTTACTTTTTTTTGGTAGAATATAGTTTACTTTCTTACTATGTTAAGAGACATGTTTCCTTGACTTTACTACCAAAAACAAACACTCAAACAGGATGCTACATGCTATTAGGAAACTCAATTTTTCATTAGTTTGAAAAATATTTTTCCTAATAGCATTTTATTGTGTGTCCAAACATTCTCCAAAGGAAAGATTTCAATAATCCATAGGAAATGGAAAAGGGATTTTCCACAATCCAAAGAGAAGTTTCCATCCCTTAAAGATTGGGGCAAGTTGCTTCTTCATTAAAATAAAACACTTGGGCACCCAAATGAGTGAGCTTTGTGTTACTACAAGATTAAAAAGCAAGGACAAATGCAGTACCCAAGGCATGAAATGTTCTTTAAAAGCAAAGGTAACAGTAGTCCAGCATGCAAATGTACTTCTTTTTTCATTTTTATAATTACATTCTATTCTCCTTTATGGGGCTTAGGACTTTGAGTTTTAAGTAAATTAAGAGAGTAAGATTTGAGATAAACAACATTTCATTTTTGTATTAGTTTTTTGGGATCTTCTAATGCATGCTCTTGTGGGGAAGCTCTTAATTTTGGAGAGAGCTTTGATGGTCCCCAGGAAGCATGTGGTTTTGGGGTAGATCTCTCTCCTGTCTTCTATTTTGGTGTTTCTTAGCTTTTGTCAAAGGAATCAATAGCATGCTATCAAGCATGTGATCTCATCCATAATTACCTTATGAACCTAATTTTCAATTACTCAAAAACCACCTCTTTCGGCATGTACATCCTCTTTTTCTCTCCCTACCTCTCTTTGCAGAGACACATCGTGTGGTTATTAATGGTGATTATACCCTGTTTATTCTTCCTTATCACCTTGCTAATCTTGAACTATGTGCTACGAGGACATTGGCATTATTACTAGCTACTACTATTATTATAAATTATCTGCATAATTATCATTTCCTTATTAAGGGCATGTACTAGAAGAGGCAGCTAGCATTGCCTTTAGGATTCTCCAATCACATAAGAAAAGAATATGTTTCACGTACTCATGATTCTTCATATATAAACCCCATTTTCTTTATTGCAGTAACCCATGTCATAATCTTAGTTGCTGATTTTTTTTTTCTTTTCTCATTTTTATAGGGAGCCTTTTGCTCGTTTTTGCTCTTTGTCTTAAGCATGCTTCCACGGTGGCACAGCACATAGGCAGTGTCTCCTTCCAACTTGCTAGATGACAAAGTTTACATTCCAATAGATCTATCTTAAAAGGTCAAGGTACATTAAAAATGTATTACTACTTCGGCTTGTGGTCCTCTTACCTCTATATATGAGACATGAAAATATGGACATAATATATATATTTTTTTTCATAAAAAAATGGAAGCTAGGTTTAATTTTTATTTTACAATATCACAACATTTAATGAAATTTGATTGTATTAGTTTTTTTTTTTTTTTGAAACCTATTATCATAATATAATATGTTTGTCCATTATACTTGTCAAATATCAAAATAATTGGATAATAAAACATTTCATATAAAAATGCTAAAAAAAAAAATAAATAAATAAATAAATATATATATATATATATAACTTTCTTACATTTCAAAAATCTACTAAATATATCAATTTCAAATTAGACAATAAGTGAATAAATGACATTTAATTGACATGATTTTAACATACATGTTAAGTGTGGGGAAGACATTTACAAAGAGTTATAAGATGTAATTTAAACCTAATCCATATTTCTCTTGCATAAGCAATGAATAAAGTGCAAAAAAAAGTTTTGAAACCTTAATCTAAGTGGATGTCCGTACGTGTCTTTCTTGATACCATTCATTAATTGACTAGTTAATTTAAAGGTAAACTAGGGTATTTTCAACCATATGATTTCACTCTGTTTCTTTAATTTACAGAGCATGTTCTTGTTTCATGAAAGGTCCTTAATGTTGACTCTAAAGTACAAGCGGAAGTTTAGTTGTGACACATATGGACAAATATTATTCAGCTCCAAGGCTCATATTGAGAGTTTAATAACTTTAATCCAACAAATAGACTTGAAAATAGCTTGACAAAAGTTTGATAATTGAGAGCCATCTGGTTGAAAACTGTTGTCTAAAAATGTCCAAACGTGCTAGCTTATGGTATTATCCTAGGAAGTATATAATAAAATGGGGTTAGTTATATTTAGCAGGACCCATGTATATATATATTCTCAGTTATTGAATTGAAGCTCAAATTCCTAGTAAATGGTTAAGAACTATATGTCTATGGTAGAGGTAGAGTCATATATATAAACGAAAAACCACCTTAAATTAATCTGGAATGTCCCCTAATTTTACACTAATGCCAAAGCAATTGAGCTGGCTAATGTCTGCCCCTTGATTAATGAAACTTTGTCGGTCTGTCATACAACAAAATTCAGAATTCAGAATTGGCAAAAGCTTTGGCTCTCTCTCATCTCTTTCGCATGATTAGCCAAATTATGCTCCCGTGAGCATTGAGCATTGAACATGTCACTTCTCTATTAGTCCACGTATCAATATCTTACTGTTTCAGTGAGCACAGAAATCTCACTCCATATGATTGATTTCTTGGAGATTACTAAGAATGAAAGACTTAGTTGAATTTGGCAGTTTGCCAGATGTAATTATGTTAGTTTTCAGAGGAAAAAGGGTACAATGAGGGTGCTCTCATTCAATTTACACTGAGCACGTTCTCCTGCAGGCATTGATGAATTAAACAGTATGTGATGTACAAATATACAAGCAGATCCCAAGATCTGCTCCTATGTCTTATTCACATAGTGAAAGAGATTTATCATTAGGGTTGGGCTTCAATCAAGCCCTATTAAATAAATAAAAATTAGAATATTTTCAATGAGGGTGTGGACCTGTGGTATAAGAGGGGGGGGGGGGGGGGGGGGGGGGAGGACTTTTACTGTTTTACAACACCCTCAAAATAATGTTGTGCCTAGTCATATTTTTGTAAATGAAAGATTAGGGACTGTGACACCCCATTAAAATACTATAATTACGTAGAGTTGCCGCCACACAACTAATGATTTGTAACAAATTTGTCTCAAATTTGTATTGATGTGTTCCCTGTCAATTATTTTGGGGGGGGGGGAGGGGGGGGTTAAATGAGAGGTTAAATGAGACAAATTGTGCATGCATAATGATGAAATTATCCTCACTAAATGCAATGAAAAACCATAGTCGACAAGGTGAAATTGAAAATAAAGCAAGGGGCACATTAAAGCCTAACAAGAAAGTTGGCTAAGAATGGGGGTGACTTGGACATCATATTAGACCGATAGATGTGGCCCCAACATGTGTTGAGAAGGATCCAAATCTTCGTCCTAATATCCATCCTCTCATCACTACTCTTAGTAATTTTTAGTAGTTCAGTAGAAAGTACTGACCTATAATTTTGAGAAATCTTTCATCATTACTCTAATGTTCAATGGTATAAAGTACTATACTACAATTTTGAGATTTGTGTTTGGATTGCATGATTTGCGAATACTTTGTTTGGATAATTTTTAATATTCAACAGATAGTACTACATTTAGATTGCGTAATTTTGGAACACTTTGTTTGGATAGTTTATACAAGCATTACTATTGGGTGTGCTAAAACCCCTCAAATTGCTAAAATGGCAAATACTATAATAAAAAAGTGGTAAAACACACTTTCACCCAATGTGCTATTTTAGCAAAAATTATGCGACATGCCACAGTAAATTGCTAAAAATAGCTATTTATAATCTAAGTAGACGAAGAACATCCATCAGCATACATCATGGTTACATACAATAATTACAAATTATTGACCGCCCTCTCATAGAGAAATGATCCAGTGAGAGTAACATACATGGATACAAATCTCAAGACGTTTATCCGAAACCATAACCATGATACTTCTACACCTCACTTACAAAGAGTGGAGGAAATCATGAAAATCACAAATGCATTGTATAAATTAACCCTAGACACAAACTTGTCAAGGTGTGAGAGAAATTCCTAAACACTTCGACATTTACGATTTTGGTATTGTGAGTGACAACTTAAGTATCAAGGGAGTTTTGGCCAATGCCACACTAATGTCCCTCCAAGACTCCAAGTTAGTGTGTTCACCTTTGACAAATCTTCTAGAGATCATTCAAACGAGTGACTCACTGAGATTATTTGCATCATCATATGCTTTGCAAGCTTAACCCACAGTCTCTACATGAAAGTTATTTTCTTGTTATCTTCATGGCTAATAGTTTACATGTCTGAAATCTTCAAGTGTTTCTCTGAGCCTAACCCAAGATATGCCACTTGGTGTGTCGAATAGAATGAACGAGGTTGGATGCAAGAAGAGCTGGTTTTGACTTGATGTTAAACAAAATAGATCCAACTCTGCTCACTAGCTCTCACCAATAACTCAATTCGACCTATATCTATCTTTTTGTTTTGTTATGAAACTAGAAAATGTTCACGGCTTCATATTACACACAAGGAAGGGAACCCTCCTTAGGCTCCTACACCTAATATGTTTAAAATATTGACAATCTATAGCTTGTTTGGATAGAGAGGGTGGATGGAAAAGTATAGGGAAGAGGAGGGGTGTGGTTTTATAAATCTTGTTTGAATGTTTTCTGTGGGGGAGGTGGGATTTGGAGGGGTGTCCTACCCCTCCTAAGTTGTCCTTTTAAACTCCACCAAATTGGAGGAATTTATGAAGTGAGGAGGGGGTCAAGGGTTCCATTTATATTAAAAGAATGTCGAGTTTGCCCTTATGATATCAATTTATATCTATTCTTTAAAATTAGTAAAGGAGAACCATAATTATCATTTTATATGACCATTGTTCTCTCATCTTCTCCCTTTAATTTTTAAAATATCTAAGAATGCATTAAAAATAAAAGAGAGATATCCATTTTCATTCACTCTACGTAATTTTTAAAATATTCAAATAAGGGGAACGGTTAACCATTCCCCTCTCCTCTCATTTCTATCTAAACTTACAAACACAGTTAGTTTAGCTTAAGAATTTGGACTATTTACCATTCCAATCAAAAGCTAATGTACTTCTCTCTCTAGCTCTCACTCAGAGGCATCATCACATGGGAGTTCCAATCATGAAGGAAGTGAATGAGACAATGGCAGAGGATTTGGTGGAGCCACATAAATGCACGACTCATTTGTAGGCTTCATATCCATCAACCCCACCTTTTGAGTCTCGAGGACTTATAAAAAGAGGGAACCCAATCAACCTCAAATAAATAAGGCATTTATAAGTAAGGCATCTGAGCAGTCCATTTACAATTGTGTGCGTCTTATAATGTAGCATATACTGCACAATGAATGTCAACTTGGCACTTTGTTGGTCATTTTAGTGGCAGAACCACCTGCCCTATCACCCTCCTAATTAATGTTTTCTTCAAGCTTTTATATGAAGGAAAAATTTTCCAATATAAAAAGGACTAGTACATTCTGCAATAAAATAAAATAAAAAATAAAAAATAAAAAATCCAAGTTTGTGCATTAAGCTGCCAATAACCACATTTGTTTCCTTGATTCAGCTTTAATGAGGGATTAGAGTAGCTGTCTCATGTAGGGCTGTCCACGGGTCGGTCCGGGTCGGTTTTGGCCTCAACCCGGACTCGACCCGCTCAGGTCGGGTGGAACAAAAACGGACCCGCAACCGACCGCCGACTACCACGGGTCGAGTCGGCCGGGCTCAGGGGAGCGAACGGTCGGGTCGGTCGAGTCTGATGATGAGCGACGGCGAGCGGAGGAGAAGATCTCTCTTCGTCAATCTGAGTTGAAGGCCGACCGGATCTAACGGATTATCGCCGGATTTGAGTAGATCGGAGCCCAATCTAACCAAGAATAGCCGGATTTGTGTAGATCTAAGTCAGATCTAACCCAATACCACCGGATTTGAGCAAATCGGAGCGAAGGATGAGAGTAGATCTCGCCGGATTTGAGTGAATCTGAGCAAATAACACCGGATCTGAGCTAAGGAAGACCAACGATGGCCGGATCGGAGCTGAGGAACACCAGAACGTCACCGGATCTCGAAGGATCTCGCTGGATTTGGTCCAAAATTGGTAATATTCGCCGGAGAGGATGATTGTTTCGGTTCGGGTCGGGTGGCACGGGTTTTGAAACGTAAAACCGGCAACCGACCCGCGTGAGGTCGGGTTAGAGAGTTTGGACCCGCGTCCGACCACCGGAGACGTTCATGCCTGGCTATGTAAAATAATATAAACCCATACTGTACAACAAATATCGTGGACATTACATGATCATTGGGCGTTATATTCTTGGTTAATTATTCATGTTAAGATTCATTTTTATAATATTTTATTTTATTTCAAGTCATGGGGACCAAAAGATGTGATCCTTATTGAATACCAGCTCGGTGACTAATATGATTTTGATTTTTGAAGCAGGGTAGCAGCATTACATATGATTTTCAGGGCCCAAGATTATTTTGGGCCGTATGGTAAAGTATTGGAGCTCAGAAATACACCCACAAGGTGGAAGTATTGACAAAGTAATCAATAGGCCTAGATTGAGACTACAAAGATGTTCCAAGCCCAAGGCCCATGTGTTTTTCAGCAGAGAAAAGGGGTTTGCCATTGGAAAAGACTGATTTTAGCTTTAATCACGAACTTAAAAACTAACAGCTGATCTTAAGCCATTTTTATGGATTGCTGGGGGAGAATACTAACATTAGATAATTTAAGAAAAATTATTTTTATTACTGTTATTATATTTGCAAAAGAAATGGGAAGATGTGGACTATGGACTTCAGCTTTTTTGGGGTTTAGTGGGCATAAGGGTCACCAAATAGCCTATGACCCACAGTCCGACCCAGAAGCCTGACGGCCCATCGAGCTAATGGGCGGCCCGGCCTGTTTTTATTGAGGCCCATGAGTAGCCCACTAGCTCAATAGGTCAAGCCATGGGCTAGTTTTTATGCCCAAGGGAGCCCAATGGGCTAGCCTATCCCGTTGCCCAGCTCAATAACTCATAATTTATAACAAAAATATATAAGAGTATGAATGATTGATATTAAGACATTATAGATGAATTTCTTAAAAGAACTCTCCAACCACTAAGAGGCCGTTTGGTTTGTATTTTTAAAACACAGTGTTCAGTGTTTAAACACTGAACACTAGTGTTCAAAAATAAAAACATGCGTTTGGCAACAGATCTGTGTTCAGTGTTGCTTGAAAATTGTTGTTGAAAATATATTTAAAGCCTTAACAAAAAAATTAAATAGGTTTCCATCAACAAAACAAAAAATTAAATAGTTTTGACTGTAAATTTTTTTTAATTAAATATTAAATTCTTTGAATCTTTCCTTTAAAAAAATTGATTGATTATTCCCTTATAAAAATTGATTATTTCCTTATAAAAATAATAAATAATATGCTAACATAAGCCCATGAGTAACCCATTAGGTCCAACCCGGTGGCCCAGTTAGCTAAAGACAAAATGGGCATTGCCCATGGGCAAGGTCATTGGTTGGGGTTTTCTCTTTCAGCCCGGCCCGACCCGGCTCGTTAATTAGGCGTGCATTTGCCTAAAAGTTATTTTGTGTTTTGCATTTTTGGTTGGGTCCCACGGCATTGTTCATGACTTAGCCAAGTTTGTGAAAAACGCGCATAAGTAGTAAATCTGGGTACCACGACACTATTCATAGTTTAAAAATTATTTTGCTACAATTTTTTCGACAATAAATTTTCAGTTTTCAGCAAAATAAGCGGTATCTAAACAGACCCTAGTTAATAACCTACTATGCCTAGCCTATTGTGCCCATAGGTTAGCCCAACCCACTGTGAACGGCAATACCTAAAGGCATCAGAATTTTTAGCTTGTAGGCAAGGCTACTCTGATTGACATCAAACTCAAAAATTTGGAGGATTCCTTATCGTTTAAGGTGGAATGTACATTGCGAGAAAGGAATACTAGAATCTCTGAGAGATGTGAAAATATTTCAAATCGTGTCCATTTGGGTACTTTGCAATTTTCAATAGCTTATGTGCATAGTATTTATTAAGTGATATAGGTTTTTTGTAATTATTGTATTAAATATGTGACAAACTAATTAGATTTGATTGATTATTGTAATTTTAGAGTTTCATTGTGGGTATACCTATTATATATTTCCCGTGTACTTGGCTCCTTTGTTACTTATCCAAAAACAAATAAATAAATAATCCTATCCAAGCATCCCAGGAAATCACTATTTTTCATTGTATTCTCAAATACAAATACTCTCTGTCCCTATAAACCGTGGCTTCCTCAGTTTGTTTCAAATGGTGGTATACATACAACCATCCTAGAAAACTAAAAGGAGAGCCAGGCTGAAGTACACTCTCAAATTGGATAAACAGTCAAAGGCCAACACTCTTAGGGGATGGAGGCCAACAGGGTAATAATAAATAGCTGAAAATCTGTAGACTGCAATTGCCAAGACAATGGTCAGGGGTTCTTTCCTCTTGAAAGCAAAAGGGTTTGATAAATGGAGAAAATATCATTCACAGCTTTTGTGATGAGCTCCATACTCCACATTGGTTTTAAAAACCAAGCTGAAGGTAACATTTCTGACAAAAACATCTGCATTGGGAACCATAAGAAACATTAGATCATAACTTTTGAACTTTAGTAATAAATTCTAAACTCTGTTAACAAAACTATGTTCATGGTTAGTTGAAACAACATGAGGATAGATCTAATGTTTCTTATGGTTTGTTGACAATGTGTACATTTCGTCAATTATCTAAGGTGCCACAAGTACACATAAGCTTGTACGGAAAATCAAAAAATAGTTAAAAATCATAATTTCTTATCGCCCTAACAGTTATTTTCACTTTTAGTTTGATTTAATCCAAATATGAAAGCAAACCAGCGGTTCAAGTAAAGAAACTAATTAACATGGCTAACCATTTTGTATCTATCTAAAGATAAGGGGGGTAAAAGATGGTTCGTGTGTGTGCTAGGTGTAGAGTTCCGCTGTCAAATATACCTACAACATATTCTTCCACATTCAAAGCAATTGTTGAAGTGGATTATTGGCTCCAGGCCAAATGACCAGAGCTTAAGAAAAGAATTAAAAAGTGAGGACTAATATTGATCCATCAAACTCATCCAGTCAGATCACTAGTAATTCAAAACATAGAAAACTGCAATAAATAGAAAGAACTGAGCTTTTAGCAGTTAAAACAGCCTGATAGAGAAACAGGACATAGTTACCTGCTTCACCAGGGTAGTTGGCCACTTTCCTACCAAGCTGCAGATCAACAAATTTAAGGTGGATGCAACCCCTATTTGGAGATCTGGATACGTAGATCAGCAGATCATTTATTATTTATGTTTATCATTCCTAGATGCCAATCATTAAGCTACAACTATATTTTCATGCCTTAGTTAACACATTGTATTCAACATGATTTAGTTATTAACAAGCACTACAAGTACTTGCATGAAATATACACATGTAATTACATGTAGAAGTCTAGACTCTAGAGGTTGTCTGGACCAAATACCAAGTCATGCTCTTGCTAACAACCTCATGACCAGCATTTCTTACATGGTAGCATCTAGCATGTGCTCTTACAAACTTCATGTCTGGGGTTTCTCAGAAGGTAATATACCAGAAATACGAAAGCAGCAGTATAAGCCTTGAGCTAGAAGCTGGAAATTAACAGAAGAGAAACAGGCATACCTGACTCAGATGGTGAGCATAGAGAAAACATGGGAATAAAAAGACTTGTATCTGTAGTTGAATCATAGAACCTTCCATGGAAAAGAGTTCAGAGACAACACTAGGTGAACCACATTAATCCAAAGCCAAGGTACATTCAAACTGCAAGTGAGGGGACACCCTAAGAGAATCAATAGATCATGGAATTCTAAGTTCACACACGCTAAAAGTGCAAGCTTCAGTACTGGTTATCAAGTATGATAATGAGGACTTACCATTTGCATACATCTATCTAGACCTAATAAGTAATATTAATTTTCCAAAGCAACAGAGTATTTCCATTAATCAGTATCATCAAAATTTGTAGCTATGATCCACAAGAACACTGCTTAAAAGCTATGCCTCCTGCTACCTGCCAAAAGTTACTTAGACTTAGAAGCCTTGCCAACATATGGAATAATAGTATGGTACCCAAAGAGGGCACAAATAATCAATAAACTATAAGATGGGTCTCAGGACTTGTTATGTTCCAATGATTAAATGGGTGTCAAGTAGATCTTCACAAATTTTGTTTAAATATATCAAAATTTGATAGATGTGTTCTATTAAAGGAAGATAAATAGTAAGCAATAATAGGTGGCATTGTGAATCGAAAAGAGAATATCATCACCATAATTGAAGTCTTAAATAAATTTCCCAAACGTGCAAAAAAATTAAATATGATCATGTTACATTTTAACATGCATTGGCCTTCCAAATAGGTATTTGGTGTGTGTGTGTTGGGGGGGGGGGGGCATAATTCCTATTTGCAAAATTTGTTGCTTGTTGAATTCATAATGACATGCATCTTTTCTAAGACTAACCTATTTGATTTGAAATTACAAGCTTCATAACAGCTTCTGTGCCCTTATTGACAGTGCAGTGCATGCATATGGAGAGAAATTCACAATCTGATAGTGTCTTGAACAGAATTCACCCAATGGTCATAAAGCACATGGTCCAAAGCGTGCATTCGAAATTTTGCAGGACCCTCAACCAGGCTTCAAAATTTTTCAAATCTTTTTAGGATTCAAGTATAAAGAATAAAAAAGTAGGAAAGTTACGTTTGATCAATTAAAAAGAATGGTGAATAAAACACACATCAGCAAGTAAAAAAAAAATGTTATATAAGGATGAACTGAATCAAAGGTTTGAAACAAAACCTTTCAATCATCCACATAACAGGTCGTCCTGTGGCAGCCACAAGATTCTGGTCTTACATCGTTCATCAACACAGATATCTAAGGCTCACAGGTGGCCTGAAATGGAAGAATGCAGTGACCACAGAAAATAACAAAATCAGTGGCTCATCATCAGCTGTCCCAGAAATTTCAGACCGAGAGAAAGGTGGCAAACCCCAACATCATCTTTAGAAGTTTGGGAGTGAGGTGCACAAGCCTCCTACTTCGGCCCTGGAAAATGCAGGGGAAGCATCAATAATGTCCTCAAATGTAATTGCTTACACTGCCAAACGGTATAGAGATAATTGAGTTCAAAGGATAAATCAAGCAACATATGCATATAAAATTTAGAAAGCATGGAACTGCTTTGTTACTCCTCAAGGAATTCCAAAATAAAACAATCTTTCTAACTCCGTTATTATGAAAGAAGTGGGAAAGATAAAAATGACACATTTGCAGGAAAGTCATGAGCACACTTTTCAAAGGCCTCAAGTGACCAAGTAAGATCCTTTTATATCATTAAAGTACAAATTTCAGCAATAAACTGATGTAGTACAGAAGAAATCTGATCTGGCATGTCTATTATTCTACAAATCCTTAAAGATACAACAGGATGGTCAGATATGACATTCTCATTATCTGTCATTTGTCTGCAAATTTAAGGTGTACTATTTTGGTAACATAAAAGATACTAAGCATAATGATGTGCATGATAGTACAGGACCAGAAGAAAAATAAAAGAAAAACTGATACACAAGGATGAGCTTAGAAAAATCCATTGCTTGACATGTTTTATACTTTATGGTACATACACTTCAAACATCTCATCTTACTTCTTACAATGCATGAGGCCATTAAAGAAAATGTCTATCAGATCCTACATCTAGAGGGAAAAAGATATCAATTCAATGAAAAAATTTCCCAGATTTCACTGTCATCTAATGGGAATGTTGGTAACACCAGAACCTAAGTTTCTTAGCTCCATCAAATGTTCATCGTTTGATATATGGAGCGAAAGACGAAGATTTGTCACCAATTCTTCCTGTTCCCAACTTAAAGGTCCACATGCATGCAATGCCTCTATAGTGCAACGGTAGGCATGCAACTCTAACCTATGGATTTCAGCTGCTAGTTCCTCTTTTGTAGGAAGGAGAAAATTTACTTCCTTGTATCCCCTCTGACTAAAAGATTCAGCATCACTAGAATGATCATCATCATTATCGATACGACCTGCAGAAAGATGAGGCAACTTATAGGAACAGTTGCTAGCGACACTACAACTACCAACAGAGGATGTAACACAATCATCATAATTTGATTCTAAGTTTTTTGCAAATGAACAACCAACAGCGCCAGTTGGTTTCCTCCTTTCTACATCCACTTCAGAAATCCCAGTTGTTTTGTTGTTAAAAGAAGCATTTATGCATTCTTCACCCACCACGTCTCTCTGGAAAGCATCAGCATCTACCTGTTTGGGCAATGTGGATGAATTGGCAGCATTCAATCGGTGACACCTGCCCTCTTTTTCTATTGCTCTAAATTTCTGGGCAACTCCAGCATATGCTTCAACTTCAGAGTAGCAGTAGGGCGATCCTCTCTTCAAAGTTTTAGAAGAAACAATGTGGGAATCTGGGAAATTCATTCTGTTCTTAACAGGAAAGCAGTCATCTTTTACACGTATTTTTATCCTTGTGGTTCTATTGTGAACTTGTGAGCTTAAATTTAGATTGTATTTCAGAGTTGAATTTTCATCATGTTTTCCATCTTCAAAATTGCCAGAACCCTGCATGCAGAAGCACAGAATAAACAAAAAAGTTCGCACATTAAACAAATATATAAAACTGATTTTCAGTCTGCACTCATTTGTATAAAATATATAGCAGTTGGAAATTACAAGGTAACTAGATGTATAGCTCTTAACAGTCCTAAATGGCTCGAAAATTTCATACAACATTCACTCAAAAAGACAGAATCTATCTCAACTTCAGGTCATTATTTATGGGACTGTACATATAAATAGATGCCAAACCCCACAAAACACACACACACACACATTGAACTGGGAATTTTAAAGAAGAAATTGCAGATTAAAATAGATTCATACTAAATTACCTTTCCAATCACAACCCATTTGTTGCCTTGCCAAGACTGCCTCACCCGGATGTCAAACTTTAAGACTTCAAATTCCTGAGAGGATCCAAGTATCCTCACCTTATAATAATTTTTCCCCAAAACCTGTGAAATTGTTGACATTTTCCAAGAAAAATTGTCAAACACCTCCACAACATCACCAGGAACCCAGCTCCATGAGATTTCAAGTGGAGGAGGGCAAGGCCTAATAGTCTTCCTGGATACCCTCTCCAAAACAGTCTTGCCATTGGCCTGCTCATACCCGTCATATCTAATGGTGTAGTTGTGGCCATTACCGCAGATAATCTCAGCACAACGCCAGGAGCCTGAAGGCACCTCCCTTTTGCTTAATACTTCCACTTTATTCCCTTTCTTAAATCTCATAATTGATGATACTGGCGTGGAATAACTGTTATTCAAAAAATCATACAATGAATGTAAGAAACTAGGCAAAACAAAGATCATTCAATATATATATTCAGCATTTGAAAAATGAAACATGAATATTGTAAATATTGTAACATTTCAAAGGAAGGAGTAGACACAAGGTTCACAATGACAAAACCATTGGAAGATAAAGCAAACAAATGAAAGATTTTACTAAGGCCATGAATTTGATAAAATCTATATTTGCAAAAAAAAAAAAAAAAAAAAAAAAAAAAAAGGCAATTGCGGAAATATAACTAGTTTTATAAATAAATTTTTGAGCTTTTTCTTTCCTAATTTGATTTGGATTCTCAATAGCCAATAATAACTAACCCCCCACCTCCCCCGAAAAAAAATAAATAAATGACCAAGACCGAGTCAAAAGAGGTAAAATTTGATTTCCTATTTAGCAATAGATGATCTAAAAAAAAAAAAATTAATCAATTTCCTTTTCCTACCTTTTCTCAGCAGCCAAACAGAGCATCAAGCATAACTACACAAAGAGCTCCTTTAATTTGACACTTATCTTTATAATTAGAAAAAATACAAGAAACATGAGAGAAACAGAAACAAACACACATATACATTCACTCACATGATCAGAAAACTAAATGACACTACATAAAATTCTGCTATGTTAGGACGCTGAGAAAATAGAAGCAAATACAAAGAAATCAGAATAAAATTTCGGAAAATTTTTCACTCATCAAAAAAAAATTGGCAAAACATAATAATGTCACTGAACTAAGCTTAACAAAACTTCTGCTTCAGTTTCACTTTCTTTTCTTTTTTTTTCTTTTTTTTTCTCCAAGACAAATAGAAACAGCCAAAAACATAAACATAAAAAATAAATAAAAAACAGAGGAATTTTTTTTTTTTCCTGCTTTTTCTCAGCAACCAAACAAAGGGTCAAACAAATTGGACTCAAACATTAAAAATCAAAACTTTCCCAGAAAAAAAATAATAACTCACACCCATAACCAAAAACAAATTGAACCCATTTGAAAAAAAAAAAAAAAATTGAATCTGAAAAGACCAAGATTAAGGAATTGAAAAACATAGATGAAGAGATTTCACTGACCCTTTTTTTTTTTCCTTTTCCTCAGAGCCCTTTTTTCTCTAATCACAAAAATTTCAGTCTCTTTGGGATTCTTGTTGTTGTTGTAATTGTTTCTAAGTGTTTTTATTGCTTATTACTAATTGAGGTATTTATTTTTTTGTTTTTTTTTTTTGGTTTAAAAAAAAAACTAAAAAAATAAACAAATATAAGTAGGAGTTTTTAATTAAGAGGAAAATAAGCTTAATAAACAACGAATAAGGTATGCTTTCTATGCCAAGTTGCCAACCGCCCAAGAATAGCTTGTTGAGGTGGGCATTTAACTGTTACTTACAACAATCTTATTGTTTGGAATTTTTTTTTTTTTATAAACTAATTTGATTTGTTTAGAATCTTTAGATTTGAAAGGTAGGGTGTTTACCATGCACCTCTTTCAATTTTTAATTCTACTATAATTTTGTTTTAAAATTTTTATTATTATTATTATTATTAGGAGAAATATAATTTTAACTTCTATCTTATAAGAACAGTTTTAAGTTAACGTTCTTTTTGTTTCGATGGAAAACATTGTATAAAAATAATTTTTCGTATTTTTTAGTATTTGATAGCATCAGAAAAAATAAGTCAATGGAAAACTATCTTTAATCAACATAAAAAGTATAGTTTATTTTTAGAAATTGTTTTCTATTAATTTTTTTTTTATTTGAAAATAACTCTATCTCACTACAAACTAAATAAGGGAAGTTAGCATATGATTTTTCAACTCATTTAAGACTGCTACCAAACATAGGAAAATGAGATAACTTTATAGAAAATACTTTTTAAAAAAATGACTTATTTTGTAGAAAACATCTGAAACAAACAGAGCTTAAACCCTATAATTTTATAAGTTTTGAATTAAAAATTTAGAAATTTTTAGACTATTAAGAATTAAACTCTAAATTTTTTTTAGTTTTTAATGGAACTTTGGAATTTAAAAATAGTATCAACCTAAACCCCTAATAGAACTTAAATCTATTCCTAAATTATAGGGTTTAAAATATTAGTTATCCTTATTATTAGAAGTATTACTAATTATTGTTAGTAGTAAAAGTTTAAAAAAAAATCAGATTTTATGTACTAATTTTCTTTTTTTCTTTCTTTTTTTGGTGTTTTTTTTTTTTTTTTTTTTTTTTTGTGTGGCTATAATTATATTGTGAAGGATTGATTGAGGATTGGATTTCGTTAAGTCACGCCAATGTAATTAGTGAGTTTTATAAATCATTATTTCAATAGATTATGGTTGTTGAAGCATTAACGAAATTGGATATTTCCAAATCCCGAATTTGCCTCTATTTATATTTTGGAATGGCCTTGCAATAAGTATTTTATTCTCTGAAATCAACACATTTAATGGTCTCACTAGCAGATACGTATATTATAAAGTAAGTTATGCAATAGTAGTTTCTCAAGAAAATATAAAAAGTTATGCAATAGTATGTATTGTTAATAACCCCAAAAAACTATGTAAATCATAAAGCTTTGGCGTTAGTTACAACTAATATTTGTGCATCACAATGCATTAGGTGGGGCTCATTATATTCTTGGTCTAAAGATGTTCATTATATGGATTAACCTCGATTTTTATATGTTAGGGGTTTGGTAATTTTTTTTTATATTATACAAGAGAGAGAGAGATGTAAACTTTTGATCTTTTAAGGTTTGGAATTGTTTTCATTTTAGGCCATTAAGTGCGCGTTTGAATACCGCTTATTTTGCTAAAAACTGAAAACAATAAAAAAATAATTAAAAAGTTACTATTTGAGCTTTGGTTACTGTTCATATGCCTGATTGCATGAATAGTGCAACAGGCACTGGACTTTAAAAAAAAAAAAAAAAAAAACATGGAAAACGCATACACCAAATCCAAACAAATACTAAGTTTGAGATTTTTCATTTTTATCCGCCAATTTTGATTTTGTTTTCAAAGTAGTCATTACGTCCATTTTGGTCACTAATCTAACCATTAAAAGAGAGAACAAAGAGGAAATGACGCTATTTTGTTGGTACTTTGAAAATGTATCAAATTTGGTGGACCAAAATGAAAAGTCTCAAGGGACCATAATGAAGCAACCTCAAAACATTAAAGGTCAAAAGTATAATTTAGTTTAAGATACGTTTAAGATAGTCTTGTTTGCACCGATATGTTTTGGCATGATGGTAAAGTGAAATCATCGTAGAATAGACACCATAAGTTCAAATTATATATATTTGGGTTTAAATTACACCTATTGTAACTTTAAAGAATATTACATCACCTAATAACTTCCTATTGAATTAATAAATTGAAAATCCCACCACTAGATTACATATTATTTATATTCTTAATATGTATGCCAAATTTGGTATCAATTGGATTTTATTTACTGTTTAACTCATAAATTCATCTTTGATACATAATTTTAAATTATAATTGTAGTTGCACGATTTTCCTGGCCCAAATCTTATTGATCTGGCCTTGGCCCAAAGCGCAACCCACAATAGAAATTTGTAGAGGATGGGTCAAAGAACTTCGCCTCAGTGAGCCTGTTCGGTCTTGTACATGGACAATGTAGTTGCAGAAAATAAAAACACAAGAAAGGATCTCCACGTGTGATTCTATTTTTCCCGTTCTTAATACAATTTCCCCCCCCCCCTCTTTGGGGGATTTCACTACATTATATAGTTCCTCTCCTCTCATCTCAACCTTACACTTGTCGATCATCTAAGCATCTACTTGAGCACCTGTCCCATCAGACGCCCCCATCTCCCCCTTTGTGAGTTGCAGAGGCCAAGGTGGTACTGTTCAGGGGTCTTTTCCTCATTAATGCGGCCAAGAGGATGGTTGGGGCGCAATTAATGTGGTGGTGGCAGCTTTCCATGATATATTTTGGATTTTATTCATTTTATATGCTGGGAGGATGGACTAAAATGGATGGGGAGAGTTCCTCGTATGGACTTCGTGATGTCCGAGGAGGAGCTACTCCTCGGACAGGTTTTCGTGGCGTTATTGGGGTTGAGTAATGCTTCATATGTGGTTTCTCTTCGGCAAGGACGCTCCTCGGACGGGCCTGGATTTGGAATAGCCCATTATTTTTGGGCCGGGCCCCACAATAGCCCCTCAAAACTCCGGTTTTTATCTCCTTCCGAGGAGAAAAGCGGGGTTTTGATGTTAGTGAGAGGGTGGAAATAAGGAGAGCTTGGGGCGCGCGTGCGGACCGTTACTTTTGACGCGCTACAATTTACGAGGCGTGGTCATTAACTTCCGGAGGCATTATGTTCCCTCCATCCAACGGTGTGACGTGGATCGAACGGCCATCGTTTCTTCCCGTATTTTTAGGCAGGAATGATCTTTTCTCTCTCCTCCTGGCTATATAAGACGTCAGAGGGGTTCAGTTCTTTTTATCTGCATTTCATAAACCTCAGAGGCTTCCAGAGAACTCCATCGAACCCCAGAGACATACGAATACTCGCGCCCGTTACGCCTCCGTAGCCGTCTTTCGTGAATCGTTCCTTCCAGGAGAGACTTCCAGGCGTCCCACTGAGCGTTTTGCGAAGGTACCAGTACATTTCGTTCATTTCGCCGTTTCAATTCCCTCCTCGGACTCTGCTTTTATTCTCAGTCCTTACTTTCGTTTCCCCAGTCCAGTTCAGATGGGTAGATTTGAGAAATTAGTAAATACTCCAGCCGCTATGGAGGCCTTTAGGGCTAAATACCACATTCCCCCGGGGGTTGGGTTGCAGTACTGTCCTCTTGAAGGAGTATTGACAGAGAGAGGTATGGGAGAAGTTATTATCCCTATGATTGCTTTTATAGAGGGAGGGATGACACTTCCCATGCGTAGGATTACAAGGGACTACCTGTTCAACCATAGGTTGACGCCGTATCAGTGTGCCCCGAATATGTTCAAGATACTAGGCTGTGTAGATGTCTTAAACGAGCGGATGAATCTAGGCCTTACTTGGCACGATGTGGCTTATCTGTACGAATGTCACCGCCTCGGGGATGATGGGTATTATCTTAAATCCCGGAACGAGGATGTTAGGTTGATCTCTTGTCTCCCAGTATCCAATAAAACCGTGAAGAATGACTTCCTTATTGCTTCTGGGGAGTGGACCGACGGTATTCATTGTCCAACTCGGGCAGGAACCCCAGGTGCGACGTTTTTAGGATCGGTCCTTTTTGGGAAAGGATTTAGTGTTGAGGGTTTATCTTTCTTGCTTTCTTTGTAATTGGAAAATTTCATGAACTAACCCCACTTTTCTTGGTTGCTTGCAGATAAAGTTCACGTCGCTCCTCGGCTAAACTTTGTGAACGTGCCAGCGTTGAACTACCTTCTTAGGTCGGAGATTTACGTTTCCGAGGACAGACAGTTGCGTGCGGCCCATCTGGTTCTGGGCTATCAACCTCTGAGTACTTCTTTCCAGGCTATCGGCCACGCTATAAGGGCGAGCAGTCCGAGGTTGGCTAGGATTGACATGTCCAAGGACGGGTTCCTAGCTAAACACGATCTGCCACCAGTTGTGTTGCCTGGTGTTAGAAATCCTTACTTAGCAGAGCAGCTACCTCCGCCAAACGAGCCTGGTGTTGCCGTTCAGGTTGAAGAGGAAACTGAATCATCTCGTCTTTCCCTTGAGGAAGAGATAGACGAGTTTTACTTTGAGGAGGAAGTTCAGCAAACCCCTTTGGTGCAACTTTCCGGTCCTGAAGGAGAGCGGGACCGTCATTCTGCAGTTGGCGCTCCTTCCATTGTTATCTGCTCGGACGATACTTCGGACGAAGAGACAGAGCCCATGGCAAGAAAGGGAAAGTCTCTAAAGGAGCTGATGGCCTCCCGAGGGAAAGGCCAGTCATCGAAGGGACCACCTCCATCACAAGTCAAAACCCTTCCTCCTGTTGTCCCCCAGGGAGTTTCGGAACCTGGCCTTAAGGCTAATCCGGACCTGAAGAAGAAAAGGCCGGTTGATACCCCTGAGGAGGGTGAGGTGGCTGCTCAGCCGACCAAGCAGCAAAAGACTGCTCGTGCACCGAGGAGCAGAAGGGGCAGCTCCTCGGAGAATCGGGACGAGGAGAGCCTTGCGGAGGTACGAGCTGCCCCGCGTGTATGGAGCCCCAAGTTGGAGCTGGATGGGGTGGCCATCCCCTATAATGCTTCGGTCCGAGAGTACAACCGAGGCCGGGCAGGGTATCTGGCCGAGGCTATAGAGCAGCCCCTACTCCTTCCTCGGGATATGGAGGCTTATAGGCGGCTCTCTCAGCCCGAGATCTTCCTATCCCTTAAAAGGGACCTCGCGATGATAAGTAACCCTTCTACTGCTTCATTAAAAGGGAACCCCTCTTCTTTCTTTTTTTTTTCTTTTTTTTAAAACATTCTTGTTTCGTTCGTAGATCACTCAGCAGGTATTTGTGACTGAGGAATTCTGCCGAGGTAATCGTAGTCGGGCTGACGCTGAGACCCAGGCTCGGACGGAGATGGAGAAAGCCTTAGGGTCCCTTAAGCACGATCACCTTAAACTCACGGACGAGTTCAAGGAGTCGGAGAGACTGCGCAAAAGTGCAGAGGCTGGTTTGAAAAGTGCCGAGACCCAGGCGGAGGACCAGCGCAAAGAGCTGTACTCGACACAGATTAACCTCGCCACAGAGAGGCAGGCAGTGCAGGATCTCAAGACTGCCCTGCAAAAAGTCGAGGATGAGCTAAGGCGAGTCAAAGAGGAGGCCCAGCTGATCCGAGAGGCTGCAGAAGTTGAGAAGAATGCTGCTCGCCAGCTCAGGGCCGCAGAAACGGAGGCGAGGCTCTCCGAAGAGATCCCCGAGGTGTGCAGGGATTACTGCAGTATTTCCTGGGCTCATGCTCTCGATGCTGCAGGAGTTCCTGCGGATTCGGCACTAAGACTGCCCGAGAACATCTTCTATCCTCCGGAGATCCGAGAGAATCCTGATGACGTCCAAGTGGCCTCAGAGCAGGACCTGGCGGCGCCTGATGCCGTCCTTGTGCCTGATATGGCGAAGGATCCCGCCGCAGACTCTTCCACCGAGGTTCCTCCCCCTCAGCCCGAGCAGAAAGAAGATCCTCCTGTTAAGGCTTAGCCCTTTAGGCTTTTGATCTCTGTACCCCTTTTTTTTTTTGAATGTGAGTCGTCCTATTTTTCCATTCTTCTGTAAGGACGTCTCATTCTAATGTACTCGGAATGTTAATATAAGATGCTCGCTTTGCTTACTATGGATGCATGTCAGTAGCGCTCTTTTTTTTTTTTTTTTTTTAAGTATTTGCAACGATGTAGATATAGGCAAATAGCCAAAATAAAAATGGGTTTTTGGGCTGTGCATTTGAGGGTTGCGATGGTGCCAGACTGCGCGCACGTATTAAAACGATTTCCCTTAAGTAATAATCTCCCAATCTATCATAAGTAATAATTTCCCCTAAGTCTGTGGTCCGAGGAGCCATGCAGGACTTTGGTTCTGTTTAAAACTATGAATAGTCGCCTTAAGTATTAATTTCCCCTAAGTCTGTGGTCCGAGGATCCATGCAGGACTTAGGTTCTGTTTAAAACTTATAAAGATTGTCATGAGTAATAATTTTCCCTAAGTCTGTGGTCCGAGGAGCCATGCAGGACTTAGGTTCTGTTTAAAACTATGAATAGTTGCCTTAAGTATTAATTTCCCCTAAGTCTGTGGTTTGAGGATCCATGCAGGACTTTGGTTCTGTTTAAAACTTATAAAGATTGTCATGAGTAATAATTTCCCCTAAGTCTGTGGTCCGAGGATCCATGCAGGACTTAGGTTCTGTTTAAAATTATGAATAGTTGCCTTAAGTATTAATTTCCCCTAAGTCTGTGGTCTGAGGATCCATGCAGGACTTAGGTTCTGTTTAAAACTTATAAAGATTGTCATGAGTAATAATTTCCCCTAAGTCTGTGGTCCGAGGAGCCATGCAGGACTTTGGTTCTGTTTAAAACTATGAATAGTCGCCTTAAGTATTAATTTCCCCTAAGTCTGTGGTCCGAGGATCCATGCAGGACTTAGGTTCTGTTTAAAACTTATAAAGATTGTCATGAGTAATAATTTCCCCTAAGTCTGTGGTCCGAGGAGCCATGCAGGACTTAGGTTCTGTTTAAAACTATGAATAGTTGCCTTAAGTATTAATTTCCCCTAAGTCTGTGGTCTGAGGATCCATGCAGGACTTAGGTTCTGTTTAAAACTTATAAAGATTGTCATGAGTAATAATTTCCCCTAAGTCTGTGGTCCGAGGATCCATGCAGGACTTAAGTTCTGTTTAAAACTATGAATAGTTGCCTTAAGTATTAATTTCCCCTAAGTCTGTGGTCTGAGGATCCATGCAGGACTTAGGTTCTGTTTAAAACTTATAAAGATTGTCATGAGTAATAATTTCCCCTAAGTCTGTGGTCCGAGGAGCCATGCAGGACTTAGGTTCTGTTTAAAACTATGAATAGTTGCCTTAAGTATTAATTTCCCCTAAGTCTGTGGTCTGAGGATCCATGCAGGACTTAGGTTCTGTTTAAAACTTATAAAGATTGTCATGAGTAATAATTTCCCCTAAGTCTGTGGTCCGAGGATCCATGCAGGACTTAGGTTCTGTTTAAAACTATGAATAGTTGCCTTAAGTATTAATTTCCCCTAAGTCTGTGGTCTGAGGATCCATGCAGGACTTAGGTTCTGTTTAAAACTTATAAAGATTGTCATGAGTAATAATTTCCCCTAAGTCTGTGGTCCGAGGAGCCATGCAGGACTTAGGTTCTGTTTAAAACTATGAATAGTTGCCTTAAGTATTAATTTCCCCTAAGTCTGTGGTCTGAGGATCCATGCAAGACTTAGGTTCTGTTTAAAACTTATAAAGATTGTCATGAGTAATAATTTCCCCTAAGTCTGTGGTCCGAGGAGCCATGCAGGACTCAGGTTCTGTTTAAAACTATGAATAGTTGTCAGGGGGCCAGCAAGCAACGGATAGTCATGAAAGAAAACATATGCTAAGCCATTCTTATTAATAATAATATCTTCTGAGGTTATTTACATTCCAGGGTCGAGGTACAGGCTTTTCATCCATATCTTCTAGGTAGTAGGCGCCTATTCCGGCCACGGATGTGACACGGTATGGTCCCTCCCAATTGGGCCCCAACTTGCCCCAAGAGGGGTTCTTCGCGCTGCCAAGAATCTTCCTCATCACGAGGTCACCTGGACCCAGAGGCCGCAGCTTGACGTTAGCATCGTACCCTTGTCTCAGTTTCTGGTGATAATAGGCCATATGAATCATCGCTTTTTCTCTTCTTTCTTCGGCTAGGTCCAGGCTCCGTTCCAATAAACCGTCGTTATCGTTTGGGGTAAACGATCTAGACCTCAGTGTGGGAAAGTTGTTCTCGATCGGGAGCACGGCCTCAACCCCATAAGTCATCGAGAAGGGGGTCTCACCGGTCGATCGTCGCGGCGTCGTCCGATAAGTCCATAAGACGTGGGGGAGTTCTTCTACCCATCTCCCCTTTGCCTCGTCCAGTCTCTTCTTCAGTCCGTTCACTATGACCTTGTTCACGGCCTCGACCTGCCCATTTCCCTGAGGGTAGGCGGGGGTGGAATATCGGTTAATGATTCCGAACTCGCGGCAATACTCCCTAAAGTTCTTACTGTCGAACTGCAGACCATTGTCGGAAATGAGTGTCCGCGGAGTTCCGAAGCGGGTGATGATGTTCCTCCAGATGAATTTCTGGGCGTCCACGTCCCTAATGTTGGCTAAGGGTTCAGCTTCCACCCATTTAGTGAAGTAATCAGTTCCGACTATTATGTATCGCTTGTTCCCCGCAGCTTTGGGGAAAGGTCCGACTATATCAAGGCCCCATTGTGCGAACGGCCATGGGCTAGAGAGGGGGTTGAGAACCCCTCCGGGTTGGTGGATATTCGGGGCGAATCTTTGGCACTGGTCGCACTTCTTAGCGTATTCTTGGGCCTCTCTTTGCATGTTCGGCCACCAGTACCCTTGGGAGAGTGCCCTGTGCGCCAGCGACCTTCCTCCGGTGTGGCTTCCACAAATCCCCTCGTGCAACTCCTCGAGTAAAGATTCGGACTCTTCTGGATGCACACAGAGTAGGTACGGTCCAGAGTAAGAGCGTCGATATAGTTTATGGTCTTCTGATAGCCAGAACCGAGGGGCATTCCTTCGTATCCTCTCGGCTTCCAGTTTTTCCTCTGGTAAGAGGTCGTTCTGGAGGAAGCTCTTTATGGGGTCCATCCAGCTAGGACTTTTTCTGATCTGATGGATCTGAGCCGGGTTTCTGCCAACGGGACTTGCCTGTGCCAGATCTTCAACAAGGATCATTCGCGGCAGATTATGCGCCGAGGACGTGGCGAGAGTGGCCAGCGAATCGGCATGGGTGTTTACGCTCCTGGAAATGTGCGTCAGACTGAAGGATTCAAAACTCGTCTGTAGCCGTTTGACTCGTCCCAGATAGTCTTGCATCCTAGTATCTCGAGCTTCCAGCTCACCCATCACTTGTCCGACAACCAGTCTTGAGTCCGAGAACGCTTCTATCATTCTTCCGCCCAATCTTTGAACCATCGTCATCCCTTGAAGTAAGGCTTCGTATTCGGCTTCATTGTTCGTAGCCGAGAATCCGAGCCTCAACGATTTTTCAAGGGCAGCCCCATCCGGGGATATTAAAACTATCCCAACTCCTGACCCCCTCTGGTTAGCTGCGCCATCTACATAGGCCTTCCAATGCGGGCTTCTCCCTGTTGAAATCGCACCAACCGACTTTCCATCCATGTCTTTCTTCTCGGTTATTGTTTCTATAGAGGGCTCAGCAAACTCCGCTACCAAGTCTGTGAGGACCTGTCCTTTGATAGAGGATCTGGGCATATATTTAATGTCAAAGGCCCCCAAAAGCGCACTCCACATGGCGATCCTTCCGGTGTAGTCAGCGCTTCGAAGCACTGCTCGGAGGGGAAGCTGAGTTAGAACGATGACCGTGTGCGCCTGAAAGTAATGAGGAAGTTTTCGGGTTGCATGCACTATCGCCAGAATTGCCTTTTCTAAAGGTAGGTATCGCACCTCGGCCTCATGTAGTGATTTGCTCACATAGTACACCGGTCGCTGCACCCCATTATCATCCCGTATCAGTACCAGGCTTACAGCGTGGGGGGCTACGGCGATGTAGGCAAACAGCACCTCATCTGCCTCAGGGCTGGACATGATGGGTGGTCGGGACAGGTAGTCTTTAAGCTGTTGGAAAGCCTGAACGCAGTCCTCCGACCATTCGAACTCTTTCCACTTGTTTATCAGGAGATAGAAAGGCCGACATTGATCCGCCGATCGCGATATGAACCGGTTCAACGCCGCAATCATGCCAGTGAGCTTCTGCACTTCCTTCGGATTCCGAGGAGCCTGTAGGCTGTTAATGGCTTTGATTTGGTCGGGACTTACTTCTATTCCCCTGTGGGTGACCATATACCCCAGGAATTTCCCAGATCCGACCCCGAATGAGCATTTGGAGGCATTCAGCCGCAACCGGTGCTCCCTTAATATAGCGAAGATTGTTCCGAGATCCTTCACGTGCTCGGACACCCTTTTACTCTTCACGACCATATCGTCTATATAAACCTCAATGATCTTGCCCAGTTGCGGTTCAAACATCCGAGTCATCATCCTTTGGTAGGTTGAGCCTGCGTTCTTTAGCCCAAACGGCATCACCTTATAATGATAGTTTCCGATGGGCGTCATGAAAGCCATTTTCTCTTGGTCCTCTAGCGCGAGGGGTATCTGATGATAGCCCTGGAAGGCGTCCAGGAAGCTCATTCGAGGGTGCCCCACGGTTGCATCCACCAATCGATCAATTCGGGGTAGGGGGAATGGGTCCTTTGGGCACGCCTTGTTCAGGTCCGTGAAGTCCACGCAGACCCTCCATTTCCCTGTCTTTTTCTTTACCACCACCGTGTTTGCCAACCATTCCGGGTAAAAGACCTCTTTAATAGCCCCTGCTCTCTTTAGTTTTGCCACTTCGTCTCTTACGGCACCAGCATGTTCCTTTGAAGGGCGTCGGGGTGGCTGCTTCTTCGGAGTGGAAGAGGGGTTGACGTTCAGGTGGTGACAAATGAGGCTAGGATCAACGCCCGGGGCATCGTAGGCGTCCCATGCGAACACGTCGACATTCTTTCTGAGAAATCTAACCAGTTCCTCCTTTTCTTGAGAAGGCAATTCAGAGCCGACTAGAAAGAACTTCTCCGGGTCGTCGTTGATAGCGATTTTATCCAAACTTTCACACCTTATCTCCTCGGCTAGCCCACCGTCTTGTTCTGCCGAGGCGGCTGATTGCTATAAACTTTCAGGGGCCGAGGACTCGGCATGGGTCCGATGTGAGACGGCGGCCACCATACACTGCCTGGATACGGCCTGATCTCCTCGGATCTCATCTACTTGTCCTCTGGATGGGTATTTTACTTTTTGGTGAAGTGTGGAGGCCACGGCCTCTAGGGCATGGATCCACGGCCTTGCAACTATTGCGGTGTAAGGTGAATAGGCGTCGACCACAATAAAATTTACCTCCACTATCTCCGCCCCGGTCTGCACGGGTAGTCGGATTTGCCCTTTTGGCGTAACAGTCCTTCCCTCGAAACTGAGAAGGGGAGAGTCGTAAGCTGTCAAATCTTCCGGCTTCAGGTTCAGCCCCTTGTATAGATCGGGGTACATTATCTCCACTGCACTTCCCGAATCCACCAACACCCTTTTCACGTCGAAGCCCCCAATCCTCAGCGTGACCACCAAGGCATCATCGTGAGGTTGAATAGTTCCTCTCTTATCCTCATCCGAGAATCCCAGTATCAAAGAGCTTCCCTTTTTTGACCTCTTGGGTTCCTTTTGCCTGCCCCCGGAGAGGAGCCGATCCACAGCTAACACCCTGGGGATGGGTGGCCCCGTTCTTCCTGGTGCAGCGAGGATGACATGTATCGTCCCGGTGGGGGGTCTTAAGGACACGTCCCTTCGAGGCTCTTGTGTTGCTTGGCCGGGATGGCCACTCGATGGGTGCAGCAGGTGGCGCAATTTTCCTTCTCGGACCAACTGATCTAGGTGATTCCATAGGTTCCTGCAGTCCTCAGTAGTATGCCCGTTGTCCTGATGATAGTGGCAGTACAGGTTCTGGTTACGTTTGGAAGAGTCTCCCGCCATCTTCCCCGGCCATCTGAAATAGGGCTCATTCCTTACTTTCTCCAGTACCTGCTGTACTGGTTCTCGGAATACGGCATTCACTATTTGCGGGATGCTCTGCCCAGCCTGTCGCGAAAAATCTCTCCTCGGCTGACCAGGATTGTGTCGTTCTGTCCTGAAATCAGTCGCTTTGGGGGGGATAACCTTCTCCTTTCCCCTCCCTTGCAGCTGATCTTCCTCCACCCTTTTGTATTTGTCGATCCTATCCCTCAACTGATCAACATTGGCAACCGGCTTGCCAATGAGGGACTTCCTTAAGCCATGGTCGGTGGGAAGCCCGCTTTTGAATGTGCTGATAGCGACAGCATCATGGTTGTCATCCAGGTCGTTATACACTTCCCAGTATCTATCCGAATATGCTTTCAGAGTCTCTCCCTCGTACATGGATAAGGACAACAGCGAACCTAGGGGCCTAGGGACTCTGGTGTTGGTGATATAGCGGGAGCAGAAATCCTGAGTGAGCTGCTTGTATGAGTTTACGGAATTTGTCTTCAGGTCGTTGAACCACCTCATCGGCATTGATCCCAAGCTGGACGGGAAGATTTTACACATAAGGGCTTCATTTTGCGAGTAGATCGCCATCTTTTGGTTAAATTGGCTCACATGCTCTACCGGGTCTGTTCGACCATTATAGATGGCGAATGCCGGTTGGTTGAACAGTCGAGGCAGCTTAGCCCCTTCAATTCTGTACGTGAAGGGGGACCTTGAAACCTGGTCCAACGCCTTCTTCATGGCATCGTTTCCCGAACCCTTGCTGGATGTGCTCTCGTATTTCCGCACAGGGGGTGGTTCCTTTTCGTAGGAAAAGGTTTCACTTGGGGGGGTCCTTGATCTCCGTCGGTAACTCGCATCCTCCGCATTAGAAGACCCGTCTGAGTCTGAAGGAGATCGCTTTCGCTGTACCCGTCGTAGCTTCCTCTTCAGATCGTCTATCTCTCGCTGCATGGCCTGGTGACTATTTCGCCTTTGGGACACGTGACTACCTTTCTGAGCGTGACTCTGGCTTGTCCGTGTAGTATGCATACTTCCCTCCTGATTTCCCCCGTGGCCTGGATTGACGGGGTTATTTTGCCTCTGGGACTCAGCAGGTTGTGCCTGTTGGGGGTTAGCCTGGTGAGGATTCTCCGGGTGCGGACCTAGTTCTGCCATGCTTGACCGTTGTACTAGCTGATGCCCTAGTTCTTTCCCACAGACGGCGCCAATTGTAGTTGCACGATTTTCCTGGCCCAAATCTTATTGATCTGGCCTTGGCCCAAAGCGCAACCCACAATAGAAATTTGTAGAGGATGGGTCAAAGAACTTCACCTCAGTGAGCCTGTTCGGTCTTGTACATGGACAATGTAGTTGCAGAAAATAAAAACACAAGAAAGGATCTCCACGTGTGATTCTATTTTTCCCGTTCTTAATACAATTTCCCCCCCCCCCCTCTTTGGGGGATTTCACTACATTATATAGTTCCTCTCCTCTCATCTCAACCTTACACTTGTCGATCATCTAAGCATCTACTTGAGCACCTGTCCCATCAGACGCCCCCATCTCCCCCTTTGTGAGTTGCAGAGGCCAAGGTGGTACTGTTCACGGGTCTTTTCCTCATTAATGCGGCCAAGAGGATGGTTGGGGCGCAATTAATGTGGTGGTGGCAGCTTTCCATGAGATATTTTGGATTTTATTCATTTTATATGCTGGGAGGATGGACTGAAATGGATGGGGAGAGTTCCTCGTATGGACTTCGTGATGTCCGAGGAGGAGCTACTCCTCGGACAGGTTTCCGTGGCGTTATTGGGGTTGAGTAATGCTTCATATGTGGTTTCTCTTCGGCAAGGACGCTCCTCGGACGGGCCTGGATTTGGAATAGCCCATTATTTTTGGGCCGGGCCCCACAATAATATTTGAGTTTTAAATATTTGATTGATAATATAGATACTAATATTTGATTATCTTAAAAATTTATAAGTATAGAGAATATACAAAAATAATGTAATTCAACGATGGATTTGCAAAACTTGTCTCTAATAAAAAGATATAAGGTGGTGTAACATGAACGCATAACACACATATATACATATGGTACGAGTATGTTAATATTTGAGTGGATTATTTAGTGACTTGAAAAAGAAAAACTTTTGAGAGGATGACATGTCAGTGATTATGAATCCCATATATGGTATCTCAGGGAGACTAAACAATATCACTAGAGTGAAAGGCTCTTAACACTAAACTTAAGAACTAATGTCTTTTGAAGATTAATAATATTTTTTCCCTAAAATATTCTCTTATGAATCTGTTACATTAATAAATTTATCATGTTATTTGTAAATAATTCTACAATTTTTTTGTGATAAGATAATTTTACAATTGCTTAGGTAGACCATCTCCTGCTTTTTAAAGAACTCTGTTTCGGTGATGAATTCATTCATTTTAAAACTATTAAGCACATGGAGTTATACAAATTAGTCAATTTCCAAAAAATAAATCTTCAAAAGTGTGCTATACGAGTCTCAAAAGAAATTCATTTACTAAGTATCTCTCATGTGTAATGGGTCAAACAGTCTCTGGGACTAGTTTGAAATTAGAGTGGCAGCTAATTTTCCCATTTGACTAGGTGCTTCTGAATTTGTCAACACGTACATTCATCTTTAACAAAACAAACAGTGAAATTCAGCAAAAAAAACAAAACAAACAGTGAAAGAACAAGAAGGATGATATAGCTTAGCTAGTATTGCAGATTAATTTCTGTGTATAAAGCTACGTATATACGAATAAATGTATAATTGTCAATTGCCAGAAACCATAATGATTGTTTGTTTTAAAGGTTTTTCTACAAGTCATCTCTGGATTCTCTGCAGTTGGAAATGGAGTCATCCCACTTTTCCATTATCATCAAATTTGGGTGGTCCTTTTTTTTTTTTTAATTTGAGTGGTACAATTTATTGTGCATATTGCATATTAGCTATATATCCATGCTATGCTTAGATTAATTAAAATAATTCTTCAAGAACCATACCATTAGTCACAACTTGTTAAAGCGATCGACCATGAGTGGTGGACAATTATTTTTACATAGATCTATCACCTTTTTTTTTTCATTATTCATACTCGACCACATTAAAACTGTGATAAAAGTTGCAGCACAAAAATTGTACTCCTAAACTTTCTCTAATTCAAAATTTTATGTAAATTTAGAGAATTTTTTGGTATAAATGTAAGTGAAATTGAACAATAAAATACTAGTTAATAAAAGTAAAATAAAATATTACTTTAAGTTATATAACTCAAATAAGGTGGATTTATTTTTATCTAGTGGGTGATTAAAATATATTAAAATACATGATCAAATTGATTTTAAATTATTTCGAACTTTTAGTAATAGATTTTTAACTGAAATAGTAGTATAAATTTTTTGAAACTTTAGTACACTCAGATTCTGAGTAAAATTATCTTAATAATTTTGGTATATTTACATTACACTCTGTTATTGGTTAAGGAAAAAAGAAATCCAAAAGTGGCGGGTATAAAGAGTAATTTTTTTTTTCAAAAAAAATTATAAAGAAAAAAGAGAGGGCATCCACTTGCGTAACTTCTTTCAAATAAGAACATTTCAATTTGATTCTCTCCTTTTACTTTTTCAGTTTGAATACCAAAATGTTCACTTGGGGAGGGGTGATGACCATGTAATACAACGTGATTTTGAGAGTGACATTTGTCTTTACTTAAAAGGGAAATAAATAAATAACATTTACCTATTGGGTCAATTTTTTTTTTTTTTTTTTTTTAGAGAGAGTTTTAATCTATGGTCTCTGTTCCTGATGATAGCTCTTTATCATTAGGCCAAGACACCAATTAGTTTTTTGATTTAGACATGGATTGAATTCTAAATCTCTTATACAATCATCAGAAACTTTATAAATTGAGCTGGAACCCACAATCAAATATTCTTATATGATAGAGAGTAGACAAAAAAGATAATTGCCAAATTATATACAATGGACAAGACACTTTTTTCTGTCAACCTGAATGGAAGAAATCTCCTCTAATTTTATTTTATTTTTTTTGAGAAGAAAATCTTCTCTAATTTATTACACGATGTTTCATAACATCATATTTGTATGCTTTTATCGCATGATTTATTAAATTATTAAAATAAATTGCACAACTATGGAAAAAAAAAAAAAAAAAAAAAAAAAAAACTCAAATACTTAAATGTATATAGATGGTCATTTGGATCACATAACTACTAGTAGGGTAGAGAAATTTTATGCCCACCCCTTTTAATTTAAATTGAAAATTTGTATTTTAGTTTGTTAAGAGAAACTATTTATTGCACCAGGAGACCCACATATTATTCACTAGTCCTCTCATCCACTAATATAATTCCATTTGTTTAGATTAATTAAATCAAAATTCAAGTGACATTAGTCCCAAAAAATTAAAATATTACAAAAATTTAAACAAAAAATCAATGATGGTTTCAGTGAAGTAGTTGTCTGGATTTATTTCTTTTATTTTTGGATGGTCATGGACAATTCGGTTTAGAGGTCGTCAAAATTGAATTTCCTCCATCTTCTAAGATGGCAATTGACGGTTGTTTGTGATGAAGTTGTTGGCTATTGTGATTAGGATTTTGACAAATAACAATACATGATATCATTGGATGGAAAAACCACTAGATTTGAAATTGACTTCCCAATTAATGTCGTGAATAATTTTTCTATCCTTTTCCTATTACCACTTTTTTTTTTTTTTTTTTTTGAATACTAAATATTTTAACATACACACGAAAAGAGAGGAAAAAATCTTAAAGAATAATAAGGATATGTTTGGTAATTGTTTTTTCTCCTTATTTTCTGTTTCCAAAAACAATTTTCTATTTTTTAAACTAAAAAACTTATTTGACAACCCAAAATGGATAGAAAACAAAAACTATTCTCAGAACTCAATTTGTGAAGAAAACTGAAAACATGCAAAATGCTGTTTTCAGTTTCTAATTTTCAAAAATTAATGAAAATACGCATTTAATTTAACGAATCTATCTCATTTAATGAGTTAGTATTAGAGTTCAAATTCTAGTAACAATATATTTTAGTATTTTCTATTTTTTTTCTTCAAAAAACTATCTTTTTTTAATTTCAACTAACCAAACATGTTTTTGATGTTGAAAATAAAAGAAAATTGTTTTTTCTTTATATTCCCAAAAACAAGTTTTTGAAAATAGAAAACAAAAATAGTTACCAAACATAACCTAAGTATTTTCCGATTACCACTTAGTCATGCCTTTGGTGAGAGTTTGGTTTCACACTTTCCGGCTTCTCTGCATGAATTCTATTATAATGTCACCACTAACTCACACCTTTGCTATTATATCTATTAACACCCAAAAAAAAATAAAAAAATAAAAATTAAGGGACAAAATAATGAAATTCACATAGTGTGACGGAAAAGAAAAGCTTTTGGTGGATTTTTGGTTGGTTATTAGTAAAAAATTCCAACACAAGAACTATCCTTTTTTAACAATACCTATCCTAATCGTTTAGACATTGCAAATATTATATTCGTAATTATTATATTATTATAACATTCCAGTAGAATTTCTCCAGAATAAAAAACAATTGAACAATTGGAACATTCTAGCTAAGACGATATATTATTATTAGTGATTTGCCATATATGTATTTATTGTGTGTAGAACATGCATAACAAATTTCACAAGGTTTATTTACAATTGTTATCCCTGATATGTTATGATTAGAGTAATACTATATACCACTAATTATACAATTTTTATTGAACATCAGTCACAAAATGTACCTTAACCGTTATGAAAAATGTTATGCGGGAAAAGAGGGATAATTTTTTAAGAAGAAGATAACAAATTTCACAATTTTTTAATAATTGCAGAGGGATTATAATTGATGTTCCATAAAAATAGTGTTAATATGTGAAAATAATATGATGCATAATATTGGGTATTTCCCTGATCGGTTGAGCACTTGAGGTAGCAATTAAAGGGTTGCTTTTTTTTTTTTTTTTTTTTTTTTTTGGTACCATAGATTTTTTTTTTTTATATTTGTTTGATATATAGAATTTTTCCTAGCCACCAGTTGAGTTTATAGATGTCAGTAGCAATTTGTCCATACTTGCCCAACTAATTATCAATTCCTAAGTCCTAACTAAAATATGCCAAAAGTATCTGTGGCTAAAATTTGTTGAAAGTCATACCAAAAATTGTGTCTCTACTTTTTCAGTTTTCACATGTTTGTTGTAGTAGCTTCGACCCTGTCTTTATTCTCTTTCTCTCTCTCACACACACATCCCCCCTCTCTCCAAAACAATAAGTTCGTTTGACACAATTTTCATTCTTCTGTTTTTTTATTTATTTATGTATTTTTTTTTATAGCGGTTTAGATGGTATTTTGTTATTGGTATATTGTGATTGTGTGCACAATAAAAATAGATGAGTTTGTGTGAAAATTGATGTTACACTGATCACAAATTTACAATAACAAATTCTAAAATAGATCATGAAAAAATTATATTCTTAATATTGTTTACCTCGTGATATTTAAAATAAAATTTTTAAAAAACTTTTATGGTTTAAATTTCCTCTACTCTAATTATCAAATTATCAAAAAAAGAAAAAAAATTTAGTTGTGTGTTTCGGATGTCGACCAACAATTATTCATGGCTAATTGGTTAGTCTTAAATCTGAATTAAAAGTAAAAAAATGAAAATATCCAATAAATAGCAAATTTATGGTGCGTTTGGATACTGCTTATTTGCTGAAAACTAAAAATTTATTGCTGAAAATACTGTAACAAAATAATTTTAAAATATGAACAGTAACTGTGGGTCCCAATTTTAAAATACTGTCGTGGGTCTTCATTTTAAAATGTGAACAGTAGCCGTGGGAAACGCAGACGTGGGAAATACACCATGCAATCCAAACTCACACTTAGTTGATTTTGCAAAATGTTATATTAAAAATGGTAAAAGGTTAAAGGCTTTTTTTTTTTTTTTTATAAAAAAATTTATATAGATGTGAATAAGAAATGATTTGAACGTTGAAAGTATCTACTGAAAAGACTAGGAATATAAGGTATTATACTATCCAATAAAGCTAATGACAAAAAAAAGGACTTTATAATATAAGGTCATAATTAGATCCCTTTTTTCTTGTTTAAACCAGTCCTCTTTTTATTTCTTTTGGTTGAAGTTCAAATATCGCTTTTTGCCAGCTATCTTTTATTTTTTAATTTTTAATTTTTTTATCTGTATTATTATGTTGCTTGGAAGCAAAAGACTGGTTTAGACGCAAAGGAACACATTGCAAGCTTTTATAAGTTTTAACAACCACATAGCATAAGGCACAGAGTAGGAATTAGGATCGCAGAATCAAATACGATTAGCAAATATGTACGCATGATTGATAGGACAATTTCCTTGGCCAAATGGAATATGGAAAGATGCCTAATCCTCTCATTACGTTGCTTCTTATGTACATATATGATGATCTCTCTGACTATTTCGCACCAATATTTCACCTTGTTACATCTTTGTCAGGACCTTTGTGGTCTTGTCACAAGTCTTGGGATCTAAGACAATTCACATCTCATTTTTTAAAATTTTGTCAATTTTTGAAAGGAAAAAATAAAATAGAAATTATTTATTTAAACTACCTACTTTTTAAATATACCCACACTAGAGAGAATAAAAATCTTAAAAAAAAAAAAAAAAGGATAAAAGATGTTACGGTAACTATGATATGAATCAGGATGCTATTGCTAAATGTAAAGATAGTTTAGACTATTCTAGGTGACTAGGTTGGGCCTTTTTCGAACATTAGAAGGAGAAAAGAATTTGAGGACTAATTTTTTGCTTACTTTATCATTATTCATCTTACCCCTTTGAAGTTTAAACACAATAGGAATATAGGCGGATAATAACAATTAAATTTGAAATCAAACCAACTGTGATAGGCAGATAATAACAATTAAATTTGAAATCAAACCAACTGTGATAGGCAGATAATAACAATTAAATTTGAAATCAAACCAACTGATAATACCTGTAAGGACCGAGTTTGAATCCCAAACCCAAAGAATGAATAGGCTCGGGCCCAAAAGGCTCAAAACAATAAATTTGTAGAGAGTGGGTTGGAAAACTGGGCTAGAATGAGTTGGATGGCAAACAAAATGGATTCAAATGACAAGAGCAGAAAGGTAGATGGATTCCAACTAAAGAAAGTCGTCCTCCGACAAATCCGCGGAGATCAGTTCTTGTATATTTATCTTTAAGTATGGGAAAATAGAGAGAGAAATCTAAAGAGAAACGTTGTAGCAGTCAGGAAATAAATATACAAGAACTGATCTCCTCGGATTTGTCCGAGGACGACTTTCTTTAGTTGGAATCCATCTACCTTTTTGCTCTTGTCATTTGAATCCATTTTGTTTTCCATCAAACCCATTCTAGCCCAGTTTTCCAACCCACTCTCTACAAATTTATTGTTTTGGGCCTTTTGGGCCTGAGCCTATTCATTCTTTGGGTTTGGGATTCAAACTCGGTCCTTACAATACCTATAGGTATTATCAGTTGGTTTGATTTCAAATTGATATATCAATAATCCTATAGCCTAGGCTTTCTTAAGATAGTTCTATTGCTAAGCCTAAATTCAAATAAAAATTCATCCAAATTCAAATAATCTAATTCAAATAATAATTCATCCACCATATCATCTGAGTCATTACAAAAGAAGTTAATATTTTACCGGTATCGGCCGTAACGAGAAAATATAACAAATTACACATTAAACTAGTATGGTAGTACCAGTACTTCTCTAAAATGTACTGGATAAACTATTAGGTTATATCGACCTGTACCGAGAATATTTTGGATGTTTTAGTTGATATTGGTGTTTTGGCCTGTACAATAAAAAAATTTAAAAAAAAATTGTTAAAAAATATGTTATGTAATCTAAATTAGCTATTATATTGGGTTAACGTACTTAGGCTAATATTTAGGCTTACAAAATATGTGGATTTTAAATTTTAAGTTGATAAATATAAAAATTATTTAATTCATACTTATTCAAATAAATACAAACATATATATATAGCGGTAATCCTGAAATATTACCACCGATATCAATCGGTGCCAAAATATTTCATTTTCTCTCACTAAACCGCAACAGCCTTCAGTAAAAAATTGACTCCCTTGGTCATAACAAACTAATTATGTAGTAAACGAGTCACTGATTTTTTTATCAATGTGCCGGGTGAAAGCTAGCTGGATGAAGCATAGCTTTTGTATGTTAGCAATAGTTTGGCTAAAAAAATATGATATCAATAATCGGCCGTGAATGCTCGAAATCTTAATTGGTTTTTGACCATATAATCATGAAATAAGTGAATATATTTCGGCAGGGTGCCATAGCTTATGCAGTAATGGCACAAATTGTTCAAGAACATGTATGCCATTGTTGATGGTTCATTATCTCAAATTTAAATTTTACATTGGAAAACTTGCTTACCAACTACTACTAGAACAAGAACTTGCTGTAAGGAGAGGTCTTCGTTTTGCTTTGAGTTTCCAAGAAGTAATTTTAGAGAGAGATTCAACTAAGATAACGAAGAAAACTCCATTTGTACAAGTGAACCTTTCCTAAAGTCCCGAGAATCGAGATATTCATGTTTATTATTATAGACCATTATTAATTCTTGAAAAAATGCAGGCATCAGTTAGTTCAAGAATTGGCAGGTTACGACATTTTAGTAACAATTAGCAAAGTACTATCTTTCTCCCCCTATTCTCTTCAATGCATTGCCTGGATAATCTTCAAGTGAGCAAGTCTCTTTTCACATTTGCATTGAAAATCAATACGCAGTTGAGAAACAAGAAGTACATTACTAAACAAGAAGAAACAAAGCAAGAAAGAAGTTATATTTATATTTGAGTTACATAGATCTCATCATTCGACTCATACCTTAGATGACTGGATGGGAAAAAATCCAAAGAATGAAAACACATAGAATCAATACAAGTGGAATAATGTGAATGGCATTCTCTCCTGAGGACTTACGATAGAGAGCAATATCTTTTTTTGTTGCATCAGAAATGGAGTTATACATTGGCAAGTCATTGGAAGTCGCAGCCTTCAAAGGTAGGGAGTCCATAGCAGGAGGCAAAAGGTTGACCAAGAACTCATCGGAAGCTCGAGATGTGCTTGATGACCTGTGCATTATTGAGGAAAAAATATAGAAGGAAGAAGGAAGCAACGCAGCAATGAGAGATATAGAAGAAAAGCCAAGACCTACCTCATCTTATAGGAAGGTCAAGTGGGGAAAAAATAGAGATTTTCTTGTGATCTTTGGAGGATTTTTTGAAAGAATCAAAGCCTAAAGTTAAGGAAATACAACCTATCTTGCGGAGCCAACAATGTTTAAAGACTAAAGAGAGGATTAAGTGCGTGGGTCTTAGACTTTCCTTGAGTTGACCATTGAATTTATATATATGTTTTGAGCTTGAATGGTAGTACAAGTTAGGATGTAAGCTTTGATTTGAAGCTAGGAGTGTGCATGTGTCGGGTTAGGTCGGGTTGAGGGGATTTTTTGACCCAACCCACCATGGTGGGTCAAAAAAAATTCAACCCAACCCAACCCATCAAATAAGTCCAACCCAACCCACATGGGTCGGGTTGAACCCATGGGTTTGACAAATTTTTTATTATTATTATTATTAAATTGAGTAGAAAAAAAAATATTAATATATTAAAAAAACCTAAAGATTAGTATCAATGTAACTCCTTAAAGGCAAACAACACTAATGACTAAACAACAATAGTAATTTATTAGGATTTGTGTGAACTAATTGGCTTTTATATAGGATAGGAAGAATTGGCTATTTAAAAAAATTTATTAATTATATAATATTATATATATATATATATATATATTAAATTAGTATTAGCAGGAGAAACCGAGAAAATGCTGCTCTACAGCTATTTTTTTTTTAAATGATTAAATATATAATATATATTTAAATATATATATATATATATATATATATATATATATATATATATAAAAGTGCCCTACAATTGATTTTTAAAAAAAAATTATTAAATATAAAATATATTTTAAATATATATTAAATATGGGTGGGTCGGGTCGGATTTGACGAGTTTGTAATTTTATGACTCAAACCCAACCCAACCCGCCATAAATTTTTTTTTTTAACCCAACCCAACCCACTAAACCTTAAAAACCGACCCAACCCGGCAGGTCGGATTGAGTTGGATCGGGTTTGACGAGTCGGTGGGTTTTTTGCACACCCCTATTTGAAGCAGCCTTACAGAGTAGTTAAAGGCATGCTTGTTCACGTGATGTAGAAGTCTAAAAAAGGAGTTAAGCGTGTTTGGCTAAAAAAGGAATCATCAAAAATAAAAAAAATAAATTAAGGCTGAGTGGGTATGGAGATTGCAAGAGATAGTTATCTATAACAGTAGGCACAAAAGAAGTGTGATTGATTACCCACGATTTATATCAAGTCAAATTGTCAAATAGTTTTTAAGTGCATATATGATACCAGAAAAGAAGGCACTTTTTAATCTGCAGGTCTCCAGTCAATTCCTCTCTCTCTTTTTCCTTTCTTTCTTCTTTTATTTATTATTTTTTTTATGCAATCATTTCATTGGAAAATGTGGAAAAGATGGTAGGGAGACCAAAAAGAGCTTTTCCAAACCTAAACTTAAACCTATTTTAAATTTTATGATTTCCATTCCAAACCCATCTCATTTATATTTTAAAAACCCAAATTCATCGGTTTATCTTACCATGAATCGGATCAAACAAATCAGATTAACCTTAAATTGTAGGCCTAAAATATTATTTTACAAAATTTAAGTATTAGTACACACTTTACACTAAATTAGATAACATTTTAAGAGGGAAAAAGAGGCAAACTTACTTATATTAGAAAAGCCCTAGTATTTTTTTAAGAAAATTAATAATAGAGATATTTTAGTGATTTGAATATATAATTAAGTCGGGTGCTTACCGTATTAAAAGTAAAAACCAAACACTTCCCAAACTTAGGAGCATTTCAATATAGTTCTTTAAAAGCACCAAAAATACAAAATAGATCTACAATAACACAAAACCACAACAAAAATCACTCACATCCAATGATGTATTTTGCATTTTCGGATAGAACATGTTATAGTAAACTTTCAATCATACATATCCACTGTAGTCTGTAACTCATCTATCAAAAAAACATTTTTCATTTAGCCCTGTGTGTGTGTGTGTGCGCGCACGCGCGCGTTCTTCCCATCGATGACGCCGAAGGCCATTACAAGTGAGGTGGAGTAAGCATCCTCATAGATCGTCGGGAAGGAGTTGTTTACAGTTGACGAGTCAAGATAGGTCACAATGTTGGAAGGTTGCTTGTGGGTCAAGGTGTTAGTAGTCATCAATGCAAGGTGGTGGTGAAAAAGGCAGCAGGATTGATTTTGTGTTGTGAACCTTCTCTCTCTCTCTCTCTCTCTCTCTCTCTCTCTCTCTCTCTCTCTCTCTCTCTCTCTCTCTCTCTCTCTCTCTCTCTCTCTCTCTCTCTCTCTCTCTCTCTCTCTCTCTCTCTCTCTCTGTGTTTGCTTATCATTCTTCCCGTCAATGACGCCGAAGGCCATTACAAGTGAGGTGGAGTAAGCATCCTCATAGATCGTCGGGAAGGAGTTGTTTACAGTTGATGAGTCAAGATAGGTCACAATGTTGGAAGGTTGCTTGTGGGTCAAGGTGTTAGTAGTCATCAATGCAAGGTGGTGGTGAAAAAGGCAGCAAGATTGATTTTGTGTTGTGAACCTTTTCTCTCTCATCAAATCTTGGTTGGGATTGATTTTGTTGTTCTTGTTGTGACTTTTTTTTAAGTTTAGTTTGCAGAGAAAATATATAAAAATAATTAATTAAATTATTTTAATATGATATAGTGTAAAATGAAGATGGAATGTAGAGTATGTTGTAAAAGTGGAAATGTAAAATGGATAATCGACTTTTTGGAGAGCTAAAATACTTTTTCTTTTTCTTTTTTTGGATGACCAAATAAGAATGCTTTAATGGATTTAAAAATGTGAACCCATGCCCACCTCAAACCCATTTTAAAAAGGCAAAACTTAGATACGGTACCTCAATATTTAGTTACCCTTCTTAATTTTTTGATATATGTCTACATAAAAAAAGGGCAAAAAATTTTTGAGAAAAAAGATCGATACGAATATTTTTAAGGTGTTGGTAAATCAGCAACAACAAAGTTATCTATATCAAATGGAACAAACTCCATACAAACTAAAAAAATGGGTAAATTATGTAAATGGTCTCTATCCTTTACACCATATTTTAATTTGTTCTAACCTTTCAATTTGCCAATTTGGTGTCTTAACATTTCAGTGTCGTGTCAATTTGGTATCTGGCTCTCTGTTATCTCTTGAATGGAATTGCTGACATGGCAAACAGTCAAAATAAAAAATTATTTTATTGCTACATCAATAGAAACTAATTTTTTATTTTAGTCGTGAGTCACGTAAGCAATTTCCATCTAAAAATTAAAGGCATAAACTAAATTAACACAATACTAAAAGGTTAGGAGTCAAATTGACACAATTGAAATATTGGAAATCAAATTAAAATATAGTATAAAAAATAGGGACTTAATACATAAATTACCCTTAAATATATTCAGAAATATATTCAGCAAACATCGTTAAAACTTAAAAAGTCTCTTTGTATTTTCTTTTTCTTTTTCCCCCTGGCCTGCGAGAACTACATCGCATAAGTTCTGAAATAAAACTTAGCTCCAGTACGTGTAGGTTGTTTGGTGCCTTGTGTGAAGAAGAATTTATGAAACGTTATATCCAATCAAGCTTTGGTCAGTTGAGGGATTTTAAGAAGGAATAGATCCAATAAATGGGGAATATTCTTGAAGCTTTGGTCTCTTCACTCTTGTCCTTTTGCAGATTGCAACTCCAATGGTTGAACGCAAACCCAGCTCTTCATCCAAAAACTCCAACCCCTGTAATAAATCGCCATAGAGGCATAAGACTACACCCCAGAAGTCTGCAGCCATCGCCCAATCCAACACCATCACCCTTGCCTTTGACCACCACGGCAGTGCTAAGTGGCGCACCACCACTTGCTTCCTCCACGGCACCTTCAGCACCCTCAATCATTGCCCCCTGGGGCTATCAGGTTTCTCTTGGTACAGGAAAAAAAAAACGGAACAAAAGAAAAAGAAACAGGAGATGGTGTTTTTAACATCATTTGCTGACATAAGTAATTACACAAGTTGCGGGAGATGCAACTGCAAGTTTCTCCTAGTTTCCATGTGCAAGAGACACTTTATAGTTAAAAAAATAAAAATAAAAAAACAAACATAAAACTAATTGCATTATTGGGGTACTTATTTTACTAAGAGTCTCCCTTTTTTCCTCTGAGAAAATAGTAACTGTTGTCACAAGAGCTTGTAAGACTTGCAGCCATGGAAGACAACCATATGTTCACTGTGAATCCAGTATGGCGATTTCTTCCCAACAAAGGTTAGCCGTTGTGCTATAAACATTTGTATACAATTACAAACCCATAATGAGAAGATTTGCAGGCTTTGACATAATGCTGTAGAGACAAAATCCTGATGAAGTTGATATCTAACTTATCATTACAAACGCAACATTACAACAAAAAAAGAACATTCCAGAGGAAAAAATGGCTGCAAAACTCCACGAACTCAAGAGACATGATAAATAGGACCAGCTAAATCTTAGAAACCATTCAGCACTGAAACATATCTCCTGGAAGTGTTCCTTACATTCAGATTCCAGACACTGGAAACTAGAAAAAATATTGTAGTAACAGAACTACACAGTATCTTCTTATAAAAAAACTACAAAAGAAAATCCAAAAGATTGTCATACACGCTCATCTGCAAACAAATCATATATAGATTGTCAGGTTCCAACAAAGAACATTATATTCAGCAAATTATATTATATGCCAAACACATACTAGAGAATTTTGAACCACAAGCTCATGCTCACACACATCCAGAAGCACCCAACCTTTCTCAACAATAATGGGTCTACAACCTATAGAATCAATTTCTGAATTCAGGATGGCCGAATTATTTTCTTAACATTTACTTGTAGTTTCATATGGTCGCGGGGGGGGGGGGGGGGGGGGGGGGGGAGAGAGAGAGAGAATCAGACTAAACCAAACATTTGGGTCAGCTATATTCTTGCATGCAAAGGAGATCATGGCAATATAAACACATTATGTCATGAAACTTCTAACATCAAGGAGGTAATAGATGTACCTTTGATGATGTTAAAACCAAAGTAAGCTATCTATCTTCTTTCTCACTCTATGTAGTACTTCTTATTGAAAGCTGGTAGTACATTGCCAGAACACTGTCTGACCTCACAGCCAAGCTCAACCTCCATGAGTCTATGATTTTCCTTAGAGCGAATCATTAAGAAAGAAAAATTTAAATTATCCCCTTCAGTGACACGAATTGTAGGATTCACAAGGAAAACCTGTCCAATAAACAAGAGGATAGACTTAGAAGATTAATGGCGACTGTAACTAAAGAGGACAAATGCAGCATCATACTGCATTTTCAATGCATGCAATGAACAGGCTGTACATTATGTGCTCTTAAGTAAAGCTTTATGAAAAGAAGATACCACAAAATTGTTAGGATCTTTTAAAAACCAAATAATGTCCATTATGAAACTAAAAAAATGCATTTGTCCATCATTTGGTTGATAAAGAATGAGCCCTAACATATAGTAAAACACCTGTGAAAGTACAGTATACCATATAGCTCATGATGCATATTTTACCGACTCAAAAGTTTATCTTTTATAGCCTACTACCTGAAAACTAAAAGTAGAGTAGACCATATAACAGTTGAATGTGCAAAGAATGGCCCACTAGGGCTTTGTTTTGACACCCAAAAAAGAATCCCAAATTTTCCTAAAAGAACTAACTTCATCAAATAATTTTTTTCATATATTTAAAAAAGAATTAAAATTTAAAGGAAGAAGACTTTTTTTTTTGCTATTGGTTGCTCATACCTGTTGGCCCCAATGTGTCCCATTATCAAAGCTTGGGGCAGTTGTCAACTCAATCTCTTTCTGAGCAGGGTCCTCCCTCCTTCCCTGGTGCATCACCAAAAGGAGAGAAAACATAGTATTATATTAACCTGCAGATGGTTTGGGGTCCTAGGATGCATAACAAAAACAGACACTAAAGATCAACTCACCCGAAAATGAACATCAAACCATCCACCAAAACCGCAGAACCTTGTGTTCTCTAGAGTTATTGATGATGAAATGTTTGATCTGACTTTCAGGATGTCATCCACAGTGGCAGTTAAACAATCAATTTCCTTTACTAAAGCAGCTGTCCCGATAACTTGATGTGGATGAAGGTTGTTCCACGATGACGTCTGCAGAAATTTAATGTCATACATTTTAAAATCTACCAAAAAGAATCATATCTTACTCTGACAAAGATGAGCATTGCTTAGATGTCATGCTGCATCCCCAAGTATTAACAGCGACATGATTTATACAGTTCAGATAAGATAGTAATGTTGTTTGCTTTTGAAGGATTTGATTCATTGTGATTGATGCTTATTAACACCAATTGGTGCTATTAGATAGATCTGATTGCAATTTGAATTTTATTTCCATGTATGATGCAATCTCATTATAATTTTATTTTCTTTCCATGTTTGATATAATTTGGGGACTTTATCTAAAGGGCCCAATGTTCACTATTGTAAGGAAGCAATTAATCATCAATTAATGAAATTTGGTGCTAATTCCAAGCAAGCCTAGGTGCTGATTCCTTGGTTCCTATCATGCTTGGTGTTGATTCCTAGGTCCTATCCCTTTTGTTATTCTTCTTTTGCTTCCCAACAAACACAAGTCTCCATCTCAGAGTTTATGGTCTTGCATAAAATAGGCTCAGAAGAAACTTTAGCAAGCTATAATAATTCACAATCCAACATACAAATAGAACCCAAGATCCCATTTGGATGTGTGATTCAGCAAATCCAAATAAAGCCATTAATTTAACCCAAATCCAGAAAAATTATTATTTAAATCAATCATCCATAGAGCAGATAGTTCAACTGTCATAATCTCTTAAGTGAAAGAGCAATAGAATAGATTAGAAAGGAAAAAATACACCTTACCACCCTAAACTATACCTCATATTACACTTTGCACTCTATACTTTTTGAATGCACGTTTTACACCCTAAACTATGGCCCTTGTTACACTATGCACCCCAGAGTTAAGTTTACTATTAACTTGGATAGAAATATATGGCATCACATGAAAAAATGTAATTGCCCCTCTTCTCAATCCCTTAAAAACAAAGAGAAATTACACTTTACCACCCTAAACTATACTCATGATTACATTTTGCACCCTAAACTTTGAACTTGTCCAAGTTAAAAGCAAACATAACATTGGGGTGCAAAGTGTAACAAGGGTCGTAGTTTAGGATGAAAATCACGCATTCGAAAATCTTAGGGTGCAAAGTGTAATATGAAATATAGTTTAAGGTGATAAAGTGTAATTTCCCTATACTAGAATAAAATGGAATGCTTGGGGGGAGGCGGGGGTGTCCAATAATATAGGTATCTTTTGCCTTTGAGTAACTCTGCAAAAGGAGGGTTGTGGTAAGTTGACTAACAGCGTAAGATCTAGTAACTATTAGTTTTATTAAGGCGAGTTTAGTCCGCATAGACCATCAAATACAACTTTATCCACATTTCACAGTTATGCAACACCATAAGATAGAGAACGGAGCAAGAGAGAATCTAGTTGTCAGTTTCTCACAAATGAAAGTTAATAAATAAATAAATAGAGAACTAACCTGTAGATAGTATTTCTTTTGCTCCTCAGAGAAAGGTTTTGTGAGAACACTCATATCAACGCCATAACAAGTTTTTGTCTCGTTTGTGAAATGATGCCAATCATCCATAGCTCCCTCATAGTCACTTATTTTTTTCTCTGACAATCCAGTCCTAATAGGTGCCATCCACATGCGGGCATGACTAGGGTACCTGTGAAATCCCAAATTTTCCAAGGTCAGACAAGAAGTCTCAGAAAAGACCACTTGAAACCATTCAAAAATTAATAGATTCATAGCACTCCCAACAAGGTCAACTAAAACCATGAGCAATAATTCAATAATTTCAATTGTTTAATTCAATTAATTATTTTGGAAAATTCTAAGACAACATACAAGTTATTCCCAACACAAACAAAAGAATAATTCATAAATTGAACCAAAGGGCAAGCAAACAGTATAATAAGAGATTGGCGAAAAGAAAGTCCAGATGGACAAGACAACCATAACCAATAAATTGTATCACAGGTCTCGATGGCATCATAGCTATGATCTAGCAACTATTGACACGAGTATCCAGTCCCTCAAAGACATTTTGACTAATAGAACAATTCCCCATAATTCGCAAAAGAGGACAGAAGAATATATTTGCATGTACAAATGAAAGTTCAGAAGAGATTAAGAACTCACCATGGAACTACCTTAATGGTATAAGCATAGTGTTCGTGTGAATTAAATGTGACAGTTGATAACCAACGCCTTATACATGTGAACCATCTTATTTTACTGAAAATAATATCTTCTTGATAATACAAGTCTCACAAGCTTGCTTATCATGAAACCATGAGTACTCAAAAACAGATGTTCATGTTTGAAATGCTGGTGTCTTGCTATACTAAAGTGGGGCAAATCATCAAGCTAACTATGATGATAATTGCAGTAGCAGCGCTAGTAGGACAACAACAAAAGATAGGGTAAGGCAGAATTGCAAGTGATTAAACAAAGCAAACAACTATTAAAATGTGTAAACGAATTGCAACAGTTACATGATTCCCGTTGGCTTCAGCCATCGGTCACGCGCACATATCACCGAATCAAACATGGATTCACGAAGAAGAAAGTATCCCATCCACTCTGAGATAATCACATCAACTGCACATTCATGAATACCTATACTTAGACCCATGGCATATAAGACATACCCATTATGATCTTAAATTAAACTATACAGTAACAAGTAATAAGGTAATCACGCTAACCTTTCTCTGGCAATGTAACATCCTCCATAGAGCCCTCAATCACTTCAACCACACCTTCCAAGTTATTTGCTTTTACAAGTGCACGCGCATGTTCTGACATCTTAGTTGCTTCCACTGCATAGACCTTTCTCGCACCTGCTTGTGCCGACCAAATTGCGAGAATGCCACTCCCAGTTCCCACATCCAACACAGTCTTTTCGACAAAATTCACCAAATTAATCCCAATTATATCTCAAATACACACACAACAATCAAAACAAGTAACACTTTCAATAATAATAAAAAAACTATTCAGACATTGTATCCCAAAGACTGATTCACAGTGAATATCTAGAACTCATCATAAGAACCCAGATTTCTAAATTCCTTGTCTTGATTGCCAAACAGACACACACATTATTTAATTTGTGCTTTTACTTTGTGTATAGTTTGAATTACATTCAATGCTGATTTAGAATGGGTTAAAACGCTACTAAAGGCATCAACTACACCTAAGTTCCTTAAAAAGGAAGGAAAAAAATTCATTATATTTGGCAAAAGAAAAGCATTAACCCTCAACTTCATAGAAAGTAGAAAACAGAAAACAGGGGGAAAAAAAAGAACAAAAACAATAGCTTTCTTCTTCCAATTTGTTTCCCAAATAAAAAAAAAACCTCAACCTCACCATACCAATACTTGTTCAAACCAAGCTCAGCTCATCAATAAGTAAAAAAGCTTCAATCTTTTATTCTGGGTCCCGAACAAAAGTCCCCCAGAAACCAAACAGACCAAAATAAAAGAAAAACAGAAACACATAGAGAGTGGTGGACAAAGATGGCTTACCTTTCCTTTGAAGTGATGCTTGTTTTGGAAGACGGAGTTGTAGTAAGCGTCCATGCGGACACGATCAGAGAGCATCTCCTTTTGGTGGTAGAGAAAAGCGTAGGTACAGAAGTACTGTGCAAAATCCAATTCCTTGTCCACCACAGGCACAGGAGCTCCTCCTCCATTACTGGTTCCGCTTCTGTCCCCAGCCACGACGCCGTTTTGGTAGCTCCCCATGCCACTGATAAACACTAGAGGCGCTACCAAAGAAGAGACAGAGACAGAGACAGAAGAAACTTTGGGTTGAGTTTGAATAAATTTGATTTCTTTCTTAGGTTTAGGGCAACATTGGTTGCGTCCACTTGGGCTGCGTTGCTGGTGAGTTCAAAAGTTTGTTTTTTTCCAAAAAAAAATAATGCTTGCCATGTCAGCGCCACGTTGGAACTTCAGGTGGTCCACAGATAAGGTAGACCCCACCTTTCAAAAAAATTTGGTCTTTTTTATTTGTTTGTACTTTGTATGATGTTATTTTTGATTATAGGAGTTTAGTGATTCCAATATTTTCAGAACAATTTTACAGTAAATCATAGATAATAGGTAAAGTAAAAACTCTAAATGGCAGGTTCTTATTGACTATTAATGGTGATTGTTATGAAATTGTTGCACTTCTCATAAGAATTTAGGAGATTTTCAAGTTCGACAGTTTTAAACCAATTCCAATAAGGTTGGGAAACCACCCACCATCACACAGTGGAGGAGGTTGGAATGTTTGCAATGGTTTCAATCAATTCAGTTGAATAGTTGCCAATATACTGGATGTGCCTAATGCTTTGTTTGATTCATGGATGGAAAAAGTGGGGGAAAGAAAATGGTGGGTAATATAAAAGTGAGAAAATAGAACATGTAGTTTGGATGGGTGGATGAAAAACTCTTTTATTTCATTGAAAAGAAAAATAAGAGAATATAAAATATTGTTTGTTTAAATTTACTCTCATGCCCAGTGCCCCTACATTAAAAAAAATTAATAATTTAAAAGGTAAAAAAAAAAAAAAAAAAAAAAAACCTACCCCTCTAGGCTCTAGGTTTTAAAAAAACATAAACAAAACAACAATAATTTTGAAGGGAGGAGATAGGGTAAGGTGGGTAATTTTCCATCAAAACCCCTCCCCTCCCCCCATTTTCTCCCCAAATCAAGGGATAGGAATTTAGTGAACCCAATGAGAAAACAGTCAAGCCCAACCTTTTTCCCTCCCCTTCCTCCTTCTAACCAAACAATCTTCTCACCTAAAATCCCTCCTATGTTCTGTCCTAATTTTCCATCCCCCTCAAATCACCCTAGCCAATTGGGGTAAAAGAGAGGAGGGAAATAGTTGAGAAGAGAACCAAGCATCAATCCTCAAGCTATGTTTGGATTGGAAGAAATAGGAGGGAAGAGAAAAGATATAGAGGGAAGGGATTTCTTTTCCTTTGTTTGGTTGCATGAGAGAAGAGAAAAGAGGCAAAATTGGATTTAAAATATTTCCATGGGGCCTAGTTTTTGCTATCAACCCAAATTGGGTGGAAAAAGAGAGAAATGTCAGAGGACTTTTGACTTTTATATCATAAAATTACCGATATGCCCCTCATAATTTAAAAGTATGTTATTATGTGATTTATTCAAAGGTTACGAATGTAAAAACACACTTTTCATTTCTATTAAACCAAACAAAAGAAAGATAAAATTCTCAAATTTGCTTCTTTCCTTTTTTTTCCTAAATCCAAACACACCAAAGGGAAATATTTTCTTCTATCTCTCTTTTTCTTTTCCTTCCCTTCCTCTTTTCATTTCTCTCCCCTTCCTCATTTACAACCAAACATAGTGTCAATGTCAAGGAGGGGCTAATGAGGTGAAAAGTGGAAAAAAAAAAAAAAAAAAAAAAAAGAGTAAATGGAGTACTTTCCCCTTTTATGTACATGTGGTTTGCAATTTCTCCTCCTAAATTATAAAATTGAATAATGTCCCCTTTTAATTATTGAAAATGATTAAATACCCCCCTACTATTAGTTGACAATTTAACACAACTTAATCTTTTGATTCTTGTAATATATATTGTATGGCACCAAGGTACCCAAATCCATTTGGGCCTTGAATTTTGACCCAGCAGCGTGGCTCGTGGCCCCAATCTCTTTCTACCTTAAACCCCAGTTTGAACCCACACAAACTGCAGGCCCAAGTTTTGTCACCTGATCCTTGCTCGGCAAATCATTCCCGAACAATAAAGAAAGAATACTGTCCAAACACACCATCCATAGCATGCCCGGCAGCGCCCAGGAAACACCGTTGCCGGGCATGCCTGCTGGAGTTGGAACCAAGTTCCAAGGCCACTTTCACCACATTCCACTCCCACCTAACCATCCACTTACAACTAATGATATTGGACCTCCAATTGCACTAACTATGGCAGTAATCATGATCTCTCCACTAATCTAGAGCTATAAATATGAGAAGTTGGGAAAAGAAAATGGTTGTTGAAAGGTTCTCAAGAAAACAGAGAGTAGAGAAAAAGAGTGATTCAGGAAGAGAGAGAGAGAGGCAGTTTCGTTGAGTCTCTATGCCGAGAACAACCCGAAGTAGAAAATCCTAAACCCACATTACAAATAAGTTGTGAGCCCAAGTGAGGTTAGGCCCAACAACCTCATTTCAGGCGCGCACATATAAATATATATATTAATAGGTGAAGCTGAGAGAAACTCAAATTAGAATTCCAAATTAGAGTTCCAATTTTGCGCTATATGTCCTAAATTATTTATTCTTAAAGAGTTTTATTTCTTAATTTTAGAATCAAATGTGGGACCACATCATAAATATTCATCCAAGTGAGTTATTAAGTACAAAAACCAAAGAGTTTAGAATAAATGAATCTTAAAAAAAAAAAAGTGCTTCACAATAATTTTAAAAAAAAATATATGGACAATTTACATTTTATACCTAATAATATTCTAACAAAATTTTTTAAAGAGTTAACAAAATATAAAAATGACTATTAATAGTATTTAAATTATATATATAGGAATTATATTATATATCTTATTGTATATCTTTAAGTGTTTCCATGCATATGCATTGGGTTACAAGCTAGTATTATATAATGAAATTATCACAATACTCTTAGGAGTTAAATTGCAAATGACTCATTTGTTTTGGTTGGTTGACTTTAGGGTTTTGGAATATTGGAATTTTAGATATAATTTTTTGATAGATTTATTATATTTAGCATAGTAGGTGTTTGTGAAAATGTCCAACCAAGTCAGAATTAGACATGGCAAAACGGGTCAAAATTTTTTTACTAGACCCGACTAGAAAAATACTTGACCTGAACCCGATTTTTTTGACCCAAAGCAAAAATGAGTTGACCCGTGACTCGACCCGATTTGTTTGCGGCTCAACCTGACCCGACCTGGATAACCCGTGACCCGACCCGTTAAAAAAATTTGCTAAAAAAATATTTAGACTATGTCCTGATACTAGGTGCATAAAGCACAAAGTACCAGAACCAATAGTCAATAGATTATAGATATAAACAACAAACAAGACAAGACAATAGCTTCACATTCAATTTGACTATTTGAGCTTCACAACCAATAAAAGCTTCACAAACATGAGAGAATGAGACAAAACAAGACAAGACAACCATTAAAAAAAAAAAAAAAAAAAATCTCATTCTATTTGACTAGCTGACTAGCTGTAGTCCAAAGACACAAATGTGAAACGTGACAAACCACAAAGGCCAAAGCTTCCTCAGTTCCTCTACTCTTGCACCTCTACCATTCTTTTCACACTTTCACGCTGTAAGAGATAGGGAAATTAGGCCTCTCAAAAAAGAGAGATTTTTTAGTACTTTTTGGGTAAGTCGTGTGGAGTCGTCATTTATTTATTTTATACAAAAAATAAGAAAACTAAATATAAATACATGACTGAATTGTTCTTTTATCATTGATTGAATAAAAAAATACATATTTAAAAAATTGATGATTACATGGCTTTGGATCCTAGTTACAATCTAGGCAAAATAAAACAAAGATAAGACTAGATCTATCTATCCAAAAGACCTAAATTCGGAGGCTAGGTTATGGAATGGGAAGGTGTTAGGCACCCATTCTGCCCAGACAAAGTCTGGTCTTCTATACTTTTGTGACCTATATACCCCTTTTATGCATGTTATGAATGATATGTTGTACATGTGAACAAAACTAAATCACACAAATTTATTTATAAATGCATCCTCTTTTTTGTTAAAAAAATTTAGATCTGTTGTTATGAATAAAAAAAAATGATTTTGGTTTAGAAAAAAAAAATTAGATCTGTTTTTGTTGTGTAAAAAAAAAAAGATGTTTTTTTGGAGAGAAAATTCAGATATATTTTTTTAATGAGAAAATTTAGTTTTGTAGAAACTCAAAAGAATTAGATTTGTTTTTGAAAACAAAAAAAAAATTGGTTTTTGATTTGTAAAAGATTAGATCCGTTTTGTAAAAAAAAAAAATAGAATTGTATATTAAAAAAATCATATCTATTTTTATATGTTCAAAAAATATGAAAGAGATTTTTTGAGAAGAGGATTTCATTCATGAAATAAATTTATGCTACATGAATTAAATAAAACAAATGCAACCATTCATGATCTTTTTCTTTATTTCAAAATTAATCAGATCTGTATTTAAGGAAGATACAAATCAGTTTTTGATTTAAGAAAAATTCAGATTTGCACCTAAGGAAGATGCAGATCCTTTTTTATTTGAAGAAAAATTCAGATCTGCATCTAATGAAGATGCAAATCCGTTTTTATTTGAAGAAAAATTTAGATCTACATCTAATAAAGATGTAGATCTGTTTTTATTTGAAGAAAAATTTAGATCTACATCTAATAAAGATGCAGATCCGTTTTTATTTTGAAGAAAAAGAATTGTTAACATGCAGATTTTTGAAAATAAGAAAGAGATCACAACAATACTAGAAGAATTAAGGACATGTTTTGACACAATAAATCAACAATTCATGATATGAGTACTTGAAATAACTAAACGAAAAAAAAAAAAAAAAAAAAAAACATACGTCATCACCATAAGAGAAGCTTAAAGAAAAGAAAAGGGTATCGAAAACAACCTCTTGCATTGAGCCCTTCTTGTTCTTGAGAGGATATTTTAGGGTTCAAAGAAATTTATTCAATTATCTTTGAAACCTAAAAACCCTAATTTAAGAGAAAATACCAGAAAAGGGGAGTGAGAAATTTGAGAGTGTCCAAAGGTGTCTCTCCTTGAGCGTAAAAGAATGTCAAGAGGGGTCTGAATGTTGGGAGGCATCTCCTATTTATAGAGGTGTTAATTGCTTAGAAAATAAGCTAGGTTTGCTTAAAAATTAAGTCCAATCAGCATAAAAAATAAGCAAAAAACGTAGGAAAATCCTTAAAAAAAGAAATTTGGACAAGAGTAAGCTGATTTTTCATATCAGAACCAGTTTCAGTATTTTAATCATATCTCTTTACTAAAAATTCAGATTAAGCTAAAATTTTGAAAGTTGAAAGTAAATTAGATTCTCTACAACTTTGCCAGAAATAGCCTAGTCCTAATTTTGAGTTCTACTAGGCCAAAAGTGCCTTGGAACTTGAATTTGAAATATGTTACTTGATTAGCATGTTTTTGAAGTGTTTTCCAACCCTAAGACTGTATTTGGACGAATTTCATAGTTATTTTCATGATAAACCTCATTCCAAAGTGATAATTATGACTTTTAAAATAATTATTTTGAATATAATTATCTCAAAAGCCTAATTATCCACAATCTTTTAATATTATTAGCTTATTTGTTTTAATCCCATGCAACAAATCTCACTTTAAGAAAAATACTCCACCAATCACATAAATTTATTTAATTAATTTTAATCATTAACCAATCAAATTAATCTCAATTAATCACATGTGATCGACTTCACCCCATACAATGCATGTAGACCTTGAAAACTTGATCTCGTGATATCTTTCAATCCGATGGTTCGATTTGAAAACCAGACATACCATCGCGACCATTAGAATCTCAAGATCATTTTTATAATATGCAATGAATGAATTGTTGGATATATTTCAACAATTTACTGATGTGATAAAGCAAAAGGAACAATACACATATCTAAAATTAAACAATAACACAAATAGATATAATAGGCAAAAGTAATAAACAAATACTGAATATAAATAATAAGAAATCTACAAATAATTGAAAACTCACAGACCAGATGCTTGAAAGGATGAACAATGTGTGAAAGGATGAACAATTGAGATCAAGTCTTGTATTTTACACAATCTCCTTAAAGCAGATTTCGCCCCTCACACTTTTCCTATGGTGCTTTGAGACTCGTGAACGTCTGCCTCCCAGGATAAAATGATCAAACAGCACGAAGATGAAGCACTCAAGGTCGTGCTCTTCGAACTACTCAATGCCTCTTTCTCTCTCTTTGACACAAAACTGAATGAACAAAAATCTCACTGGGAGAGTTTTCTCAGAAAAGTTCTTTTTTCATAAATGAGGGACAATGAAACTATACGTAACTTAAAACTGAAACACTGTTTCAGAGATTACTTCTGTACCCAGACACTGACTCAATAATAAAATAATAAAATATTATTATTAATTGGATAAGTGGGCCTAGTCCACACATGCTTAAAGCTCAATCCAATATCCAGCCCAAAACTCATAGTTTCTATTATTTCCAATGTGGGACTCAAGAATTTTCACCACTTATAATAACATATTCAAATGAACATAAAAAACATCAATTTCTTATTCACTCTATGCTATTTTTCCAACAATCTCCCACATGAATAGAAATTGATAAAACACAATGCAAATGACAATGCAGACACAGAGAGAGTAGAAGAAAATTTACTGTATCGGGAGAAGTAGCTTATGGCTTTGAACTTTCCTTTGTGAAAGACTATCGGATATACTAGCTAACCAGTGAACATGATGTCTTGAACTGTTCAGCCGTTTATGTATACTAAGACAATATAATTCACACAGCTCCTTTTCAGACATTTTTCGATTCTTATAGTTGTGTTCATTTCGGCCCTGAACATATCCTGGTAAATTCATGAAGTGCTCTAGAGAATTCAGCCTTAAAAATTCTCATGGAAGCGGCCCACCTCACACTCATATAGGTGATTCTTATTAAAAGTATCCTGCTATACCCCACTCGAAATTCCAAGATATAAGAATCATTAAAAGCAAAGCTTACCCTGAACATCGCTTACAGGCATCACTATTTCATCATAGGAATGGGAGGGAGATGTTATCTCCATAGTGATAAAAAATAGTCTCCACGATTCGGTTGTCCCTTTAAACCTAGATCTTGGGATCTCTAGTCAGCTAGGTTGGGTTGCCATCCCGGAGACTTTTAGATAATAGGCTTTAACCCCATTCCCCTCGATGAGCAGTTTACTAGCTCTCCACTCAATCAATTGATTACAGATTCATTTTATAATTTGGAAATACTTCCATTTGAGAGCAACTGCCTCATGGTATTATGCCTCCAACAAATATGTTGAGACCTACCATAACTCTGTGCCCTACCAATATATACAAATAGGAGGCACAAGTATTCAACAATGCATGTTTGTTTAGATTTATTGACTTCCCAAAAATACATATGCTCTTTGCATAAGGTGTTCTCACTAGATTGTCGTCACATTTCTCATGTGATTGAGATAAGACAAGCCCATTAGATGTATTAGTTGTATCACATCTACAACACTTACATGAGCATATCCCACAACAACATAGCCTCTTGTGATATATTTCACATCACACACTAGTTGCGTTAAATCTAAACTCATTTGACATCATCTCCTTGTCAAATTTTTTCATGTCATTGGATTGAAACTTGCTTCAATCTATACAAAGATTTAACAAGTTTACACACTTTGTTTCCTTGTACAAGAATCATAAACCCCTTTGGTTTATTGTGTATCAAGAAAACTCACATCTTCCTTTTATTTGTAGCCTTCTAAAACAAGTCTCGCATTGTAATAGTCAATAATTCCATCAACTCTCAAATTCCCAAGTGGTAGATCTACCAACTACTATGCATAGATTTCAAAGATGGATTTATTGCACTATTGACAATCTCTTTTCCAAGAAGGCACTTTAGGATTTTGCTTCTTTGAAGCTTTAAGTTCATCTTCTAATATATAAATTAGAAAATTTGGACCAAACAACCATGACGTTTGTCCTTGTACTACGCTTAGGCTCAACCTCTCTTCCATCAACTCTTGATGATGAGAGATACTAAACGTAGACTCAAACTCTCTTTAAGAATGTTTAACACTTGAAATATATTCTAATTAATTGTCATGCATATAAAAACAATAGATTCATTAATTAGAAAGCACTATGCACTGTGCACTACTATTATGACTATAACCAATGAAAACACAATCAATGGTTCTTTATCATTTAGGAATAGGAACCACAACCTTCATCAAACACCCCCACATTTAAAGAATTTATAGAAAGACGATCACTCTTTCCATAATTCACAAGGTGTCTTAATGGTTTCTTTTAAGGCATCTCAATGAACAAATAATTGGTGGAAATAATAGCTTCCCCCCCCCCCCCCCCCCCACAAGTTCTATGGTAATCAAGAACTTATTGCATTCATTGAGTTATTTTTCAACTTCATTCTCATAATGAATAGACATCTCTAATGTCTCATCCTTGCTTACTTAATAAGCGCTCATAACAGACTCTTGTGCATTCCAATTTTTTTTTTTTTTTTTTAAAACAACTCAAGTATGTTTAACTAAGGTATGTAACATGTATTTCATCCAAAGAAATATTACAAGACATATATTGGGATTAAACACATTAATATCCAATCAAGTTCACACTTGCCCAAAATATATATATACATACATGTTTAAATAAGGCTATACATTGTCAAAACAAATTAAAAGGCTATACATAACAATCATGTATTATTCATATCAATACGAACAATTGTACCTTAAACTTTATAAATAATTAACACCTTTGGCCTTGGGGTGAACTGTACCACTCTCTAACTTAGAGTGAAACCCCATAATTATAGCCCCACTAGTGTGCAATTGGTCTCATTCTTGGGCTAATATCCACACATTTGAAATTATTAATAATAGCTCTCATAATGCTATCTTAATTATCAAATAGAGGATCACTTGATGAATTAGTAAAGGCTAACCAAAAACTAAAAAATGGCAGTCACGCCCAAAATTGAATGCATTTAAATGGATTAAAAAAGAAATTTGCCTCCATCAAAATTTCCAATTTCTTTTATTCATCTAGTCCATACACCATTGCACATAAACAACCAAAGTTTTGTTATTAGCATTAAAGACACGTTTAATTGCCATTTACATCTACCCTTGATATCAAATAAATACCATATGATCATATATATCAATATATGTATTACTCATAGATAGATTGCATGTCATGAACTAGTGCTATTACAATCTGTACAAAAATCCAATGCTTCCTCTTGCGGGCCATTGCATATATAAGATGACAGTCACACCATTATCTTTACATTTATCTATTACTCATAGATTAAATACCATTCTATCAATATTATCAAACTCTAAGTTTACTAGGCGATTAATAGCACAGGTTCACAAATTAAAGCAGTTATTCATTGCCTTACCATATATTGTCGTATATGTACTACAATGACCAATCACCACTTACCAAAAGATGCAAATAAAACATTTGCTTTGACTTCATCACCGAATTGCAGAAAAAGAGCAGCACAATACGAACACACTACAGAATCTAAATAATGCCCAGCCAAGCAATAAACCGTAAGAGACAAGAACGCTTAATATCATATAATATATTATAAGCCAACTATATTTCAAAACCAACCAATGCAGGCACAATACGCACAAACCAGCAAATATATAGACCAATGCTCAGTCAAACAAAGATTCAAGAAGTCAAATTAGCCTATTATAATATAATTTAATTAATCCCACCACTACTGTCAAGCATCAAAACAACTTTATCAAATGGTTGGAAAATATCTCAGACACAAAGCAAACACAGCAAATATGACAAAGGTTCTAGTCTAATGTAATAATCAAGAAGAAAAAGATCAACAACGAAACAGTATATACGAACCAAATTCTGCAGTCAAACACGAATTCAACGTTTTGAAGATCACAAATTAATTTATAATATAAACAAGTAGGTATTCACGCCAAACGATAAACACAAACCCAGTTTTCAAGTTTTGCCCAGTATATAAACAATTGCCGATTAACGTATTTCAACGAACACAAAATTCCTTTCACCGTAAATCACAACAGTAAATAAATCCGCTTTAAGATTGTTGGATATATTTCAACAATTTACTGATGTGATAAAGCAAAATGAACAATATACATATCTAAAATTAAACAATAACACAAATAGATATAATAGGCAAAAGTAATAAACAAATACTGAATATAAATAATAAGAAATCTGCAAATAATTGAAGACTCACAGACCAGATGCTTGAAAGGATGAACAATGCGTGAAAGGATGAACAATTGAGATCAAGTCTTGTGTTTTACACAATCTCCTTAAAGCAGATTTCGCCCCTCACACTTTCCCTGTGGTGCTTTGAGACTCGTGGACGTCTGCCTCCTAAGATAAAATGATCAAACAGCATGAAGATGAAGCACTCAAGGTCGTGCTCTTCAAACTACTCAATGCCTCTTTCTCTCTCTTTGACACAAAAATGAATGAACAAAAATCTCACTGGGAGAGTTTTCTCAGAAAAGTTCTTTTTTCATAAATGAGGGATAATGAAACTATACGTAACTTAAAACTGAAACACTGTTTCAGAGATTACTTATGTGCCCAGACACTGACTCAATAATAAAATAATAAAATATTATTATTAATTGGATAAGTGGGCCTAGTCCACACATGCCTAAAGCCCAACCCAATATCCAGCCCAAAACTCATATTTTTTATTATTTCCAATGTGGGACTCAAGAATTTTCACCACTTATAATAACATATTCAAGTGAACATAAAAAACATCAATTTCTTATTCACTCCATGCTATTTTTCCAACATGAATTAATGCATGTAATGCAGTCATGATTTTTAGGGTACATAGATGGTCACTCTAGTCATCTTCCTTGATTAAATCATGGGTGCAAAATCAAGTGTCTACACACACATTTCACACTTTTTCTGTTTCACACAAAGCTTGCGCCTCTACCTCTACCCTTTTAGCTTTTCTCTGCCTTTGACTATGCCTCTACTCTTTTCTTTTATCTTCTCTTCTTAGTTCTTTTAGTCCTTAAATCTTCAGACCAATCTTTCTCTTTCTCAACATATATGCTCCACACTCCACTGCTCTGCTTTCTCACATCTCTGTTTTGGTGGTCTTTATAGCTGATTAAGCTGGTCTTGCTAGCTACTTCTGGGTGGCTTTTCTATATACTAGTGCAGGACAATGAATTGTACAGCCGATATTCAGATTAGCTAGCTTTTTTGACTTTTGCATCATTAGTAAAGCTGATTAAGATGGTTTGCTGGCTTACTTGTTTTGTTTGTTTTAAGATCTATCTCTTTTTTAAAGTTGTAAATTCGTAATTATATGTATTTTGACAATGAACTATTAACATTGGAGACTTTTTCCATCATGAATTTATGATTATAAATAATTTTTATCATGCTCAAAACTGTCAGAATTGAAAGGATATTAACAAGTGGCATTAAGTGCAATTCATTTTCATAATTGATTTTATTCATTCTCTCTAAACAAGTTGTCATTGATTTGTTTTTGTAATTGAAAAAAAAAAAAAAAAGCTTGTTTGAAAAATACGGGTCAACCCGACCCGCCCTATGACCTGATTGACCCGTTTAAAAATGACCTGTTTTGACCCATGACCCGAACCTAACCCGCCTTGCCATGTCTAGTCTCACAATAGTATTATGGTGCATTCTTAAGAAATTGGTGTAATCACAATAGTATAATAGTTCATAACGGTTTGTTTTCGTAGATGTGAAAATGCCATATTCAAGTAATAGACTTGCCCAAGGGGTGCCAGGGCCCTTACCCCACCCAAGTTCCCAAGTTTTTTTTTAAAAAAAAATTTATAACTCTAAACTCAATACTATTTTTTAATAATGAAATCCTAATGTAGTCAAGAATAAACAAATTTTAACATCTATAATCTATAATTTATAATACATATAAAATCAAAGACGTTTGACCTTCAGTTGGCCTCAGAATATTGTGCCACATAAGAATTTGAGGTCTTACCATTTTACACGTAATTATTTTAATATGTATGTCTTTTAATCAATTCAAATTATATTATATACTTAAACTCTCCATTAGAATCTTGCCAAATCATTTTTTTTAAAATGTTAGAATATATAGTTTCATCTATAAACACAATCATAACATCTTCTCCAAAAAAAAAATCATAACAAATATTTAATGCTAGAATATATAGTTTCGTATACAAACACAATTGTAATAAATGTTTATTAATAATTATTGTATGGATAAAGGGTCCAAATATGAGTATTGAGCTATGAGCCATGTCCGAGGACATCAAGTAGTTCGAGGACAGGTAATAATGATGGAGGTCTACAGGACAATGGTCTGTGGAAGGAGTTTGGTCATGAGGAATTGGAAGTGTTGTCTGAGGAAAAGTACCTCGTCAACTAAAAAAAGTAGAGGTTATAAGTCCAACCTTTCATAAAAAATAAGGCAACAGACGATCATACTGGCAAGGAGAAGCATCAGGTGGGGATAAGACAAAAAAGAGTTGGAAAATATCTGAGAAGAAAGTTGGTAACACCGCATTGAATACTCTGCAGCTAACCTCTTGGCCACATTAATGTGAAAGTGATACCTGAATAGTAACGTTCAATCTTATAGCTACCCATAAAGATTTCAAGAAGGTGCTGATGGGACAAGTATCAAAGCCAACAATCTAATTTATACGTGGAGGGCAGAGATGAAGTAAGGAAGGAGAATATAAAGAAGAAAGATCCCACTGCAAAGGGATCATTAGATAATTGGTAGAAAAATCGTTGTACGCTCAAGAACTGTAATTTTGTACAAGTCTAAGAGAAATATATATAAGAACAACCTTTCTTGGACTTGACCAAGGAGGACTTTTCTTGTCCAAACTATTCGTTTATGCTTTCAGTAACAACTAACCTATTGTGATTATTGTCCACCTTACTCATTGAAAGTTCAGTTTCAAATCCACTCTCTACAAATTCATTGTTTTGGACTCTTTGGGCCATTAACCTTACTTTTGGGCTTTGAGAGCAAAACATGTCCTTACAATTATCATAAATATCAACTTTTATATTTTAATAAAATTAAAAAAGAAAAAAAAATCATATTATATTAAACTTTCTCATGCAATGCACGATTACGAACTAGTGATATATTATAGCAATATCTCCTAATCAATGTGCCAAATTTTATATGTTGTGTTGGTTTTTAGACCCCTTAAAACACAATTGATTTAACCTAGGTAATTAGCCAAGTTGTTACTTAGTCCAATTTAACAAATCTAGGTTATCACAATTACAAAGATCATATCATGCAAAGCAGTGGAAAGATAAATAAGACAATGATATGATCACCCAGGAAACCAATCCGGTAAAAACCTGAGGAGGATTTAACCTAGCTATCCTCAAGGTAAAACGCAAATCCACTAGAAAGAATCGAAGTTCATACAATAAGACTTACAAGCCCCCCCGCTCGACTTCTTATTGCTACCCACCAGTAGAACTTACTGACACGACCACGTGCAAGCTCCGAATCCACGGACTCCTTCTTTCTTTGGCCTTTGCACAACACAAACACCCCCGTTTGTGATTTTGAGATCCCACTCAAAAGTTTAGCAACACAAACTCTCCTGTTTGTGACTCCAAGACCACCCTTGAAAGTTTAGATCATCAGCACCTTTGATGACTAGAGAAGGTAGCAACTTCTACAATACCGGATCTTGAGATTCTTTGGCCTTTGCACAACACAAACACCCCCGTTTGTGACTTTGAGATCCCACTCAAAGGTTTAGCAACACAAACTCTCCTGTTTGTGACTCCAAGACCACCCTTGAAAGTTTAGATCATCAGCACCTTTGATGACTAGAGAATGTAGCAACTTCTACAATACCGGATCTTGAGATTCTTCAAGGAATAGCACCGGTAGAAGACATAAGAGAGCTTTTAGGAACAAAACCCTAAATACAAAAGAGGCACACTCTTTTCTCTCTGAAAAGCCATATCAAAAAACGTGCTTAGGGTTTCCTTTATATACTGGGAGAAGTAGATTAGAAACCCTAATCCTTAATGGGCTTGAACTGCTGTTTGGGTTTAATTAAAATTCTGCAGATACGACTTTCGATCGATTGAGCCTATCTTTCGATCGATCGAACCAGACAAATTATGAAATCTTCTTCCTGCAGCTTGTATGTTCTTGAATCTTGACTTGAATCACCTTGAGTATTGTCTAATAAAACCTATAGACTCTAAGATCTATATCTAGACAAGTTTGTGTTCACGATTTGTCAATTGTTCTAAACATTTAGAACCTTACATGTTGTCTTTAAAAGAAAATTACAAAACTGTATTCTTTTGGTTTACAACTAACACTAATATTGATACTTTTAAGTTAAATCGAAATAAACAAGTCATACAATGTCTTTAGAAAATCAAGGCATACATAGAACATCTTAAAATTTTGAGAATCCAATCATATAAGTTGATTTAATTTTTTCATTTTACTTTTAAGTATTCAAATAGATATTTGAAATATCTTACATTTAGATTATTCTTTTAACTTCATATGTTAATGACTATTTATTTGTTATTTGTTATTTATTTATTTGAAATATATGTTTATAGTCACTTAATTTGTGAAGAAGCTTAAGTGTAAGTGTGTAACAATATTATACTAACTCTAATACTAGGCTAGAAAAAAAAAAATTTAAAACAAAACACGAAAAATGCATATTATAACTTACTTGAACTTACATTTACATTATATTTTTTATGTTAATCAAATATTTTGTTTAATAAATTACATAATTTTTTATTCTATTAATAAATATTTTTTGAAATTTTGTTTTCATTTTTTTCTCTAATATAATTTCCCTCCTCCCAACCAAAAATCTAGCTCTGTCAGTGGTAAAAGGTATAAGCCGAAAATAATAATAATAATTGTAGGGATAAAGGACCCAAATATGAGTATTGGGCCGTAGGTTGTGTCCGAGGACATCAAGTAATCCGAGGACAGGTAATAATGATGGAGGTCTAAAGGACAATGATCCGTGGAAGGAGTTTGGTCATGAGGAATTGGAAGTGTTGTCCAAGGAGAAGTACCTCCTCGGCTAAACAGAGTAGAGGTCATAAGTTCGACCTTTCATCAAAAACAAGGCAACAGACGATCATACTAGCAAGGAGAAGCATTAGGTGGGGATAAGACAAAAAAGAGTTGGGAAATATCTGAGAAGAAAGCTGATACCACGGTATTAAATGCTCTACAGCTAACCTTCTGGTCGCATTAATGTGGAGGTGATTACCTGAACAGTAACATTTAGCCTTACAGCTACCCACAAAGACTTCAAGAAGGTGCTAATGGGACAAGTATCAAAACCAACAATCTAATCTACACGTGGAGGGCGGAGATGAAGTAAGGAAGGAGAATATAAAGAAGAAAGATCCCACTGCAAAGGGATCATCAGATAATTGGTAGAAAAATCACTGTACGCTCAAGAACTATAGTTTTGTATAAGTCTAAGATAAATATATATAAGAACAACCTTCCTCAGACTTGACCAAAGAGGACTTTTCTTGTCCAAACTATTCGTTTATGCTTTCCAGTAACAACTAACTTATTGTGATTATTATCCACCTCACTCATTGAAAGTTCAGTTTCAAACCCACCCTCTACAAATTCATTGTTTTGAGATCTTTGGGCCATTGACCTTACTTTTGGGTTTTGGGAGCAAAACGTGTCCTTACAGTAATGATAATAATAATAATAATTTAAAGTCCTTTTCAAGCTAAGCTAAAAACAATATTCACGGATGAGAATTTAGGAAGTACTTTTGCTAAATAAAAACAAAATGGATTCTTTAAATGACATGATTTGGAAATGTTGGGTTATTTACAATTATCTCCTTAATTATTAGGTCATTTGCACTTTTTTTTCCTTTAACTATTGAATCATTTATGATTTTCCTCTCAAGGGTATTTTAGTAATTTCATTGTGGAATATTTTAGAAATCAAAAGATTTAGTCATGTGTTAACATGTTAATTAGCAGTATTTCAATTTCAACAGTTAAGGGGAGATATTACTTAATTTTATTGTTTAGGGAGAGATTTGTGAATTATCCCATAAATAAAGGTTTTTTTTCCAAAGAAAATTGATTTACTTTTAATCAAAATGACTAAGTTTATATTACGTTCTTCTTCTTTCTTTTTAAACTATTTTTTCTTAAATGATGTGCACATATAACATGGTTAATTTTGATATATAAAAAAAATCAAATGACAAAATTTTTAAATATTTTTTTTTTTGAAAGGCAAATTTTTTTAAAAAAAATATATATAAATCCCCACAAACTATGTCATTTTAAGTTATTTTCTTATTATTATTGTTTATACTAGTTAGTAATTCATGTAATGCACAGGAATGACATAATATAAATTTTCCTATTATTCATTTTTTTGTTTAATTATGAAATTTGATCATTATGGTAGTTAAGAATAAATATTTATTATAATTGTATTTGTATATAGAAATATATATTATAACCTTAGGTATTTATTATGATTGTATTTGTATATGGAATATACATTCTTTTTTTTTTCTTTTTCTTTTTCTTTTTAAGAAAAGAAATATACATTCTTCTATTATAAATGTAAGGACAGAATTTGGATTTGACCCAATATAGAATTGGGTTTCAACCCAATATAGGATTGGGTTTCAACCCAATGAACCCAAACAATGAATTTGTAGAGGGTGGATGAAAGAACTAGTTCTAGTGAGTAAGAAGGACAGTAATAGTTGTTGATTTAAGAGAATCAAACATAAGTAAGGTAAGAAAAATTTGTCCTTGGCATAGTCCGAAGAGCTCTGTTATAATATCTAGTTGATGATCAAGGTTACAAGAGCTAAAAAGTTCGTTCCAGTGATTTCTTTCTCTCCCTCCTTTACTTTCAGGCCACCTTTCCATGCTATATACTATAATTTTTGGCATCATCCCCACCATACACGTGCAAATTAGATTCCAGGAACTTATTCTTGTCCCATCAAACACCTCCCATAACCTTCAACTAGCCGCTGTAAGGCTGCTTCACCACTGTTCAAGTATCACCTCCACATTAATGTGGCCAGAGAGTTAGTTGGGATGCATTTAATGTGGAGGTAGCAGCTTTTAAATATATTTGTTGTCTTCCTCTACTCCTCTCCTATCCAATGTTTGACTTCTAACCGTGATGCAACCTAGAAGGATGTTTGGGATGATAGGACATTCCTACTGATCTCGGATCCACATTTCCGATATGACTTTTCTCCTCGGACATCATTTGGATTATCTTGCACAATCCTTATCTCTTTCTTTTCTACCATTCCCATAGTAACATTATTTGACCATCCTCGGACTGGGCCATAGGCCTAATAAATACAATTTTAATAGTACCTTCTAGCTATCTGGCCCCCACAATAGCCCCTCAAAATCTTGCTTTTCGACTCCTTAGGAGGAAAGAAGGATTTTGATATCCTCAGCCCACCCTGCTTATGGTTACACCCCGTCAATCCGAACTCCCAAATGCCTTTTTACCTGCTCAAGGCACGCTCCTGACGCTTCGGCGTCCAGAGCGCGCCCTCATTAAATTTTGACGGCACTTTTGTCCCCCACGTTCAACGGCACGATGCAAATCTAACGGTGGAGGATTTCCTGGGGTTACGAACGGGAATTTTCCCGCTTGTAACTTCTATACCACTATAAATAGCTTTTCAAATCAATTCCTTTCCCTACTTCCAACAATCACACAGCTCTAGAGTTCATACATTGAACCTGTCACTCTCTCTCACTTCCTTGTGCGTCTACAAATACCAAAATTTTGTCCGAGGACCTTCTTTTCAAACCTGTAAGTTTCCTCGAACCCTCTTAGTTTTATTTCTTTCCATATATTCTCTTTTCATCACACTTTTCCCTTCTCGGCTCTATTTTTCGTTTCAAACTTGTTAATTTCTCTTCAAAACTTCTTAGAAAATGGGTAGGTTCAAGTGTTTAGTTGAATCCGAGGAGGAAGAGGACATTTGGGAGAAGGAGGAGGAAGTTTGTGCTGAGTTGGTTTCTCAGGTGCATCCTTTCCGGGCTGGGACTCTATTAAGTCCAGCAAACTTCTTTTGGATTTTCTTTGGATACCCATCTCGTCCAAAGTGATGATGCCTACCTATTGTTGATGGTCAAGGTCAGCTGATGTACTCTCGAGGGATAGAGGTCGGTTGAACACCTCAAATTCGTCCTAGGAGTTTGACAAACCTACAATCCCCTCTAGTTCTTCTTCTTCTTCCTCTTCTTCCTTAAGAACGGGTTGGGATGAGGATGCTCCTACTGAAGGGATTCCCACAAAGAGTGGTTGAGTAAAAGGTGTACCCTCAAGGATTGGAACGCCCTCTGGAATGATGAATCCTTCAAAGGCCACACTAATACTGGGGAGACGAGGATCGTTGGCTTTTATTACACTCTTGGGAGCTTGGAATCCAAGGGAAATTGGGTTGTACCCAAGGATTACATGTGCTGCTCGTAATGCCAGATAGCCAGAAGGTATTGTTAAAATTGTATATATTGGGCCTATGGCCCAGTCTGAGGATATTTACTTGTCCGAGGATGGTCAAATAATGTTACGATGGGAATGGTAGAAAATGAAAAGATAAGGATTGTGCATGATAGTCCAAATAATGTCCGAGGAGAAAAGTCATATCGGAAATGTGGATCCGAGATCAGTAGGAATGTCCTATCATTCCGAACATCCTTCCAAGTTGCATTATGGTTAGAAGTCAGACATTTGATAAGAGAGGAGTAGAGAAAGCAACAAATATCTTCAAAAGCTGCTACCTCCACATTAAATGCATCTCAACTAACTCTCTGGCCGCATTAATGTGGAGGTGATACCTGAACAGTGGTGAAGCAGCCTTACAGCAGCTAGTTGAAGGTTCTGGGAGGTGTTTGATGGGACAAGAATAAGTTCCTGGAATCTAATCTGCACGTGTATGGTGGGGATGATGCCAAAAATTATAGTATATAGCATGGAAAGGTGGCTTGAAAGTAAAGGAGGGAGAGAAAGAAATCACTGGAACAAACTTTTTAGCTCTTGTAACTTTGATTATCAACTGGATATTATAACAGAACTCCTCGGATTGTGCCGAGGACAAATTTTTCTTACCTTACTTATGTTTGATTCTCTTAAATCAACAACTATTACTGTCTTTCTTACTCACCAGAACTAGTTCTTTCATCCACGCTCTACAAATTCATTGTTTGGGCTCATTGGGTTGAAACCCAATCCTATATTGGGTCAAATCCAAATTCTGTCCTTATAATTGGCGCCGTCTGTGGGAAGAACTTGTGTGTTAATGAGTGCAACAGTCAGACATGGCAGGATCAGGTCCACACCAAGAAAACCCACACCAAGCAGGTCCCCAACGGACAGAACCCGTAGGATCCCAGGGGCAGAGTAATTTTCCTGGCCCTGAACATGAACAAAATCAGAAGAATGAAAGGAATCGAGAGGGGAGTGTACATACCACCCAGACGAGCAAGAGTCACTCCTAAGTGGGCAGTCGCATATCCCTGAGACAAAACAATAACCAAGCCATGCAGTAAGAGATAGATGACTTGAAAAAGAAACTGCGCCATGCACAGCGGAGGCGGTCTCCTTCCAGTTCTAACATATCCTCTAATGATGAAGAGGACGGCAATTATAGGCAGAAATCAAGAACTCCTCCAAGCGAGACCTTCTCTTATGAAGACGAGCACCATTATAGACGAAAACACAAAGGCCCATCTAGTAGGGGCCTGAGTAATGATGCCATGAGTAAGGCTCTGGATCAGATCTCTAAATCACCTTTCACACGCAAGATAGGAGGGGCTAGGCTACCTCGGCGGTTCCATCAGCCTATGTTCACCGTTTATAATGGTTGAACGGACCCCGTAGAGCATGTGAGCCAGTTTAATCAAAGAATGGCCATCCACTCCCAAAACGAAGCTTTGATGTGCAAGTTTTTCCCGTCCAGCCTAGGACCTATAGCGATGAGGTGGTTCAACAGCTTGAAGACAAACTCCATAAATTCCTATAAGCAGCTCACCCAAGCCTTTGGCTCTCGCTTCATTACGAACAGTAGGGTTCCTCGACCTCTGAGTTCGTTGTTGTCATTATCCATGCATGAGGGAGAGAAAGAAATCACTGGAACGAACTTTTTAGCTCTTGTAACCTTGATCATTAACTGGATATTATAACAGAGCTCCTTAGATTGTGCCGAGGACAAATTTTTTTAACCTTACTTGTGTTTGATTCTCTTAAATCAACAACTATTACTGTCTTTCTTACTCACTAGAACTAGTTCTTTCATTCACTCTACAAATTCATTGTTTGGGCTCATAGGGCTGAAATCCAATCCTATATTGGGTCAAATCTAAATTCTGTCCTTACAATAAATATATAATAGAATTTAAATTCAATTAAAAAATATATAATAGAATATTATAAGCTTATGTGCCACAATATTACGAGGTCAATTAAAAAAAAGAATTCAATTATATATATAGATTATAGATAATAATATTATGCATTTATATAATATTAACGGTCACTATGATCATCGTTGGATTTTCACTAACACTTCTAAATCGAGTTTATACTTTGGATTTTTTTAAAGCACCTACAGAAACTGAAAATGATATGAATTTAAGATTAAAACAAAACAAGAGAGGAAAAATGACCTTGATGATCAATTGCCACTCCTTGTTTCCATCCTTATTTATAGCTTCGAAAGCATACCCACTTCTTTTACTCTTCTTGATGATCAATTGCCACTCCTTGTTATCAATTTTTATTTTTACTAATAGTATGCCTGTGTGATACACAGATTAACTAAAATTCATATGTAAAAAATATTTTTTTAAAAGGTCATAAATATTGGTGAAACGAATAATAAAATAAATAACAAAATAAAAAATAAAAAATTACCTTAAGTTATATGATAGGAGGCAATCATGTGTTTTTTTTTATTATTAAAGCTAAAAAAATTATAGAAGATGAATAGAATAATTTAAAATAAATAAAGAAACTTAGTTTCTTTTAAAGATTGAAATAGTAATTTTAAACTTATTAGAAGTATGGTAATAAAATTTCATTTAGAGTAGAATTAATTTGCCAAGAGCCTTGTAGTTGTAGGGTTTAGAGGGGAAAGAGTTTGAATTGCGGGGTTAGCAGCATACGCAGAATATTGTAACTATTTCAAAAAATAAAATAAAAAAGAATAAAATTAACTTAATAATTTCAATGTATTTATAGTTTGATGAGCATTCTTTATTATACGTGTGACATAAGAAGAAGAGAACATTCACTTATCACAGCCATGATTTCTAAGGCACCAGTCTATGATTTTTAATAATGATAAGTTACTGAAATGAACATCTATACTGTGCTTATAAGTTTGAATTGAAAAGCAAAAGACAAGGAATGGATTTGTTCAGTTATGCCCAGAGGTTGATATGTTCTACACTACTACAGCCAAATATGTTTTCGTATACTTCAATTTTAGATGGTGATTGCCCCTAATATATAAATAAACGTTTGGTTAGTCAACTATTTTGAATTGGCTTGGTCATTCTGAAGACAGCAGAACTTCAATTTATTTAATTAAATGGTACGACGTAGAGTATGTTTGTCTATTTAGCACCAACTTATTTGGCAAATATTCTTATATTCAAAGTAAAAATAAATAAATAAAATAATAATTTTTTTTAAAAGTCGTACATTTTTGTACATTAAATTTTTTTTTTAAAAGTTAAATACTAAATAAAAAGGGGAAATGTTAACCAATGCCTCCAAGGGCATTGGTTTAGGAACTATTTTTAAAAACATTTTATTAAAAAAATAATAAAATAATAAATGTTATTGACAACTTTTTATATTTTCCATGAAAGTAGTGTCAAAATTTACCAATAAAAAAAAAACTAGATACAACTAGACATGTTGGTGTGTCGCTAAAATCTATAGAAAAAAATATAGATAGCCACCGTTCCATCTTAAGTTGCATATTAAGAGTGTGTTTGGAAACAGTTTTTAACATTATTTTTTTAACAGCTTTTTAAAAACTTTTTTTTTCCTAAATTTTCTCAAATTTTCAAATATTTTCAAGGTACAAGTATACTTTAGCATACTTTCAACAAAAATGTTTAGCAAAAAGTTAGATAAGCTGTTTCCAGTTAACTCAATTGGTAAAGTTTTTTTTTTTCTCGAATAAGAAATCCAAGGTTTTATCATTGTTTACTCAAAAAATCAATTGATTTCTTAATCTGATGATAAATCAGGAGCCAACGCCATTAGACTTTTTTGAGAAATAATTACAATATGCTGCTAACCCCGCAGCTCGAACCCTTTCCCCCCTAGACCCCCAAGCACTTTGTATATGGGGAGGTGCCAATTCAGCTACAAGGCCATTAGACTTTAATTCTCTTTATTGCATGAAAAATGAAGAGTTCCCTTCTTTCTATATTTGATAAAATTTTAGTAATTTTTATAACAAAATTTGGCAATTTTAGTGGAAGGGTAGTAATATTAGTAGAGAAAATTGTTTGCTACCAAGGCTTTGTCAGCAACTGACTTGAGCGGTGGAAGTAACCACTTTCACACACCGACACTCACGCGCATTCATTTAAATGGTCCTTTTTTTTTCTTTTTCTTTTTTAATTTCATTTTTCTAGCCTTCAATGTTGATAGTTTTATCTTATATTCCCAACCAACTGAGTCCATTATGGATGTTTCCTCAAAAAAAAAAGAAAAAGAAAAAAAAAAGTCCAGTATGAATGTATGATTTGTCTTGCCAGCTGTAATTAGCCAAATTATGTCCCAGACTTACCAGTTCTTGCAAAATGGATAAAAATGAGAGACGAGATCTGAAATTTGTTTTGTTTTGTTTTATTTTTTTTTGTGTGTGGGTATTTTTTTTTTTTTTTGAAGAAAAAAAGGGTAATTTGCACTTTCAATCGAAGAGAAATATCATAATGTTAAAAAGGGTGAGAGCAACATCATTTATTGTAACTCAAGTTGTTACAACTACAACTTGGCAACTTTTAGATGATTAATGAATATAGTTCTCAAACAACTTACTACTATTTTATCTAAGTTTTTCTTTGGGATGTTTTTGAAGTTCTTAACCACAAGCATTCATTTAATAATTGGTAACATTCATCATATGAATGCATTGGCCTCCTTGGGAATGAGTTGTAGAATGAAAATGCAATAGGTTTGTGAAAGATTTGAGCTTTGAAATGGAGAAACTTGCTTAGTAATAGTAGTTTTCAAAGCCTAAATTGTTGAAGCGTGAGGAGTGAGCATAAACTTGCAAATATAACGTTTTGTGCACTAGAAAAAGGTGTGAATTATGAACTCTAATGTGCTTAATTAGTCACACTCAGGCATTAAGTATAAGTAGATTTTGGCTTTGTTGATTTTGTTTTTATTTTTGGATGGATTTGGCCTTTCTAATTGAATATTTGAATATGTTGATATTACGTGTTAGTTTCAAGTTTCAGCCATTGGTGCTTGGCCTCTTCCATCTCATACTATTCAATTTCAATGCACGATATCCGTGATCATTTGGTGTTTGCTTCTACCTCTCCAATTTAATATTCAATTACTCACATCGCAGACTTAGTCTTACTTTGAGGAAATCAACGTTTAAATCCTCACTTTTTTCCCACCATGTAAGCAAATGAAATCATTGTAAATTAAGCCATATCTTGTGATTATTATAAAGGCGACAACAACATAGCTTTGGTTGTCACAACTAGTTTTTGCCTTTGACTTAGTTTGTAGCTTTATACCACAAATTAAGGTGGATTGAAATAAGTTGGAGTGGGTGATGAGTCCTTTTAGTTCTACGATAATGGTAAACGACTAGGTCAGATTATAATTTCTTTTACCAATAGGCATATCCATAGTCTAATTATATATATTTTACTGCAGCAGGCAAAAGTTAGAATGGACACTGAGGATAATTTAATAATTTAATCCATAAGAATGTTTAATATAATCTTTTTCAACTGTGAAACAGAATGACCTTGATATATATGTTGTTTTTCTAAGTTTGACAGAGCACTATATCTACAGATAAATTATATGTGAGAATAGCTACGAATCTAGAGAAGATTTCCTGTTCTCTGCAAAATTGGAAATCAAATCTTAAAAAAAGAAAAAAAAGAAAAAAAAAAGGTTAAAACTAATGAATAAAATGTGAGGGGCAGGGGCTCATTACCTTTTAGCAAAGTTAAGGTCTTAAGGTCATAACTTCTTCCGCAACTTGCTAAAGTGGCAAGTTTTGATTGGATGAAAATTAATTTTATTTGTATTCGTCACTGACACTACTTTATTATGTACCAATTAGAACATGCCACCTTAATAGTTGTGAAAAAGTCATGAAAATTTTTGTGTCACTAGATGTATTATTAAGAAAATAAGACAGAAATTAGGTGAACTTCTTGGTAGTTTCTTTTGATATGCATAGCAGATAACACTGCCTCAACAGGTCAACATTTGCTAGTTTGAAGATGAAAAATGGTTGTCACATTAAGTTTACATCTGAGTATTAGAAATATTGATTAAATCATTTGATTCTTATTTCTTAGTTCTTACCTTAAAAATAAACAACTACATGAATGTCATACCTGCCCTTCTCTAGCAAAGCTCAATTCTCTTCAGAGAAGAAACCTACAAGAAAGAAAACCATTTGCTTCCCATTTTGTCTATGAGATAACAATATGGAGCTTTGATGGAAGACAAGAAAGCAAATATCGTTGCTGTTACAACAGTGATCTCCCTCATCATTCTTATCATTGTTGCTCGTGTCCTTCTCAAACTTTCCAAGGCTTTCTTTCTCATTTGTGGAGCAGGTATAGCGGTGATCCTTGCTGTCTTTGCATACCTAGTAATCAGGAGACATTACAATCGAAGGAGACAGTTGTTGGAATCAAAACTGGTATCTGAAGGAAGAGAGCTTCGTATTGAGTATAGTTTTCTCAGGAAAGTTGCTGGAGTTCCAACAAAGTTTAGATACAAGGAGCTAGAGGAAGCAACAGACAATTTCCATTCATTGTTAGGCCAAGGAGCTTCTGCAACAGTTTTCAAAGGAATACTAAATGACGGGACTGCTGTTGCAGTGAAGCGGATTAATGGAGAGGAGCGCGGGGAGAAGGAGTTTAGATCAGAAGTTGCGGCCATTGCAAGTGTGCAACATGTAAATCTACTGCACCTTCTTGGCTATTGTTGTGTTCCTGGGGAACCTCGCTTCCTTGTTTATGAGTTTATACCAAATGGTTCATTGGATTGTTGGATTTTCCCCAGAAGGGGAAGGCACAACCGGCGTGGGGGTTGCTTGTCTTGGGACTTAAGGTATAGAGTTGCCATTGATGTTGCTAAGGCACTGTCTTACTTGCATCATGACTGCCGTTCAAGGGTCTTACATCTTGATGTCAAGCCAGAAAATATACTTCTTGATGAGAATTATAGAGCAATTGTTGGAGATTTTGGTCTCTCAAAGCTTATGGGAAAAGATGAGAGTAGAGTTGTCACAAATATCCGGGGGACTAAAGGTTACTTGGCCCCAGAGTGGCTATTGGAGCAAGGAATATCTGAGAAATGTGATATCTATAGCTATGGCATGGTTCTTCTAGAGATGATTGGAGGTCGAAGAAATATTTGCTTGGTAGAAAATGGTAAGGATAAGTCTGAAAGGAAATGGATATATTTCCCAAAAATTGTGAACGAAAAATTGGGGGAAGGGAAGCTTATGGAAGTTGTTGATCCAAGGCTAGTACATGGTGGAGGCATTGATGAGGGGGAGGTAAGAAGATTGGTTTATGTAGCCTTGTGGTGCATACAAGAGAGGGCTAGAATGAGGCCTAGCATGGCTCGTGTGGTTGAGATGCTTGAAGGTCGAGTGGCTGTGGATGCGCCCCCTGATTCCAAAATGATCATTGTTGATTTATTGTCAATGGATCATGAAGAGCAGCCAGATGGCCGTGACAGGCCAAAGGTTGCTGCAATAGCACCAATCCTAGTAGATAGTAGTTGTCCTACCACATCTACATGCTCTTTTGCCATGTCAGTTCTATCTCCACGGTAAGCTCCAAGAACAGCAAAGCTTGCTCCATCAGGAATCTTAACTTGATTGATTCAATTAAAAATTAAGGTATCATCTTTTACTTTGAAGTTCAATTTTTTTCCTCGGCAAATGCTTACACAGAGTATGAACATATTTCCCTAGTTTGTACACAATAAACTTTAATAGATTATCTGCATTAGTGTATCTTTCGTTCTCATAGCAAATGTACTGACTGGAAATTGAGAATTGGAACTAATTAATCTGTTTCACATTTTTTATAGGATAATCTTTAAGAACATCATTACATTAGAAAACTAGTTTTGGGTTGGTATATGCAAGTAAATGAAGGCTGAGAGGCCCAAATGAGTTTCAAAAATTAGGCATTCGAGAACAACACTCACGTGCTTAACCATCACACTTGGGGGCACATTCTACCAATTGACTTTGTAATTCTTGACAATATGGGCTCGATGTCTTTTAAATGAGTGGATCACCCATTGTAATACTAAATTTTCAATGATTCCAGGACCCTTTATTATTATTATTATTATTTTTTTTTTTTGTGGGTTGATTTTCTGCACATATTACTTATCGGGTTCTCTCTTAGGAAGAACTATTATCTTTAACCTTGAACTTGTCTCTTGACTGATGGTTTTAATATTTCTCATTTGGTGGCTTTAATATTCAACAAAAAGAATTGTATTTTAAATTTTTTTGAAGTCTTTGATTGGAGGACTTTGACTATTGAAAAAACCAAGTTCGAAGTAAATTTCTGTCTACTTGCGGAGATGGGAGGAACAATTTATAAAATGATATTAGAGAAATGAAACTTTGGAATCTTAGACTACCATTCCAACCCACATTAAGATTATATACATATGTATAATATGGGGTTCTTTCCTTTTTATTTTCTCATCTACCAACCGGAGCATCATGGGACAGCAGGGAAAGAATGACTTATAGCCTTAGAGGTAATCAGATTTTAGAACAAAGTTACTCATAAACCGAAGGCTAACCTTTAATAAAACTTCTTAAGTTTTGTCCAAGTTGCACAAAGTTTTGACTTGGTTTGGAATTATGTATGGAATCTGCAACTGCATGCATAGATGCGTTTATCTGTCACTATTTGTTAATGCTTTCGGATTCCATGCTCTACCCACTTATTTTAAACACGGTTTCAAAAAAAAAAAAAAAAAAATATATATATATATATATATATGTTGTGACAAATTCTTCTTGTGATGTGTATTGTTGAACTTAAAGCAATTCTGCCAAAAAAAAAGAAAAAGAAAACTATATATATATATATACACAAACATGCAATTATTGTTAATTTTCAAGTTGACCTTTATCTTTTTGTCGAGTGAGTGATGGATCAGAAGTGCAAAAGCCATATTTTTGCACACCTTCGACTTAGTACACACCTACCTTCCTACACCATATACCTCCTCCACAAACTACAGTAGAATTTACAAAATAATACATTAATTTGAATATCAATTATTTAAATTGGCACTAATTTTTTTATTAAAAAAAAAACTAGATTCTCAAATTATTTCAAAACATTGCCAATTTAAATAATAATTATTAAAATAATATTATCTTACAAATTTTGCCCACAAACAAACAACATAGATTAATCATGAAAGAAAACCATGCCACTAAAAACTCAGGCCCTCTGGAATCAGTGACACCTAATGTTTAGGTCAACCCAACCACTATCGATTGCTTTACTTTCATGGTGGTACCAACATTGGCCAAATTTGCATCGACAGCCTTAACAGTGATATGCACTGGAAGTTCCTTCATTGAGTTGGAAACAAGTAATGTAACATCAATCCAGCCAGGCAGCCAAAGTAGCAATAATGAGAAGGGGTGAGAATGAAGGGATGGGACTTCAATTGTCAATTCAAACTGGAACTTAATGTTAATTAAATATAGAACAAAGAGAAATTCTACAAACTCCTCATATATCTCTATATAGAATGTGAATTTTGAAAATCTAACCGTTAAATTACATGTTCTTATTATATTCTTTATGCATGTAAAATTTCAAGAAGATCAAAAATCAATTACTATCTAATCAAACAAATGTTAAAATTTCAAATTTTTATGATCTAAAATTGTGTATAAAAAATAAGTTTATTGATCGAATAGTAAATAATATCCAATTTGAACGAAATTTGATATGCATGTTAAGAACATATAGAACTTGAAATTCAACGGTTAGATTTTCAAAATTCACAAAAAAAAAAGAGATATATGAGAAGTTTGAAAAATTTCTCTCCAAATTAGTTTGGAGAGAAACTTTGTTCAAAAAACAAAAAATGAATTGCTAATTTTTTAAGATAATAGGTTGTGATTAGTGTATGACTTTGATATGTACCTACTACTAATATTATTTCTTTAAAAAAAAAAATGTCAAAAGAGAGATGGTGGCGTCAATGAGAGGGTCCCCACACAGCCAAATACAATGATGTTTTAAATCACTATTATATATATATATATATATATATATATATATATATATATAAAAGATGGGCTCAAGTTACACCTGGTGTAACTCTTATAAATTTACACATTTTTTACACCGTAGATTTCTAAGAGATCTAACGGTTAAAAAAATACCATTAAATGCTATTGTTTTCCACCTTATTACCTAATTAATACTAGCATTCTCTCTCTCCTTATTTATTACTTTCCACCAAGTAATATTTTCTTCAACACAATCTAACAAAAAAAAAATTGAAAAATAATCCCATAATCATTGATTTCACAAAACTACCCATAACAAGAGTCATCATTCCCACCTACAATGGAAACATGGCAAAAGTTGTGGAAGGTCATCGCAGGTTTGTATACCCACAATGAAGAGGTGGGCTTTAATTTTATTCGATGGCAAAACAACTAAACTATTGCATTTCTGAAAGATCTTGAAGATTTTTATGATTTGCAGGTATCTTGGGTTTAAAAAAACCATCCTGCTAGATCGCAAAAGTCTTGTACCGTTACTAGATATTCATCACAATAGAACACTTTCATGGAATGAGTTTGTAGTTGCCGTTGCATTGGTTCATGAGAAAAGAATGGGACAGCTAACTCATCGTAGGGTTATTGTTAGACATGGCAAAACGGGTCAGAATTTTCTGACCCGACCCGACCCGACCCGAAAAATACCCGACCCGAACCCGATTTTTTGACCCGAAGCAAAAACGGGTTGACCCGTGACCCGACCCGTGTTTTGTGCGGGTCAACCCGACCCGACCCGCGACCCGACCCGAACCCGAACTATTTTTTTAAAACTTTTTTTTTGGGTAAAAAAAAATAGTGAAATTAAGACAATATTGGTTTAATTGTTTATTGTAAGCTTTAAGGAAACAATTGATACATTTACATAACTGCATGCAAATTAATTGAAAAATAAATGGTTGAGTATTCTGTAATGAGTAAAGATTTTTAGATATCAAATAGCAAAGTACATGCTAAGATAATCTAGTTACAGTAAAGTTAAAAACAGATTTAAAATTGTAGATATGTGTGAGACACATTCACAAGTGTGAAAATAGTAAAGCCAAAGTATCAAATTAGCATAAATTATGAATGCTTAGATCTATTTTTTAACAATTTATGTTCAAAATAAACGGTTTTTCAAAATAAATTATGATATTTCCTAGAGTGTGTGCTGCTTAACAATGATATGATCTTCATAAAAGAGACTAGATATAAATAAGTAAGCAATCAAACTTTAATGTATATCTCAAATTGAAATAGAGTGTCAACCACAATTGATAATAGATTATAAAATTAATTTTTAAAATTGTAACTTTCTTATATGTTTTTATTCTTTATCAAATGAGTTATCCAATAAGTCATTTGTAATTTTTTTTTTTTGGAATGTTGATATTGTGTAAAAATAAAACTTGTATATTTGTTTTACTTATCTTTGTGTTGTTTTGTTTTAGATAGCAATGTTAGGATTTGTATAATTTTAAAATTATTGAATAAATATTAATAAGTTTAACTGAGTTTATTCTTGATATAAGTAGTGAATTCAAAATAATGCATTTTACATCAAGTAATATGTTGCATAACTATCCAAATGGCAAATACATATTGTTTTCTTTATAAAAAAAATAAAAAATAAAAAAAATAAAAAATAAAAAATTTCATGTGAAAAATACGGGTCAACCCGACCCAACCCGACCCGACCCGCAACCCGATTGACCCGAACCCGATTTCGACCCGCTTAAAATGACCCGTTTTTGACCCGTGACCCGTTTGACCCGTGACCCGATTGACCCGACCCGAACCCGACCCGACCCGCCCGTTTTGCCATGTCTAGTTATTGTAGATAAGCCAAAGGAGGAAGATTATTTCTATGCAAACCCACAGGAGTGCCTTTGTGAGGGAACAAATTGTGACTTGCTAGGGCATGGGAACTCAAGAAAAACAAAGTGACTGCAAGCGAACAACTCTACATCATCGTTGATAATGTTCCACTGAATTTTTCTGTGGTAATTTGATGGATAGGATTTGGTCTCCATTGTTATTAATTTTTTTTGTTTATATATTTATTGGTTCTTCTTCTAGTTGATGTTTTTAGTGGTTTTGATATATATATATATATATATATATATATATTTGATAGTCAACTTGTGCATAATTTCTTTAACTTGGGCAACTACCCAAACATCTTACATCAAATGCAATTTGAGTCTCAATAACTGAGGGAGTATCCTCCACCCATATTACACTCTCAGATATAAGTTTGGCATTTCTTGCCATCAAATGTGTTGCTTGATTACAATTTCTTCAAACATGGGTTGCCTTCCACGCAGAGAAGTTTAAGGACCATTGTCTTGCTCCTACAATAATGTTTTGAATTGAGCTTGGAGGAGATGTATGGCCTGCAAGGGCTGACATAACCGCCTGAGCATCTCCCTCAATGATGATGTGTCTGAGTTCGAGATCCTTTGCCAGCATGACTCCTTCTTCCACAGCCTTTGCTTCTACTTCTAGTGCGCCCAAGGGCAGTTCTAGCTTTTTGCTAATGGTCCCCATTATCTGACCCTTATCATTCCTGATCACAACTCCAACACCACAGCTATTGATCTCCTTGAATACTGCTCTGTCGACATTAACCTTGTACCAATCGAACAAAGAGGGGGTCCAGTAAGGTCTCCTGGATTTGGATTCCTGGCTCATAGTGGTGTTTAAATTACGGAATTCCTCAACAAGATTTTCTGCCTCCCCTGCTATTGCCTTTGTTGGTTTACCCCTACCTTCATACTTGACCGAGGACCTGTTTTTCCAAAGGCACCAAGCCGTGGTAGCAAAAATTTCCCAATCCACCTCACTTCGAATATCCCTCAACCTCCAAACCACATCAATAAAGTCATGCTGGGGGTTCTGAAACTTTGGGAGGTTGAGCCTAGTTTCCTTCCAAATGTCAACTGTAAACATGCAATCCCAAAGAACGTGACCCGAAGATTCAGATTTACCACAAAACGCACATTTATCCTTTGTGGCCACTTTTCTGAGTTTGAGGTTGTAATTTGTTGGGAGGATACTTTTACATGCCCTCCACATAAATTGTTTTACTCTGTTTTGACACTGCATGCCCCAAATGGACCACCACAGCTCTCTCATCTTTTTGCTGTTTGATGCACTTCCCCTGTCAGCTTTATGATTGCCTTTCAGCAGCCATTTACGAGCTACATGATAAGCACTTCTTATCGTGAAGTTTCCGTTCTGAGTCTAAGCCCAAACCTGCATGTCATCCGGGATGCAGGGGCTGATTGGAATGCTTAGTATCGCCTCCATGCCATGAGGGATGAAAATTTCCTTCACCGTGGTGATATCCCAGCCACCTGTTTCGGAGTTTATTGTTAGAAATTTGCCCACTACAAATTGTTTAGAGATACTAAATGTTGGATAGAGTTGGGATTATTTTTCAATTTTTTTTTTTTTTGGTTAGATTGTGTTGAAGAAAATATTATATGGTGGAAAACATTAAATAAGGAGAGAGAGAAAGAGAGAGAGAATGCTAGTATTAATTAGACAGTAAAGTGAAAAATAATAGCATTTAATGATGTTTTTTTAACCGTTAGATCTCTTAAAAAATTATGGTGTAAAAAAAGTATAAGTTTATAAGAGTTACACCAGATGTAACTTGAACCTATCTCTCTCTCTCTCTCTCTCTCTCTCTCTCTCTCTCTCTCTCTCTATATATATATATATATATATATATATATATCAATATTGAGATGGGTTCAAGTTACACCTGGTGTAAATTAAAAAGAGTTACACCTTTTTATAGCCTTTGATTCTTATAAGATCTAAGGGTGAGAAAGACACTAATTTTCACATCATTAATATATTAAAATTTAATTACATAACTGCCCCCAAAATTAATATATTCATTAATTACATAACTATGCACCTTCTCTCTCTAATTCATCTCTCCCATGGCTCCACCTTATTACGTTGGCCACAAAACCAGCAAAGGAACAAAACATGCTTAACCAAGTTTGTGGAGGTTGTTTTTCTCAAAAACAAAATTTTTTTGGAGGTGGTTTTTAATTCTTAAACGAGTTGGGTTTTTCAAAAAGGGTGGGTCTCAGTAAAACTCGACGGTGGTAGGAAAGGCTTGGTCCTTGGTTAAAAATGAGGGTTTTGGTCTAAACCCATTATTACTTTGTAATACATATGCAGCTATCAATTAGAATCTTAAAGAACATTAAAATGTGCGGGGATTGTCACCGTGTGGCAAAATTGGTGTCCAAAGTTTACAACAAAGAAGTAATTGTTAGAGATAAAACTTGATGATTTCACCATTTTAGGCTTGGTTTGTGTTCATATACATAAAGATATTGGTGAGAGCTTAATAAAGGAGACTCTGTAAATTATTGATCCAGTTTTCTCTGTGTGTACCATCTGCTTCTAAAGGGCAAACAAAATCAATACTTCCTTTTTCAATCTTTAACCATGAAGAGACAATCAATACTTATAACTAGTATTTGTGAGGGTGGGTCTCCATCTGAAACCCAACTGATTTTATGGTTAAGAGGATGGAGCTGTGGTAGAGGTGACGCCAAAAAGAGAAGGGAAATTGAGAAAATAAAGAATAAAATAATATACATTTATTGTGGAGACAGCTAAGTTATTAATTTCTAAAATATTAATGATAGCAGAAATTGTTCTCTTTATCACCATTAGATCTTATAAAAATCAATGGCTACAAAAAGGTGTAACTCTTTTGAAGTTACACCAGGTGTAACTTGAACCCATCTCATCAATATTAGTATACATGGTGGAAAAAAAGTTGTCAACTTTTGTTGTGATTTATTGTTGTTTAAAACATGGAAAATGGTGAGTTCTAGTTATTTTAATTGGTAAAATTTCTGATGGTTGAATAAGAGATTTAGAATTTAATCCTTGCCTTTGCTAAAAATCAATTGATGTCTTGATTTGATAATAAAAAGCACAATTATTAGAAAGTAACACCATAAGTTGAAATTTTATTTAAAAAAATTATGGACAAGAACAATTCTTTTATTTTTGGGTGGACTAAAAGTCTAAAAATGAACAAGGACAATCTAGTTATGGATATTACAAACTCGTTAACTAAATTTGTAACATGATGATCTTTCATCTACTCAAGGATGTGATCAGTGATCTACAAAAGCTTCCAAAAAAAAAAAGTGATCTACAAGATCGATACAGGATAAGGACCTAATCCTCTAAAAATTACCATCTATGGTTTGCTTTGGCTAATGATTCAATAATTTCACTCAACCCCTTTAAATCACCTGAAAATTATTCTTTAATTCTAGTCTCTATCTTTTCGTTTTCAAATTAATTTTCACTTATTATTGAATGCCAATTTTTGGGACCTAGGAACATAAATTTGCTAATTTTAATGCTTTGTTTGTTTCAAGTAAAATGTTTTACAGAAGACATTTTTAGTAAAATATCTTCAGGTATTTAGTGTGGAAAAATTATTGAATACTCCGGGAATACCATAAATGCGTATTTCCCCCTCTCACATGAATTGTGAGTCCCACCATAAATTTAATTAGTAGGATCCACAGTTATGTAAGAGGAGGGGGTACACATTTACGGTACTCTAAGAGTACTCAATAATTACCCTTTAATGTGACATGTAATTTTTTTTTAAGCACAAACCATCACACCGGTGGCTTAGCTAATAGAGTTGTCAATCTGACCTGCCACCTATTATTGACAGTCAATGCCAGTAGTCGGTCCATCAACTCCGACCACCAGACCACTAGCACCAATGACTGAATCACCAACTCTAGCCCTAAGGCATCAACATTGGCGATCGGTGATCGGATTGCCAACACTGATTGCCAGACAGGTAGCCTAACTCATCGGACTGACAACCTAGCCATCAGATAAAAGGAGAGCCATTGTGTGTTTTTGTAAAATGTCTTACCAAATTTTTAAAGGTAAAACGTTTTACAAAGAATTATATGGTCAATGAAAAATATTTTCAAGTTTGACCAATTTTTACAATGAAACAACACACGGTAAAATGTTGGAAATGTTTTTCACAAAACATTTTACCCAAAATGAATAGAGTGTAAACGTCAGCTCTCGCATCAAGTAAATAATTGATGAACCATTACCTATTCAATTTAGTAAATTTGGCCAAAGGCCTGATAACATTTTTTTTAAGAATAAAAAACCTTTTAACTTAGTGGCATTGTCTTCTCTCATCTAGTCATTTACAAGGAAAGCCATGATTCAAATCCCCCTTTCCATCGTTGTAACTATCAAATTATCCAAAAAAAGAAGAAAAGAAATTCAATAAATTTGCAACCAATTTAATTTCTTTGCCAATTGGCCCGCTAGCAATAAGAACATATATAGTGCCCATGGAGCATAGTTTTCCAATTAGATTAAGCTAGGAACCTACCTAAGGTTTCAATGAATGACATTTTATGCAATAGTTGCTTTAACAAATTATGGAGCGTGAGACTAAAGCCATAGAAGAACAACGATAAATTGAACCGGAAAGCTGCAAGGAATATCTGCCTCGTGGATCTTGCAAACTGATCTTAGCACTATACCTACAAGTTCAAAGCTGCAAGGGATATTTGTCTCGTGAATCTTGCAAACTGATGTTAGCACTATACCTACAAGTTCTACCTAATAAAGAGTGTCTATCATTTAGTTTTGCTGAAAAAGAAGATGAAATTATTCACTCTTATGGAAAGAGCCCCACTCTCACAATTGGAGTGGGACTCACCATGAGTCCCATACAGGAGTTTACACCTATTGTGAGGGGGGGGGGGGGGGGTTGCGAACCCATAGGGGAAGTAGATTTCACAAAGATTTGTATTAGTGTATGAGTAAATTAACATAAGCTAGTTGTTCTAACCTTTTTGTTATACGCTTTTTAAAGAACTCCACCTCCCACACAGATTTTTTTTTCCTTTATTTTATTTTATTTTGTTCTTTTCGAATCTTCATCCACAGCATTTTTGAGAAAAAGCATACATTTGGAGAGGTTTGACTCCAAAGTGTCTCTACTAATAAAAATTCGTTTGATTTGGTTATATTTAAGAACATAGTTTCTCTCCAAACTAATTTGGAGAGAAATTTTTCAAACTTCTCATATATCTTTTTTTTCTTTTTTTTTTTCTTTTTTTTTTTTGTGAATTTTGAAAATCTAACCGTTGAATTTCATGTTCTATATGTTCTTAACATGCATATCAAATTTCATTCAAATTGGATATTATTTACTATTCGATTAATAAACTTATTTTTTAGACACAATTTTAGATCATAAAAATTTGAAATTTTAACATTTGTTTGATAAGATAGCAATTGATTTTTGATCTTCTTAAAATTTTACATGCATGAAGAATATAATAAGAACATGTAATCTACCGATTAGATTTTCAAAATTCATACTCAATAAACTTTGTTCTTGTTTTTTGGGTTTAGAGTCCAATTATGGGTATAAACATTATTAACTTATTAACCTTTTTTTTTTGCTTACTTGCAAAGCATGGTTTTGAAATTTGAATTGGGCTTAATGCATAGGTCTATTACTCTTATGCACTAGACCTACAAGTAGTTCTTAAATATTCTCAAAATATGATAAATGGTACTTCTATTTATTAAATTAATGAACCATAGATGTGAAAAAAAATAAGCACTATTCCACTGTACTAAGAAAACTTGTCACGTCTATTGAGTCCAATGCAAAATTCAGTGAACACTGAACTCTTAATCAAATTTTGAATAGTCATCTCAAAAAAAAAAAAATTTGGATAGGTCCACTCATCCAAAAAAAACAGGGGTTTTAAAAATGTAAGAAGGGTATGATAGTCGTAAGTCGTAACTTCTCGGAGAGGGGTTGGGTGGGGGACACCTTCCTCGCTACTAACTTCTCGCAACCAGAACCCCTTGTGTCTGAACCACTGAGACTGAAATTCTGTATCCTCAAACTTATTTTCAACACGTGGCGCACGATAATTGCCTATGATCTAACGCTTCAAAAATCAACGGTCTATAATTATGATAAGAGTAAAAGTCATTCACACATGGTTTGAGTTTGAAACATGGTAGCAATCCCCGAAAACAATCCGTACAGGGCAGTGACCTAAGCACGAAAACGACAAAACACAAACAAAATATGATATCAGAAAATAGAGAAAGTTAAGAGAACACAGAAACACACGCTCAGACACAGAGAGAGAGAGAGAGAGAGAGAGAGAGAGTGAGGTCCTCGTGGTACCTCGGAATCTTCACAGCGATTGAGGTTGGTGTTATTTTGCTACAACCCTAAAAACCCATTATCAATTTCTTCTTAATTCTTCAATTTGTTTCCATTTCCGCCTTGTGATTCCATGTTTCCAATCATAAAGCATCAATCTTGGAATTTAAAGAGTTGAATTATTGGGTTTTTATTATCTCTTTATATTTTGAGGATTTCTTTTTTACTTTTGATATCTGGGTTTTGTTGGGGGGTGTTAAGCCAATGATATTAAGCGAGTTTGAGCTAGAAATTTTATATAAATTAATGGGATTTGTTTTAATATGGAATTGAAGTTGTCAAATTGAACGGTAATCTCAAAGGGTTCAGGTGATCTCTCAGGCAATGGTCTTAGCATTTGGTTCAAGCGGCTACGTAGATGTCTTTCAATCATAATTTGACTTATGTTATGTGGGTTTCATTTAGCATTTGGGGAAACTGTAATCCCCTATTGATGTCATTGCTGCTGTGTGTCTTCTACTTTTCTTTGATTGTGAATTTTCCAATTCTTGAAAATGATGCGGGACGTGCATTTTTGTGTCTGTTGAATAGTCTCTGAATAGATTTTTTTTTTTTTTTTTTTTTTGAGTGTTAAGTGAGATACCGGTTAGTAAGCATTTTGGAAATGTTTTTCCTTGCTTTCTCAAGCTATCATCAAGGAAAATTTTGCCTTTTGATACTGCATTCTTACTTTCAAAATGCTAATTAAATGGTCCCTATATCATTAGTATCACATTTAGCAATGGAAAATATTTATATATTTTCCGTAAATTGGCGTTCTTTAACCCATTTATATTGATTTAATATATACTCAATGAAATATTGTTTAATAACAAAATTTTCCAATCTAAATATAATTAAAGGAAGAGAGAGAGTGAGCCCTCTTTCTGTTAGCCAAAGCTAAGGATTTTTGAGAAACCTAGGGCTAGTGACTTCTTTTTCATTCAAGTTTGTTTCATTGTTTGTTCTGGATATAATTTATGTTGGGTTTTTATTCCTTGATTCATGTGTGTTTATGTGCTGATAAGCCAAATGGTTTTTAAACTGCCTTCTATCTTAAATGAACATGACAATTTTCATTAAAAAACTTTATCCTTTTCTCTGCACTTGGAAGGAAACCTCAATGATGAATGTACATTTGGGTTTCCATCAGCTTGGGTTGTTCTTTGTAAAGAACACTATATTAGTCTACTCTAATGAAAAACTTACATATTTCTTTTGCAGGGTCTGTGCTCTTCGAAACTGCTATTCCCAGTTTGGTTGGTGCAATTTTCTGGGGGGCTAATATGAGCTTTACTGGCCCTTCATTGAGTTCTGGTGGGTTATTTCCCTTGCTCTGTTCTGCTTTAGTATGATAAAGATAATGTCAATAGTTGGTCTCTTTTGTTACACTCATAAATGCTCTTTTAGTTGTCTTACTGAACATAAATGGGTTTTCTTTGTTGTGTTTAGGAGTGCTATTAAACTTAGAAATGGATTTCTTTCTCTCTCTCTCCTTTTTTTTCTTTCTCTAAATGTTTCTTGTTCATATTGTTCATCATTTTTCATTTTATTGTGATCCTACTTCAGGTGGTAGAACAGCTAGAAGAGCATTTGAGTTTGGAAGGACCTATGTGGTCAGGCCCAAAGGTAAACACCAAGCCACTGTAGTTTGGCTACATGGCCTTGGTGATAATGGCTCAAGGTAATACCATATTTCCCATTGCTTTGGCTAGTTGTTCCTTGTATTGGTATGTAGGTGGTTTTCCATGTTTTTAGCTTTTCTTGTAATTGCTTCTAGTTTCTTCCTGGTTGGTCAGAAAAAAGAAGAGACATTGTTAAATTTTGTAATTTTCTTTCCCGTTGTTTGCATTTGTACTTCTCTAGAGAATAGTTATAATTCAATTTTATTTTGGTTAACTTTAAACTTTGAATTGTCAAAAAAAAAAAAAGAAAGTGTTTTGTGTATGATTATGGTTTTATATAACAATTTCAAATCCTAATTTTTCTTATCTTCTCAAAAACCAAATAAAAGAAAAAAGATCTTTAAGACAATAATGCTGACCTGGTTTTTATTTTTTTTTTTGATGATCTGTACTAATCAAATGGGGGTGTAAAATGTCTTACCAAATTTTTAAAGGTAAAACGTTTTACAAAGAATTATATGGTCAACGAAAAATATTTTCAGGTTTGACCAATTTTTACAATGAAACAACACACGGTAAAATGTTGGAAATGTTTTTCGCAAAACATTTTACCTAAAATGAATAGAGTGTAAAAATGAACAAGGACAATCTAGTTATGGATATTATAAACTCGTTAACTAAATTTGTAACATGATGATCTTTCATCTACTCAAGAATGTGATCAGTGATCTACAAAAGCTTCCCAAAAAAAAAAAAAAGTGATCTACAAGATCGATACAAGATAAGGACCTAATCCTCTAAAAATTACCATTTATGGTTTGCTTTGGCTAATGATTCAATAATTTCACTCAACCCCTTTAAATCACCTGAAAATAATTCTTTAATTCTAGTCTCTATCTTTTCGTTTTCAAATTAATTTTCACTTATTATTGAATGTCAATTTTTGGGACCTAGGAACATCAATTTGCTAATTTTAATGCTTCATTTGTTTCAAGTAAAATGTTTTACAGAAGACATTTTTAGTAAAATATCTTCAGGTATTTAATGTGGGAAAAATATTGAATACTCTGAGAGTACCATAAATGCGTATCTCCCCCTCTCATATGAATTGTGGGTCCCCCATAAATTTAATTAGTAAGATCCACAGTTATGTGAGAGGAGGGGGTACACATTTATGATACTCCGAGAATACTCAATAATTACCCTTTAGTGTGACATGTAAATTTTTTTTTTAAGCACAAACCACCACACCGGTGGCTTAGCCAATAGAGTTGTCAGTCTGACCTGCCACCTATTATCGACAGTCAATGCCAGTAGTCGGTCCATCAACTCCAACCACCAGACCACTAGCCCTAATGACCGAATCACCAACTTCGGCCCTAAGGCATCAACATTGGCGATCGGTGATCGGACTGCCAACACTGATTGCCAGACAGGCAGCCTAACTCATCGGACTGACAACCTAGCCATTACATAAAGAGAGAGCTATTGTGTGTTTTTGTAAAATGTCTTACCAAATTTTTAAAGGTAAAACGTTTTACAAAGAATTATATGGTCAACGAAAAATATTTTCAGGTTTGACCAATTTTTACAGTGAAACAACACACGGTAAAATGTTGGAAATGTTTTTCACAAAACATTTTACCCAAAATGAATAGAGTGTAAACGTCAGCTCTCACATCAAGTGAATAATTGATGAACCATTTTACCTATTCAATTTAGTAAATTTGGCCAAAGGCCTGATAACATTTTTTTTAAGAATAAAAAACCTTTTAACTTAGTGGCATTGTCTTCTCTCATTTAGTCATTTACAAGGAAAGCCATGATTCAAATCCCCCCTTCCATCGTTGTAACTATCAAATTATCCAAAAAAGAAAAAGAAAAAGAAATTCAATAAATTTGCAACCAATTTAATTTCTTTGCCAATTGGCCCGCTAGCAATAAGATCATATATAGTTGCCCAAGGAGCATAGTTTTCCAATTAGATTAAGCTAAGAACCTACCTAAGGTTTCAATGAATGACATTTTATGCAATAGTTGCTTTAACAAATTATGGAGCGTGAGACTAAAGCCATAGAAGAACAACGATAAATTGAACCGGAAAGCTGCAAGGAATATCTGCCTCGTGAATCTTGCAAACTGATCTTAGCACTATACCTACAAGTTCTAAGCTGCAAGGGATATTTGTCTCGTGAATCTTGCAAACTGATCTTAGCACTGTACCTACAAGTTCTACCTAATAAAGAGTTTGTCATTCAGTTTTGTTGGAAATGAAGATGAAATTATTCACTCTTATGGGAAGAGTCTTCCCTCTCACAATTGGAGTGGGACCTACCATGAGTCCCATACAGAAGTTTACACCTATTGTGAGGGGGGGGGGGGGGGGGGGAGGGGTGTTTCTCCAATAGGAGAGTAATTTATTCGGAGTGTCATTGCGAACCCATAGGGGAAGTAGATTTCACAAAGATTTGTATTAGTGTATGAGTAAATTAACATCAGCTAGTTGTTCTAACCTTTTTGTTATACGCTTTCCAAAGAACTCCACCTCCCACAGGAATTTTTTTTCCTTTATTTTAAATCCTAATTTTTCTTATCTTCTCAAAAACCAAATAAAAGAAAAAAGATCTTTAAGACAATAATGCTGACCTGGTTTTTATTTTTATTTTGATGATCTGTACTAATCAAATGGGGGTGTTAAATGCTTGCTTATAGTTTTGGCATACATGGATCAGTTTTAGCTTCAGGTACAAATTTAGGAATGTGACTAAATTTTTGTTCATTTTGTTTATTCCCTTAAGAGATCAGGTTCTAGAACTTCCTTTTCCTCCTGGAAATTTGTTTTGCTTGATCAGATGACTGTTTTGTTAGTAAGGGAAAGAAAACCATGGATCAAAGGACTTATGTACATTAATAGCAACCTCAGCAGTATTTGCAATACCCATTTCCAATTTCAGTAGATTTCACTCTTACAGTTTTATACTGTAATGAAAGGTTTCTATTTCACTTGGAAACTGTATGAGCCCATTGTATTTCCATCGTGTTTTTATTATAGGTTTTACATGGGTCAAGTTATTTTTCTCAACACTTGTTTAAGATGCGGGCATTTTTTGGATTTTGAAATTTTGAATACATTTTATTGAAAGTGCCAAGATTGAAATTTCCATTTCCGGTGTTATTTTTTTCCTTTTTGTGCCTGGGGATTTAAATTTTAATCATATCAAGCTTCTAATTTAGGCACATATGAAGCAGGACGGAATTCTAGCCGTCCCCTTTTTCCTCCCCCATACCTCCAAAGAGCCAAGGGAGGAAAAGAATGAAGAAAATAGTTTTAAAATTTTCAACTCTTTTCTTACCATACAACAGTGGTCTAATTTTCATATATGATTTTGTTTTGTTTGGCAGTTGGTCCCAGCTATTGGAGACCCTTCCTCTTCCAAATGTAAGGATGTGTAAATTTATATATCAAGGAATGCTCGCAACATTTTGGACTAACATTCCAGTGATTGGAAGCTAATTTTGTTTTGTTAGACTTTCATGTAACATTTTGGTTATGATGTGCAGATCAAATGGATATGTCCAACTGCTCCTACCCAGCCAATTTCAGTGTTTGGTGGTTTTCCTTCCACTGCTTGTAAGTTTTCTTGCTTTGAGAAACCTGATTTTATTTGTTTCATTTTGATGTCTTTATTCTGTTTTCTGCAATATCTAGACCGTATAGGTTGTACAATGGATGTATTATGTAATAAATAGAAGGAAAAAAATGCAGTGGTGAAATTTTTCGTGAAGGAAGGAGATGAAAGTTCTCCTTGCTTGGAACCTAAAGTTTTTTTTTTTTTTTTTCATGAAAGTCTTGCTGTTAGCTAAGTTTTGCTGCTTGTAATACTTTTCTGAAAAGCTATTATGATGTAAATCAGGGTTTGATGTGGGAGACCTTTCAGAAGATGCTCCTGATGACTTAGAGGGTTTGGATGCTTCAGCAGCCCATGTTGCAAATTTGTTGTCAACAGAGCCTGATGACAGTAAGTTTCCTCTTGCTGCTTTGTAGTATGTAATAGCTAATAACACTGTAATTTTGGCAATACCTTTTCAGGTTTAAAGGCTTTCATGAATGTTACGATGGTGATGAAACTTAACTCTTCTTTGATTGCTGCAAGTGTTGAAAGTTAGAAACTTTCCTATATATGTTCTCTTGATGATCACATGGAGCATGATAGCTTAAATATTGCTGGTCTTGGCAGAACTTGTAAACAGTTCTAGATAATTACCTTTTATCAGTCTTTCTAGGAGCTGATCAGAAAGGGTTCTTATTGTCTAGAGTGAAGTCTTTGCTAGACCCTAAAAAAATATTAAGTCAATTTTTTATTTTTTTTATTTTTCACTTTGTCTTCATTTATACCTTTTGTCTATGCTGATTAGCATTGAATTGATTACCTTGTCTAAAATTGTTTAGTATGCTTTCAGGTTTATGTCTATTTTTTGAGTCACATTGCACTTTGTTCAAACCTACAATTCTAGCAAGTTCTTTTTGTGTACATTATATACATGTAAGCATTGCCTATTATGAATTTATCATGTTTTGAATTGACACAATACACTAGTGGTGCTTTTGGATGGCAGGATTTGGGCATGTGGATTTGGATTTAGGTGATTAAAATCCAAATACTTTGTTTTGATGGTTTAAAAATGGTCAAGGATTTGGTGGATTTTAAACTTTGAAATCCTCGGATTTAAAATAACTTCTAAACCAATGGAATTTTAGAAATCCTTAAGGTTGCATTTGGATAATTGAATTTGGATTTGGATTTAGATTTGAATTTAAATTGATGGATTTGAAATGCCTTAATTCCAAATCCATAAATATTTAAGTATGTCATATGGATTTCTAAAATTCTATCGGTTAAGAATTTGTTTCAATTCAAGGATTTTAAGGTTTAAAATCCTTGGCGGATTTGTCAAAATCCAAATTCTTGACCCTTTACAAACTATCCAAACAAGTTATTTGGACTTTAATCACCCAAATCCTATCATCCAAACACACCAAAAAGACATATAGATTTTATAATTTCAAATCATCTTATGTATAAAACGCATCAAAACAAGGAATTTTAAAATTTATGGATTTAATTTTAAAATTTATGGATTTGGAATCAAGACATTTCAAATTACTTAAAATTCCAAATTCAAGTATCAACCGCAACCTAAGAGTTTACAGGGAAATCTTATGGATATTAAATTCTTTACTTGTTGAAAACAAAGAACTCATGGATATTAAATTATTTCATTGTGCTTTACATGTAAGTCAGAAAGAGTACATTTGATTCCTCAGATCTGAAATAAATTTATGAAATTGCTTGGTGTTATATCATGTTAATTAAAATGACACTATTTCAGTTTTCTTCTGTCATTCACAGTGATGACTTTGCTTTATGCTGCAAATTTTCTGACTAATTTATACTTTCTAATTTTATGAGTAACAGGGTGTATTAATTACAACTCATTTGATGCCCTAATGCCACATTGGATTTATAATTTTGTTTCATGATTTTGATAGTTGTGTAATTTTAACAGTAAAACTTGGTGTTGGAGGCTTCAGCATGGGTGCTGCTACTGCACTATACTCTGCAACCTGCTTTACTCTAGGGAAATATGGGAACAACAATCCATACCCAGCCAAATTAAGTGCAGTTGTTGGGCTAAGTGGCTGGCTTCCTTGTTCAAAGTTTGGATCCATATAATCTACCCTACTCAACTCAACTTTATATAGTTTCATTTCGCAATTAAGTTGATACTTATAGTTGACAGTTATATTCTTTCCAGGACCTTGCCTCAAAAGATAGGAGAGGTAACTGAAGCTGCAACGCGCGCTGCATCCTTGCCCATTTTGCTTTGTCATGGCAAAGGTTTTAAAATTTGTCATTTGCAAATATTGTGGGTTTATTCCTCTTTTTGGATTTCTTAATTGACATTGAGCTGAAACCATATGCATCTACCTCTAAGCACAGGTGCCACTGTGGTACCCATGATATTAGAAATATGCACTGGATTGAAATGGTTGTCTAAACTCAGCCAATTAATTCTTCATCCAGGCTTGCGCGCTGTACAACTGAGATCAAGCTAGGTTCAAAATTTAGTAGCCAGAAGATTCATGCCTGAGCAGTTTTTTACTTGATTAGCCTTAGGGGACTAAACATGCAAGGTTAAACCAAATGGCTTCTACATACTCGTGTTCTTGTAAATACTTTCTAAAAACTATCCTCTGATTGTGAAACATGCCCAATCATTGGCGTGAAGAAGTTGTTTAGAAGAAAGTATACTCTGGGATGAGTTGGCTTTTATTTTTTATGAACACAATCCTTGTTTCCCGAGAATATGATATATAACTAAATTTTATATTATCAATCTGCCTGGTTGTCGTCAGAAATTTGTGGAGAGTGTTAATCATCAATGCCATAGACGTCACACTGGTGGTGCTTAGCTGTAGTTCTGACCATTGCATTGTTGCAGGATTTTCTGTAATCTAAGCCTAGCATTGGAGCTATTAGTGATATAGCCCTAGGTAATTGTGAATGATAAAGGTTTGATTTTTTTACAGTGGATGATGTCGTTCAATATAAATTTGGTGAAAAATCCTCAGTGTCCTTGGGCTCAAGTGGATTTAGCGATGTGACATTCAAAAGCTATAATGGGTATGTTGAGAAAGATTCCCAGCAAAAGTATTTGTTAATTTTGATAAATCAAGAGAGCAATAATACAAGGGTTTTGTTTGATTATGCAGACTTGGTCACTACACAATCCCTGATGAGATGGATGAAGTCTGTGCTTGGCTAACTTCAAAATTAGGGCTTGAGGGGAGCTCTTCATAAGATGATGTAATTTGTAGATCTTGAGCTACAGCTAGTGAGCAACAAGAAGAAATGGAGGAAAAATTTGTCCAAGGTTCTAAATGCATAGCTAAAAGTGGTTTGGGGTGTGATATGCACGTTTCATAGCAGCTACCCTGTTCTCTTGTATTTGATGTTATTTTGACATGTTGGCTCCTAGATAAACCATATTTGTGAATTATAATGATATTTATTGGGATCATTAAGAAGCTGTTGTTTGGAATTTATTAATTTGGCACTGCTCATAACAGTAACTGCTGGATTTTTTTTTTTTATCCCTAATATTTCACTAGTTGGGGGAGGGATTTGAACTTTGGATGTCTTTTTTGGAAATACCAAGAGGTGTTAATTGAGTTACAAGGCTCTTGGAGTTTTGCCTCTTTTCTGATATGCATAGTTGTTAGTATTATATGATATGTGATACATTTTGTATGATACATATCATATTGAGTGAAAAAAGTATTATATCATAAAGCCGTACATATCATATGATGCAAGAAGTGGGTGTAAAATGGTATTTTTTACTCAAAATTTACGCTTTAATTTAAATCCGACTAGTTGTTATACTTGTTTTTAACACAATTATTGGACTACTTGATTTAGCCCGAAGTATTATATTGTAAAGCCATACATATTGTATGATGCAATAAGTGGGTGTAAAGTGAATTTTTTGTGCTCAAAATTTATGCTTTGATTTAAATTCAACTAGTTGTTATACTTGTTTTTTAACACAATTATTGGACTACTTATGTTAAACACAATTATTGGACTACTTATATAACATGTCCATGAGTTTTTTACTTTTCTTACAAAATTTGGACTACACACTTACGTTTGATTTTTATATTTGCAAATCTTTTTTTTTTTTTTTTTTCACTGTGAATAAGGTATTAAATGACAATAAATTACTTTTGAATTTTTTTTTAATATTATTGTTATAAATATAGAAACTAGAATGCCAAGAAGATATACATATAGATTAAAGAACAAGAAAAGATCATAAATGTTGATGATGAAGAAAACAATGTTGAAGAAATAATTTTGAAAGATAATGAACATGATGATAGCATTGACTTGGATGAAACTTTTTTTTGAGAATGCAAAAATTGGGGGCTTTTATGGTTATATTACACCCCCGGGCAGGGCGCCAGTTTAACATAGACTCAAACCGTTCTAGCCAGTCTGTGTGAGGGGGCCAACCCTCACCAAGGATGCCTACCAACGGACTCCTGCGGGCAGCGAGACTCGAACCTAGGTGTGTTGTACGAAGCGTTCGATCCTTACCCACTCACCCAAGCCCCCGTTGACGACTTAGATGGAACTGATTTGGCAAGATGATGAATGCAATGAGAAATAAATTAATATTTTGGCTCAAATGCCATATATTACACTTTTGGATTTAATCAATTTGAATGTGAATGTTACAAATACATGTTAATTTGATTTATTTAGGCTTCATTAAATATTACATAAGTGATGATTAAATTAGTCATGAATTGATAATGTTTCAAACTTATAATGAATACACATTTTATATGTATATTTAGAATTTTTTTTAGACATTTATGTATCTTACATACAATACGATACAATATACAATAAGGAAAAATAAAAAATCGATTCATGATGTAGTTTACACTTTGACAACTATGTTGATATGCTAACTTACCTAGTGACCCCAAGTCATTGGGGGAACCCTTCCATAGATATGAGCCCAAATTTGGAATGCCAATTATTCTCTACTCCATGGAGGGTGCAAAAACAAAACATTTTGGAAAAATAAAATTTATACCCACTCGGTTAAGAACAGATTAAGGATGCAATTTGGTTTTTTCTTTTCTTTGTAACAGTTTCAATGGTGGGTCTAGTCTCTAGACCTATCAAAAGCCGTCAATATCTTGGCCCGCGGTGTTTTAGGAAAGTGGTAGGTGTTCTATTACATTAGACAAGGTGGGGGAGCACTTTGGGCCTGTTGTCTTTGACATTCAGCTGGCATTGCTTTCCCTATTAGGAACTCATGATCTATAGCTTCATAAGCATGGCTCCAATCCCACTTATGGAAACTTTTGGGACCATCTCCCCTAGACCTTATGATATCCCTCAAATGGGTCCCTTTGTTTTTTTTGGGGGGGGGGGGGGGGGGGGGGGGGGGAGGGGGGTGGGGGAGCTAATGTGCAGCAGTGAGAAGCCAACTGGTTGTTGGACCCAGTGGTGTGTTCCAGCGAAATGCACAGGTAGTCGTTGAGGTGCATGATTTCACATTCAGTGTATTCTAAGTTCTAACTTCAACCCCACCCAGAACACCAGTGGTTTGAACTTTGAAGCAGTGGAGCAACACCATGTTGTCGCCGCCTACCGTTCGAACTGAAGACTTAACGCTCTACCCCATACTAAGGCACTAACCACCAATGCATTTTAGTTTAGCCAATCCACACTTTTGTTGATGATAATTTTCCAGCAATCATTCCCAAACCCACAAAGAGTTGCACCAAATGCCTTCAAGAAACTGAAGTAGACAAAGTCACCTTTCTTTTAGTTGGAATCTCATGATCCATTAAAGAAAATTCATTTTCCCTTGGAAAAAAGCCCCATATTGAACCCTCTTACACAAATGATCAACTACAACAATCTACGTTCTCGTTCATTTTTTTTTTCAGTTCAAAACAGATGAAGGAAACATTGAGTACAAGTGGTAGAAAATATGTGGGAAAAATTGAAAAAAAAAAAAATTACAGCAAATTAAATGAATAGTTTAACAAGCAGGCAATGAGAACAATCACTTCAGAAGAGTCCGATTCTTTTCCCCCTTCTTCAGTAAGGTAGCCTAATTTCAACTGTGTGCCTCTTTAACAAAGGTCACATCACCACTTACAGCTAACGGAGACAGCAGGCTCTTCTCTTGATCATCATCAATTTCTGTTGACTCACGGGCAGTGGTGGTTGATACAGATTCTGTACATTCTTCTTCTAAAAGCAATAATCAAAACAGCAATAGAAAAATTAGCAAATGATAATGGTAAGCAAGCTATTAAATTATACATGTATGAGAGATGTAGAGTCAAGCAAAATTTTAGATATGAAAGATACCAAAAAAAAAAGGACTTTCACCTGAACAATCATGGTATTCAGGCATCTGTTTGACAGTAGTTACTTGAAGGCTTTCTGGAAGCAGACAACTACACAAAGCACCTAAGTTTGACAAAAAGGTTTAATTATAAAGCTTATCATCATATAATAATGCTACTTCTTTCACACCCCAGAAAAAAGAACCATCAAAGGACATTATAAAGATCAACTTTGACCAAATTAATAAATAAAAAGGGTTCAAATGATCGTAGGGAAAAGGAATGGTTCTATCTTCATTTCCACTGTAATTTCAAGACACAAAGCCACCGATTGAAAGTCCAACTTGTACATGGAATCAAGGTAAAGAATTAGGGTGCCATACTGATGCAATGAAATAAAGAAATAAAAAAATAAAAAAACAAAAAAAACTGTCATTGTTTTCAGGTTCTGAAGTCCCTACACATTTACTAATTACATTCATTTCATTAATGATATTAACAAACTATGTCAATGCAAATGATGTAGGTTAGAAATAAGTGATTTTTTTAAGGGAAAGCCTAATTTCCACAGGCAAGTTATATATATATAAATAAATCTCACGTCCTATAATGATCCTTGGCTACAAGGGCTAAAATAACTGAGTGGACATGAAGCTCAAATGTTTTCAACTTATTATTTGCAGCATCCATTCTGGTCGATCAACACCCCACCAACACCCCCCCCCCCCCCCCCTCTCTTCCCCACCACAAAAAGAAAAAAAAAGGAAATGGAAGATTAGTCAATGTAAAGTGCATTATACCTAGCCGGGCAAGCCGATTCACCCACCCTGGGATGTGTTTTCCTGTCAATCTCCATGAAATATCATCTGTAAAATGGTTGCAATTCTTGGAAATGAGGTGATAGGTATCCCCATGATACTCAGAAGCTGCGTTCTCAATAAATGTTCGGAATTCAGTTGGAGGCATAGTTATGTGGCCTAATACAATGGAACTTCGGTAAATAAAACCTGGGCAACTCCTTGGTTCCACTTCAAAAACCCCACTCGCTGGGAAGTCATGAGCTCCAAATCCATACTCCTTACCATGAACTGTCCATACACATTGACAAAATAGTGTTGTTCATTAGATCTAAAATTTAATAACAACAAAGCTAATAATAAAGAAAACTGCAATAAAAATTCTCATCTATACTTCACAAGTCTTTCAAAACAGAAGATTGAAAATCTCACTATTAATTTGTATAAAACTATTCTTAAATAGAAATAATTGTTATCCTAAATTAGAAACTTTTGTTTAAATTGAACAAACTTCATACATAGAACTCCAAATTGACCAAATCTCTCCCTGAACATTCCGACTGATAGTTCTTTCATAACTCAATGATATATCAGAGACCTATAACATTTTCCCCATCCAGTTGGTTAGATTAAAACAGAAGAAAAGGAAAAGCCGCCCACCCACCCTACATATGTGGTTAGACAAAAGGATTGCAATATCACCATTCTAGATTCTGGTATATGTAAGTACACAGGATGATTGAATAATGAGTCAGATATACGGGCTACTGGAAAGTGTTATAACGATATAAAAATGGACTAAATTAAAAACTGTACAAAATGTCAGTAATTTGTAGTCTATGTGGCAAATGATCAAAGGAACTCCAGAGCATTCAAATCCAGTATTAAAGCTCTAGGAACCAAATGTATGCATATATTCATTAAATGTTCATACACCTTAGCAGTGTATTCTTCTTCAAAACCTCACAATCAAGTAAAAAAATTGAGTCTTTTTGGGGGGTTAATTAATTTTCTTACTAACCTGCAGCACTTAATTTTCAGAATTACGGGCCCCCCCTTTTTTCTGGTCTTCCTACCAAAAGTAATTTTTGCTAAAAACAAAGTATAATATTCCACAATTTCTTTGAGATGCATGCCTCACTTAACATGCATTCTTTAGGTCAAGCAAACCCAATTATTTCACAGAAGGGCACTGCCACACCTAAACCATCTTACCAAATCACAATGCCCCCTAAATAAGAATCTCACTTCCTAATTAGTTACCACCAAACTGAAGTACATGCTAATGGCATGTAAAGAAAATACTTCGCATCACATGCAACCAAATGCATCAATACCGGTTCTATAACGACATTACTAAATCATAATTTATTTATTTTGGTTAATACCCACTAAACCATAAATAACTGAAAAGCATGTTCATCAAGAATGCTAAAACTTGCACACAACTCATTTCAAACCAAGTCCTGCATACCATTCATTTCAGACCAAATAATACCACTCATCATTTCTTTTTCTTTCTCAAGCTACCAATTTTCAAATGTACACCAATTAATTCATGTTCCATACATAAAAAGATGTAAACTAAATGAAAAAAGAACATTCAAATAATAAATTTGAGCAAACCCACAAATTTCAACTCCTTTCTCTCATCCACTCAAATATTCAAACCCTCTGTCCAAAAACAATATACCGCCCCCAATAAAAAAACCCAAATAAAATAAAGCAACACCCAGATCACCAAAACACAAAAAACAGCCAAAACATTTGTGGAGAGCAGGAAAAGAAAAAAAGAAGAAGAGAAATTTAGTCTTACCAACCTTCAATACCGGAATGAAAGATCCCAAAACCAAACCAAACCATGTAATTGTTGATAGGGGTGAGATCATACACGTTTAGTAACACCTGGGTCTCAATGTTCTTGTTGTTCCCATCCGAGTTCATTGATGTACTACTCTCTGCCCCCATTACAGATATCCAACACACACAAAAATATTATCTTTTTATCTTCAAGTTCTTTCTTCTCATGCCACCGAAGAGGGAGAGAGAGAGAAAGAGGGAAAGATTTGAGGGTCAGAGATCCATCTGCTAATCTCCGAGCAGAGAGAGAGAGGTAAAGAGAAAAGTTTGTGGCTTTTGATTTTGAGAAATAAAAGCAAAAGCAAAAGCAAAATTGGCAAACGAAGGGAGAGGAAAAGGACAAAAGGAGGTCAAGGTGTCTGCTTTTCATTCATTGGCTTCACAATACAATACAATGGATTCACATCACCCAACGTTTTTTAAAATAAAAACCAAAAAAAAAAAAAAAAAAAGTGTTTCAGATTTACAACTCGGTCAGGCACTACTCGGTGAGTTGACTATTCGGTGATTGTGAACGATTTGCCACTTTTTTCCAGCTTATTTGGACTCTGTTTTTTTAGTACAGTTAATTACAATCTACCCCTACTTTTATAGAAACAAGTTATCCCATATTGAATGTTGGTTACAACCTACTACAAGTAGCGAACCTTTACTGAAAAATGATTTGTTTTTTGTTTTTTTTTTTAAATGTTTTCTTGGGGTTTGATTGAAAGTTGTCTGAAAATAAATTAAATAAATATTTTTTTTATTGTTTGCTTAATGTGGGAAATCATTAATACTTCTTTAAATTTCAAATAATTTTATAAGGTGAAAAATATTTTAATTTACAAAAACAAATTCCCAATAAGAAAATATTTGTTTTTATTTTTTGAGCCTTTTATAAGACTCAAATTTGGAATCTGCGAAAACAATAAATGGAGAAGTGTCTAATTTTGGGGGGGGGGGGGGGGGGGGGGGGATGACTCATTTAGAAGAAGAAAAAAAAGTTAACAATTTATTCATGTATCAACAAATAGTCAATGTCAATCAACAATAGTTAGGGGAAGGTGAAGAGGGAAAAAATGGGATAAAGTTTGGTTAACTTGATTGTAATCAATGACTACATCTCCACTTAATATCTTTTGATTGAATGTGAATTTTGATAAATTAACCATTAGATTGCATTTTTTTTTTTTAATATTTTTCATGCTTCCAAAATTTAAAAGATCAAAAATCAATAGTTATATCATCAATCAAATGTTTACATTTCAAGTTTTGTAGTCTAAAATTATGCATAAAAAAACAAGTTTATGTATCTGTAGAGAGGGAAAATTCCCGACCTATCACAAGCTGACACGTCATATTACCAAGTCTACAAAATACAGCCAATTACAAAGCACCACGTACTGCTGCTAGGTTTTGCTATCACTACTCAGAAACCAACACAAATTTGCCAAGTGTCATGCAAAAACCAATCACACATCAGCGCACATGTAAGCGATGACACAAGCAGCTTCGCACGTGTAAGCGATGACACAAGCAGCCTCGCACGTGTAAGCGATGACTCAAGCGGACCAATCAGGCTGTGACATGTGTCACCAATCAAGCTCCGCCACGTGTCGCTCATCCACCCCCAAACTCCTATAAATAGAAGCCTTCCTGAGACATTCAGAGGACCAGAATTCAGAAGTGAAAAAGCTCTGCTGGAATCAAGCCCTGAAGCCTCCAGGAACTTCAAGAACTTCAACCCCAAAATCGAAGAACATTCGAAGCAGAATCATCCAGATCATCTGCCTAGATCCTAAAGTTTGCGGGAATCAAGCTCAAAGGTCCGAAAACATCAACAAATCATAAATCAGTGAAGCTCTACGGATTCAAGCCTCCAAAGCCCCGAAGAACTTCCACCACAAATCTTCAAATACAAAGAACATTCGAAGCAGAATCATCCAAACTATCTGCCTAGATCTCAAAGTTCACTGGAATCAAGCTCAAAAGCCTCCAGAAACCTCAAACAACCACAAATCAGTGAAGCTCCACGGATTCAAGCCTCTAAAGCCCCGGAGAACTTCCACAACAAACCTTCGAAGACGAAGAACACGAAGAACAAAGAATTTCTAACAAGCTCATAGCCAGAGATTCATTGTAATTCTGTTCCAAAGATCTTCAATCCATTCTTCAGCCAAATTGAAGTACATTGGGTGTTCGAATCAAAATCACATTACCACAAATCCAATCAACAAAGTCTTTTAAGGAGATCGAATCAGAGGATAACTCTTTTGTAATCACAGAGAATTGTACCACACAATCATCAATACAAATTCGCATTTGTGAAACTATTTCACTTGTTTGACTTATTTCGAACCGAGAAATTTAGTCGCTTACAAATTCTGGCACGCCCGGTGGGACATCTCTGCCTCTCATCTCATTCTCCTTCAAAGAAAAAAATCTTCATCATCTTGCTACCAACTTCAATGGCCTCTAGCAAGAACATTCAAGCTTCAACAATAGCTACTTCAACTAAACTTGGTACGGCTACCACCAACAACTGCTTTGGTACAATCAATTGTAGCCAACCCAAAGCAAACAATCAACTTCAACTTCAATCAACCAAGGAAGCCAAGGTCCAAACAATCATCTCCTCAGACCCTCTCACAAGAAACAAGGTCATCAACAAGGACATCTCCACCTTGGAACACCTCAAGTATGGGGGCAAATCCCCTTCTTCCTTCACAAGAAGTTGGTCGCACGATTTCTCTCCCATCGAAGGGAACCCAAAAGATGAGATTTCACGTGCTCACTTCAATTCACTTCCTTCTCCATCATCTTGGGAAGTTGTGTCAGTCATGATGACTAACACCTCTACCATGGAAGAAAAGATGGCTGAAATGGAACAAAGGGTCGTCCTTCTCACAAAAGCACTTGAAGATAAGGACCTCCAAATCTCAACTCTAATAAATAAACTTGAAATACAAGATCTTGGCGAATCAAGCCATGATCCTAAGTTCCCATTTGGCTTCACTTCTACAAAAGGTGACAAAGGGAAAGAAAATCAAGACACTCCTCAACGGGAACAATCTACTTCGGTTGCTTCGTTATCAGTTCAACAATTACAAAACATGATAACAAATACCATCCGAGCACAATATGGAGGTTCTTCTACAAGTTCTCTCACATATTCAAAACCCTACACAAAGCGCATCGACAACATGAGAATGCCAAATGGGTATCAACCCCCCAAGTTCTTGCAGTTTGATGGCAATGGGAATCCTAAGCAACACATTGCTCACTTTGTAGAAACTTGTGAGAACGCAGGGACTCAAGGAGGCCTCTTTGTAAAGCAGTTTGTCCGGTCACTAAAGGGGAATGCCTTTGATTGGTATACAGACTTAGAATCCGAGTCAATCGATAGTTGGGAACAACTTGAAAGGGAGTTTCTCAACCGATTCTACAGCACACGGCGCACAGTAGGCATGATGGAGCTTACCAATACTAAGCAGTGGAAGGATGAACCCGTCGTTGATTATATCAATCGGTGGCGTTCTTTGAGTCTAGATTGCAAGGATAGACTTTCTGAAATATCTGCTGTAGAAATGTGCATCCAAGGCATGCATTGGGGACTTCTTTACATCCTTCAAGGGATAAAGCCCCGAACATTTGAAGAGTTAGCAACTCGTGCGCATGACATGGAGCTGAGCATTGCTAGCCGCGGAAGTACAAACCCTCCCATACCTGAGGAAAGCAGAAGGGAAGTAAAGAGGAATGATACAAAAGTCAGCCTCAAAGACCCAATGGTTGTTAACACTGCCGAAGTCAAGGTTCCAAGAAGAGGAGCAAATGCAAAAGAAAAACAACTTGAAGGATGGCAAAAGAACGAAGTGCGCCGCCTGACTTTTAAGGAACGTGAGCAAAAAGTATATCCGTTCCCCGATGAAGATGTGCCAAACATCTTAGAACAACTATTGCAATTGAAGCTGATTGAATTGCCAGAATGCAAGCGGCCAGAAGACATGGGGAAAGTTGATGACCCTAACTACTGCAAATATCACCGTATCATTGGCCACCCAATCCAAAAATGTTTTGTCTTCAAAGAACAAATCATTAGGCTTGCCAAAGAAAACAAAATTGATCTAGACTTTGATGAAGTTGTTGGGTCAAACCATACGACCGTTGCTTGTGATGTACTTTCAACTCTCAGGCAAGGGGCAAACACCATTGGAGCTTACAAATTGATTGACAATGATGGCATAAGGATCGGCCCCATCAATGGGAAGTTCCTTAAACACTTCTACACTTGAAAATCGAGGATTGCTCCTCGGTAAGAGCTTAAACTACCCACTGTAGCGCTGCAAGAGTACATGATGTCTTCTCATTACCCTTGAAAGCGTACCAATAAGGAGAAATTAATCCCTCTCCATGTCACCAATTGCGAGTGTAGCGTAGCGGTTGGATGCCTATGTCACCCTTGAGGAGGTCTCGGGTTCGATCAGTGGTGTACCCACTATTATACACTGCGCCCCTTTTTTGTAAAAACACATAAGAAAAAAAATTATTAAAAAAAAAAACAACAAAAAAAAAATCATTTGAACTACGTGATGACTTGATCCCTCTCCGGGGTACGTAGGCAACTTAGTATCTTTTGCTGAGTTCAGTCACGCACTAAAAAAAAAATTATCAAAAAAAAAAGAAGAAGAAATTATCAAAAAAAAAAATATCAAAAAAAAAAAAAAAAAAAAAAGAAGAAGAAATTATCAAAAAAAAAAAAATATCAAAAAAAAGAAGAAGAAGAAGAAATTATCAAAGAAAAAAAATATCAAAAAAAAAAAGAAGAAGAAGAAATTATCAAAAAAAAAATAATCCAAAAAGAAATTATTAAAAAAAAAAAAAAAAAAAAAAAAAAAAAAAAATCTGTTGAACTACGTGATGACTTGATCCCGCTCCGGAGTACGTAGGCAGCTTAGTACTTGTCACTAAGTTCAGTCACATGAAAAGAAGAAGGATGGCCAGTCTAACTTGAAGAGTTTTCTGACAGTCATCAATGCGCTTTTAAGGTCCTTTCGGTTGGCAAGGCATTGCTCAATAGGATGATCAAAGATCGACGCAGTAGAAAATGAAGACTGAAATGAAGTCTTCATGGCATTGCTCATTTTCTGTGGCCATCCTCCTTCAGAGAATCTCCTGGGGGCATCTCCTTGTACCTTCCATCTCTAGGCTGCATCGTCTCTTTTCTAGGTTGTGCCACTTCATAACTCTGAAATTAGAACCACATCATCTCCCTTCTGAGTGGTGTTGTTTCACATCATGTCTCTGAAATCTGGATGACGTCAATTTCTTCCGGAATGATGGTAGATTATATATCTAAAATCGGTGTGGCATCATCTCCCTTCTGAATGGTGCAGCTTCATATCATGTCTCCAAAAGTTGGACAATGTCACCTTCCTCCGGCATCTGAAGTTGGTGTTGCATCTTCTCTCCTCCAAGGGCATGCCCATGCAATGTCAAAGTCTTGGTGGCATTCTTCTTGAAACTTCAAAGTCTTGGCATCTCCTTGCATTTTCAAAGTCTTAATGAGAGCTCTTTGCAATGGCAAAGTCTTGGCATCTCCTTGCATCTTCAAAGTCTTAATAGGGACTCGTTGCATTTTCAACATCTTGTTGGCATCTCTGAAATCTTGATGTCTGGCTACAGTGCTATACGCCCTTGATGTCTGAGTGATGTTGCCTCTGAAAATTGCTTTATATGAATGTTGGCACAGCTTTGGCGAATAAAGTGTTGACACAACTTCAATGGCAATGTGGAGTGTTGACATGGCTTCATGAATGTTGGCATGACTTCTATGCAAATGAAGTTTCGACGTGGCTTCATGAATGTTGTCACGGCTTCGACAAATGAAGTGTTGACGTAGTTTCAATGGCAAAAATGAACGTTGGCACGGCTTCGGTGAAAATGGAGTGTTGACGTGGCTTCATGGCTTTGACACAAATGAAGTTTTGACGTGGCTTCATGGCTTCGGTGCAAATGAAGTGTTGACGTAGTTTTATGGCATGGATGAATGTTGTCACGGCTTCAGTGCAAATGATGGCATGACTTCAATACAAATGCAAGGTGCGAATGGAGTGTTGTGATGGCTTCATGACAAAAATGAGTATTGACATAGCTTCATGGCAAAAATGAACGATGTCACAGCTTCGGCGAATGAAATGTTGAGGCAGCTTTATGACAAAGATGAATGTTGGCACGAATGAAGTGTTGACGTTGCTCCATGACAAAGTTGAATGTTAGCACGGCTTCAATACAAGGACAGATGCTGGCAAGGCTTTGTGGTAAAAAAACTCTTGATGCGGTACGTTGCAAAGACTCTTGAAATGGCTGCGTTGAAAAGACAAGTGTTGGTGCAGCTTAATTGCCAAAGAAACTGTGCTGCAAAACAAAAACAAGCAATAAAAAAAAACTTGTCAGGGAAAAGATCCCATAGCACGTTAAAAAAAAAAAAAAAAAAAAAAAAAAAAAAAAAAAAAAAAAAAATCTTGAAAGCATGAGGAGAAAGCTGAAGGTTGAGCATGTATCTCAGTGATTAAGGAAGGCAATAGCATGCCTTTATATAGAAAATTTCTGAGACAACAAACAAAAAAAAAAAATGAAGAAAGTCAGCAAAATGGTTCCACCAACCGGCCAATGGAAAAATGTTGCCACCAAAATGTTCAAAGTCAGACATTGCAGCTCTAATTCACTCAAAATCAAAGAAGGCTGCACCTAATTTTGAAATGAACGAGGATATTCATCCATGAAGATAGAAGCTGATGGCTCATCACCCACCTCATGACCTGTAGGTCCAAGCTCAGCTGCTGTCCTGTCAGAGCAGCCGGAGACATTAATCTACTGTCAGAGCCGCCTGCAAAAAAGAACAGAAAAGTCATCATAGACACATTGTCACCCACGGCCTTCTCTTCCAAATTTGTGAAAATTCAAAGATCATTTCACAAAACTGACCCCACAGGGACCTTAAACGGACATCAATTTACAAAACCCTGAAAAATCAAGGTCACCGGAGCCACCACGCGCCCCCACGCGCGGCCATAAGCTTCGGAAACCGCAGCCTAGTCCGTCCAATTTGTGCAAATCTACCCACGATTTCACAAAACGGACGACACCAGGAGATCCAGCGTGCCCCGATCTACAAAACCCCAAAATTCCAGGCCCAAACGATGAGCCACGCGCCACCACGCGCGGCCATGAACTCGCGATGAACAACTGCCTACTCTTTCGAATCTGTACAAATATGTTCCGAATTTCAGAAAACAGACCATACCAGGAGATTATATGGATTTCGATCTACAAAACCTGAAATTTTCAGGTCCAAAACATGAGCCACGCGCTGCCACGCGCCTCCAGAAGGTCCGGCAATCTCTGCCTCCACGAACACGCGCTCTCACGCGCCTCCATCTTAGTTCACGCGCTTACACGCGCTGGCAGTATCTCACGCGCTGGCACGCGCCATGACGTCATGGATGACGTCATCATCCACCCGGTTGACCCGTTTGTCCAGAACCAGATTCGACCCGGACCGACCCGGTTTGACCCGGATCCGAACCACCTGAAAAAAAAATTTTAAATTAAATTAAATAAAAAAAATAAAAAAATTGCTTTGGCCAAGCAGACCTTTGACCATGACCAAAAAGTCAAAAATTTCAAAACGGACCTGTCCCACTCAATTTTTCGAGTACATTCTGATTTTGGGACCCATTTCTTCATTCGAGGCTCGAAAATTGTGCAAACGTCCAATTTCCAAAAAAAGTTGACTTTTGTGCAAATGTTGACCAAACGTCAAAATTTTTAAGATGGACCTATCTTGCTTAATTTTTCGTGTACATTCCGATTTTGGAGTCCGTTTCATCATTTGAGACTCGAAAATTGCACAAATGGCTCAAATTTCAAGACAGTTGACTTTTATGTTGAAATCAACTTAAAGTCAAAATTTTCAAACCACACTTGCCTTGCTCAATTTTTCGTGTACATTCCAAATTTGGGGTCTATTTCTTCATTTGAGAATCCAAAATTGCTCAAATGGTGTGATTCTACAACTGTTGGCTTTGAAGTGAACTTTGACCAAGAATCAAGACGTTCGAGCAAAGCTTGTCCTATTCGGACTGTCACAAAGATTCTGATTTTGAAATCCACTTATTTGTTTTGGACTTGGTGATCACAAATCAAACCCACATCTTTGAAGTATTGAAAGTGTCCAAAACTTAAGCTCCTGAGATCAAAATTTGAGATTCATCCATTTAAATGGGATTTCCTCAGGGTTATTCTCCAGACGTCATCAAGACTTCTCTCTCAAAGTACAAATGAACTCTCACAAGTGTGTCGGAACTTGAAGTTACACTGGGTCATTAATTCAACCTACCATTCTCATTCGGTGCCTACCATTCCCACCTACCGATCCCACCTACCATTTCCACCTACCGTTCCCATCTACCATTCTCACCAAAAATTCTCAACTACCATTCTTAACTACCTACCTACCATTCTTCATCTTTCTACTATAAATAGGAGGGCCGAGTTCATCAAAAACTCATCCGAAAAAAAAAAAAAAAAAAATACACTAAATCATGAAATGAAGAGTTGCTTCTTTCAGACTTTCAAATCCTCCTTTTCACAACCATTTCTCACTATGACCTCATCATTCTCAACACCTAGCAACCGATTTTGCTTCATAATCGGTTTGAGATCAACCCTCCCATGGTTCGGCCGAAACCTTATTAACAAAATCATTGCAGTTTTGAGATCCAAACAAACTTTGTTTCTCCACTTAACGACCACATTTGTCCATAAAATTACTCATAACAAGGTCTGCACTTTGGTTCCATGCTTCCTTGGACTTGGTTGGCCAGGAAATCCAAGTCCAGCAGAAGCACCTGTTCCTAACCTCAGGGCTCCTGTAGTCTCTCTCCAATTGCTTGGTCTTCCAGCAGAAGCAGTGGTTCGGAACAAACAGCAACTTGGCTGGTTTCTAAGACCAGAATCACAAGTTAGCTCCATCTTTCATTTTTCTGTGCTTTTCCAACAAGTGGCAGTAGGTGAAGATGGTAAAAAAGTGTTGGGGTATCCTACAAATTGTTTTCCATCAACACTTAAAACAACCTCCAAGGCGCCAACTCATCAGAATTCAGCCTTTGGTGCCGGTAAATGGTCATCAAAACCTTATTCCATGTCCCCACTACTATGGGACCCAAAGGTCATCGTTGCTGGTACCTCAAAACTCATTTTCTGGAATTACTCCAACTTAAAATCAGCTTGAAGAATTTCAGAAGGTACTCTTCTGAAATTACTTCAACTTAACGTCCGTCGGCATGGTCCCATTACACAGGCACATTCAATAACTTGCCGTCGGATCTCATTCAGCATGCAGTCAGTCCCATATCCAAAGGTGTACTTCTCATAAACATCTACACCAGAAGGGTCCCAGCATACAGGGCCAGCACCATGGTGGTGTAAGTTTTGCTCATTTGCTTTGCTTCATCTCCATCTTCTTCATTGCCAACACCAGCATCACCAGAATCCATACTCTTCTGAAATTACCTCAACTTAACCTGAGTGAAACAATTACACATGCGCATTCAACCACTCTCCCACATGTCCTCGCCGTAATCCAAAGCATGTTCTTCTGAGATAACTTCACCAGAAGTTCTTAAAAACACGAGGTTAGCTCCATGACTCTGCATGCTGTACCCAGCCACCATTCTCTCATCTTCCCCATCTTCAACATCTTGTGATCGCCGCCAACGATCCAAAATACTCTCCAGAAATTACTTCAACTTAACCTCTGTTGAGAAGGCTCCATCACGCAAGTACGTTCAAATACTTGTAGACCCCTTTTTAGTCTCATCAAAGCCTTTCATATGGGTCGGTCTACTCTTCGGAAATTATCTCATCCTTCTGAAAACTCCACCACCTTCAACAGCTCCACCACCTTCAACAGCTCCACCACCTTCAACTACTTCACTTAAAAAGTCAAGTGTAAAAACCAGTTTTCGAAACTCATCCCCACACCACACTCCAAGACTGTGTGCGTGAACGAGTTTCGAGGGGGCATTTGTAGAGAGGGAAAATTCCCGACCTATCACAAGCTGACACGTCATATTACCAAGTCTACAAAATACAGCCAATTACAAAGCACCACGTACTGCTGCTAGGTTTTGCTATCACTACTCAGAAACCAACACAAATTTGCCAAGTGTCATGCAAAAACCAATCACACATCAGCGCACATGTAAGCGATGACACAAGCAGCTTCGCACGTGTAAGCGATGACACAAGCAGCCTCGCACGTGTAAGCGATGACTCAAGCGGACCAATCAGGCTGTGACATGTGTCACCAATCAAGCTCCGCCACGTGTCGCTCATCCACCCCCAAACTCCTATAAATAGAAGCCTTCCTGAGACATTCAGAGGACCAGAATTCAGAAGTGAAAAAGCTCTGCTGGAATCAAGCCCTGAAGCCTCCAGGAACTTCAAGAACTTCAACCCCAAAATCGAAGAACATTCGAAGCAGAATCATCCAGATCATCTGCCTAGATCCTAAAGTTTGCGGGAATCAAGCTCAAAGGTCCAAAAACATCAACAAATCATAAATCAGTGAAGCTCTACGGATTCAAGCCTCCAAAGCCCCGAAGAACTTCCACCACAAATCTTCAAATACAAAGAACATTCGAAGCAGAATCATCCAAACTATCTGCCTAGATCTCAAAGTTCACTGGAATCAAGCTCAAAAGCCTCCAGAAACCTCAAACAACCACAAATCAGTGAAGCTCCACGGATTCAAGCCTCTAAAGCCCCGGAGAACTTCCACAACAAACCTTCGAAGACGAAGAACACGAAGAACAAAGAATTTCTAACAAGCTCATAGCCAGAGATTCATTGTAATTCTGTTCCAAAGATCTTCAATCCATTCTTCAGCCAAATTGAAGTACATTGGGTGTTCGAATCAAAATCACATTACCACAAATCCAATCAACAAAGTCTTTTAAGGAGATCGAATCAGAGGATAACTCTTTTGTAATCACAGAGAATTGTACCACACAATCATCAATACAAATTCGCATTTGTGAAACTATTTCACTTGTTTGACTTATTTCGAACCGAGAAATTTAGTCGCTTACAGTATCTATGGGGGGATGGACCTGAGAGCACCTTGGAGACGTTGACCTAAAGGGTTCATGTTAAGGCACTCCTTCCGCATCAGACGTTTGCCCTAGATCCCAAGGTTAGAGAGCATCTAGCCAAGGGATGAGCCTGGAATGCTCGTGGAGCCCCTATTCCCGAGAGACACGGCCTTACTGAGGAGCATTCAACCACCAGACCGAAGGAACCACGCTTCCTCGGATCACCTCGAGAACACGCCAGGAGGAACGCGGAACCCAACGCAACCTTCACCCCCGTATTTAAGACCCCTCACACCTAATGTTAGCCGCATTAATTGCTAACTAACCTAAACAGGGAGGATAGCCCTAAAACCCGCTTTCACGATCACAAAGTGGTAGAAGGGTGTGCTGATGGGACAAGTTGCATCCCAAAAATCTGGCTGGAGAACAGGATAGCTGGAGGAGAAGAGGGGATCTAAAAGGGGGAGAGGATCAATATAGAGGGGATCCCAAAAATATTGAGAGAAAAATTAGGAGAGAGAAAAGGAGAAGAGATTTTTAGGATAGCTCAATTTATTTTTGTTCATGTGACTCCCCCAGGAGATCCATTTCTATCAATAGTTAGTAATGATTCAACTCTTTTTGTCTTTAACCACTTGTCTGATTCTCTAATTGTGGATTTATGTCTTGTACTTTTCATAAATTAGTTGTGTAGAACAAGAATCATATTAGTCAATACAAGGAAGTTGTGCTTTTGTTCGCCCACAATACCTAATAGTAAATGACATTTGATTGACACAAAATTTGACATACATGTTTAGAACATAAAGATAATGCAATCTAGTGGTTATATTTTCAAAATATTTAGCCATGTTAATTTTTTTAGTAGTGGTTACAACCAAATTTGTAGTCAAATTTTGTATATAAAAAACCAAAAAAAAAAGACCTACAATTGAGAGTCATATGTAATATGTGGTGTGGAGTTTGTCTGTGATGATATGTTAAGAATGTAACGTTGAAGAAAATATTTTATGCTCATTCGTTGATCACTTGATCATAAAATTAAGGATAACATTTTCCAAACGAAACAAACAAAGTTAATAACTTTCTTCAATTTTTTTAAAATCTTACCCTGTAAAAAATAAGTTTTACTTGTAAACAAATAAATGCCTTATTAAAGTGCCGCCAAAATCTTTTAAATTCAAATGGCATATAAATTTGACTAAAGCCCGAGACAAGAAATGGCATATGGAGCCCAAGGCAATAAAAATGTAGAAAGGAAACAAAGGATGCATTATTTTCGTTACCGAGCATGTTACTTTATTCCTTTTGGTTTCATTATGCCACACCATTCATCTATTGTGAATATCGGCAGTTAAATAGATTAACCATTTTGTGAATGTGTAAAATTTAAGATTTACAGTAGATGTATTCGTGGCCAAAACCCACATTGTAAGTGTATAAAACAGATTGTGGGTTAGTACAAGAAGAAGAGCAAAACTGTTTTTTTTTTTTTTTTTTTTTAATCTCAGTTTAGGTACATAAAAATTCTGATCACACCCAAGTGGATGTTGTGACCTGTGAGCATAAAAGCATTATACCCAGGAGCATCATACTCTTTCTCTCACGTATATAAAGTCCCACAACTCAAATGAAACTCATTGTAAGAGAGATAATGCGATATTTTGATTTTTGACATAACAGTTTGGTTGCATCATCATTTCCAGTCTTAAGTTTCCAATAAGATGGCATTAAAATCAACCCTAAGGCTCTCAACAGCTTCAGTTATACGGTACTGTCAACACTAGTTTTTAGCTAATCCAAAATTCGAGCGACAATTGACCAACTATATGAACATGGACAATAACACCTGAGCTACTGCTGAGTAATGGTAACTAGCAACAGCCCAAGTTTCACTCATCTGAAAGCAGCAATTAGGAAATTTGTTACAAGCTTGATTGTTCAAAGAGAAACTTTGATATAACTGCAACAACAAAGGCAAGATGGAAGTAGCTGCTAGAGAAAGAAGTATAATTTAATTAAAAGTTTCTGAATAAATTACAATTTGATCACTCTTTAAATAACTTTCCAGCAACTTCAAATCAAAACCGTCCCACAAAGCGTGGAACAGGATCCACTGTGTGGAAGTGAAGCACCTCCAATTCTTCCCTTTTGTCCACCTGAAACACACAACACAAGCAGTTAACTACAGTTTTTTTTAAGAAAAAAACAAAAAATTGCAATATCAATAATATGGAAATTAATTGGCAGCTGCAGTCACAGTTATAAAGCAATACTTACTCTTGAAACCTTAAAGCAAAGACAATCAGATGGACTCCTCAAAGTTCTGCAATCACGGCTGTTCGTCTGGGGTTGTCCTCCGCCTCAAGCGGCGCCTCCAAGTTGAGCCACCGTCAGAAGAGTCATTGTCATCATCTCTGGAAGAAGACCCAGTTTCACCTTCATAACTCTCCCCCCAAAGTCCAGTAGATCTCCTTCTGATGTTCATTTGTGTTCTTGTTCTTAAGGTACCAGACCGGCTGCTGCTTCTTGAACCAGAACCAGGTCGGAAAACTCGAATGAGAAAAAATACAGTCAACCAACCTCCTTCATCAATGGGCAAAATGTTGTCATCAGCCCCCCTCTCCTCTCCAAATGAAGAGGATAGTGTGCTGATCAAGTCCCCAAGGTCCCTCTGTCGCTCCAACCTCCTCCAATTACGCTGACGTTCTGGGTCAGCCTCCGATGGGCGCACAAGGGGGTGCTCAATCCTAGCATGCTTCCTGAGATCTGTATAGGTTCCACTGAAACTACATGTCTCACAGGAACAGCTTCTTGATTTTCCATTCATGAAACGGCGAGCAGGCTCCACAACAATCCAGTCTTTTATCTGTCCACGGCAGAGGGGGCACGGTAACTTTGGCTGCTCCTGATTCTCACAGGAACTGGGCTGCAAGGTTGGGTGCGCTTCCTCGATTGTTTCTTCTTGCACCTCGGTAACTGTTGATTCTGAAGTCCCAGTAGGAGACAAAGGTGTGGCTGACGGTGGAGTGTCTTCCTGTTGAGTGTCTTCATGTACTGGAGTTGTTGATGAGGTTTCTGCAGATGACTTCCGGAACTGGTCAAGGCAGTTTGAGTGGCGATAGCTTGTGTCACACATATATGGGCGACATCCCTTCTCATGCGATGAACAGATTAGTAGAACTGCATTGTGAGGATGTTCCATGCAGACAGGGCACCTAGCATCTTCCCATTCTTTTAAACTTTCCTCAGTTGCTAAAGGAATTCTGGGTGATCGTCTTGCACAACTAGAGCTGCATGAAAAAGGCGAAGCCCTGTACCTATCATGAGACATGGAACGATCTCTTCTCTCCTTTGGCATGTTGAAGCCTTAAAAATATCAACAAGAATTATGGCACCTCCCAAACGAAGCAGGGTGGTTGAAAACTACAAAATTTGATAAAATACGTTTAAACTTAACTACTCACCCAAAATTAGGCAATAAAACAAACAATTCCTGATACAACACCACACTGAGTTTCCAAAATTATAGGGGTCCAAGAACTATAAATAACTGGAAAAGTTATTAACAAGAATAAGATATGTTGATACAAACTGCACAGAACTCTCAGCAATATATATGATGCATAATCAGTTAATCCTTCTTGAGCATCTCTTATTCAAAGAAACCACTTCTTATGCTTTCCTTAAAGAACATAGATCACATGATGAGAGATGATTGCATTGCAGTAAATATGTGAAACCTTCCTTCAAAGGATAAATTCGAAAGGAGAAAAAAAAAGCTGGCATGCAGGCTGGTGTGCTAAGAGTGCACTTGCACAATCTGAGTTACCTAGGTCCAATACAATGGTTCTGCTGGTGAAAACGAGGTACAGCCATCATATGCATTTCAAACTAAATATATTATGATAGCTCAGCAGTGTCATTTCCCACCAGTATGTTGAGCTTAGTTTTTCTCTTACTCAGTAGAACTTTCTGAATAATGTGTCACATGACCATTAACAGAAAAGTCCATTCTCCAATTTCAATCTTCTATTATTATTATTATTATGCCAAAAGAACACAAAGCAGATCAAAAAATTTACAAGGGAAGATAAAAAAGAAAGAAAATTAATTACATAGAAAAAGGGAATCAAGGAATAAAGGGAGAGAATCACTAGATGTGAGTCCCCAAGCCCTAAACCAGTCAAACAAAGATCCACTAAAAGAAGCAAGCACCTGGTCTTCCAAACTATCCATGTCCTCAAAAGTCCTCTGATTATGCTCCCTCCAAATAGACCACAGTAAGTACAACGGAGCTAAATTCCAAATGCTTGATGAGTGCTTCTCCAACCAAAGAGAATACCTGAAACGGTATGTGGTAAGACCCACGACACCCCCAAATGATCTAAAAACAAAGCTCTACAACCGATAAGCAAGCCTACTCACAATGAAGCAACAAATGATCCAATCTCCCCACAGCAACAACACATAACCATGGTTTTAAAAACCGGACTGGACTGGCTGGTCCAACCAGTTCAACCGGGAACTAGGCACCAGTCCAGTCCAGCAAAAATCCCCAAAATCGGTGAAAACTGGCCAAAATCGGGAATCGGAGGCAAAACCAGTTTTTGCCCTGGTCCAGTTTTTTTTTTTTTTTGACGTCCCCCGGTCCAGTTTTTAAAACCATGCACACAACACACTAGTCAACAAAATCAAAACGCTTATGCCTTAAGTTGTCACCCATGAGAATCTTATCCCAAGCTACAGTCCAAACAAAAAAAGAAATTCTTCGAGAGGCCTTCACTTTCCAAACACCTTTCCAAGGAGGGACTCAGCTTATAATAAAACGAGCAGATATCAAAATCCCCATTCTCTTCAACTTCCATCTCATACGATCCTCACTCTCCAATGAAAGTGTATTGGATTCCAAGACCTGAATTAAATCCGCCATTAAATCCACCTCCCAGTCATTTATATCCCGAATGAATCGTACATCCCAGCCTCTTCTCACCTCCAACCCCTTCTGTACCAAGCAAGAACCTACCGAGGCCTCTCTATTAGTGGTTATTGCGTACAAAACCGGGAAGGTCACTTGAAAAGGTTGATCCCCACACCACCGATCTTGCCAAAATTTCACTCTATTCCCCACCCCAATTTCAATTTTCTATTCTATTGCATTTAACATTTATTTCTACAATATACAGTAAATTGAATGATCAAATATAACCCTAAAATAAGAGTATACAACTAAGCAAGCTTATAATACCAGCAATTTAGATCAGCCAAGCATTTTACTTTGCAGCCATTTAACTCCATCTAAATCCATAGTCTCTGCTACATCATTTCCATCACCAATTCTCCTAACCTTCTACTTCACTAACCCTTGAGTAACCTCCTTTGGGTTGTTGTAAGATATGAAAATTGGAAACTCTGAGGCACTACATTTGCATGTCATTTTTTTTTTTCCAGTGGCTATCCTCATTTGCTAATATCGAAACAAGATCCTCTGAAACATATAACTAACTAAAAGTTGATTGGAAAAAAACCTTAACTTCTATATGATATTATGACCATAGTTGGAGCAGATATGAACACCACTTAAAAAGTACCCTTTCTTTTGCAGCCCTCTAGAGAAATGATACATTATTAAGAGAGAGTTAAACCAAAACAAATGTGGAAAAATTTATCTCCTTCCCCAAAGCTTGTAAGATAAAAAAGGAAAGCACCTACATAAAGACACTGTAACGCATACCAGGCATTTGCAGAATTCCCACACTTAGAAGTTCTAGCCTTTAGAGAGTATATGTTACAATGAACCTAAATTAATTCAACCTGATAAATACATGGGCAATCTGAACACCTTAAAATTCTCAATAATTCAGATAAATATATAATCACAATTCTGATCAGAAAGCTATTCTCTCACTCACACAACCGGAAGAACCATAATCATCATCGGTTGTCACGAACCATCTATATTACAATTCTAATTCCTAATTTCTGCACTCATAGTAGAGCAGGAGCAAAAAGATATTTTTAAAGCACCTTATAGTCTACTCATGTACTATGAGTGAGTGTCACACCTAATCCAATGCAATTGAAATGCTTTTTTTTTTTTTTTTTCTTTTTAAATCTCTCTTTTTGCCAGAAGCTAATCCAATGCAATTGAAATGCTTATTTGTTTAATCTCTCTCTTTTTGCCAGAAGCAGCAGCGAGTTAAACTCAGCTGTATTACTCAATCACAAAGATTTCTGCTGTTAATCAATATTTCACAACAATTTCAAAATTTTAACTGTAAAGTAAAAACAACAAAAGCATAAACTACAACAAGCATTAAGCAAATGAATTCACTATCATTTGAGTTCATACAAAGCAGTCAAATCAAAATTCACAACAAACCCATATCCAAAACACCCTTTTTTTTTTTCTCACAGCTCAAACCCCCAAATTACCATTTCCAACAAAAACACTACATCACAACAATAACAAAGTTTCAAAAATACCCGAAGCCCAGAACCCTAATCAGCAAAAAGTTCCAAAATTTGAATCAAACTACTACATCACAAGCTTCCCGAAGCCGATCCGTACAAACCACCACCACTACCCAGATACACAACACAACAATAACAAGCAGAACAACAAAGCTCGCAGATCCGAGTATAATCGGAGCCCCGAAAAGGGTCAAAAAAAATCAGAGATTTGTTAATAAAAGGGGATTTACCAGAAGCCGATTCAAAATCTTTCTCGGATTCTCGAGAAACAAACACCCCTCCTCCCCTCCCCCCTCGATTCGATTGGGTTCGGTGAGAGAGAGAAACCTAAGAGAGAGAGAGAGTTTGAAAGAAGAACAGTGAGAAGCAAATAGGGCCAACGTATATAAGGGTGTGAGCTGACGTGGACGAAAGTGGTTCGCTCGTGTCGTGGCATTTTCATTTTTTTAATATTATTATTATTATTATTATTATTTTTTCTAATTGAAAATTTTGAACGATTGTTGTTTGAAGTCGGCGCCGTTTTGTTCTATTGGAAGGGAGAAGGGCAATATGTATGAGTATGACTGTATGCTTTTGTCTACCAAAAATAAAAAAACTGTATGCTTTTTTATTATTATATATATATATATATATATATATATATATATAAATAATATTACCACCATATATGCTTGGGTTGGGGGTGATCATCACGCTCTCTAGTGGAAAAGGGAGGCTTTTTTTTGGGTTAAGTATAGCTTATCTTATGGCTGCTTGCGGCCCTAGGTTTGCTCAACTTCTTTTTTTATGTTTTCCAAAAAAAAAAAAAAAAACTTATTTTTTTAAAATTTATTTTTAATTTATATTTTTATCATTTATTTTTGAAAGATAATGTTTAAAAAATTTTTTTTTTCCTTTTTTTTTTTTTTACAATTGGGGAGAAAGTACATATCTTACATCCAACTTTATACTCATCCAATTGTAATACGCCATTATATTAAAAAAACTGTATATATGTTGTGTTTGATTTTTTTTTTTTTCATTTTAAATCTAGGTTATTTTATAAAAAAAAATTAAAAAAAGAACATGACAAGTTGTAATTGGTGGAGTATACAATGAAATATAAAAAGTGGAATAGAAGATTTATGATTGGAGGGGGCGTGCGTGTAATGGTTGATTCTACTAATAAAGTTGTGTAAGAAATTATGAAACTTTTGTTTCCTAACATTACTCTTTTCACAAAATCAAAAATTTCCAAAATATTATATTTTGAAATTAATTGGTTAATTTTAAAAAAATTTAAATCAAAAGTTCGGAGGATAATTATTAGGTATTCTCATAATACACTAAAGTTGTACTATATCTTTTTACATTTATGATGGATCCTACCATAATTTGAATTTAATTATAAGATTTATCATAAATATAAGAGGATGAAGTACTATATCACCATGCTCTAAGAATACCTATTACCTTCTTCTGAAAAAAAAAAAAAAGAATACCTACTACCTACCAAATACTCAGCTTAGGAACCATCAAAATAAAATGGATGATAAATACCTCATACATGAGGAATGTACATAATTTCTCTCGTAATAATGAATCTCAAACAATAAGAGATCTGCATGTTTATAACGTATGTGATGTATATGTGAAAGTTACAAAATACCTTCCCTTCAAACTTGCAATAATATTTCAAGATGAGCCTATAGTGTTATTGAAATACTCCATATGTTCCCCTCAAAAAAAGAAATACTCCATATGAAAATTGGGTCTCGGCTCTAATCTCTAGCAACCTTAAGATACACCCAAAGCTCAACCTTACTATAGCATGCTTTCTCTCATGGCAGGAAATTAGAGCAGTTTAAGCATCACTCACGCATTTCGAGAGGGCAAGCCACTGAAATGGCGAAACCTTCTGTTGCTTTTGTAGACCCTCTAAAATGTGTTTTGACATAACTTAAGGCTTATGTCTAGGTTCTATGTATTTGACTTTTAATGAATTGTCTTTGATGCATTCCTTTAATTTATCCAAAATAAATAAAACCATAGCTTTTAATATATATATATATATATATATATATATTTCAAATCATACAATGAGGGGAGAGTCGGGATTATGTTTCAAACCCAATTCTCCTTCTTTTGTTTATATATATATATATTTTATTGAAGTCACAAGGTTCTCCAAAAATTCAAAACTTTAACCAAATAACATCCTTATATAAAGTTATAATACTAGGCACATCACAAATATGTTCATTCTAAGCTAGGATGTCAATGTTTGACATGACCCACGAATATGACACGAACAGGTTAGGGTTAGATCTTAATAGATTCGGTTCGTAAACGGGTTGACCCGAAAGTGACATGATAAGAAATGTGTCATAAGCGAGCCAACTTGCATGATCCTCAATTGACATGTTTGACATGCTAATTTATTCGTGTCAATTTGAAATGACTCATTTAACACAGCTTATTTAAGTAGTATAACAAATAAATATTCATTTTATTTTACATTTTTCAAATACCTTTTATATCCAACCTATATTTTAAACTTAAAAGGAAAATCAGAGAGACATAAACTATTTTATATTTTTTGTAGTTTACATTTGGCAAGTTCTGTGTATGTTATATTCTTGTTAAACTATATCATTTTGAATTTGGGTTAAATTGTATGCACTTCTTTTGGGATGTAAATAACTAATTTGTAGATGGATGTTATATTTTTGTTGAATTGTGTTGTTTCGAATTTGAGTTGAAGTGTATGCACTTCTTTTGGGGATGTAAACAAGGCTATAATCGAGCCGAGTCGAGTATTAACAGTTCAAGCTTATTTATTTAATTTGTTTTCAAACACGAGCCGAGCTCGAGCTCATCATAAAAAAAAATTTTATGTTCAGGCTTGGCTCATTTTTTTGTTGAGCATGCTCGAACTTGTTCACGAGCTATTTGATTAACTTATTCTTTTCCTATATTTTGTGAAACCATGACTAAAAATGTTTTACCTCTTTATAATTCTATGAGTTTTCACTACAATAGACAATTTATATCATCAATAATCTACAAATAATAATTCAATTTTGTATGAACCTATTAACAAACTTATACAATCTAATTTCAAGTCTATATAAATATATTTTTAGACAAGTATACATATAAAAATATAATATTACATATAGTCATGAATATATTATTATGTCTGATCTTAGCTCGTTTAATAATCGAGCTTAAACTTAAGGTTTGAACTTAGTTTGTTTTATAAACAAACGATCATAAACAAGCTTTTCTCGAGTTGATCGAACTGTTCATAAACAATTTGGTTTATTTACAACTCTAGATGCAAAGAACTTATTTTTAGATAAATGGTACTACGTTATGGATTTAATATTTATTAAGTACTTTGATATTATTTTGAACTTTTGGACGATATGTTTTAAGTATTTGATATTGTTATTAACTTTCAAATTGTACGCTTAATAGGTATTTTGCTGTTATGAGTTTGTAAAAAATTTGTCGTTTATTAGATTTATAACAATATTAATCATGTGCTTTTTTGAAGTGGGTTAAATGGACTGAATTTGTGTCGAACTAACTTGTTTAATATTAATTGAGTTGAAATAGCTTGTCTTACATTCGTGTCAACTTAACATGACCCGTTTATTAAGTGTGTCAAGTGGGTTGTATCATGTCAACTTGCTTCATTAACAAGTCATATTAGTGTTGAAGGGTTATAACATGATAATTAAATGGGTCGGGTTCGAATTAAGTCATTTAACCGAATACCCTTAACTCAACATGACACGCATACGATATACTAACCCGAATTGATACCTCTATTAATTCTAGGCCTTTGTTAAGGTAACTTCATATTCAATGCATCTAAATAATCGATTATAAGAAAGAATCTAGATAGCAATATCAACCTGAACTTAGATAACTCAGCATAAATAATAGGTCAAAGCTAGAGCGTTGGTTTATTTGCAACACATAAGAGGGCGACATTTGTTTTTTTTTGAGAAGGAGGGCGACATTTGTTAATTGGAACAACACGAATGTTGTGAATATTTTTATTTTTGGTACCAAGTGCTATGCATTGCAATAATAAAGAAAACATCTCTAAAAAAAAATAATAATAAAGAAAACATAACAGTTGATTAAAATAAAAATGTTCAAGTATAATATAATTCTCATTTCAAATAAAATGGATAGGCTAACATGACATGTCAATGTATTTGATTGGCGTGTGTGTTTGAGACTAACTTTTAAGTTAGTTTTTTATTTTTTAGCTTTTATGTACAATTTTTTAAAATATCATTTTTTCTTACTTTTTTAAAGTTCAAGTATATTTTAGCATACTTCCAACAAAAAGTTTTCAACAAAAAAGTTTGTCTCTTCTTAAAAAAAAAAAAAAAACATAACTTGCCTTCTTTCTTTTGAAAGAACTACTAAATTTTAATTTTTATCAATATTAGACTACATGTTATTCAACTTGAATGGAGCAAGACTTTAAATTTATCATTTAAAAAAAAACACACACACACAAACAAATATCAATATTAGACTTTAACACGAATATTTTTATTAAGAAGAACATTAACATGAATATAAATTTAATAATTAACCCTATATGTATTAGATTTGTGATAAAATAAATATTCTATCAGAAATTTTCTTCTCAAAGACAGGGATTTAATCACATGATCAACACATTTGAAATGCCTTTTTTTACCACGCATACATTACATGGTTACATTTCTTGAATTTTAATGGTAAATACTAATATAAGGTTTAATTTGTTAAAATTCTAATGTACGAAAGTGTAAATTGTTCAAATCGAAAATCCAATGATCAAATTGACACTCACGTCAAGGTCTAAATGCAAAGTGATGACCTAGGTTTCCAATTATATCTTTTATTTTTTATAGCTCATTTGGGAAGATAGAAATGAAAGGAATGAAATGAATAATTTTAGAATATTTTTTTTCCTTCCTTTATTTGGGAGTTCTAATGGAGTGAATGGAAAGTTCATTTTCTTATTTTAGAGTTTAAGTGGGATGGAATGGAATGGGTAGGAGGGATCACTCATTCCTCTATATTCCCTCAAAACCTAAAATTTTATTCCTCCCAAGAATTGGATAAAATGAAATTAGATTTAATGATTTTTTTTATACTAAAACTCCCTAAATACCCCAATATATTCAGCTATTTAATTTAAAATAGGGTTCTAATAATAATATTGTCATAAAATAATTCTATTCATTCCTCTATGTTCCCTCAAAACCTCAAATTTTTATTCCTCCCAAGAATTGGATGAAATGAAATTAGATTTAATGATTTTTTTTTTTTTTTTTTATACTAAAACTCCCTAAATATCCCAATATATTCAGCTATTTAATTTAAAATAGGGTTCTAATAATAATATTGTCATAAAATAATTCCATTCATTTTCTCAAATGAGGTTACTTACATTCCATTCATTTCCGTTTATTTATTTTAAATATCCAAATAAAATTACTTAATTTCATTCTTTTCATTTTTTTTTCATTTCTTGCATTTTTTTTTTTCATTTCTTGCATGTTTTTTTTTGAATCCAAGGTGTGTTTGTAATATTTAAATTATTTATATATAATTTGATATTTTTCCATAATATCATACTTAAAATTTAATTTTATAGATATTCTATCATCATCCCTTAAAACATTAATCTTTGTCTTCAACACTTTCATTGCTACCACTCCCTCTTTCCTTATCCTCTCTAGATCTCTCATTAGTATTGGAGGCACATCATTAAGAATGGCAAATGTCTCCACCACGCTCCACCTCGACCTGTTCCGCTTCTCTCACATGAATTTTCCTAACCTCATATAGGAGACAAGGCACTAGTCATCCGAACCATTGCCGTTCCTTAACTTGTACTATATTTTTTTTTTTATTTGAGTGAAATTGCTTTAAGGTGAAATAAGTATATAGTAGCTTGTCTTGGAAATAAAACCCAAAAAAAAGGGATAAAATAAGTATAGAAAAAAAAGAATAAGTATTTATATATGTTATAGCTCAACTAGTAAACCTTTTAATGATTGAATAAGATATCTGAGATTCAATTTTACATTAAAAACTAATTGATGTCTAACTTAGTTGGTCTAATAATAAATAGTTATCATGTTGAAACTCTAAAAAATATATATATTATAATAAATTATATCAAGCATATGTTATAATAAATTGAAAAGAAAATATACAAGAGAATGTCTCATGAAAATGATTTGACAATTTGATATTTCCTTTTGTTTTTTCTATCATTATTACCAAATAAAAAGTTATTTATTTATTTATTATTTTTACATAAGAACACTTCTTTGTACTTATCATTAAAATTGTAAAAGTAATGTGGATTTAATTGTCTTCTTATTAAGTATTTAAATATAAAAATAATTATAATTATTTTCTACATCATTTTCCTTCAATCTACAAATATACCGTAAGATACAAATTAGGGGCATGTATTGAGGATAAAACTTTTCTTAAATCGGTGAAAAGCGAAAACCGCCGTTGTTTACATCCTTTGAGGCAAGCGTGGGCTTATTCTGCTGGGCTCCAATCATTGTGGGACCCAACACGTTCAGTCCTATATAGTATATGGTAAAGCCTATAGGCAATGCGGGTCAAAGCCTGCAATTGCAATGGACTATGAGATATTTGTATGAATATCAGGAAGCTAATGTGGTCTCTCCTCAGCAGTCTTCGGAATTACCTGCTGCTTGGGTGCCTCCTGCGGGTTCTTTGTATAAAGTAAACGTAGATGGTGCTTTCTTCTCGGCTTAGAAGGAAGCAGGCGTGGGAGTCATTATTCGGGATGATAAGGGGTTGGTAGTAGCAGCCTTAAGCAAGAAGATTTGTGCTCCGTTGGGTGCTTTGGAGGTGGAGGCAAAAGCTTTTGAAGTTGGCCATCAATTGGCTAAGTATGTTGGTATTCACAACCTTATCTTGGAGGCTGACTCACTCACTGTTTATCGTGCTCTTACCTTCCCCTACTTCAATGGCTTCTTTTATCTACGGTATGGGGGTGACTTCTAATGATTTTCGTTCTGTTATGTTTTCTCAGGTGCGTAGGCAAGGTAATATAGCAGCACATATTTTAGTTAAACATGCTCTTGACATTGTAGATTTTTCAATTTAGAGTGAAGAGAATTCTTGTTTTTTAGAACAAGCTCTTCACTATGATGTAATGTTTTTGGTTTTTTAACGAAGTTTTCAGTCTTTCCATATAAATAAAAAAAAAAAAAATGAAATTTGAGTAAAAAATTTGGACTCAGATTTAATACCCAATTTTGGATCCTTTTGTAGATTTTTTTTTTTTTTTTTTTTTTTTTTTTTTTTTTTTTTTTTTTTTTTTTTGAGAAACCCTTTTGTAGATTTTAGGTTAACAATAGTGCTAGTACCATGTACAAATTACAAACACAGACATTGCCTTAATTTTTTTTTAGGTGAAAAACGGTGAGTTGTAGAAAAAAAAAAGGTTGGGTACATGTGATCAATGATAGTGACATATAATCAATGATAGTGACATATAATCAATCATAATTTGTCACATAGGACAGTTGATGCAAAGTATCATCTTTATCAATATTGTTTTGAAGTAAATAATTTTAAACTTTTATATGATTGGAAATTCTAATTATTAGTCCATATTTACTATTACACTTCATCTAACATTTTCCCTCCTTTTTTGCCTCTTTATCTCCCCATTACTCTCTATTCTCTACTTTACTGTTACAATTTCTTGATCTTTTTCTCTCTTTCATACTTTGACTTAAAAAAAAAAAAAAATATTTTGTATCGATTCAATACAAATTCTCACATTCAATCCATATTTTTCCTACAAAAAAATTGTGGGTACTCTCTCTCTCTCTCTCTCTCTCTCTCTCTCTCTCTCTCTCTCTCTCTCTCTCTCTCGGTAGAGTTTTGTCTTTCTGATAATTGTGATTAAGGTTGATGGTTTTTTTATTATAAAAAATATGTGTTTTGGTATTATATTTTTTTTAATTTCTCATCACAAAGTCTTCTCTCTCCTTTTATAATTTTGGTTGAATTTTGGTTTGGGTTAATATTTAGTTATTTATTTATTTATTTAGTTTTTTGGGAAATAGGAATTTGAGTTTATATTAAAACACAATCTACAAGGCTATGAATTTGAATATACCTACCAATTGTTTGAGTAATAAATTATTATAAATTCTATTTTTTTCCCCTTTGGTTTCAATATAATTTTGGTTAAGATAACATTGTAATTTTATAATAATTTTTATTATTATGATAATCTTCTTATTTCTTAAGAGATAATAAATTTGAAACTTATAAAGTTTAGTTGTATATTAGGCAATATAATACCCTACAACAGAAGTTAGAAGAATATGGTTCACCTTAAAATATATATTAATCAAAAATACAAAAAATAAACAATATATTTGTAGAGATAAAAAGATAAAAAATAGTTGTAGAAATATTTTTTTAAAATAGATAATACTTGAAGTAAATGTTACTTTTTATATATATTACACCTCATTACATAATATTTATATATTCCCATATATTGTGTGGATCTGCCGCTAGTGATATGTAGTAGTCATGTAGCTCTCAACCAACTAAATACCACTCCTTTCTTTTGAAAGAATTATAAGAGCACTAGCATTGAGAGTGTAAACACCTCAGTTGCTATTCCAAAACCTCAAAAAAGATGCTCCATTATGGGTTTTTATAAATTTTTACAACATGTGTATAGTTGGTTCTTATATATAGAACCAACTGTAGCATGGGATGTAAAAAAAAAAAAAAAAATTATTTTATGTAACGCTCTGTTTTTTTCGCTGGAAAACTTTCTGTAAAGATAATTTTCCACATTTTCCAGTGTTTGGTAGCACAAAAAAAATCTGGTCAATGGAAAACTATCTTTGGTCAACAGAAAACCCTAATAAAAATAAGGCGTTTCTATAAGTTGTTTTCCAATTTTTTTTTTTTTTTGGAAAACAATCTCTCTCTCACACATTGCATCTCCTATAAATATTATCTTTGTCTATAGCCGTGGGAAACATAAATTTTTGGCGCCTTCTCTCTCTCATGGTAAGTTTTCTCACTTTTTCTCTCTTCCCTTTACTTTTTCTCTCCTCACACTCTCACTGTCACTAACTCTGGTCTCTTCTCTTCCCATAGATCTCTCTCTCTAACTGTCTCTTTTCTCTCTTTTCTCTATGTTTCTCTTCCCCTCTGTAACACAATTCTCTTATTAGATTTTTTTTCCCTTCACTGTTCAGTCAATAGCTCCGACTTGCAAAGGAGAACAAATTTACAGTGGTAATTATTTCATTCCTCTCTACCAAAATCCCAATTCTTTGCTTTGAATTTCAAGCTTGATTTTCTTTTTTCTCTAAGAAATTTTTGGTTTGATGGATTCTAGGCAGAAGTTACTTCTTTTTCGTACATAAAGTGCAAAAAAGTAAATTAAAAAAATAAAAAAGAAGAAGAATGAATGAATGAAGTAAAAGATGAAAATTTTAAACATAGTACCTATATTGCTTTAAATTGCTTTTACATGGGACAATCTTTACCGTGGACTAATAATATTGTTATATAAAGAATGATAATTGTTTAGGAGAATTGCATTTGTTGGCAAATGCTATGCAGTGATGATATATTATACAGTACAATATGTAAATACATAATTTAAGTAATATTGAAGACTTGTGGTTGACCATAGTAGACAATTAGTATACCAACAAAAAGAGCAGACAATTAAAAGTTATTATTATTTATATTTGAAAGCTTGAAAATGTGTTAAAAACACAAGAGCTGTTTAGACCCCCAATTAAAAATTACGGCTATATTGTTTTTACTCTAACTTATCTAAGTGCGGAAACAAGAGTAAATGAAGCGCAATCAACCGATACTACTCTAGTGCATAAACATGAACAACACACAGTAAAAGTAAAGTACAAGAATAAGGGAAGAGAGATGCAAACACTAAATAACACGGCGATGTGTTATCGAAGAGGAAACTGAAGAACTTAGCGAAAAACCTCTTCGCCACCCTCCAAGCGATAAATGATCCATTAGACAATCAGTTATGATACATGGGTTAGCAAGAAACCCTCCAAGCCTAATCTACCCAATGCATCTAAGCCCTCCAAACTCCTACTCCAACAAGGCTTCTTGGAACCATGTCTTGTCTAGCTCTCCGGATCCCGCAATACGCCCGATTGCATCCGCCAAGTCTCACCGGATTCTTTTGGCAATTCCCCAAAGTTTCCTAAGCTCCAAAACACTCTTTACACTTTGAATAGATGTGGGTTGTGTTTGAGTACAAATCTCCTCTCAAGGTATGACAATGGGAGAGGGAAGGAGAAGAGGCTACAATGATTTCTCACTAAGGATGAGTAGCTCTTTCTCTAAAAGATGGGTGTGTGTGTTGTAGAAAACCTATCTAGGGTTTTTCTCTCTGAATGGCCTCCTTTACATTTGTGGATAATGAGGGTATATATAGTATGGTTGAAAAGTAAGAAAGTCACACTTAAAAATCCTCCAGGCAAAGAGTCTCGCGGGTATCTCGCGGGAAAGCCTTACTCGCGACATACTCACGAAGTTGACAGCCTGGCATGACTTTTTAGCTTCCAGTCATGTGCTTCTCACATGCCCTTTTCACGGGAACTCTTCTCGCGAACTTCTTGCGAGCTAGTTGCGAAATGCACTGATCTTCAATTAAGCTTGAGTCTTCACCAACTTAATACAAAACCCAATACAATAAAATCCCATAAAATACAAGGAACAGAATTAAAGCAATTACAACATTTTTTGTCATGAAATAAAACCAACATAAAACATAGTTGTAAATCACAACTTTACAATACTTATTGAAAATGTATTCCCCTGTCACATTTATATATATATATATATAGACAAATGGTTGATATATGTGTGTGTGTGTGTGTGTACGTACATTACTGTCTATATATATGAGCAAGATGAGTGGTAGAGATTATGAAAATTTGATAACTAATTAATTTTGATTGTATCTATTGTCAAAATTTTAGTATGAAAACCAAATTCATTCTTGATTTTTTATTTATAATGATTACATTAGTTAGTTTACATAATATACATGTTTTAAATTATACAAGAAATATTTTAAAACAATTGCATACCAAACACTAGAAAACATTCTCAAGCTCATTTTCAAGGTCGTTACCAAATACTGAAAAATGAGACAGTTTTCTAGAAAATGCTCTTTGAAAAATGAACCATTTTCCAGAAAACGTTAATGCTGAAACAAACAGAGCGTAAAATATCTCCTCACTCTCGCTCGTCTTTGACTCTCTTCTCACTCTCTCATCGCTGTCTCTCTCTCTCTCTCTCTCTCTCTCTCTCTCTCGATGGATTCGGCGGTACTGGGCATAGATTTCGGTGGCTGAGGTTTGAATCAATGTTTGGGCTTGGGTTTCTCTCGATGGTTTTGGTGGTGTTGGCCTTTGGTTTCTGGGCTGGGGCTTGAATCGGTGGCGGACGGCGTGGGTGTGGTGACTTGGGTTGAAATTTGTGGTTTAAATCAGGTGGCGTGGGTGTGTGGCGTCGATTTCAGTGGGTTTAAATCGATGGCTTTCTCGATAGTTGTGGGTTGCTGCAGGCGTGGATGTGGTGGCTTGGGTTGAATTAGTTGAATCGGTGTGGAGATTTGGTATTTTGGCTTGGGTTTTGATGGTGGTATGACAGTTGTTGGCTTGGGTTTTGAATCAATTGTAGATGGTTGTTGGCGGCGCTGGGTTTGTTGTGGTGGTGCGACAGCGGCGGGTTCGGTGGTTTTGGGTTATCTGATTTGGATTTGTTGTATTTTTTTTTTTTTGTTGGTTTTGGGAGATTTTGGAATGGGTTTGTTGGGATTTTGCTATTTTTTATTTTGGGTCTGGATTCTTGTTGATTTTGGTATAGATAGATTTAGTGGATTTTGGTAGGGATGGATTTGGTCACTGGCCTTGTGGTATGGATGGGTTTGGTTGCTGCCTTGCTGGGAGCATGGAGAGGAGAGAAAGACTCTCTGGTAAGCAGTAGTAAATTGGAAAAAAAGAAAAAAAGAATAATGCTTGTGACACATAAAGTGGCACAACTTGTGCCACAATTTGTCCACATGGCAAGTGAGAGAGGTGATGGTGGGTCCATGTGGGGTCACTTTTCTACCACTCACAACTCGCCATGTGGGTGAGTTGTGACACTAACATAGAAAAAAAAAAAAGATAAAAAGGAAGAGAGAAAAAGAATAAAAAAAATTTATATTATTTTAATGAGTTGTATCTAAAAATAGTAACTAGGATGTTGGTTGAGTTATAAAATGAGATAATATAGTAGATAAAGTAGGTTAATTTTGAGGGTGTAAAATAAGAACTTTTTTGTTAAGGGCCTGTTTGGTAGATGAGTTTGAGTAATGTTGTTTATAGTTTTTTGAAATATGTGTGGGTGAAAAAATGTGTGAAAATATGTGTAATGTCGTTTAAAAACTGAAAATGAGTTGTTTAATAAAATTAGCACAACTTTCATATGACAGCAAAATAAAATTATGTTTGATTTCAAATAATAATAATAATAATAATAATAATAGCCTGTTTCGGTTTTGCACTACATGTTAAAATGCAGAAATACATAAAATTTAAAACTATCATTCAACCTCGACATGAATGTAAATTTAATTATTAGACTTTTTATTTGAACAAGTAACTCTATACATATTAGATTTGTGATGAATCAAATATTCTGCTAGTATTTTCCCTAAAAGCTATTTAATCACATGATCAATACTTTTGAAATGTCCTTTTTACCATGTATACATTATATGATTAAATTCAGTGATTTTTAACGGTAATACTAATATAAGATTTAATTTCTTAAAAATCTAATTTGCAGAATTGTTCAAATAAAAAATCCAATGATCAAGTAGACAATTATGTGAAACTCCTAATGTGAAGTGATGAGCCAAATTTCCAATAATGTTTTCAATTCTTTAGTTAACGGTGACTATGGCTCTTTGAGTATTTTTTGCGGGCATGATTAATATGCTCATGATTTGATTATATTAGATTATTTAGGTGTGTGTTGTATAGGCGTGTGTAGAGTCTCACACATAATGTTTATTAGATGAATTTTAGGTTTATAAGTGATTGTGAGAAGCTCCAATTATAACATGACTTTGTCCTTTTGGGATATAAGAACATATGTGGCTAGCATTTTCCTCTAGTAATTACAAATAGTATCGAACTAATTAAACCTAGTAGCACCATGTGGCTTGACACAGGATGTGAGTTCTGATTCATCTCTTTACAACCTAAAACTAGTTATTCACTAGATTAGATTATAAGAATTAATTGCATGTCGGGATGGAGTTTATTTCCAAAACAATAGGAAAATTTCTCCAAAACAATGGAGTCATTACATGGCGATTCGAATGACCATCCAAGTGTACATGTAGCTTGACACACAATATGGGTTTTGATTCTTCTCTTTACAACCTAAAACAACTTATCCACTAGATTAGATTATAAGAATGAAATGTGTGTTGGCTATCAACACACAAATCAAAAAGGAAACAAACGAAGGATGGTGTTTATTTCCAAAACAAAATGAGCCATATGATTTAATACAACTGGATGGATTTATTAATCACCACATAATGATGGGTTGGATGGAGAATAAACCTTGTTCATATCAAAATTATACAAAAGATAAAAAAAGAAAAGAAAAGAAAAAGATAAAATATAAAGAAGACAAACATGAAAGCTTGCTTTACAACGTATCTATGTGAGCACACACAAGGAACTTAAGCAATAACTTAGATATCAGATACCCCTATTTCTATATCCAAGAAGTGCCAATTTGATTTTGTTAACCCTGGCCACCACGTCTTTGATGTCAAGTCTTTGATCTGGTAATTCTTCAGAGCACCTCAAGTCTAATTCAAAGATAGATGAAAGAATAGTTTGCATGAAAGTTACATCCCTTCCATCTTCTATCCTAAGCAAACCATCATCTATGACTTCCATTTTGTAAGGTAGTGATAAAATCCATTGCCTCATAGCAAGTTCTCCAACAAACACATCATCGGTGGGCTTCTTTCCCGTGATCATCTCCAATAATATTATCCCATAGCTATAAATGTCACTTTTGGTGGACACTCTCCCTTCGAAACCATACTCTGTCATGCTCACATTTGTCAAGAAGTTTTAAGTTAGTGATCCACATGCTTGAAAAAAAAAACACTTTACAATTATGTCCTTTTAATACACCAATATTACACACACACACACATTTATACGTGTTTTTTTTTTTTTTTTTTTTTTTTAAAATGTGTTTACCGTATCCATATATACTAGATTCCTTTTATTTATTTATTTCCTATTTTTTATAGTTCATTATTATTATTGGGGATCCTATTATGTCCTAATGGTTTATATTTGTTATTTGGATTTTGGAGTAATTATCAAGCTTACTTTGTGTCTCCATTTAAGTTAGGCTTTGAATGATTTATATTAACTTGGAGGCTTGTCAACATAGTTGAAGTTTTTTTTAATCAATTTTAGGACAACTAAATGACTGTTTGGTAAAGTGGTCTCAAACCACACATTTTCAAAATACAAATTTTTTTTTTTAAAATTTTTTAAAAACTTCCATTTTCTCTATGTAAAGCATTTTCAAATAAATAGATTTGAAAAGAAAGAAAAAATTTAAAAAATAAACTATACCAAAAGTGCATTAGTATATAGTCAACAACTATAAAATGAGCTATAAGTGGGCATAAGGCAAGCCAAACAAGTATTATGATTGTATTAACTAGTCCAATATTGAAACTCACACTATCTTCATCCTATTTAATTAATTCGTATTTCACTAGTCAGCATGGCTCATAAAACAAATAATTTGAGTATAGTGTATATTCCTATGAATTTAATGCAACTACAAATTTGAGCTAGTGAAAACTGGCACACATAACACATTGTTTTTCCTGCAAATAGCCACTGTTAAGGTTATTCATGAAATTAGCCAAGTAATTAAATAAGTAGAGGTGAATTAATATACCTGGTGCAATGTAGCCAATAGTACCAAGGGTTTTGGTTTGTGTTACGTCTTTATTTTCGACTAAAATCTTTGCAATGCCAAAGTCACCCACATGTGCAACCATGTCTTCATCCAGGAGGATATTATTTGGCTTCAAATCACAATGAACCACAAGTTCCGATTGACCATTATGGAGATAATCCAATGCTAATGCAACATCAACCATAATGCTTACTCTTTGAACAAGATTCAAGCAATAGTTGTGAGAGTATAACCACTTTTCAAGGCTACCATTTGACATGTATTGCAGCACCAAAGCTCTAAACTCCGTGTTGGAGCATGTACTTATAACTTTAACTAGATTCCTATGTCGGATTGCCTTTAACACCATGCATTCAACATCAAAACTTTTGAAAGCGCCCTCTAATTGCAAATTTAAAACTTTGACAGCAACAATAGTCCCATCAGACAGTGTCCCTTTGTACACAGAACCAAAACCTCCAGTTCCAAGCAAGTTGCTTTCACAGAAGTTGTTTGTCCCACAACAAAGCTCATGATATGATATCATTCTATAATCCACAGAAGGCAAAGTGATAGGTAAACCTAGAATATGTATGTTACATCTTGGATGTCTTCTCAGCATAATGGCTAGCGATGCAAAGATTATAAATGATGCAATGACAGGTACAATATATTTGAGCAAAAGTTGTTTCACCTTTAATCCTCGAGAACTCAGACTTGTGCAAGGTGGAACTCCAAAAATTGGATTCCCACAAAGTGCTTCATTACCTAAAAATGATTTTCTTGTGAAGTTTGCAAAAGGTCCACCAGACGGAATTTCTCCTGATAAGTCATTGAAGGACAAATTCAAATAGTTGAGAAATGGAAGTGCGTCAAGAGACTTGGGAATTGAACCAGAGAGATTATTGTATGAGAGATCTAGTTTTTCCAATCCATTCAATTGTCCAAAAGATTGTGGAATGTCTCCTAAGAATGAGTTCTTTGACAAGTTTAGATAACTTAGGCTTTCAAAAGCACCAATGATACTTGGAATATTTCCAGTAAGTTGGTTCCGAGACAAGTCCATGTGTACAATAGCAACCAATTTTGTCATGTTTGAAGACAATGATCTGACAAGGAAATTCGATGATAAATCCAAGAATATTAGATTTTTAAGACTCCACAAATTCAATGGGATCGATGATGTCAGCCCGTTATAACTCAGGTTTAACTTCTGCAAATGACTAAGGTTTCTAATGCAATTTGGAATGGATCCAGAGAGATTGTTATTTGAGAGAACCAAATCTCCCAAATTCTTTAATCTACAAAGTTGTTCAGGAATGAATCCTTTAATCTTGTTGTCACCAAGATACAATCTTTGCAAGCTCTCCAATTCCCCAAATGTTGACGGTATTTTTCCAGTTAAACTATTACCCGTCAATTGAAGCCAGTTCAAGCTTTTCAAGGAACCAAGTCCCGTTGGAATTTGACCCTTTATTTGGCATTGATCTAAGGCAATGATTTCGAGTGAATTGGAAAAGTTTCCAATGGCATCCGGAATTGTAATATTCAAGGGATTGAGGGATATGGATATCACCTCCAAAAATCTGCAACTAGTTAAAGATGTAAGGAAACTATGCTCTTGATCTCCAGGCTCCCCAGTTAGCTGATTATCAGCCAGACTAAGTATTTTGAAAAATTTCAAGTTTCCAAGACTTCTGGGTATCGGCCCAGAGAGTAAATTTTGCGAAAAATCTACTTGGATGAGGTTGGAACAGTTTGAAAGATATGATGGGATATGACCACTGAATTTGTTGGAATCAAGAAACAGAGTTTCAAGACTGGGGCAAGAGATCTTAGTATCTAATGGAAGTTCTCCAGAGAAAGAATTTTTCACCAAGTCGAGCAATTTTAGAGAGGTGATGTTGAAAATATTTTGGGGTATTGTTCCAGTGAGATCATTCAGGGAGAGTTGCAAAAAATTCAGATTTGGGAGACGCCATAAGCCACTTGGAATGCTACCTTTAATTTTGTTGCCGCTAATGGAAAACACTTGTAACATGGACAGGTTGCTTATGGTTGGAGGTATATTTCCAGTGAAGTTGTTCGCTGCAAGACCAAGAATTTCAAGCTTTCCTGAACTCCCAAAACCTTTTGGAATACTTCCATCAAACTTATTGAATGACAGAGATAATAATAAAAGCTCTCTACAGTGATTAAACTGTGAGGGAAGCTTACCGCTGAATTCGTTGTAGGAAAAATACAGTCCTTGAAGATTAGGACAATGCTTGCAAAGATTCATCGGAAGAGTTCCTGAGATGTGATTTTTTGTAATAGCAATAGCCGTTATAAAAGACAAGTTAAAGATGACAAGAGGGAATGTACCAGAGAGGTTATTGTCTTGCAACTCCAAAATCTCTAATGACGACATATTGCCAAGGGACCATGGAATTGCACCCATAAGACTGTTAGAGCCAAGGCGTAATTCACGAAGCATAGGTAACATGCCCAACTCCTTAGGTATGCCACCACTCAACTTGTTGTTATAAAAAGATAAATATTCAAGCTTCTGGCAATTATGTATGGTTAGAGGGATACTACCTTCCAATAGGTTGGATGGCAAGGTAAGTACCCTCAAGCGGTGTAGACGACTTATCTCATGAAGCAGAAAACCATAGAAGCTGTTGTTAGAAAGATCAAGTGAGACTAGGAAGGAGAGGTTGGCAATATGAGGGGAAATGGTGCCGTGGAGACCCACGTAGGAAAGGTTCAAGGCTGTGACTCTTTGTCTGCGTCGACTGCAAGAGACCCCAAACCACTCACAAAAGTTTGTTGTTGTTGACCAGTTACCAGCAGCAGTGAAGGCAGTTTCGTTTGGAGCAAAAGTGATTTTAGATTTGAAGGCAATAAGAGCTGATTGATCAGTAAAGTTGTTGGAAGATTGGGACATGTGAGGTATGCATGGCTGCACTAAGAGAAAAGCCAAGAGCAGAAGCAAGAGAGTGGATGGCATTTCTATTAGCAACATGACTTGACTAGTGTGCAAGGGAGACGCAGAGAAGAAGGCTTGGGTTTGCAAGAAAGACAGCTTGAGTTTAATTTATAGTGACGATTCGATTCCTGTTGGTGGGTGGTGTTCATATCGTGTGGCAGGAGAATTCAATCATATGTGTGAACATAATATAATTTTATTGCCTTTATGAGATCCTGCATGTCCCAAAATTCTAGACGTAGAAAACTGGAGAGAGATATCCTTTAAACATGGAAACATCTATGGATGACAACGAGCCCGTTTGGTACATATGTTTAAAAACTGAAAATTGTTGTTTAAAATTTTTTATGGAAATACGTGTGGGTGAAAAAATGTGTGAAAATACGTAAAATATTATTTAAAAACTGAAAAATTGTTGTTTGGAAATACTCACCAAACACCCCCAACGTGACTCATGTTTTCAGTTTTTTTTTTTTTTTTTTTTTTTTTTTTTTTTTTAAAATTTATTTATTAATTTTAACTCATGTTTTCAGTTTTATTTATAAAAACACACAGTGTGTTACATAAACAATGCCTATAAATTATTATGGTTATAACTTGTAAGTTTTTTCTCATAGAAGTTGGGTCATCTCACTTGGAATTATATAGGATTTTCGTGACGGACCCAGGTGGGCCTAAGGGCCCAGCCCCCTAGGTCCTATATATATATATATATATATATATATATATATATATATATATATATATATATATATATATATTTTTTTTTTAAAGTTATTATATGTTTAATTTTTGTAGTTGGGTTCTCACTTTCAAAACCTTAGATCCCCATTTTCCTCAATAAGCCTAACTAGCCTCATCCAAATAGCAACTATCTAACCCAAAAACTTAACAAAAACAATAAAAACATTCACAACGGTGATTGTATTTTAGCAAAAAAAAAAAAAAAAACTATTTTACCATTAAAGAACCAAAAAATCATGTGTTATTATAGAAGTTAAAGCTAAATTTGTTGCAACTACAGTAAACTAGTATAAAAACCAGTTGACTGTAGGAAGTTGTTAAAAATAAAATAAAATATTTTATTAAGATTATATCTCTTCCTTCAATTAAAAAACTCAAAATCTCTCTCTTCCTTTATTATGTTAATGAGTTGTTTATATTATTTTAGATGAAGTGATAAAAAAAAGAGAGGAACATTTGATATTGGATGTATTGTAAAGTGAGGTGGTAAAATAGATAAAGTAGCTTTTTGAGGTGTTAAAAGCTAAAATTTTTAGCACCACCACTATGAATGCTCTAATTTCAATAATTTAAAAAAAAAAAAATCCTAGTGAGCCTAGTATTAAAAAAAAACATTATTTTGTTTTTATTTTTGTCTTTGTTGGTAAATGATTGCATCTTAATGTATTTAGAAACAACAATTTCGAGTATTTATATATTTTTAATACTATATAGATGCCTATTTATAGTTTTTTTTCCCCTTTATACTCCATCCCCCATTCGTTAAAAATCTTGGGTCTGTCCCTCATTTTCCGTTTTTCTACTTTTAATAGGTAAATTTACAAATGATGTCCTTTAAATTTGAACTATAGATAGGGGCGGCCTGACATAATTTGAGGTCTAATGCGAAAAATTTATGTGTGACCTTTAATATGTAAATATTAATTAAACAAAATTATTTAATACTAATCGAATCAAGGTTAATTTGATCACCCTAAAAAAAGGTTAATTTGATACATTAAATACATAATAATTTGATGAATAATATCAACTAAATTAATGTTAATTTCATATAGAAAATTAAATATCATAGTTGAACCATAACTTTAATAAAAAGAAATAAAAATATATTATGATTAAAAAAGAAACTTTATTTTGGATATATGACAATTCATATTTAAGTAAAGTTGTAATCTAATTTTTAATTTTCTATCTTGTTTTTAAGAGAAATAGATAGATATTATTTGGTGTGTGGCTCTGTGGGAGATAGGTTTATAAAAATTAAAGTATCAAACTATAAGGGGTGATTAATTTATAATTGATGATTTAACACATTTTCAACATTGTTTTGCTACATTTTAGGGTTTTAATTGGATTAGGTTTCTATTGGTCTCGTACTTTGGGAGTCTTGATAGAAATGAAAAGGAAAAACGTGCAAAAAGTACTACAAAATATTCACAATATGGTATGACAATGACTCTCATTGATGAATTTCATCAATCTAATTAATAAATGTTTAAATTACTTTTTGGGTAAATTATATGTTTGGTTTCTAACCTTTACGTTGTATTTCAATTTGGTCCCAAACCTTTTAAATGTGTCAATTTGGTCCCTAACGTTTTAGTAATGTGTCAAAATGGTCCCTACCGTTAAGTGAGAGATGAACAATGCTGACGTGGCTAACGGCCAAAATTAAAAAAAAAAAAAAAAAAAATTATACCACTACCATTTTTTCCACATGGACTAAATTAAACTAAATAAAAAAAACAACTCTCACATGGCATGAATCTGGACTCCGACACCCTTGACAATGCAGTCATTTTAACAAATTGATTAATTACAAGAAAAATGTTGTAAATTTTATGCAAATGCAAACCAATGTACCAAACCCAGATCCTGCTATCGAGATGGATCTTAAGAGAGGAGTTCTCTATTTTTTTCCATTGGATCTCATCTATGTTCTCAGGTACAAAAAATCATTCATATGCACAATCATTTTTGAAAAGCTGTTTGCATCACTAGTAGATTAGCGTCAAGTCGGGTTTTGCCGCCAATCACCATTGGGTGTCACTGCCGTGAGAGCTAAATCAACAACCTCTTCTATTATTAGGGATTTTATTCCAATTTGAGCCTCACGTGTTTGAATGTGAGCTTACTCACTAAGTTGGGCGTTTTTAGTTTTTTATTTTGAAAGAAATAGTTTAGGTAATGTTGGCATGGCAGTGGTAGTCTTATGTGGTATTAAACAAATATTTTATTTTAGTTGTTAGTTACGTCGGTATTTTTCATCAATCACTTAATAGTAGGGACCATTTTTACATAATACCAAAAGATTAGGTACAAAATTGACACATTTCAAGGGTCAGGAACTAAATTGAAAAATAACGTAAAGATTAGGGACCAAATATGTAGTTTACCATTACTTTTTTATGATTGGTAACATGCTAATTTGTAAGCCCAATTAAAATTTGTGATTTCGTTAGTATCGTTAATAAATAAGTGCACAATCATTAATATATATATATATATATTTATATATATATATAGGGTTTTGCTAATGAGTGCCCTTAGGGCACTCATTAATAATCCAATTTAGGAAAGTTTTGATACCACTTTTATGGAAAATGAAAAAAGTTGTCAAAATATTAATTACTTTTTTTTCATTTCCCGTAAAAACTTTCTTTATATAGATTATTAACCAGTACCTTAAGGGCACTCGTTAGCATTTCTCATATATATATATATATATATATATATAATTTCATAAGATTTTGGGCCTTTAATAATCAAGGAGGGGCCCCTTTTCCTTAGAGGATTTTTTTTTTTCCTTTTTGGGTAGTGGGGCCTTAAGCCTAGGCCATGAGCTGGCCCTAACTATAGTACTCATTGGCAATCTCACTTGGAAAGCTACTCATGTCCTAAAATTCCACCCCTGGCAATACTTCCACCCCCGTCAATACTCAGTGTCCTAAAATTCCACCCCCGTCAATACTCATTTCCCCAAATTCCACTCCCGTCAACACATAAAGAGAGAAAAAAAAAAAAGTGATTGGCAATCTCACTTGGAAGTCTATACTCTATAGTTGCCAATGTCCCCAAAATTCCACTCCCGTCAATCATATGTGTGAACATAATATAATTTTATAGACTTAAAAGTCTTGGCCAACCTCAACTTTATGGACAAACTAGTCGCAAACCCGCACGATACGCGGAAAAATTTGATATAAATATGTTTTATTGGATAATTATAGAATTAATATATTAGATTGTATATTTTTCAAAGTCAATATGTGTTATTTGAAATTATGTTTTATATTAGAAGTTTTTCTGTGGTGTAACAACTAACAAATTAAATATAATTTGTAGTTGGGTATTATATATAGTGAGATATGTATGAAAATACAATGCAATAAATTTTTTATTAAAAAAAAATTTATAGTGTGAGAACTATTAAACTAAGTTCTAACCATATATACTTTGTTTATTACTATACAAATGTATGCGATTCAACACTTATAGGTATATTTTTCTCCAAAACATAGATTCATGTCTCTTTCTTCCATACAATAGAAACTAAGTGAAAAAGTATATAAAGATAACTACACAATAGATCATATTCAATAAATCATATATCATAAAATGGAAATATAAAATAAAATAAAATGCATAGAGCAAACTTTATTTCTTCATATGAACATATGAACAAATTCTGCAATATATAACTCTTCAAATTCATAAACCACATGATTACTTAGATTTTATAGTAAAATAAGACCAATCCATCCTTCATGACATTGCAAAATAGTCTAGATATAATTATATAAAAATCACGTTTTGTTGATCATGTTTCATAAACCAAAAGTGTCATCTATACATCTAATAAAAATCTTTAAAGAGTAACACATGAGAATTCTTAATTTGAATAGCTGATAATATATATGTGTATATATATATATATATATATAGAGAGAGAGAGAGAGAGAGAGAGAGAGAGAGAGAGAGAGAGAGAGAGAGAGAGAGAGAGAGAAACATATGTAAATGGTGGTGGAGGGGGGATGGTGGGGTTTGAACCACAAATAGGGGACACCATAAAGAATGTTGCTAGACTATCACTTGAACCCCCAAAAATTAATCTAAGAGGCTAGACATAAGGATAATAGGAATTTTTAGAAAGAATTAATCAAGTTCCTTAAGTATCTATACATTAAAAAATTAATAGTATAATGATGCTCTAGAGTAAATTATATTTTGCCTTAACATTTTGTGTATCATTAAAAAGTATATAAAATTTGGAAATTATTCTTTTAGTTTTAAACAAAGTTTTTCAAACCCAATTTTTCCTACCGTACAATCAAAAACACCAAGAAACATATCAAAAAATTAATAAAATTCAACAAAACTACAATTCAAATAAAAAATATAGGGAAAAATAAAACTCACATCAAAGTCAAACTTCTTCTCCCGAATATGTAAAACATATCAAACGTGATGTGATCAAGCTAAATATCCAATGCGTAATCAAAATTCAAATATTTTAATAAGGTTTTGAAGTAACACAATAGAAATACGTCATTATTCCCAAGCAAAAGTGTTGGTTAAAGTTTTATACATGATGATTGTAATTTTTTTTCCTAATAAAAAAAAAAAAAAAAACCAAGAGTACAAAGGGGAAAAAAGTAGAGAAATTTTTTTAAAAAAGAAGAAGTGTTGTGTTAATATTGTCATAATCTAATCCAACATGTGAAAAATGAATAGATAAATAAATAATTTTAAACACAAAAATGAATTTGTTTTGTTAAAAAATCTCCAAGAATACACTAATGAGATAAGGAAAATGAGCCATACAAATTATTAATTCGTAAACGCTTAAAACAATTACTCAAGCATCTAAGAACATCATATAATAAAGACATAACAATTTGCTACTAATTTGTTAAACAAAATATTTACAAATAGTGAAAGGAAATTATACAAAGATCATTTTCTTCAACTGCGCTAATTATTCTTCGTCATATTGTCCAGACTATCCTACTGTTTTCCAAATAAACTAAAACCTAACAACAAAACAAAATATAGACATATTATAATATGCTTTTTCCCCAAATCAAGTCAACAAAATTAAAAGTATTTATTGTTGTAAGTAAAATGATAAAAAAAAAAAATACTTGCATTAAAGAACACATGAATTAGTCAATAATAGGACAATGGGAGTACAAGCCTCATAAAAAAATCCAACAAAAAATGGAAAACAGAGAGAGAGAGAGAGAGAGAGAGAGAGAGAGAGAGAGAGAGAGAGAGAGAGAGAGAGAGAGAGAGAGAGAGAGAGAGAGAGAGAGAGAAATGATCTTTTTGTGTGAGAAAAATATACATAAAATACGAGAGAGTGACAAATTTATAGTAAGAGGATGAGAATAAAAAGACCCAAAATAAAAGAAAATAAAAGGGCAAAATTATATGTAAATTTAAAACTGCCTAAGAGGAATATATATATAGACAATACTTAGTTTTTTTGAGAAATAATTACAACATGCTGCTAACCCCGCAACTCGAACCCTTTCCCCCTTAGACCCCCAAGCACTTTGTACATGAGGAAATGTCAATTCAGCTACAAGGCCTTTGGCCAATACTTAGTTTTAACATCAAAATTAAAGTAGATAAATATGTAAAGTTAAAACTATCTAAGATGAATTTGTAAAACCAATGTATTTATATATTTAATATTGTAAAAAGAATGAACAAAATAAAAATCACAAACAAATTTGAGAAAGACATGGGATACAACAATAACAAAATTACTACACTGAATACATTTTAACTTTTTGACATTCTACAAATAAGCATAAAAAATTTCCACAACAATGATAGGCCAAATAAAACTGCATTAACAATTCTAAGTCAATTAAAAATAACAAAAGTGAAAATCATTGAAAATTTTGGAAAGTAAAACGAAAAAAAAAAGAAAAAAAAAAAGAGATCATTTTTTATTGTGCGTTTTGTTTACCTCAATGGTCTTCCTATTTTTGCCTTAATTTTGAAAGTTTCAGACAAATATAATTGATGTCTTCTCAAAATGGTTAAAACTAAAACTTGATTGAAAAACATGGAGAACAATTAGTATTGTGCTAATTTTTTTGTTGTAGATGATGGGTGATTGTATCTAGAATGTGCATTGGTATATATAACATTGTAAAACTTAAATAAATAATCAATGCATGAGTGAGAGAGAGATAAGGTTGTGAAAAACCGAAATTTTGGAAGAGAAAACACTATAACGGTAGATAAACGAAGAGACACTTAATGCTTAATGTCTTCTCAAAATGGTGAAAACTAAAGCTTGATTGAAATATATGGAAAACAATTAGTATTGTGCTAAATTTTTTGTTGTAGATGATGGGTGATTGTATCTAAAATGTGTATTGGTATATGTAACATTATAAAACTTAAATAAATAATTAATGTATGAGTGAGAGAGAGATAAGGCTACGAAAAATTGAAATTTTAGAAGAGGAAACACTATAATGGTAGATAAATGAAGGGACTATTGAAATGTTAATTTTATCCACTAAAAAGATAATGAATTATTCAATTTTAAAAATTACATGAAATTAGAAAGAGGAAAATGAAAAGTTGAAATCAATTTAGGTAGCTGAATAGTTAAATATTTGTATCTAATGAATAATAATGTTTGTCCATGATATGTATTTAATTATTTTATATAAAAAAAAATTAGGCGTAAATGCACTTTTAGTCCCTATATTTTGGCTTTTTTCCATTTTGGTCCCTACATTTTAATTTTACTACTTTTAATCCCTAAACCAATTAACACGTGTTATTTTTATCATTTACGTCAGTCAACCGACGGAAATATCTGAGGTGGCTGACAGAGGAATTAAAATATTATAAAAAAATATCACATTAGCATCTAATTTTTTTTTAAAAATAATTTATCAATTTTAACTAAATAAAAAAAGAAAAAACAGAATTAAAAACAATAAAATACATAAATTTAGATCTAATTTATTTTGAACAAGAACACACAAGAATGTGATCACAGATTTAAACATCAACACAAGAACATAAGAGCACAAACCTAGAACCAAACACAAACTCAAATTTAAAAACACAAAGAACACAATAACAAACTAAAAGTGCATTTACGCCAATATTTTATTATTCTTCATGTTCTTCTCCAAGAACATGGTTGCCCAGAAAATTAAAAAATTGAAGATTTTCTTCTATTTTCTTGCATTTTCTTAGCAACCAAACAGACAAAAACACCTACAAAACCATGATCAAACTCAGTAATGCTAACACAATCAACTAACAAAACCCAAACCATGGTCAGATTAAAAACACAAAACCAAAAATACCAAAACCTAAACCAGTCAGATCAAAACACAAAACCAAAAATACCAAAACACAAGCCAAAAATATCAAAACACAAAACCAAAAATACCAAAACACAAGCCAATCCTCATCAATTTCAAATTTGATTTCCTTTAAACAATCTTAGCCAAAGAGAGAGATGATGAGATTTCGGCCATGGGTCTTTGGGCCTTCAACCATGGGTCTTTGGGTTTCGGCCATGGGTCTCTGGGTCTTCAACCATGGGGTTCGGCCATGGGTCTTCAGCTGTGAGATGGATCAGCCATGAGAGAAGAGAGAGAGCCCAGGTTTGAGATGAGAGATGAGAGAAGAGAGAGAAAGAGAATGAGATGATAGGCGTGGGTTTCGGCCATGGGTCCTTTGGTCCTCAACCATGAGGTTCGACCATGGGTCTTCAGCTATGAGATGGATCGGCCATGAGAGGAGAGATAACTCGGGTATGAGCCATGAGAGAAGAGAGAGTTTGAGATGAGAGAATAGTGTGTGGCCATGTAGTTTGAGTTTGAGATGAAAAAAAGAAAAAGTGTGTGGTTGGTTTGAGAATAGTGTTCAGGTTTGGATCTTATGTTAATTTTTTGGGTTTTAAAATTTTTCGATTGGTGTTCTTGTTCAAGAAACTTTTAGATCTTAATTCATGTGAATTTTGGCTTTTAATTCTATTTTTATTTTTTTTATTTAGTTAAAATTAATAAATTAATTTTTTAAATTTATATGCTGATGCGTCATGGGTGATGTGGCATTTTTTATAATATTTTAATTCCTCCATCAACCACCTCAGATATTTCCGTCGGTTGACCAACGAAAAAGATGAAAATAACACGTATTAATTGGTTTAGAGACTAAAAGTGGTAAAATTAAAATATAGGGACCAAAATGGAAAAAAGTCAAAATGTGGGGACTAAAAGTGCATTTACGCCAAAAAATTAAAGAATCATAAAGAGAAAAATTATTTAAAAAGAAAAAGAAAAAGAGTATGATGTGGCTGATGAGGTGGCTTAATTGGAGCATAACAACATTAAATTTTTTGTTGTAGATAATGGGTGATTGTATCTAAAATGTGTATTGGTATATATAACATTATAAAACTTAAATAAATAATTAATATATGAGTGAGAGAGAGATAAGGTTGTGAAAAACTGAAATTTTGGAAGAGGAAACACTATAACGGTAGATAAATGAAGGGACTCTTAAAATGTTAATTTTATCCACTAAAAAGATAATGAATTATTCAATTTTAAAAATTACATGAAATTAGAAAGAAGAAAACGAAAAGTTGAAATCAATTTAGGTAGCTGAATAGTCAAATATTTGTATCTAATGAATAATAATGTTTGTCCATGATTTTTATTTAATTATTTTATATTAAAAAAAATTAAAAAATCATAAAGAGAAAAATGATTTAAAAAGAAAAAGAAAAAGAGTATGATGTAGATAATGAGGTGGCTTAATAGGAGCATAGCAACAATAAATACTAATTCTCAGCTTTTAGATAAATATAGAATAGATATGGATTTTGAATAATTGCTCATAGTGTGTTACACATATTGTGTGCTTTTATAAACTGAAAACGTAATACACGATCTTTTACATAAACAATGCCTATAAATTATTATGGTTGTAAGTTTTTTCTCTTAGAAGTTGAGCCATCTCACTTAGAATTATTGATGTTAACAATATAAAGAGATGACGTTTGAAGCTTAACTACAGAACTGATTGGCAGTCTCACATGGAAGACTATGCTCTATAGTTGCCAATGACTCAAAATTCCACTCCCGTCATTTTTTTTTTTTTTAGAAAAAAGAAAAAAAAAGAAGAAGAGAGGATTGCACAAGAGACTTCCAGTACGCAAGAAAAAATGGCCCAAGTAATATAATTTTATTGCCTTTATGAGATGCTGCGTGTCCCAAAATTCTAGACGTAGAAAACTGGAGAGGGATATCCTCTATACACGGAAACATCTATGGATGACAAAGTGACTCATGTTTTCAGTTTATTTATAAAAACACACAGTGTGTTACATGAACAGTGCCTTTAAATTATGGTTGTAACTTGTAAGTTTTTTCTAGTGGAAGTTGGGCCATCTCACTTGGAATCATAGGATTAATGGGTAAATTTACAAATGCACCTGAGGAGATGCCCTTTGAAGCTGAACTATAGAACTGATTGGCAATCTCGCATGGAAGTCTATGCTCTGTATGTGCCAATTTCACAAATATAGAGGGGTTTCACAAGAGACTTCCAGCACGCAAGAAAAAATGGCCACATCATTCTCAGTGGATTGTAGTAAGCCTTGGCTGATAATTTTGAATTATTTTCCAACTGTACTGAATCTTTAGAAGAAACCCAGGATTCCAGGACAAATTGCTACATCTAAAAAAAAAAAAAAAAAAAAATCTTTCTATGTTAGGAATTTCTAATGGGATTGGACAGGAATTATAGGAAGATTGATGAAAATTGTAGGGAAATTGACTTAATTTGAGGTAGTTACACTCCATAGAGAAAGATAGAGATTAAGAGAGAAAGATGCACTAATGCACTAAGAAATTGGTTTATTCTTCAATATGTAAATGTGATTACAAGTAGATATTTATAGAACTATAGAACTATTTTATTGGCTCACATGGCCTTATCCTAATGCAGAGGTGGAGCTACATTGCTCATGGCACCCCAATTTTTTTTTTCCCTCCTACAACTATACTAGTAATAGGATATAGCCCTCCCAAAAAATTAGAACTGGCCCCCCCAATTATTTCTAAGATTTCTAGTTAGTACAATGGATTTTTAGTTGGCCTCCTCCATTGTTCAAAACTTTATTATCTGTCCACCCCAATTATTCCTAAGATTTATAGTTAGTCCAAAAGATAATGACTAATAGTTGATCTTCTCCATTGTCCAAAAAATTTATAATTAATCAAATGGATAATAACCCACTCTCTCGCATCATTGTCAACCCATTTCCCAACATAATTTCAAAATTTTTTTTTTTCATCTTTAGGTAGAGCTTTGTTGTAGCTGCTAGTCCCAGCGCATTGCCCCGTTTTCTTTCTTCTCAACACAAAAACTCCTATCTCAACCAAAATTATTAATTCATTTTTTTTCTTGGTGCAACATCATCTTCTTGACTCTTTGACTCTTTAAAGAAGTGAATGTGCAAGTACATTTTCTTTTCTCTCTCTTTTATCAATCATCATTGTTATTTTACCATTAGTATTATTTTTGTTTCTTTCTTCTGCCACTATGTGTGTGTTGATATGCATAAGGGTATTTAAGATTTTTTTGTTCACATTTTTGTATTGCTATCTTTATTTCATTAAAGATTGTTGGACATAATTTTGACGTGAACTGTTTTTTTTTTTTTTTTTTTTTTTTTTTTTTTTTTTTGTCTATAATAAACTATATAATTTTTGTATGTTCATTAATATTTAAGAATATAACAATATATCAAAGTTAATAATTTTGTATTCAATATGAATTATGATTAATATATCAATACTACAATTCGGCCCTCCCAAGTAAAATTTTCTAGCTACGCGTCCTATTATTCCCCATGTGCATTAATAATTCCAACATGTGTTAAATGTGATTAACATGCTTGGAATTGTAACTAACTAGCTAACTAACTAAATGCATTCTATACTCAAATATGTTCTCAAATGCCTTCAATGTTTGAGTGATGAAATTTTGGTCACTTACAAAATATCAATGGCAATATCGGGTTCATGACCAGATCAGCTGCACTCTGCGTAAACTACCAGAGATCAAAATAAAAGAATAGTATGAACTACGAAGTAATCTTTTTATCTCATAGAGAAAAAGAGAGAGCTACTAGCTGTTTATGCAGCAGCGCATGACCATTAGAAGCTTGACAAAAAAATTACAAGCTCAATCGAGGTCTTGCCTGTTCCTTGGTGACTTAAAAAGTATTTGAAACTAAACCACATTACAGGCTCTTTTACTTTCACAAACATCAGCCTCTGCCTATACACTGATGTATCACACCGGTGACTGCAAAAACACCACCTGGCGTGACCTACCCTTCTGAAGGGTTATGTAATCATCAGATTAAACACGACATTGGACGGTAAAATATAACCACGTCCCAACATGTCCTGCTCTTGGTGCTCCTACAATATTTACAAACAAGATTTATAGTTCAACCTATGGCTTAACTTCAGAGTTGTCACTTGATGTTCAGGGCTGCTGACATGGTACGTAGCTCCTTTGCAATCTCTGAGAAAGCTGGTCTAGAGTTAGGATCAGATGACCAGCAGCTCTCCATCAATGATCTCCATGCAGGGTCGCACCAGTTTGGATTTTCGGATCGCAAGTTGCCTTTGATTATACCAGCTGAAATTTATCAACTAGATTTGCATCATCATCCTTTAATATAAATGGATAATAAGCAAGTATTTATATCAAAATCATGCACTTTGGGTTAATTGTTGTCCAGTTTACACATAAATATAATGTAATATTATATATGTTCAAACACGACTTAATTTATACTTCCCAGTTTTCAGTCCATGTATAATTAGAAACCCTAAGTTGACATGGCAAGTAAAGTATTAGATGTAGCACTGATATGAAAATATATTATTGAGATTCTGTTAGAGCTAAACGATCTATGACATTGACCCCTTCAATAGCATAGAATTTATAGATGTGCAGATAAAAAATGATTATCAATTGGATAAGATCCTTCAGAGGATTAAAACTCTAGAGAGGGAAAAGAAAGAGAGAGAGAGAGAGCACCAACAATTGGGAATTGAGCAAAAGGGTTGTAAGAAAAGATTACCAATTTATCTTAAGTGGAGGTATGGCTCCAGAATTCATGATGGTTATGAAATTACCAATATACAGTTTGAAAATTATTCTTAGCATCTCAATTACCAATGAAAATAAGAGTTTTTAATATACTCACTTTCCATCAAGATTTTCAAATTAAAGTTTACCTATTAATTCCTCCGAACGCATTTTCACAAAGGGTTCCTCCCCAGTCAAGACTCAAGAGTTCCCAGATGAATATTCCAAAAGAGAAGACATCAACCTACAAGTGGCGATAACACATTTTACAACCAAAGTGAATGGCAACGGATTTAAAACTTAACATGTTTGATAATCTAAAATAAATAGAATGTAAGTAACCTTATTTGGGAGTAACCTTGTTTGGGAGTAACATAGAGGGAAAGTAATGAAATTATTTTATGACAATATTACTATTAGACCCCTATTTTAAAATAAAGGACTGTATACATAGGGGTATTTTGGGAGTTCTAGTAAAAAATTCATTAAATCTAATTTCATTTCCTTACATTCCTCACAATTTTGAGAGAAATGAAAATTTGAGATTTTAAGGAGATAAAAAGGAATGAGTATTCCCTCTTACCTATTCTATTCCCTCATACTTAAACTCTCAAACAAAGGAATGAACTTTTCATTCCCTCAATTAAAACTTCCAAACAAGGGAAGAAAAGAATATTCTAAAATTATTCTTTTCATTCCCTTTCTTTTTATTCCCTTTCATTCCATTCCATTCTCTCCTCTTAAACGAGGGCTAAATGTAAAGTGATGACCTAGGTTTCCAACTATATCTTTAATTCTTTGCAGCTCATTTGGGAAGAGGGAAAATAATGGAATGGAAATGAATGAAAAAAAAATAATTTTAGAATATTTCTTTCATTCCCTTGTTTGAGAGTTTTAATGGAGTAAATAGAAAGTCCATTCCTTTATTTGAGAGTTTAAGTAAGAGGGAATTGAATGGGTAAGAGAGAACACTAATTTTTATCTATTTCCTTAAAATCTCAAATTTTTATTCTCCTAAAAACTTGGGAGGAATTGGAGGGAATGAAATTAAATTTATTGAATTTTTTACTGAAGCTCCCAAATACCTTACATTTCCAGCTATTTATTTTAAAATTGGGGTCTAATTTTAATATGATCATAAAATGATTTCATTCATTTTCCTCTATGTTACTCCTAAATAGAGTTACTTACATTCCATTTATTTCCGTTCATTTATTTTAGATATTCAAATAAGATTACTTAATTCTATTTTATTCATTTATTTTCCATTCATTTCTCTTGCTTACATACTTTATATTCCATCTCATTTTATTCCATTCATATATATGAACTCCCAAACAAAGGCTTAAGTAACGGTGACTGAGACTCTTTCAGTACTTTGTACTTAATTTGTAGTTTTAGTTTGTTTCTAGTTTGATAATAACTAAAGTCTATCTCTTTAGCTTGTAGCGAGGAATTGAGAATGACAAAAATGCCCCACTCTAGTCCAATCCATCTTGCATGCTTTCTTCCCAAGTGTGTTTGTAATATTTAAATTATATATATATATATATATATATATATATATATATATATATATATAATTTAATATTTTTCCGTAATATCATACTTACAATTTAATTTTATAGATATTCTATTATCATCCCTTAAAACATTTATTTCTCTCTTCAACACTTTCATTGCTATCACTCATTTTTTCTTTCTCGTATCTAGAACTACTAAGTGTTGTGCATTCGATGATAAAGAAACTATAAAGGATGATTAAATAAGGGTCATATTAATGGGTTTCGTTAGGATAATTGTTAATAAACTATTTTAGGAAAATTTTGACACCAAATATAAAAATCTGTCAAAAGAACTTGTAAGGACACGATTTGGAGCGAACCAAGAACGATACTGGGTTCGCACGTAAATAGGCCCTCACAATATGATTTGTAGAGCGTGGGTGTAAAGAACTAGGTTAACCTCTCGTTTTTTTTAGCTAAAAACCGGCACCACGAGATCCTTTTGTTTCTTTTGATCGATACAGTTCCTCTCTCTTTTTTCGTTCTTTTTCTCTTTTTTCTCTTCGGATCCTTTCCTTCGTGTTCCTCTTTCAGTTTATATACCACCCTTTGTACTCAATCCTCACCGCACACGTGTAGGTTGGGTTCGAAGGATTTCTTTCTGTCCCATCTAGCGCCTCCTGTAACTTCCTGTGGGCAGCTGTAAGGCTGCCTCCCTATTGTTCAGGTATCACCTCCACATTAATGCGGCCAGAGAGTTGGTTGAGAGGTAGTTAATGCGGAGGCAGCTATAGTTACAGATATTTGTTTTCCTTTTCTCTTAGACCCGTAGTCTGTTATCCTTATCTTCAGTGGTGACGTAATTTTGGGGTCTGGTTGTAACAAGGGTGCGTCCTGTTCGTCCTTGGACATGTACTGCCGAGGAATATAGCGTCCTCGGACGAACATAGAACTCTACTTTCGTGATATTGACCATCCCCCCCCCCCTCGGCAATTACCTTGTGACCTGACATGGCCTCCTCGGAAGGATGCACATCCTCGAATGGGCCACAAGCCCAACGATCCTGACCTTAATGGGCCCGCTGATTGACAGGCCCCCACAGAACTAATTTTTTATTTTATTTTTCTAGTAAAACGTTTCTAAAAATATTTTCTAAACCAATTTTCTTAGGTCATGTGTTAACCTTACTCATTAAATAAAATGGACAAGTAGGAGTATGTATGGATCATGTCAAAAAAATCCCAACCCAACCCATGGGTTGGAACTTTGGGCTGGACAGATTTTTATTTTTATTTTTAAACTGAGCATTAAAATAGTAGATTTATAAGACTACCAACACAAATAACCGCAAATTTAAATTCTTATTATTTGTTAACCTTGTCAACTAAATGTCGCTCCTTCTTTCTTTATTATAAGTTTTCTACTTTTATTTGTCCATTGAGAATTAGCACAACTTTCATATGACAACAAAATAAAAGTGTGTTTGATTTCAAATAATAATAATAATAATAATAATAGCCTGATTCGGTTTTGTGCTATATGTTAAAATGCAGCAATACATAAAAGTTAAAACTATCATTGAACCTCAACATGAATGTAAATTTAAGGGTAAATTACAAAGTACACTCCTGAAGTTTGGGGTTGCTTGGATTTTACATCTTGAAGTTTGAGAAATTTAATTTTACACCCTGAAGTTTGGTTCCATTAACAAAAACACACCCTCAGTTAGTTTTGGCTGTTAAGTGACATGACATATATTGTAAGATATCATGAATTGAACTTACTATTTATAGAAGTGGGACAAATTCATGTGCATGCAGTAGAGAGCTTCAAAATCAATTGAAAAATATGAAGAAGAGAATAAGGCACTCAAGGAGATGAAGATCTGTTTGTTTTAGGGGTTTGAAATTGTATTTTTTAAAAGTCTAGCCAGCTTTTAAAATTCTTACTCTATTTTCAAAATTCTGAAAAATAAATTGTACTAAACAGTTGTGAAATCAAGTAAACGAAGGAAAAGACGAAAAGGAAACATTAAATCGTGGCTTTCCAAGAAACAAGCCCCTTGAGCAATGAGAAGCCTTATAATTGAGTTCATATATCAGAGATTTGATTAAGACAAAGACGTTTATGTAGAGAACCTGATCCCTGGTCTTCCTTTGAAACTTCAAAGAACTATCAAGCGCCATATCTGCTTGGATGGGTTCATGGGGTTTGCTATCAGAAGCCGGTGTTCGTGGGGTAGGGATTTGGGAATAGTTTTTATTTGGGTGAAATGGTATTGTGTGAATAGCTGAGTTTTGTGTTTGATTTTTGGGCAAAACTGCGTTGTTTAAGGGATGATTTGGCAAAAAATAAAAACATGTCAACACGATGTCATGTCACTTAACAGTTAAAATTAACTGAGGGTGTGTTTTTACTAACAGAACTAAGCATCAGGGTGTAAAATCAAATTTCTCAAATATCAGGATGTAAAATTCAAGTAACCCCAAACTTCAGGGGTGTATTTTGCAATTTACCCTAAATTTAAATATTAGACTTTTTATTTGAACATTTAACTCTATACATATTAGATTTGTGATGAATCAAATATTCTGCTAGTATTTTTCCCTAAAAGCTATTTAATCGCATGATCAATACTTTTGAAATGCCCTTTTTACCATGTACATTATATGATTAAATTCGTTGATTTTTAACGGCAATACTAATATAAGGTTTAATTTCTTACAAATCTAATTTGCAGAATTGTTTAAATAAAAAATCCAATGATCAAGTTGACAGTCATGTGAAAGTGCTAATGTGAAGTGATGAGCCAAATTCCCAATTCTAACAAGACTTTGTCCTTTTGGGATATAAGCACAGATATGGCTAGCACTTTTCTGTAGTAATTACAAATAGTATTGGACTAAACTGAGTAGCACTATGTGGCTTGATACAGGATGTGGGTTTTGATTCATCTCTTTAAAACCTAAAACTACTTATTCACTAGATTAGATTATAAGAATTAATTGCATATCGGATGGAGTTTATTTCCAAAACAATAGGAAAATTTCTCCAACTCATTACATGGTGATTTGAATAACCATCCAAATGTACATGTGGCTTGACACACAATGTGGGTTTTGATTCTTCTCTTTACAACCTAAAACCACTTATCCTCTAGATTAGATTATAAGAATGAAATGCGTGTTGGCTATCAACACAAGGGTCAAAAAGGAAACAAACGAAGCATAGTGTTTATTTTCAAAACAATTTGGAGAAAAATAGAAAAATTTCTCGAATTCATTACATGGAGATTCGAATGATCATCCATGTGTACATTTATTTACATGACCTATTTAATGAGTTCTGTAACTTGTTTAAATAATTTAATGAGCCATATGATTTAATACAACTAGATGGATTTATTAATCACCACATAATGATGGGTTGGATGAAGAATAAACCTTGTTCATATCCAAATTAGACAAAAGACAAAAAAAAAAAATGATAAAATATAAAGAAGACAGACATGAAAGCTTGCTTTACAACGTGTCTATGTGAGCACACACAAGGAACTTAAGCAATAACTTAGATATCAGATACCCCTATTTCTGTTTCCAAGAAGTGCCAATTTGATTTTGTTAACCTTGGCCACCACGTCTTTGATGTCAAGTCTTTGATCTGGTAATTCTTCAGAGCACCTCAAGCCTAATTCAAAGATAGATGAAAGAATAGTTTGCATGAAAGTTACATCCCTTCCATCTTCTATCCTAAGTAAACCATCATCCACGACTTCCATTTTGTAAGGTAGTGATAGAATCCATTGCCTCATAGCAAGTTCTCCAACAAACATATCATCGGTGGGCTTCTTTCTTGTGATCATCTCCAATAATATTATCCCATAGCTATAAATGTCACTTTTGGTGGACACTCTTCCTTCGAAACCATACTCTATTATGCTCACATTTGTCAAGAAGTTTTAAGTTAGTGATCCACATGTTTGAAAAAAAAAGCACTTTACAATTATGTCCTTTTAATACACCAATATTACACACACACATTTATACATGTTTTTTTTTTTAAAATGTGTTTACCGTATCCATATATAGGGGTGTGCATAGGTCGGATTAGGTCGAGTTGAGGGGATTTTTTGACCAAACGCACCATGGTGGGTCAAAAAATTCAACCCAACCCAACCCAACCCATCACATAAGTCCAACCCAACCCAACCCAACCTATGATTGGGTCAGGTTGAACCCATGGGTTGGACAATTTTTTTTATTACTATTATTATTAAATTGAGTAGAAAAAAATATATCACACTTACCACCTGAGTTGATAAACAAAATATACATTAATATATAAACTAATATTCCAACTTAGTTGTAAACAAAATATGTTTAAGTATCCAACTGAATTGATAAACAAAATATAAATGAACTAGTATCCTAATTCACTTATAAACAAAACATACATGAGTTCCTAACTCAGTTATAAACAAAATATATCTAAAATTTTAAAATTTTTTATTAATTATATAATATATTTAAATATATATTAAAAGAACTAATAGGATTTTATACTATATATGATAGTAGGAACTGAGGAAGTACTCTACAACTGGTTTTTTTAAAAAAATTTATTAAATATATAATATATTTTAAACATATATTAAAATATGGGTGAGTCAGGTCGGGTTTGGCAGGTTTGAAATTTTTTAACCCAAACCCAACCCGACCTGCTATAAAAAAAAAATTTGTAACCCAACCCAACCCACTAAGCCCTAAAAGCAGACCCAACTCGGTGGGTTGGGTCAGGTCGGGTTTGGCGGGTTTTCTGCACACCCCTATCCATATATACTAGATTCCTTTTATTTATTTATTTCCTATTTTTTATAATTCGTTATTATTATTGGGGATCCTATTATGTCCTAATGGTTTATCTTTGTTATTTGGATTTTGGAGTAATTATCAGGCTTACTTTATGTCTCCATTTAAGTTAGACTTTGAATGATTTATATTAACTTGGAAGCTTGTCACCATAGTTGAAGCTTTTTTAATCAATTTTAGGACAACTGAGTGACTGTTTGGTAAAGTGGTCTCAAACCACACATTTTCAAAGTACATTTTATTTATTTTTTTTTTTTTAAACTTCCATTTTCTCTATGTAAAGCATTTTCAAATAAACAGATTTGAAAAGAAAGAAAAAATTAAAAAAATAAACTATACCAAAAGTGCATTAGTATATAGTCAATAGCTATAAAATGAGCTATAAGTGGGCATAAGGCAGGCCAAACAAGTATTATGATTTTATTAACTAGTCCAATACTGAAACTCACACTATCTTGATCCTATTTAATTAATTCGTATTTCACTAGTCAGCATGGCTCATAAAACAAATAATTTGAGTATAGTGTATAATCCTATGAATTTAATGCAACTACAAATTTGAGCTAATGAAAACTGGGACACATAACACATTGTTTTTCCTGCAAATAGCCATTGTTAAGGTTATTCATGAAATTAGCCTAGTAATTAAATAAGTAGAGGTGAATTAATATACCTGGTGCGATGTAGCCAATAGTACCAAGGTTTTTGGTTTGTGTTACGTCTTTATTTTTGACTAAAATCTTTGCAATGCCAAAGTCACTCACATGTGCAACCATGTCTTCATCCAGGAGGATATTATTTGGCTTCAAATCACAATGAACCACAGGTTCCGATTGACCATTATGGAGATAATCCAATGCTGATGCAACATCAACCATAATGCTTACTCTTTGAACAAGATTCAGGCAATAGTTGTGAGAGTATAGCCACTTTTCAAGGCTACCATTTGACATGTATTGCAACACCAAAGCTCTTAACTCGGGGTTGGAGCATGTAGTAATAACTTTAACTAGATTCCGATGTCGGATTGCCCTTAACACCTTGCATTCAACATCAAAACTTTTGAAAGCACCCTCTAATTGCAAATTTATAACTTTGACAGCAACAGTAGTCCCATCATACAGTGTCCCTTTGTACACAGAACCAAAACCTCCAGTTCCAAGCAAGTTGCTTTCACAGAAGTTGTTTGTCCCACAACAAAGCTCATGATATGATATCATTCTATAATCCACAGGAGGCAAAGTGATAGGTAAACCTAGAATATGTATGTTACATCTTGGATGTCTTCTCAACATTATGACCACTGATGCAAAAATTATAAATGATGCAATGGCAGGTACAATATATTTGAGAAAAAGTTGTTTCACCTTTAATCCTCGAGAACTCAGACTTGTGCAAGGTGGAACTCCAAAAATTGGATTCCCACAAAGTGCTTCGTTACTTAAAAATGATTTCCTTGTGAAGTTTGCAAAAGGTCCACCAGATGGAATTTCTCCTGATAAGTCATTGAAGGACAAATTCAAATAGTTGAGAAATGGAAGTGCGTCAAGAGACTTGGGAATTGCACCTGAGAGATTATTGTATGAGAGATCTAGTTTTTCCAATCCTTTCAATTGTCCAAAAGATTGTGGAATGTCTCCTTGGAATGAGTTCATTGACAAATTTAGATACCTAAGGCTTTCAAAAGTACCAATGATACTCGAAATGTTTCCAGTAATTTGGTTATGAGACAAGTCCATGTCTACAATAACAACCAATTTTGTCATGTTTGGAGACAATGATCCAACAAGGGAATTCATTGATAAATCCAAGAATATTAGATTTTTAAGACTCCACAAATTCAATGGGATTGATGATGTCAGCTCGTTATAACTTAAGTTTAATTTCTGCAAAAGACTAAGGCTTCCAATGCAATTTGGGATGGATCCAGAGAGACTGTTATTTGAGAGATCCAAATCTCCCAAATTCTTTAATTTACAAAGTTGTTTTGGAATGAATCCTTCAATCCTGTTGTCACCAAGATACAAACTTTGCAAGCTCTCCAATCCCCCAATTGTTGACGGTATTTTTCCGGTCAAACTATTTCCAAGTAATAAAAGCAAGTTCAAGTTTTTCAAGGAACCAATTCCCATTGGAATTTGACCCTTTATTTGGCATTGACCTGCTAAAATGTATTTAAGTGAAACCGAAAGGTTTCCAATGGCATCTGGGATTGTAATATTCAAGGGATTGAGGGATATGGATATCTCCTCCAAAAATCTGCAACTAGCTAAAGATGTAAGGAAACTATGCTCTTGATGTCCAGGCTCCTCTGTTAGCTGATTATTACCTAGACTAAGTATTTTGAGATATTTTAAGTATCCAAAACTTCTAGGTATTGACCCAGATAATAAGTTTTCACCAAAATCTACAATGATGAGATTGGAACAATTTGAAAGATATGATGGGATATGACCATTGATTTTGTTGTAATCAAGAAACAAATTTTCAAGATTGGGGCAAGAGGTCCTAGTACCTGGTGGAAAATTTCCAGTAAAAGAATTTACCGCCAAGCTGAGCTCAATAAGAGAGGTGATGTTGAAAATATTTTGGGGTATTGTTCCGGTGAGATCATTACCCTCAAATTGCAAAATAGCTAAATTTGGGAGACGCCAAAAATCACTTGGAATGCTACCTTCAATGTTGCTCTGGCCAATGCTAAACATTTGTAACATGGACAGGTTGCTTATGATTGGAGGTATATTTCCAGTTAAGTTGTTATATCCAAGATTAAGAATTTCAAGCTTTTCTAGACTCCCAAAACCTTTTGGAATACTTCCATCAAACTTATTGTATGACAGAGATAAGAGTAAAAGCTCTCTACAATGATTAAACTGTGAGGGAAGCTTACCGCTGAATTCATTGAAGGAAATAAACAGTCCTTGAAGATTAGGACAATGCTTGCAAAGATTCATCGGAAGAGTTCCTGAGATGTGATTTTTTGTAGTAGCAATAGCCGTTATAAAAGACAAGTTAAAGATGACAAGAGGGAATGTACCAGAGAGGTTATTGCTTTCCAAATTCAAAATCTTTAATGATGACATATTGCCGAGGGACCATGGAATTGCGCCCATAAGACTGTTAGAACTAAGGTCTAATTCACGAAGCATAGGTAACATGCCCAACTCTTTAGGAATGCCACCACTTAACTTGTTGTTATAAAGATCCAAATATTCAAGCTTCTGGCAATTATGTATGGTTGGAGGGATACTACCTTCCAATAGGTTGAATTGCAAGGTAAGTACCCTCAAGCGGTGTAGACGACTTATCTCATGAGGCAGAAAACCATAGAAGCTGTTGTTAGAAAGATCAAGTGAGACTAGGAAGGAGAGGTTGGCAATATGAGGGGAAATGATGCCGTGGAGACCCACGTAGGAAAGGTTCAAGGCCGTGACTCTTTGTCTGCGTCGACTGCAAGAGACCCCAAACCACTCACAAAAGTTTGTTGTTGCTGACCACTTACCAGCAGCAGTGAAGGCAGTATTGTTTGGAGCAAAAGTGATTTTAGATTTGAAGGCAATAAGATCCGATTGATCAGTAAAGTTGTTGGAAGATTGGGACATGTGAGGTATGCATGGCTGCACTAAGAGAAAAGCCAAGAGCAGAAGTAAGAGAATGGATGGCATTTCTATTAGCATCATGACTTGACTAGTGTGCAAGGGAGACACAGAGAAGAAGGCTTGAGTGTGCAAGAAAGACAGCTTGAGTTTAATTTATAGGTGACGATTCGATTCCTATTGGTGGGTGGTGTTCATATCGTGTGGCAGGGGAATTCAATCATATGTGTGAACATAATATAATTTTATTGCCTTAGAAGTCTTGGCCAACCTCAACTTTATGAACAAATTATGGATAATTGCTCATAGTGTGTTACACATGTTTTTGATGAATGGAGTGTGTTACACATGTTGTGTGCTTTTATCAACTGAAAACGTAATACACGGTCTGTTAAATAAACTATGGAACTGACTGGCAATCTCACAGGAAGTCTATGCTCTATAGTTGCCAATGTCTCAAAATTCCACTCCCGTCAGGTTTTTTATTTTATTTATTTATTTATTATTTAAGAAAAGAGGGATTGCACAAGAGACTTCCAGTATGGGGAAAAAAAAAATTATTGCCTTTATGAGATCCTGCATGTCCCAAAATTCTAGACGTAGAAAACTGGAGAAGGGTATCCTCTAATCACGGAAACATCTATGGATGACAACGTGACTCATGTTCGGTTTTTATTTTTTTATTTTTTATGGTAACTCATGTTTTTAGTTTTATTTATAAAAACACACAGTGAAAAAAATGACCCAAGTAATATAATTTTACGAGAAATGATATGTCCACAACATTTTCACAATATTTTTACAACAAATCCTAAGTAGCAGGTTGTTACTGGTTGTTATTATTGGGACAAAAAAGTAATCTTAATGTTAAGTTCAAATTTGAACCAATAACAACTAATCAATGGTAATTTGTTGTGAAAATATTATAAAAATATTGTGAATGTAACTTCTCTTTTATTGCCTTTATGAGATCCGGCATGTCCCAAAATTCTAGACGTAGAAAACTGGAGAAGGATATCCTCTAATCACGGAAACATCAATGGATTTTTTTTTGGTAACTCATGTTTTCAGTTTTATTTATAAAAACACAGTGTGTTACATAAACAATGCCTATAAATTATTATGGCTATAACTTGTAAGTTTTTTCTCGCAGAAGTTGGGCCATCTCATTTGGAATTTTATAGGATTTTCGGGATGGACCCAGGTGGGCCCAAGGGGGCCCGGCCCTCTAGGTCCCAATTTTTTTTTTTTAAAGTTATTATATGTTTAATTTTTGTAGTTGGGTCCTCCCTTTCAAAATCTTAGGTCCCTCTTTTCCTCAATAGGCCTAACTAGCCTCATCTAAATAGCAACTATCTAACCCAAAAACTTAACAAAAACAATAAAAATATTCACAATGGTGATTGTATTTTAGCCACAAAAAAAAAAAAAAAAAAAAAAAAAACAACTATTTTACCACTAAAGAACCAAAAAATCATCTGTTATTATAGAAGTTAAAGCTAAATTTGTTTCAACTATAGTAGACTGGTGTAAATACCAGTTGACTGTAGCAATTTGTTAAAAATAAAATAAAATATTTTATTAAGATTATATCTCTTCCTTCAATTAAAAAATTAAAATTCTCTCTCTTCCTTTATTATTTTAATGAGTTGTTTATATTATTTTAGATGAAGTGATAAAAAAAAAACATTTGATATTGGATGTATTATAAAGTGAGGCAGTAAAATAGATAAAGTAGTTTTTTTGAGGTGTTGAAAGCTAAAATTTTTAGCACCACCATTGTGAATGCTCTAATTTCAATAAAAAAAATCCTAGTGAGCCTAGTATTAAAAAAAAAAAAAAAAACATTATTTTGTTTTTGTTTTTGTCTTTGTTGGTAAATGATTGCATCTTAATATATTTAGAAACAACAATTTCGATTATTTATATTTTTTAATACTATATAGATGCCTATTTAGAGTTTTTTTTTTCCCTTTATACTCTGGCCCCCGTTCGTTTAAAATCTTGAGTCCGTCCCTCATTTTCCATTTTTCTACTTTTAATAGGTAAATTTACAAATGATGTCCTTTAAATTTGAACTATAGACAGGGGCGGCCCAACATAATTTGAGGCCTAATGCGAAAAAGTTATGTGTGACCTTTAATATGTAAATATTAATTGTAGGGATAAGGGGCCCAAGAATATATAATGGGTCTTGGGCCTTGTTTGAGGACACTTAGTGGTCCGAGAACAGATAAACACTAGTGAAGACGTAAGACCTAGAATTCCATGAGGGCCAGAGAAGGTGGGCCGAGGAGGAGTATCTCCTCAGCTAAGCAAAGCAGAGGTCAAAAAGTGTGTTCTGCCATCCAGGGTAACATTTCAAGAAATTCTATTGATTAGGATATGCATCATGAACATACAAGACAAAGGGGAGCTGTGAAATATCTAAGAGAAGGTTGCTACCACCGCATTGAATGCTCTGTAACTAACTCTCTGGCCGCATTAATGAGGAAGTGATACCTGAACAATACTTTTCAGCCTTACAGCTACTCTCAAAGACTTTAGGAAGGTACTGATGGGACAAGGGTCAAGACCAGCAATTCAATTTACACGTGAAGGGTGGAAATAAAAAAAAGAAGAGAGTATAAAATAGGAGGAAGACCCTAAGGGAAAGGGATCAGAGATTTTAGAGAAAAACGTTGTAGCAATCAGGAGCTGAACTTGTAAATCTAATTCTAAAGGGAAAATATACTAGAATTAATCTCCTCAGACTGTGCCGAGAACGGTTTTCTTTGTGTAAAACCATTTTATCTTTGTTTCCTTGTCATCTTGATCTACTTTAATTGTTGTTCAATTCATCAAGGCCTAGTTTTTCCAACCCACTCTCTACAAATTCATTGTATTTGGCTTTTTGGGCCTAAGTTCATCCATACTTTGGGCTTGGGAGCCAAAGTGCATCCTTACATTTATTAAACAAAATTATTTAATGCTAATCAAATCAAGGTTAATTTGATACATTAAATACATAATAATTTGATGAATAATATCAACTAAATTAATGTTAATTTCATACAGAGAATTGAATATCATAGTTGAACCATAACTTTAATAAAAAGAAATAAAAGTATATTATGATTAAAAAAGAAACTTCATTTTGGATATATGACAATTCATAGTTAAGTAAAGTTGTAATCTAATTTTAATTTTCTATCTTGTTTTTAAGAGAAATAGATAGATATTATTTGGTGTGTGGCTTTGTGGGAGATAGGTTTATAAAAATTAAAGTATCAAATTGTTAGGGGTGATTAATTTATAATTGATGATTTAACACACATTGTTTTGCTACATTTTAGGATTTTAATTGGATTATGTTTCTATTGGTCTCGTACTTTGGGACTCTTGATAGAAATGAAAAGGAAAAACGCGCAAAAAGCACCACAAAATATTCACAGTATGGTATGACAATGACTCTCATTAATGAATTTCATGAATCTAATTAATAAATGTTTAAATTACTTTTTGGGTAAATTATATGTTTGGTTTCTAACCTTTACGTTGTATTTCAATTTGGTCCCAACCCTTTTAAATGTGTCAACTTGGTCCCTAACGTTTTAGTAGTGTGTCATAATGGTCCCTACCATTAAGTGATAGATGAACAATGCTGACGTGACTAACGTCCAAAATTGAAAAATGATTTTTATACCACTACCATTTTTCCACGTGGACTAAATTAAACTAAATAAAAAACAACTCTCACATGGCATGAATCTGGACTCCGACACCCTTGACAATGCAGTTATTTACTTTTTGTTCTTTTCTCTTTTTCTCTTCGTCCTAATCAAATTTGTTAGGACATATGTGATTCACTTGTTAGGAACATATGTCACTATTTTATATAATTGACTTATCCTTTGACAAAACGCATTTTACTTGTATTTGGGTAGATCTAGGATGTGTTTAATGCTTCAAGAAACTGTGTTTCAAGATCAAGTGTTGAAGACATGCAAGTCTGTCCAAGATTCAAGCTGAAGAAGTGCTGTTCATTAAAGCTCAACAGCTAGCTATCCATCGAGCTTAAGAAGCTGTTCCAGGCCCGTGGCTTGACAGCTGCTCGACAGCATCTCAATAGACAGGTATCTGTCGAGCTTTATGAAAAACAGAATTCCAGTTCTGTTTTGACTCTAATCCGTGATTATGTGTTTGGACTTTCTTTTCTTCTAACCATAGACATATAAAAGGATTATTTTAAGGGCCGTCAAAGTGTACACAAGTTGTACAAGTGTGTTTAAGCAATTTGTAAACGGAGACAAAGTTTTGCGCTAGTTCATCATTCTTGTGAAGAAGTTGCTGTGTATGTGCACCGTAGGGTTTTATGACCAAGCATCTTCTTGATCTTCATTGTTGGGATGAACTAAAGAACTTTACAGCTAACAACTTTCTCTAGTTGGTGATTGAAGTCGCGTATTGGGATCCGCATATTGGTTAGTCACGTACTTGGGAGCTGTGCATCAAAAAGGGAAATTGTTAGTACAGAACAAGTCCAATTGGATATTGGGGTAAGGGTTTAACTGTAGGTTGGTATAAGGTACTGAGATTCCTTTACTTGTAACCGCTTGTTTTGATAATAGTAGAATTTTGGGAGTGGTGACTTGAAAATCACCCGGTGGGGTTTTTGTTGTTAGGTTTTCCCCATTCGTAAACAAATCACTGTGTTATTTATCTTTCGCTGCATAATTAGTTTATTGGTGATTTGTTTGTGCTACCACGCGTTTGCATGTTAATTAACTTAATTAATTCACTTCACTAAATTAATTGGTTAATTTATCACAAGGGGTCAATTCGTTTTTGGCCTATTAAGTGGTATCAGAGCAGGCACACTTTGATTAGGTTTTAATCTTTGTTGTGTTGATCCATTGACCCTTGCTTATCATGGATAGAGGACAGTCGTTAATCATACCTCCTTTATTTGATGGCACTAACTATGCATACTGGAAAGTACACATGAGAGCTTTCTTGCAGTCTTTAGATGAGAAAGTATGGCAAGCTGTTGAGATAGGCTGGACTAAGCCGAAGGAAGCGCCGGCCGACTGGGATGATGCCAAGATCAAGGCAGCAAACTTCAACAGCAGAGCATTGAATGACTTATTCAGTGCGGTCACCAATGAGGAGTTCAAGAAGATATCCTCCACTGAAATTGCTAATGGAGCATGGACCATCCTCCAGACAACCTATGAAGGAACAAAGGTTGTTAAGGACTCAAAGCTTCCAAGGCTCACTACAAGCTTTGAAGAGATTAAGATGGAGGAGGATGAGTCGTTCGATGAGTTCTATGCCAAGCTCAAGGACATAGTGAACTCAGCTTTCAATCTTGGGGAAACCTTTCTTGAACCTAAGATTGTGAGAAAGGTGCTCAGATCTTTACCTGAAAGATTTCATGCCAAGATTACAGCAATCGAGGAATCAAAGGACATTGACAAGATTCCTTTGAGATAATCGGTTGGAAATCTGCAGACCTACGAGCTAAGGTTGACTAGGATTGGAAAGATGGGTAAAGGCAAGAGCATGACACTGAAGGCCAAGAACAGTGAGACAGATGAGTCTTCAGATGATGAAGATTCTAAGATGAAGTCCTACATCACCAGGCAGTTCAAGAAGTTTATGAAGAATGCCAATGGAAAGGGCTTCGACAAGGATCGTAGGCAATTCAGTTCTTCTCAGTTTAAGATCTAAGACAAAGGGAAGAAAGATGCAAGGGATGGCGATCAGTACACTGTTCCCGTAGGACCTAAGTGCTTTGGGTGTCAAGGCTTCGATCACATGAAACAAAAGTGCCCTACATATCTCAAGAGCATTGGGAAGAGTAAGGCACTTGCTGCTACCTTGAGCGACACTGAGCCTGAGGATGATTCCGACAATGAGGATGACGAAATCTTGAATGCCTTTACTACCACTGTCAATCCTACTAATGGGATTGTTGAAGATGTGGTTGAAGAAGAGGAACTGGTGGAGTCTAAGTTTGAGAAGATGGATGATCAAGATGATATCCATACAGCCTATGAGAAATTATACAAGCTTTTTGAGAAACATGAGAAACTTTACAGGCTGACCACCAAGAAGCTCAGTGATGTGGAACTTGATCGTGAAGAGCTTTCCACAAAGTTTGATGAGGCTAATCAAACTATTAGAGCACTAAGGTTCGAAAACAATTTCTTGGCTGAGAAGACCAAGAAGCTTGTAGCGGAGCTGTTTCAAGTTAGAGCTTAATTGGAGAGGACTTCAAGTGCAAAGTTTGATGAGATGCTCAGTTTTCAGAAATCTGCTTCTGATTGAACAGGTTTAGGGTATGGTTTCTCTTCCTCTAATACTGCTTCTACTAGTACTACTGTTTTTGTTCCTCCTAGCAATAATGTTGAAATTGAGAACAATGATGTTAAAAGTAATTTAGCTAGTGAGAACTTAGACAAAGGTAAATCTATCTTAGGAGCACCCCTTAAGCAAGATAAGAAGGAAGCTAAAAACCCTAGGGCTAAGAAGGCTAACTCTCAAAAGCCTAAACAAAAGAAGCAGCATCTCTGTCATCATTATGGAGTTGCCGGTCATACTCGACCAAATTGCTATAAGTGGCTTGCTACTCAATAGAGCAACGACATGATAGCATCTGGAAGCCAGAATCAGCTTCAATCCTCTCTTGTTCCCCTTGGAGATCTTCTCAAAGCCCTCATGTTCCTTCAAATTTGAACGGTTTTAATTCTTTCCCCTCACCGCCGGTTCAAGGGTTTAATCAAACGAAAGGTTCTTCCAGGGTGTGGAAGGAAAAGGGCTCCAAGTGATTCTATCATTTTTTTTTTCTTCTTGTTTTTGTGTGTGCATTACTTGTGTGTTTTGCTTTCAAGTTTTGAGTCAGTCAAGTTTTTATACTTTGCATTTCTTAAAATATTTTTGTTTGTTTTTCAGTTTTGATTATTTTGTTTTTAATATAAAAATAAAAAATAAAAATTGAAAAATCAGAAAAATACAAAAACAGTGTGTGTTACGTGTACATTGGTACTTGTGTACCTTGGATGGCCATTGAAACAAAGTTTTCTAAACTTTGTATCTCTTTTAACTTAGATGAGCATTTCTATGCACAACTAAGCAAGTGAGTTTTGTGGCTCGTGTTTGTGATGAGTAAGACTAAGTAATCTCTTGTACTTAACACTCATATCACTCTTTTTGACGGGAAGGACTAGAAAATCCTAAGAGAAAGGCATAAATAACCATCTCACCACTGTTGCCCGCCAATCACAATATGACACATGTATGCTTCGGCATAGCAAAAGTGCAATGTCAATGACATTTGTGTGCTTCGACATAGCAAAATTGGAATATCAAATGCTTATCATCATTGGGTATTTCTTTTCTCCTTCTTATATGCCCATGCATGATTTGCTTAAATAAAAATATGCAAAGAAAACGAAAAGCAAAAAGATCAAAATGCTTTAAATATGATTGCAAGTGTGTATTCTAGGAGATGTGGGAGTTATAGGATGTACCTTGAAGGTGATAGTCCCCATCAAACAGTTATGATTGTGTGTGAGTTAAAGTGATTTTCTCATATCTCAAATCGTTATAACATGTATACACTTATGCAATCTTGCGATGTTTTTCACACACAACATGCAATATTCTTTGCTACTTTTGATGCATGTGCAGGTACAATGTGATTTGGCTATCACAAGGTTTTACATGTGTTAATGTATGCTCACTAAACTGTCTTAACTTATTTTTGAAATATAAAATTGGTTAGATTTGTTTAGTGTGTGTGTGTGTGTGTTTTTGGGATCATTGTGCTTAAAATTTTTGTTGAGAGATGATTTTGAGAGCTTAAAATGTTGATCTTTGGTTGAGTTGCATGCTTGATTGCATTCATATCTGTGTTTTTCCCTTCTTGAAAAATGGTTTTTAAGCAATTTCGACACCTCCTCGATACCTCCTCGACACCTAGCTATCTGTCGAGCTCTTAAGGTCTTTTCCTATCGCAATCTCGACAGATCCTCGATAGCTGGTGGATCGAACAAAAAAGTTCCTAGACCCTCGATAGCTTCTCAACAACTGGTGGATCGATTGAGCTTCTCTTCTTATGTCTTTGCTTTGTTTCTCGACACTTTCTTGACAGTTGTATCTGTTAACGTTGTTTTTCTCGACACCTTCCTCAACATCTCTCGACACCTCTATCTGTCGAGAATTACTGAGGATCTATATATTCCTTCTTCGCGATCTGGTTGTCATTTCTTCGATCTCTCTTGACCTGTCCGCACCTGTTCATCTCCCAAACACTATCTCTCTCACTTCAAACCTCTTCCCTAGTGATTTTTCAAGCTTTTTCAAGTTTTCCTTCACTTGGTAAGCTTCTAATCTCCTTCATTTACATGCATTTCATGTTTTGAAACCTAGGTTTTGGGGTTTTTCAAAATTGATGAGTTATCGTTGAAATTTTGGGTTGCGTTTTGCTTACATGATCTTAAAACTTCATGCATTGCATCACACATGCATTATAACTATATTTTCATGTATTTAGATGTGTGTTATATATGTTCAACTGATGTGTGCTGGTAGGATTAGATTGGGCTGAGCCCATGATGCAATTTCTTTGCATATCACATGTTCATGCATTCCCCATGCATACGTACTCTCTTTTCAATATACTTGTTAAATTTGAATTGCTTTGGGACTTTTCTAATTGTCTCTCTTTCTTTCCCTCTCGTTTTGTTTATGTTAGTCGTGTCTATGGCACCTAAACGTAAGTCAGCTCCGTCCTAAAACCCTTTGCGTTCTAGGGCATCGTCTTCTTCTGATCCTACTCCTTCTCATATTCGGTTTCATGATGAGGATGCCCGAAAGGACTTCTCGGAGAACTTTTCTCGATGAGGTGTTCATTCGGAATGCCGAGTCATTTTGGCGGACTTCGCCGACACTGACCTTCCCACTGTCATTCACAATCGTGGATGGGAGTCATTGTGTGACGTCCAAGTCACTTGTCTGACCGTGTTGATCCAAGAGTTTTACTCCAACATGCGGTTTCGATTTTTCAATACCTCTCTTTTCTACTCGCGTTCGAGGTATGCGTATTGTAGTCACACCGCAGCTTGTTGCGGATGCGCTTCATGTTCCGAGCGTAGAGCATCCTGACTACCTCTGTTGTGAGCATCTGAGGACTGTGTCCAAAGACAAGGTGATTTCCGCTTTTTGTGAGCGTTTCGCAGATTGGGGTGATCGTTAGTTTACACCATGTAGGCCCTTTGCTAAAGGTCTTAGATTCATGAACATGGTGATGACTTTTGTTTTGCACCCACTCTCTCACTATAACTCTATCACAGAGCCTCGTGCTCGATTTTTGCTTTCTTTGTTAGAGCACCTCACTATAAATTTTCCTTTACATTTTATTCTTTCTATCTTAGATGTGTATAGGGATACGGCTACCCGTGATGAACTCATTTTCCCTTCAGCTATCACACCGATTCTATGCCATTTTTTTGTTCCTTTTCCCTCTTCCTACCATTTTTCTGTCATGTGTGCCATAGACTACGGTACTGTTAAACGTAGCGAGGCGCAGTTTCGGTCTCAGTAGTCAAATTTAGCAGCTCCTCCCTCCCATTCTGCTCCATCTCGTTCTGCTCCATCCACATCCGCTCCCTCCTCTTCTTCGAGCGATGTGACTCTAGGAGACATCATGACGCAGCTGTAGCGCATGGATGCTCGCCTTGATACATACTCTACAGAGTTATATCAAGTGAACATTCGTGTCGGTCGTATTGCACGGCGACAGGTGACCATGGGTGGTTATGCTCCTGAGGCTTCTCCTCCACCACCTCCTCCAGTGGCTTCTGATTCTGAGGATGAGGATGATGATGATGATGGTGATGACAATGATGCTTCGGATGATGATGATAGAGATGCTAGCTCTACCGATGAGATGTCTACTTGACACTCTTACCCTTTGTCACTCGTGACAAAAAGGGGGAGTAGTTAGTTTTGGATATGAGAATAGTCATTCTTAGGGGGAGAGTTAGTATAGGACATTTTGTTAGGGGGAGTGTTGATTTTTTTTTTTAGGGATGTAGTGAGGATTACTTGTATCTTTTTCTTTTCTCTATTTTAGATACATTTCTTTTTGTACATGGGTCTTGTGACCATTTTTTATATACATTGTACTTATCTTCTTTATATATGTTGATGTATGTTTCTTTCACCTACCCTTACATGTGTTGTTTCTTTTCTCTCTTTATGCACATGCTTCTTATTACGTGTATGCAATCTATTATTTTTGTTTCACACAAAGATGCCTTGATGAGTTTTGTTTAAAGTGTTTTAGAAATACAAGTTGTTAAAGTCTTCTTGCCATAAACTCTTTTCTTGCAAAGTTTTTCAAGAGTTTGTGTTAGGATAGATTTTATTATATTCAACAAGTGAGTATGAGTTGAGTAATTTATGACTTCTCTCATATGTTCATTTATTTGTTGTGGTTTTGTCACGGATTGCCAAAGGGGGAGATTGTTAGGATATATGTGATTTACTTGTTAGGAACATATGTCACTATTTTATGTAATTGGCTTATCCTTTGACAAAACACACTTTACTTGTATTTGGGTAGATTTAGGATGCGTTTAATACTTCAAGAAACTATGTTTCAAGATCAAGTGTTGAAGACATGCAAGTCTATCCAAGATTCAAGCTGAAGAAGTGATGTTCATTAAAACTCGACAGCTAACTATCCATCGAGCTTAAGAAATTGTTCTAGCCCCGTGGCTCGATAACTACTCGACAGCATCTCGACAGACAGGTATCTATCGAGCTTTATGAAAAACAGAATTCCAGTTCTGTTTTGACTCTAATCCGTGATTATGTGTTTGGGCTTTCTTTTCTTCTAACCCTAGACATATAAAAGGATTATTTTAAGGGCCATCAAAGTGTACACAAGTTGCACAAGTGTTGAGCAAAGTTTGTTCAAGCAATTTGTAACCGGAGACAAAGTTTTGCCCTAGTTCATCATTCTTGTGAAGAAGTTGTTATGTATATGCACCGTAGGGTTTTGTGACCAAGCATTTTCTTGATCTTCATCATTAGGATGAACTAAAGAACTTTACAGCCAACAACCTTCTCTAGTTGATGATTGAAGTCGCGTACTGGGATTCGCGCATTGGTTAGTCACGTACTTGGGAGCCGTGCATCAAAAGGGGAAATTGTCACTACAGAACAAGTCCAATTGGGTATTAGGGTAAGGGTTCAACTGTAGGTTAGTATAAGATACTAGGATTCCTTTACTTGTAATCGCTTGTTTTGATAATAGTGGAATTTCGAGAGTGGTGACCTGAAAATTACTCGGTGGGGTTTTCGCCGTTAGGTTTTCCCCATTCGTAAACAAAACACTGTGTTATTTATTTTCCGCTACATAATTAGTTTATTGGTGATTTGTTTGTGCTACCGCGTGTTTGCATGTTAATTAACTTAATTAATTCACTTGGCTAAATTAATTGGTTAATTTATCACAAGGGGTCAATTCGTTTTTGGCCTATCAAAATTGATTAATTACAAGAAAAATGTTGTAAATTTTATGCAAATGCAAACCAATGAACCATACCCAAATCTTACTATCAAGAAGGATCTCAAAAGAGGAGTTCTCTATTTTTTTCCATTAGATCTCATCTATGTTCTCGACTACAAAAAATCATTCATATGCACAATCATTTTTGCAAAGCTGTTTGCGTCACTAGTAGATTAGCGTCAAGTCGAGTTTTGCCGCCAGTCTTCACCATCAGGTGTCACTGCCGTGAGAGCTAAATCAACAACCTCTTCTATTATTAGGGATTTTATCCCAATTTGAGCCTTACTTGTTTGAACGTGAGCTTACTCACTAAGTTGGGTGTTTTTATTTTTTTATTTTGAAAGAAAAAGTTTAGGTAATGTTGATGATGATGGAGAAATCGTCAATCAAGTGGACTCGCCCAGATGAGCCAGCAACCTCGTTAGCTATATCTGCAATTGTCGTTAAGGGCCTTTCTTAGGTGGTCACCGGTGTGGTGCCTGCCACAGAGTCTCCGATAATAAAGTCAGTGTGTGTGAAGGCTTTTTTCAGAGAATATTAGAGCAATAGCATATGAGAATATCAAAATGTGTACCTTTTTTGGTCTTGGGTGGTGCTTATATATGGCTTCATTGCTCCTAGCTGTTGTGGCTTTTATTGTGGCTTTAGTGCCTCTTTGTAATGCCTCCAGGCTCAATGATGTAGGTTTTAATGAGCTTCCAACAGTCTGACAACCTGTCTTGTAACTGCCCGAGGCATTAAACCCTTCATTGAATGGCTTGTCTTACTTCGTCCATGACGTGGCAGGACAGACGAAGGTGACTTATATTATCATCTGGGCAAGAAGGTTCGTCGGTCCCATCAGCTGCCCCCTAGGTTCTATGGTCGTCCTGACGTGTCATGACGATCACCAGAAGGTGAAAGGTTTCTTGCTTTGGCATAGCTATTGGGGTTTCGTTCCACATTTAGTGCATAGTGGTGGCGTTTCCACATTTAGTGTGTAGTGGCGGCACTGCACACGTCGTGGCCATGTGGTGTGTTCTGAGTGGTGGATTTTAATGCTCCACTTCTGGTGCCTCTTTGGTTTCCCGCTGTTTTTTTTTTTTTTTTTTTTTTTTTTTTTTTTTTTTTTTTTTTTTTTCAGTTTTCTGTGCCTAGTTTTTTTAAACTCCATTCCTTTTCTCTTTCTTCTTCATTTTTCATCTTTCCTACGTTGTTACTGCTCTACGATTTCTTTCTTCTCCGAGCTAGTTTTCTTGCAATTGTTTACATTTGGTCCTTTTTGGGGTTGCGTTTCTAAGGTATGGTTTCTTTTTTCTCTCTTTGTTCTACCTACTGCAGTAATTTCGTAAAAGTTTCTGATTTTCCCGCTTTCTTTTTTCTGTGTTTTGGTTTTTCTTAGGACTTTGCCCCCTTTTTTTTTTTTTTTTTTTTTTGAGTTTCATGCTTAGTAGTTCTGAGGTTAGGGCACTTTGTCCCTCTGTCTCTTTCCTTTTTGTGCGTTTAGGGGCTTCTCTGAGGATTTCTCGCAATTTCTGCCCTTTAGTTGAGGATTTTGTGTGAGGGGGAAATAGCTTAAGTTTAGTGTTAACCGATTTGTTCCCTTTACTGCATCAATTCGTTGATTGGTTTGAGGACCTAGTGAGTGATTGAAGAGCTATGTCAGAGGTAAGGTCCAGTGAATTAGAGACGAGGTTGTCATCTAGTGACGACCCTGTGGAAGACGATAATACTGTCTCTACCCCGAGAGTGGTTAGGGCTTTTTTTGCTTTGGATGAGGAGTGTGGCCTGGATTCTGAAACCCTTTCTTGATTTAGGGATCGATTTTAGTTTCCTGAGAGGGTTAGGATCCGTCTTCCTTGCAAAGAGGAACGAGCTTGCCATTTTTCGCCCGGAGAGGTGTGTTTTTATGAGGCCGCGTTCCAGAGTAGGCTTAGATTTGTCGTCTACCCCTTTATCATGGAGCTCTTAAATCATTCAATATTGCTCCCAGGCAACTTACGCCTAACTTGTGGAGGATTGTAGTTAGCTTTATGGAGATTTGGCTGGCGTCCACAGAGGGAGATATGATTAGGGTGGACGAGTTGGCCTATTTGTACCATTTGAAGGAGTCCAAGGAATACGGGTACTACGAGCTTGTGCCTTGGGACAGGAAGGCTAAGATCGTCACTGACCTACCCTCGTCCTTCAGATACTAGAAGTCCTGGTTTTTCTTTATGTCCGGGGATGATTGGGAGACCCTTCCTGATGAAGTTTGGGGCAACGTCCCTAGGTTACTCCGTTGGTGGAGAGCCCCGAGTCTAGGTGCGTCATTTCTTTGCAAGTCCTTTCGTTGTCCTTTATATGCCCCCTCTTCTATGTTTTTCTCTCTTTTTCATCGTCACTAACTTTCCTATTCGTTGTGTGCAGTTACGAAGCGTCCAAGGCTCAAAAGCAGATGTAGGGACCGTGTGGAGGCTACTATGAAGTACGCAAAGACAATAGATGAATTTGACGACCTAGTTGACCCGCGAACTTTAGCTCGTCACTTCCTTAATCCAGAGTCTTCCGCCTTTGTTCTTTGTGCTATAGCAATTGAAGAGAAGAGTGAGTGTCATCATACTTTGTCATCCTCCTTTCTTTTCTTTTGTAGAGATGACGACAAATTCAATCAAGACATGTACGCCAAAATGAGGGCGAAGAAGAACGAGCCTCTTTCTGCCCTTGGGAAGAGGGGGGTTTGTGTCGTGGATCAGGGGAGTCCTGCTGCTCCAACTACCACTATCCCTAGACCAACAAGGGTGGCTTCCCTGGCTACTTCGGTGGAAGAAATCATGCCACTCAGGAAGAAGGCTCGCATGGCGGACAAAGGGAAAGAAAAGGCCTCTTCGCGATCATCCAACATTTGGGATGACACTGATCTTGCGCAGACGAGGCCGTAGGAGGTCTTTTTGAATGACGAGCTCAAGGCCCTTTCTAGGGTGCTACCCAACGAGATAGTGGGTCATCATGTTGACTAACTCATTCAGGTAATATGTTCGTCCAGGCTACCCTTCGTGTTTTTTTTTTTTTTTTTTGAAAGTTGGATCTTCCTTTCAGGTTCTGGGGGAAACTATTCACATAACCTCGGAGTACTTGAGCCAAGAGGCTAGGGCTTCGTTCGTGGAGGCCAAGGCTAAGGATCTGGAGGTGGAACTTTCGAAGCTGAGGAAGGACCTTATTGCAACCATGGACGAGGCCAATATTGCTAAAGAAAAGGCAAAGGTTTTTTTTTTGATGACTTGAGAGTGGAGAGGCAGCTAACCCTTGAGAAGGACAAGCAGCTCCAGGCTGCAAAGGAAAGGGTGAAGACAATTGTTGTCAAGTCCATCGAGGCCTTTCAACAAACTAAAGAGTATAATACTGTGCTCTTCAGTTGGTATTATAAAGGCTTCAAGCTCTTGCGGCGCTTCCTCGTTAAACATCCCACTAGCGTAGACTTGGAAGAATTGGACCTTGAAGCTGTGGATAAGGAGATGGCCGCAGATGAGGCTGCCCAGGCGTCTAAAGCTGCCCAAGCTACAGTTGTTTCTCTTGAGAGAAGTACCCCAGAGCCTACTGAGACTGATAGAGGAAAGGCTGGTGTTTAGCCCCGTATATACTTATGTTTTTTTTTTTTTTTCTCCGAGTGCCCAGTGTGTTTTTTGGGCTATTTATTTCAATGCTAGAACAATATATTTTGCCCAGTGTTCCTGGGTCTTTAATTCTAATGTTGGAACAATATTGGTTGCTCGTGTTTTTGGGCTTTTAATTCTATTGACTACTTTATGTTTTACCTATTTTACTTCTTTGTATCATTGTGCCCGATTTATTTTTTGTCTGTATATGATCTCTACCTACCTCGTTGCTTGTTTACCCTTAGCTCTTGGCTGACTAGGAAATGACTTGCATCCGTTAGTAGTTTATATCCATCGTCAATAACTTATATCCGTCTAGGTGAAGGTTGGTTACTTAGCCAATTTTTGGTAGACTTACCCTCATGTAGGGGATCTCGTCATTTAGCTTTGTCAGTAACTTACATCCGTTCAAGTAGAATCTTGTTACTTAGCCAATTTTTGTTTGACTTACACCCATTTAAGGGATCTTGTCATATGGCTTCGTCAGTAACTTACATCCGTCTAGGTGGAATCTTGTTACTTGGCCAATTTTTTGGTTGACTTACACCATTTAAAGGATCTTGTCATATGGCTTCGTCAATAACTTACATCCGTCTAGACAGAATCTTGTTACTTCACCAACTTTTGGTTGACTTACACCCATTTAAGGGATCTTGTCATATGGCTTCGTCAGTAACTTACATCCGTCTAGGTGGAATCTTGTTACTTGGCCAATTTTTGGTTGACTTACACCATTTAAAGGATCTTGTCATATGGCTTCGTCAATAACTTACATCCGTCTAGGCGGAATCTTGTTACTTCACCAACTTTTGGTTGACTTACACCCAGTTAAGGGATCTTGTCATATGGCTTCGTTAGTAACTTACATTCGTCTAGGTGGAATCTTGTTACTTGGCCAATTTTTGGTTTTCAGCTTTCTAGATTTGTTTGCATTATATTGGACCATTGGCTGAATAGTTCTTTTATTGCTTTCAAATATGACGAGTACAATTGTCTGTTACATCTATTAATGGTACTTCGTCAAATGCTCAATGTTCCATGGTCGTGGCAGCTTCTTCCCGTCTACAGTCTCTAGTTGATAGTTGCCTTGTCTAGAGTAATGAGTGACCCTGTAGGGCCCTTCCCAGGTTGGGCCAAGTTTCCCTTGGGCCGGATCTTTGGTTGCCGGGGTGACTTTGCGTAGGACAATGTCCTTTATGTCGAGTCGTTTGAGCTTCACTCTCTTGTTGTAGTACTCGGCCATCTTTTGCTAATACTTTTCCTTACTGTAAGAAGCTCTATTTCTAACTACGTCGAAGCAATCTAGGTTAACCTTCAGTTGATCGTTGTTGTTTTCTTCATGGAAGACCTCTCGTCTGATGCTGGTGATTCCAACTTCAACCGGGATTAGTGCCTCGGTGTCGTAGGTGAGTCTGAAGGGGGTTTCTCCTGCCTGAGTTCTCGCTATACTCCTGTACGCCCATAAGACATTGGGAAATTCTTCCGGCCAGGTGCCTTTAGCATCGTCCAACCAAGCTTTGATGATCTTGAGCAGTGTCCAGTTTGTCACTTCCGTCTGTCCATTCGCTTGTGGGTGTCCCGGGGATGAGAATTGGTTCTTGATCCCTAGACTTGAACAAAAGTCCCGAAAGCCCTGACTGTCGAACTGTCACCCGTTGTTCGATACGATCGTCTGTGGTATCCCGAATCTGCAAATTATGTTCTTTCATACGAAATTCTGGATCTTTGCCTCCGTGATGGTTGATAATGCTTCTGCTTCAACCCATTTTGTGAAATAGTCAATAGTGACAAGTAAAAATTTTACCTATCTCTTACCTTAGGGTAATGGGCTGACGATGTCAATTCCCCATTGTGCAAACGGCCATGGGGAGGCTATCGGTGTCAGTCTCTTTGCTAGGAGGCACTGAACATTCCCAAACTTTTGACATTTGTCGCATTTCTTGACGAACTCCCTTGCATCCATCTGCAAAGTAGGCCAAAAGTAACCTGTTCTGATCACTTTGCTTACCAAGGATCTTAGGCTTACATGGTCATCACAAATTCCCTTATGGATCTCTTCCAGAATGTATTTGGCTTCCTCCTCATCAACGCACTTCAGGTAGGGCATGGAGAAGCCTCTCTTGTACAGGGTGTCATTCAAGATCGTGAACCTGGCTACTTTTTGCCTGACTTTCCTGGCCTCCTCAATGTCCTGTGGATGCCGTTCGTCCTAAAGGAAGGACATGATTGGGGTCATCCAGCTGCTTACACTCTGGATTGCGAAGATGGAGACTTCTTCAATGCTGGGGCGCTTTTGGACTTCCATCTTCAAGCCTATACTCATTGGTCCCGCTTCTGATGACGTCTGCTTGGCGATCTCGTTTGCCACCATATTTTGGCTTCTGGGGATCTGCGTGAATTCCACTAGATCAAATTCCTGTGCAAAATGCTTCGTCAACTTAAGGTATTTTTGAATTCTCTCCTTCTTTGCTTCATATTCCTATTTTATCTGCTCCATTACCAGTTTTGAATCACTCTAGAGGAGCAAGTTTTTGGCTCCTAGTGCCTTCCCGACCTTCAACCCCGTCAGTATTCCTTTATACTCAGCTTCATTGTTGGTGGCCGAGAAATTTAGTTGAACTCTGTATTTAAGCATTTCTCATTCTAGGGTAATGATGACTCCACCCCTTTTTTGGGATGACGAACTCGTCAGTTTGAACCGTTCATCTTTCTGCTTCATCATGTGCATCGTCCTCGTCTGGGATAGTAAATTCGGCGATGAAGTTTGTTAATGCATGTGCCTTAATAGTTGTCCTGGGGTGGTACTCAATGTCAAACTGGCTAAGCTCGATTGCCCACTAGACCATCCTTCCTGCAACCTCGGGCTTGTTCATGGACTTCTTGATAGGTTGGTCCGTCATCACCAAGATGGGGTTCGCCTGGAAGTAGGGTCGCAACTTGCGCGAGGCTACAATCAATGCAAATGCAATCTTCTCGATCCATGGGTACTTGGCTTCTGCCCCCTGGAAGGCTTAACTGACATAATACACCGGGAGTTGCGCCTTGTTTTCTTCCCAAATTAAGGCTGCGCTCACAGCTATAGCCGACACTGCCAAATATAAATATAGGTTTTCTCCCTTTTTGGACGGACTCAGGAGGGGTGGATTGCTCAGGTAGTGCTTGAGTTCTTGGAAAGCTTTCTCACATTCGTCGATCCAGGCAAAGGCCTACTTTGGTGTCTTGAAAAAGGGCAAGCATTTGTCCGTTACTTTAGAGACAAACCTGTTGAGTATTGCTATCCTTCCTGTGAGCTTCTAGACTTCCTACACGGTCTTGGGTGACGTCATGTCAAGTATGGCTCGCACCTTCTCTGGGTTTGCTTCTATCCCTCTTTTGGATACCATGAACCCTAAAAACTTCCCTGACGCTACTCCAAAAGTGCACTTACTGGAGTTCAACTTCATTTGGTACTGCCTAAGTGTGGTGAACGTCTCTTAGAGATCGTCTAGGTGAGCAAACTCTTCCTTGCTCTTGACGAGCATGTCATCCACATACACTTCCATGTTCCTCCTGATTTGCTTACTAAACATTTTGTTTACCAACCTCTGGTAGGTTGCTCCTGCGTTCTTCAGTTAGAAGGGCATTACCTTGTAGCAGTAGAGCCCTTGGCTCGTGATGAAGACAATTTTCTCCTGGTCCTCTTTTGCCATTTTTATTTTATTGTATCCTGAGAATGCATTCATAAACGTCAGTAGCTTATGTCTTGCTATGGAATCCACCAACTGATCTATCCTTTGCAGTAGAAAACTATCCTTCGGGCAGGCTTTGTTTAAGTCCGTAAAGTTTATGCGCATCCTCCATTTCCCATTTGCTTTCTTTACCAAGACGACATTGGTGAGCCAGTCTAGGTAGTAGACCTCCTGAATAAAGTCAGCTGCTAACAGCTTGTTGACCTCATCTGTGATAGCTTGGTTTTGTTCTGGAGTAAAGACTTGTCATCTTTGCTGGACGGGCTTTTTCTCGGGGTCCATGTTCAGCCTATGTTGGATGACCTTTGTGGATATGCCTGGCATGTCCTCGTGGCTCCATGTGAAGACGTCCAAGTTTTTTTGAGGAATTGGACTAGTCGTGTCCTCATCTCGAGACTCATGGTCGTCCCTATCCTGGTCGTCTTTGTTAGTTCTTCATCTACCAACTCCACAGTCTCTAAGGCTTCCAACTTCTCTTCTTCTTTCTCCTCGATCATCCACGTATAGTTTTCCTTTGCAGCTAACACCACCTGGTAGCATTCCCTGGCCAACACTTGATCTTCTTTTACCTCGCCTACACCATTTTCCATAGGGAATTTTACCTTTAAGCAATAGGTGGATGTGGCTACCTTCCAAGGATTGAGCATAGGCCTCCCGATGATCACATTGTAAGAGTAGGGACTTGTTTCGGGTAAGCCCCTATTGTGACCATCAGTGTCACTATACCTTTTGGATACACTCTGTCTCCACTGAAGTTGATGAGTGGGGAGTCAAAGGGATGCAGCCTTTCGGGGGCCACCTTCAACTGTTGAAAAGTAGAAAGGTAGATGATGTCTGCGGAGCTGCTGTTGTCTACAAGGATTTTCCTGGTATTGAACCCTTCTATCATAAGCATGATAACTAGGGGATCATTATGTGGCTGCTTCACTACTCTGGCATCTTCCTTTGAGAACAGGATATCCCTGTCCGTCCGTCTTTGCTTCAAGGGTGGTACTCTATGGATGTTGTTCACCTGCCTCTGGTATGACTTCTTGAGGGATCTGAACGACCTTCCTGTGGATGGCCCTCCTGTGATTATCTTTATTACCCCTATTGCACTCTGCTGACGATGTGGCTTGTGGCCTTCATCTCTTGGAGAGGTTTTGGGCTTGTCCCTGCTATCGTCCCTAGGCCGGTTGGAATCTCCCTTCTTTAGAAATTTTAACAACTTCCCTCTCCGTATGAGCTCCTCCATTTGCTCCTTCAGGTCTCTGCAGTCTTCTATGTAATGGCTGTGCTCTTTATGGAAATGGCAGTATTTCCTCTTGTCACGAACATTGGGTGACGAATGTAGTGGCCTTAGCCACTTGAGGTAGTGCTCATCCTTAATCTGTGTTAGAATTTTATCAACGGGCATACTTAAAGGAGTGAATCTTATCGTCCAAAGGGTTTTATCGTCTTTCCATTTGTTCCTGTCAGTATTTTGACAATCTGCCTGCTCCCTTTTTCGTCCTCTCCGATCGTCTCCCTTCCTTTCCTTTTCATTAGGCTTTTCTACGTCTTCGATTGCTACTAAAGCATCCTCAGTGTTCATGTACTTCTGTGCCTTCAAGAGCATTTCTGCCATCATCCGTGGGGGATTCTTCACGAGCGAGACCACGAACTCCCTGGACTTCAACCCGACTTAAAGGCCGTCAGCTGCACTTTGTCATCCGCTTCGTCCACCTCTAAAGTTTCTCGGGTGAAACTTTTCACGTACGACCTCAGGGTCTCCTTTTCTCCTTGTTTAATTGTAAGCAGGTGGTCCGCCAGCCTTTTTGGGTGTTGTCCTCCGACGAAGTGGTGTAAGAATGAATTGCTCAGCTGCTCGAAGTCATCGATGGACGAAGTTGGTAACTTTGTGAACCACTCCCTCGTAGCTCCTTTGAGGGTAGTTGGGAAGGAATGGCATAATATCTCGTCAGGGGGCTGTTGAAGACCTATAGTGGTTTTGAAGGTGTTAATGTGATCCAAAGGATCCTTCAACCTGTCAAATGGTTCGAGCTATAGTAGTTAAAACTTTGAGGGCGTTGGGCACTCCAAGACTGCTGTGGTGAAGGGTAAATATGTCCTCCTGACCATACGGTCTAAGTTTCGGTCTGTTTTTTCTTTGATTGCACTCCTTAGCTCGTCCATCCCCTTTCTCATTTCCTTGAAAAGGTTCAAGCTCGGTTCTTGTGGAGTGGCAGGTCGTCGGTGTTCGTCTCTTCTTTAGCTGTCCCCATCATCATCCCGGTTGGTCCCGGACCGGTTCTCCTCTTGCTACAGCCGCAATCTCATTTCTTGGTTTTGTCGAGTAAGCTCTTCCACGCTGATTGTAAAGGTCTGGATTTGCAGAGCTAATGTTGCAAAATCCTGGGGAGTGTTGGGCTCCATCTAGACTTGTGAGTTGAATGGAACTATGTTCTTGAACCCAGGTATGAAAATATCGTCCCCACAGACGGCACCAAACTGATGATGGAGAAATCGTCAGTCAAGTGGACCTGTCCAGATGAGCCAGCAACCTCGTTAGCTGTATCTGCAATCGTCGTTAAGGGCCTTCCTTAGGTGGTCACCGGTGTGGTGCCTGCCATAGAGTCTTCGATGATAAAGTCAGTGTGTGAAGGCTTTTTTAGAGAATATTAGAGCAATAGCGTATGAGAATATCAAAATGTGTACCTTTTTTGGTCTTGGGGGGGTGCTTATATATGGCTTCATTGCTCCTAGCCATTGTGGCTTTTATTGTGGCTTTAGTGCCTCTTTGTAACACCTCTTGGCTCAATGATGTAGGTTTTAATGAGCTTCCAATAGTCTGACAGCCTGTCTTGTAACTGCCTGAGGCATTAAACCCTTCATTGAATGGCTTGTCTTACTTCGTCCGTGACATGGCAGGACGGACAAAGGTGACTTATATTATCGTCTGGGAAAGAAGGTTCGTCGATCCCATCAGTTGACATGGCAGGTGGTAGTCTTATGTGGTATTAGACAAATATTTTATTTTAGTTGTTAGTTACATCAGTATTTTTCATCAATCACTTAATAGTAGGGACCATTTTTACATAATACCAAAAGATTAGGTACAAAATTTACACATTTGAAAGGTTAGAGACCAAATTGAAAAATAGCGTAATGATTAGGGACCAAATACGTAGTTTACCCTTACTTTTTTATGACTGGTAACATGCTAATTTGTAAGCCTAATTAAAATTTGTGATTTCATTAGTATCATTAATAAATAAATAAGTGCACAATCATTAATATACATACATATATATATAATTTCATAAGATTTTGGGCCTTTAATAATCTAGGAGGGGCCCTTTTTCCTTAGAAGATTTTTTTTTTTTTTTTTTTTTTTTTTTTTTTTTTTTTTTTTTTTATAGTAGTGGGGCCTTAAGCCTATGCCTTGAGCTGGCCCTGACTATTGTACTCATTGGCAATCTCACTTGGAAATCTACTCATGTCCCACCCCCGTCAATACTCTGTGTCCTAAAATTCCACCCCCATCAATATTGAGTCCCCAAATTCCACTCCCGTCAACACATTAAGGAAAAAAAAAAAAAAAAAACTATATTACTGATTGGCAATCTCACTTGGAAGTCTATACTCTATAGTTGCCAATGTCCCCAAAATTCCACTCCCGTCAATGTTTAAAAGCAAAATTCCACTCTCGTCAATCATGTGTGAACATAATATAATTTTATTACCTTAAAAGTCTTGGTCAACTTCGACATTATGGACAAACTAGTAGCAGACCCGCGCGATATGCAGGAAAATTTGATATAAATATGTTTTATTGGATAATTATATAATTAATATATTAGATTTTATATTTTTAAAAGTCAATATGTGTTATTTGAAATTATGTTTTATATTAGAAGTTTTTTTGTGATGTAACAACTAACAAATTAAATATATTTTGTAGTTGGGTATTATATATAGTGAGATATGTATGAAAATACAATGCAATAAATTTTTTATTAAAAAACAATTTGCAGTGTCAGAACTATTAGACCAAGTTCTAACCATATATACTTTGTTTATTACTATATAGATGTATGTGATTCAACACTTATAAGTATATTTTTCTCCAAAACATAGATCCACGTCTCTTTCTTCCATACGATGGAAACTAAGTGAAAAAGTATATAAAGATAACTACGCAATAGATCATATTCAATAAATCATATATTATAAAGTGGAAATATAAAATAAAATAAAATGCAAAGAGCAAACTTTATTTCATCATATGAACATATGAACAAATTCCGCAATATATAATTCTTCAAATTCATAAACCACATGATTACTTAGATTTTATAGTAAAATAAGACAAATCCATCCATCATGACATTGCAGTATAGTCTAGAATATAATTATATAAAAATCACGTTTTGTTGATCATGTTTCATAAACCAAAAGTGTCATCTATACATCCAATAAATATCTTTAAAGAGTAACACGTGAGAATTCTTAATTTGAATAGCCGATAATATATATATATACATATATATATATATATATATAGAGAGAGAGAGAGAGAGAGAGAGAGAGAGAGAGAGAGAGAGAGAGAGAGAGAGAGAAACATATGTAGATGGTGGTGGAGGGGGGATGGTGGGGTTTGAACCACAAATAGGGGACACCGTAAAGAATGTTGCTATACTATCACTTAAACCCCCAAAAATTAATTTAAGAGGCTAGACAGAAGGATAATAGGAATTCTAAGAAATAATTAATCAAGTTCCTTAAGTATCTATACATAAAAACATTAATAGCATAATGATGCTCTCGAGTAAATTATATTTTGTCTTAACATTTTGTGTATCATTAATGTTGGGGTATTGGGCCTAGGAGCTCATTATCTATGTATATTTTGGGCCTAGGGCCCAATTCGAGGACGGGATGTCGTCCGAAGAAGAGTAAACATTGTCAGGGGAGTTTGTGTTAGTAAATGGAGAAGTTAGTTTTGGTCATAAGGGCCCATGAGGGTGGTCCGAGGATGAATGCCTCCTCAGCCAACCAAATCTGAGGTTCGAAGATGTTGTCTGCCGTCCAAGGGAACATTCCAAGAAATTATGTTGATGCGGATAAGCATTACAAAAATATAGGACAGGGAGGAGTCCTAAAATATCTAAGGAGAAAGCTGCTACCACCGCATTGAATGCTCTGCAGCTAACCCTCTGGCCGCATTAATGTGGAAGTGATACCTGAACAGTGGCTTTCAACCTTACAGCCACTACACAAAGACTTTAGGAAGGGGCTGATAGGACAAGTATCAACACCCACCATCTGGCCTGCATGTGGAGGATGGAGATGAAAGGAGAAAATAGTATAAAAGAAGAGGGAGGCAATGAGAGAAAGGGGTCGAAATTAAGAGAAAAATACTGTAGTAATCAAGAACTGAATCTGTAATCCAACTTGAGAGAAATATATAAGAACTTATCTCCTCAAACTTTGCCGAGGACGATTTTCTTTAGTTTAAATCAATCTATCTTCCTTTTCTTATCATCTGAATCTACTTTAGTTGTTGTCCAACTTATTAAAGCCCAGATTTCCAACCCACTCTCTACAAATTCATTGTATTGGGCTTTTTGAGCTTAAGTTCATTCATCACTTGGGCTAGGGACTCAAACTGCATCTTTACAATTGGCGCCGTATGTGGGAACTTTTGGTGTGTTAGTGAGTCTAACTTTCAACTATGGTAGATTCAGGTCTGAACTAGGCAGAATCTGTGGGGTCTCAACGTCAAGATCACTTTCGTAATCTTGAACAAAGAAGAGATCGGGAGGTAAGTGTGCACACTACCCATACTAGAAGCCAGTCTCGGGGTGGAAGCCACGTCTGTCATGAGAAAAATGCTAAGGGCATGTAGCTCGAAATTGATCATTTAAAGAGGAAGTTGCGCCACGAACAGAAAAGGCGAACTCCCTCCATTTCTGACCTCTCTTCTAACGGTGAAGAGGACGGTAGTTATAGATGCAGATCAAGGACTCCTCCTAGTGAGTCTTTCTCGTATGATGAGGAATACCATCATGAGCACAGAAATAGAAACTCAACTTCCAAAGGCTTGGGAAATAACACTATGAGTAGGGCACTCAACCAAATTTCCAAGTCACCCTTCACGCGTAGAATCGAGGGAGGGAGACTTCCTCAGCGGTTCACCCAGCCCACGTTCACCATGTCTAACGGTCGAATAGATCCTGTGGAGCACATGAGCCACTTCAACTAGAGAATGGTTGTGCACGCCAAGAATAAGGCTTTGATGTGGAAGGTGTTCCCCTCCAGTTTAGGGCCTGTGGCCATGAGGTGGTTTGATGGCCTAGGTGTAGGTTCCATTGATTTCTTTAAGGAGCTCACCCAGATGTTTGGATCTCGTTTTATCATGTGCAGTAGAGTTCCTCGACCCTTGGATTCCCTGTTATCCATGTCCATGCGAGAAGAGGAGACCCTAAAAATGTACTCGGACAGATATTGGGAGATGTTTAACGAGATTGATGGGGATTTTGATGACGTTGCTGTAAGGACCTTCAAGGTCGGCCTGCCCACCGAGCATGATTTGAGAAAATCCTTGACCAAAAAGTCGGTAAGGAGTGTACATCGGCTTATGGATCGCATTGATGAATACAAGAGGGTTAAGGAAGACTAACAGCGAGGCAAAGGGAAAAGTAAGATTATCCCTCAGGAGATGAAGGATTTCAGGTTGGACTGCTACAACAATAACGGCTCCTCAGGTGGTTAACACTGTGTTCTGAGAACTAGGGCATCAGGTCTTGGAGAAGATCAAGAATGAGCCATACTTCAAATGGCCAAACAAAATGAGAGGAGACCCCTTGAGATGTAACCAGAGTTTTTGTATCGACCCAATAGGCAAGGAGACCAATCAAGGTCAGGGGCTCAGAGGAACGCTTCTTCAAGGCCCCCTTTAGGCACAATCAATGTCATCTTTGCTGCCCCTAGGAGAACTGGCTCTCATCCTTCCAAGGTGATGTTTGTAGCTCGGCTACTAGCCGAGGACTCTAATTTTGAGCTAAAGAGAGTTAAAGTGGAGATCCAACCGGCGCTAATTTTTTCGGACAAAGACAAGATTGGAACCATCTAGCCACACGATGATGCTTTGGTGGTCACCCTTAGAATAGGAAGGTATGATGTGAAGAGGGTGATGGTTGACCAGGGCAGTGGTGCAGAGATTATGTACCCTGACTTGTACAGAGGGCTGAACTTAAAGCCTGAGGATCTGACAGCCTATGATTCACCTTTGGTGAGTTTTGATGGGAAAGTTGTCTTCTCAAAAGGTCAGATTAAGTTACTCGTGCAGACAGGTTCAGAGGTGGTTGAGGTGGACTTCATTGTGATGGATGCATACTCTCCCTACACGGCCATTGTGGCCAAACCCTGGCTTCATGCCCTAGGGGCCGTTTCTTCAACTTTGCATTTGAAGGTGAAGTACCTATTTGGGGACCAGATTGAGAAGATTGTGAGGAGTCAGTCCATGGCTAGGCAATGCCTTGTGGCTGTATTTATTCATCAGCCTGCAGTTGAGTCCTCAACCTCTGCTAAAGGGGGCTCATAGCAATTAAGGATTCCGGTCCTATCTACAGATGTAGTGTCAGGAGAGGCAAAGTGTGAAAGTTTGGAGGAAATTGCTATAGATGGCAATTCGGAGAAATTTTTTAGGTCAGAGCTCAGTTGTCTCCTCGGGAGAAGGAAGAACTATTAGCGTTTCTTAGGAGGAATATTGATGTGTTCACCTGGAATGCCTATGAAGCTCCTGGGATAGATCCAAAATTTATTTACCATCATTTGAATGTCAACCCAGCTGTCCTCCCTAGAAAGCAACCACCTCGACGCTCATCTAAGGTTGTCAAGGAAGAGGTGAACAAGCTTAAGCGGGCTGGGGCTATTAAAGAAGTGTTCTACCCTGAATGGTTAGCTAATACAGTGGTAGTAAAGAAGAAGAATGGGAAGTGGCGGGTATGTGTAGACTTCACATACTTGAACAAAGCCTGTCCAAAGGACCCATTCCCCATGCCTCGGATTGATCAACTAGTGGACGCAACTATAGGCCATTCTCGGATGCTTTTCAAGGGTACCATCAGATACCTTTAGTCTTGGATGATTAGGAGAAAACAGCTTTTGTCACTCCTATTGGGAATTACCACTACAAGATAATGCCCTTTGGTCTGAGGAATATGGGGTCCACCTATCAGAGGATGATGACTAGGATGTTTGAGACACAGCTAGGGAAAAACATTGAAATCTATATAGACGACATGGTGGTCAAGAGCAAGTTGGAATCTAAGCATGTTAACGACCTTGGAAATATCTTTGAGATCTAGAAGAGACACAAGCTGCGACTTAATGCTTCTAAGTATTCTTTTGTTGTTGGATCAGGGATGTTCTTGGGGTACATGGTTACACACCGTGGAATTGAAGTCAACCCTGACCAGATTAAAGCAATCAACAATTTACAGCCACTTCAGAATCCCAAAGAGGTCCAGAAGCTAACTGGGATGACCGCTGCTCTAAACCAATTCATCTCTCGGTCAACAGACAGATGTAGACCTTTTTTTTAGTTGTTGAACAAGTGGAAGGGATTTGAAAGGACCGAAGAGTGTGTCCTAGCTTTCCAACAGTTGAAAGAATATCTTTCTCAGCCACCTATTATGTCCAGACTCGAGGTGGATGAGGTTTTGTTTGCTTACATTGCAGTGGCCTCCAACGCGGTGAGCTTGGTGCTAGTACAGGTTGATAGTGGTGTACAGAGGCCAGTTTATTATATGAAAAAGTCGCTACATGAGGCCGAGGTTCGTTACCTACCCCGAGAGAAGACCATTTTGACAGTGGTGCATGCTACACGTAAGCTCCCCCACTATTTCCATTCACACACAATTGTTGTCCTAACCCAGCTCCCACTTAGATCTCTATTTCGGAGTGCTGATTACATAGGGAGGATTGCCAAGTGGGGTATGATCCTAGGGGCCTTTGATATCAAGTACATGCCTCGCACCTTTGTCAAGGGTCAGGTCCTCGCCGATCTGATGGCCAAGTTTGCTGAAACCCTACTAGAAGAGAGAGTAGAGAAGCAGAACATGAACAAAAAATCGGTTAGTGCAATCTCCTTACAAGAACCTCTATCCTGGAAGGTTTACGTTGATGGTGCAGTGAACCACAGAGGATCTAGAGTGGGGCTAGTTCTAATATCTCCAGAGATGATCACAATTGAGAAATCCTTGAGATTGGACTTCTTGGCCACAAACAATAAGGCTGAGTATGAAGCTTTGTTGGTAAGGATGACCGTGGTTTAGAAAATTGGTGGAAAAGTAGTGGAAATCTTTTCTGATTCAAGGCTGGTTGTGGGCCAACTCCCAGGAGATTTAGAGGCCAGAGATCTTAGAATGCAGGAATATTTGAACCAAGTTAGACACTTACAATCTGGGTTTGAATCTTTTAATTTGTCACAAATCCCTAGGAGTAGAAATACACATGCTGACTCTTTTGCCACGCTGGCAACCTCCTCGGCGCAAAGTTTACCTCGGGTGATCCTTGTGAAGGACTTACGTAAACCCACTGAGGTAGGGAGAAATGTGGTTCATGTTCATCAAATAAGGGTGGCTCCTAGTTGGATGGACTTTATTGTGCTATTCCTTAAGGAAGATGTCTTGCTTAAGAGTAAGTCCGAGGTCGATAAGGTACGGAGGAAGGCTCCTCGGTTTTGGCTATCCAAGGACCAAAAGTTGTATAAACACTCTTTTTCTGGACCATATTTGTTGTGCATACACCCGAAGCAGTTGAGCTACTCCTAGAAGAGTTACATGAAGGGATTTGTGGAAGCCACACAGGGGGCAAATCTTTGTCTCACAGAGCCCTCACTCAAGGATATTGGTGGCCAAATATGTAGAGAGAAGCACAAGAGTACATGAACAAGTGCGATCAATGCCAAAGATTTGCCCCAAACATTCACCAACATGGAGGGGTCCTTAATCCTTTGTCCAGTCTTTGTCCTTTTGCTCAATAAGGCTTGGATATTGTAGGGCCTTTCCCTAAGGCAACAGGGAATAAGAGATATTTATTGGTCGGCACGGACTACTTCACCAAGTGGGTTGAAATTGAACCATTGGCAAATATCAAGGACGTGGATGCCAAAAGATTTTTTTAGAAAAATATTGTCATTCGGTTTGGAATCCCTTGTACTCTCATCTCGGACAACAGTTTTCAGTTTGATAGCAAGGCTTTCAAGATGTATTGCTGTGACTTGGGCATATCGAATAGATATTCCACCCCAGTATATTCACAAGGGAATGGACAGGCTGAAACTGTCAATAAGGTTATAGTGAATGGGCTTAAAAAGAGGCTAGATGACGCAAAAGGAAAATGGGTAGAAGAGTTGCCACACGTCCTTTGGACATACCGGACTACACCTCGCAAGTCCACTGGGGAGACACCCTTTTCGATGACTTATGGGGCCGAGACGGTTATTCCTCTGGAGACTGGATTCCCACACATTGAGAACGAGTTCTTTCACCCCGAGCAGCAATGATGGGCTACTGGAGAAGATCTTAGACTTAATTGAAGAACGAAGAGAAAATGCCATGGTCCAATTGGCCTATTATCAACACAAGCTCAAGCAAGGGTATGATGCCAGCGTAAAGCTGAGACCACTGGCACCTGGAAACTTGGTGTTAAGGAAGGTTTTGGGTACTGTAAAGAACCTAGCCTAGGGAAAGTTAGGGTCCAACTGGGAAGGACCATATCATATCACATTAGTGGCTGGAATAGGTGCCTATTATCTTGAAGATCTGGAGGAAAAGGCTGTACCATGCTCCTGGAATGTAAATAACCTAAGAAGGTATTATTATTAATGAAAGCTTTCTTCACCATGTTTGGATTTATTATATTGTGTGTCATGTTTTCTACCATTTGTTTGAATATCAAACAGAACATCGGTCATGCCGGTCTCCTTGGACTACATACCTTGGGTAAATTGATATTCTAAATTATTTCTCCTAAGTATCAAATAGAATCTTGGTCATGCCTGGTTCCCCGAACCATATACCTTGGGTAAATTGATATTTTAGGATATCTATCTAAGTATTAAACAAAACCTTAGATATGCTTGGCCCCTCGGACCACGTACTTTGGGTAAATTAATACTTCCTAACATCTATCTAAGTATTAAACATAACCTTAGTTATGCCTGGCCTCTCGGACCACATGCTTTGGGTAAATTAATACTTCCTGACATCTATCTAAGTATTAAACAGAACTTTAGCTATGCCTGGCCCCTTGGACCACATGCTTTGGGTAAATTAATACTTCTTGACATCTATCTAAGTATTAAACAGAACCTTAGCTATGCATGGCCCCTCGGACCACATGCTTTGGGTAAATTAATACTTTCTGACATCTATCTAAGTATTAAACTGAACTTTAGCTATGCCTGGCTCCTCGGATCACATGCTTTGGGTAAATTAATACTTCATATGATTTTTCTAAGTATCAAACAAAATCTTGGTCATCCCTGGCTCCTCGGACCACATACCTTGGGTAAATTGATATGGTAAATCATTTTTCTAAGTGTTAAACAGAACCTTAGCTATGCCTGGTTCCTCGAATCATATGCTTTGGGTAAATTAATACCTCATATTGTTTTCCTAAGTATCAAACGGAACCTTGGTCATGTCTAGCTCCTTAGACCACATACCTTGGGTAAATTGATATTCCAAGCTATTTTCCTAAGTATCAAATAGAACCTTGGTCATGTCTGGCTTTTCGGACCACATACTTTAGGTAAATTGATATTCCAAGCTATTTTCCCAAGTATCAAATAGAACCTTGGTCATGCTTGGCTCCTCGAACCACATACCTTGGGTAAATTGATATGGTAAATCATTTTTCTAAGTGTTAAACAGAACCTTAGCTATGCTTGGATCCTCGAACCACATGCTTTGGGTAAATTAATACTTCCTATTATTTTCCTAAGTGTCAAACAGAACATTGGTCATGTCTGGCTCCTAGAACCACATACCTTGGGTAAATTGATATTCCAAGCTATTTTCCTAAGTATCAAACAGAACCTTGGTCATGCCTGGCTCCTCGGACCACATATCGTGGGTAAATTGGTATTTATTAATCACATTTCTAAGTGTTAAACAGAACCTTAGCTATGCCTGACTCCTCGGACCACATGCTTTGGGTGAATTAATACTTCACATCATCTTTCTAAGTGTCAAACAGAACCCTAGTTATACTTAGTTCCTCGGACAACATGCATTGAGCAAGTTCATATTTTCCGTTGTTTATCTAAGTGTCAAGTAGAACCAGCCATGCTAAGTGGAAAAACTCTTTGTTACAATAACATGAACAAATGTGCTCTCATGAGCATCACTTAAAGCATTTGAAAGTATGTCCATGATTCAGTTTGAAAATTGATTATCATCCCCAGTTCCTCAGACTTACTGATAAATGGAAAACTAAGTAAAGCCTGATGTGAATAGGTGCTCTGTAATTATGTATGTTTTAGAGCTCAAGGTTACACTTTGCTGGGGTTATGGACTTAACAGATTCAACTTATCTTGCTTCTAACCATATAAGGTGGGATAACTATGCTACCACTTATGCAGAAAACTAAATGGAGCTTTATCTCATTTCCATGGTAGCTAAGTGTTAGATAAAACATAAACTATGTTAGAATCAACATTAGTATCACAAATATGGAGGAAAAACTTGTAAATTATCATTAATCTGAGCCTTGGAAAAAGGCAAATTGCTTACAAAAGATCAACTAGATTACAAGTTTTGAAAATAAAAACAAGAAGAAAGAACTATACTAAAATCTACTTCTTTTTTATTACAATTTTTCCTTGGGGTGGGGCCTTGGACTGGGGGACTGCAGCCTCCAAGGATCCTTGGTCTGTGCCTTTGGGGTCACCTTTGGTAGGTAGTGGAAGAGTTGCAAGAACAATCTCCATCCTAGGTGCCTCCTTGTCTTTGGTAGGATCCTGGGGAGCAGCTGGGGGCTTGGTGGCATCAGGGGCCACTTCCTTAGTCACCTTAGCCTCTTTTCCATTCACCCCAGGCTGCTCAACCACGTTTGGAGGGCTGCTAAAGGAGGGAGGGACCTTATTGGGACTGCTCTTCCCAGTCAAGACTCAAGAGTTCCCAGATGAATATTCCAAAAGAGAAGATATCAACCTACAAGTGGCGATAACACATTTTACAACCAAAGTGAATGGCAACGGATTTAAAACTTAACATGTTTGATAATCTAAAATAAATGGAATGTAAGTAACCTTATTTGGGAGTAACCTTGTTTGGGAGTAACATAGAGGGAAAGTAATGAAATTATTTTATGACAATATTACTATTAGACCCCTATTTTAAAATAAAGGACTGTATATATAGGGGTATTTTGGGAGTTCTAGTAAAAAATTCATTAAACCTAATTTCATTTCCTTACATTCCTCACAATTTTGAGAGAAATGAAAATTTGAGATTTTAAGGAGATAAAAAGGAATGAGTATTCCCTCTTACCTATTCTATTCCCTCATACTTAAACTCTCAAACAAAGGAATGAACTTTCCATTCCCTCAATTAAAACTTCCAAACAAGGGAAGAAAAGAATATTCTAAAATTATTCTTTTCATTCCCTTTCTTTTTATTCCCTTTCATTCCATTCCATTCTCTCCTCTTAAACGAGGGCTAAATGTAAAGTGATGACCTAGGTTTCCAACTATATCTTTAATTCTTTGCAGCTCATTTGGGAAGAGGGAAAATAATGGAATGGAAATGAATGAAAAAAAAAATAATTTTAGAATATTTCTTTCATTCCCTTGTTTGAGAGTTTTAATGGAGTAAATAGAAAGTCCATTCCTTTATTTGAGAGTTTAAGTAAGAGGGAATTGAATGGGTAAGAGAGAACACTAATTTTTATCTATTTCCTTAAAATCTCAAATTTTTATTCTCCTAAAAACTTGGGAGGAATTGGAGGGAATGAAATTAAATTTATTGAATTTTTTACTAAAGCTCCCAAATACGTTACATTTCCAGCTATTTATTTTAAAATTGGGGTCTAATTTTAATATGATCATAAAATGATTTCATTCACTTTCCTCTATGTTACTCCTAAATAGAGTTACTTACATTCCATTTATTTCCGTTCATTTATTTTAGATATTCAAATAAGATTACTTAATTCTATTTCATTCATTTATTTTCCATTCATTTCTCTTGCTTACATACTTTATATTCCATCTCATTTTATTCCATTCATATATATGAACTCCCAAACAAAGGCTTAAGTAACAGTGACTAAGACTCTTTCAGTACTTTGTACTTAATTTGTAGTTTTAGTTTGTTTCTAGTTTGATAATAACTAAAGTCTATCTCTTTAGCTTGTAGCGAGGAATTGAGAATGACAAAAATGCCCCACTCTAGTCCAATCCATCTTGCATGCTTTCTTCCCAAGTGTGTTTGTAATATTTAAATTATATATATATATATATATATATAATTTAATATTTTTCCGTAATATCATACTTACAATTTAATTTTATAGATATTCTATTATCATCCCTTAAAACATTTATTTCTCTCTTCAACACTTTCATAGCTATCACTCATTTTTTCTTTCTCGTATCTAGAACTACTAAGTGTTGTGCATTCGATGATAAAGAAACTATAAAGGATGATTAAATAAGGGTCATATTAATGGGTTTCGTTAGGATAATTGTTAATAAACTATTTTAGGAAAATTTTGACACCAAATATAAAAATTTGTCAAAAGAACTAATTTTTTATTTTATTTTTCTAGTAAAAGGTTTCTAAAAATATTTTTGAAACCAATTTTCTTAGGTCATGTGTTAACCTTACTCATTAAATAAAATGGACAAGTAGGAGTATGTATGGATCATGTCAAAAAAATCCCAACCCAACCCATGGGTTGGAACTTTGGGCTGGACAGATTTTTATTTTTATTTTTAAACTGAGCATTAAAATAGTAGATTTATAAGACTACCAACACAAATAACCGCAAATTTAAATTCTTATTATTTGTTAACCTTGTCAACTAAATGTCGCTCCTTCTTTCTTTATTATAAGTTTTCTACTTTTATTTGTCCATTGAGAATTAGCACAACTTTCATATGACAACAAAATAAAAGTGTGTTTGATTTCAAATAATAATAATAATAATAATAATAGCCTGATTCGGTTTTGTGCTATATGTTAAAATGCAGCAATACATAAAAGTTAAAACTATCATTGAACCTCAACATGAATGTAAATTTAAGGGTAAATTACAAAGTACACCCCTGAAGTTTGGGGTTGCTTGGATTTTACATCTTGAAGTTTGAGAAATTTAATTTTACACCCTGAAGTTTGGTTCCATTAACAAAAACACACCCTCAGTTAGTTTTGGCTGTTAAGTGACATGACATATATTGTAAGATATCATGAATTGAACTTACTATTTATAGAAGTGGGACAAATTCATGTACATACAGTAGAGAGCTTCAAAAGCAATTGAAAAATATGAAGAAGAGAATAAGGCACTCAAGGAGATGAAGATCTGTTTGTTTTAGGGGTTTGAAATTGTATTTTTTAAAAGTCTAGCCAGCTTTTAAAATTCTTACTCTATTTTCAAAATTCTGAAAAATAAATTGTACTAAACAGTTGTGAAATCAAGTAAACGAAGGAAAAGACGAAAAGGAAACATTAAATCGTGGCTTTCCAAGAAACAAGCCCCTTGAGCAATGAGAAGCCTTATAATTGAGTTCATATATCAGAGATTTGACTAAGACAAAGACTTTTATGTAGAGAACCTGATCCCTGGTCTTCCTTTGAAACTTCAAAGAACTATCAAGCGCCATATCTGCTTGGATGGGTTCATGGGGTTTGCTATCAGAAGCCGGTGTTCGTGGGGTAGGGATTTGGGAATAGTTTTTATTTGGGTGAAATGGTATTGTGTGAATAGCTGAGTTTTGTGTTTGATTTTTGGGCAAAACTGCGTTGTTTAAGGGATGATTTGGCAAAAAATAAAAACATGTCAACACGATGTCATGTCACTTAACAGTTAAAATTAACTGAGGGTGTGTTTTTACTAACAGAACTAAGCATCAGGGTGTAAAATCAAATTTCTCAAATATCAGGATGTAAAATTCAAGTAACCCCAAACTTCAGGGGTGTATTTTGCAATTTACCCTAAATTTAAATATTAGACTTTTTATTTGAACATTTAACTCTATACATATTAGATTTGTGATGAATCAAATATTCTGCTCGTATTTTTCCCTAAAAGCTATTTAATCGCATGATCAATACTTTTGAAATGCCCTTTTTACCATGTACATTATATGATTAAATTCGTTGATTTTTAACGGCAATACTAATATAAGGTTTAATTTCTTACAAATCTAATTTGCAGAATTGTTTAAATAAAAAATCCAACGATCAAGTTGACAGTCATGTGAAAGTGCTAATGTGAAGTGATGAGCCAAATTCCCAATTCTAACAAGACTTTGTCCTTTTGGGATATAAGCACAGATATGGCTAGCACTTTTCTGTAGTAATTACAAATAGTATTGGACTAAACTGAGTAGCACTATGTGGCTTGATACAGGATGTGGGTTTTGATTCATCTCTTTAAAACCTAAAACTACTTATTCACTAGATTAGATTATAAGAATTAATTGCATATCGGATGGAGTTTATTTCCAAAACAATAGGAAAATTTCTCCAACTCATTACATGGTGATTTGAATAACCATCCAAATGTACATGTGGCTTGACACACAATGTGGGTTTTGATTCTTCTCTTTACAACCTAAAACTACTTATCCTCTAGATTAGATTATAAGAATGAAATGCGTGTTGGCTATCAACACAAGGGTCAAAAAGGAAACAAACGAAGCATAGTGTTTATTTTCAAAACAATTTGGAGAAAAATAGAAAAATTTCTCGAATTCATTACATGGAGATTCGAATGATCATCCATGTGTACATTTATTTACATGACCTATTTAATGAGTTCTGTAACTTGTTTAAATAATTTAATGAGCCATATGATTTAATACAACTGGATGGATTTATTAATCACCACATAATGATGGGTTGGATGAAGAATAAACCTTGTTCATATCCAAATTATACAAAAGACAAAAAAAAAAAAAAAAAAAAAAAGATAAAATATAAAGAAGACAGACATGAAAGCTTGCTTTACAACGTATCTATGTGAGCACACACAAGGAACTTAAGCAATAACTTAGATATCAGATACCCCTATTTCTGTTTCCAAGAAGTGCCAATTTGATTTTGTTAACCTTGGCCACCACGTCTTTGATGTCAAGTCTTTGATCTGGTAATTCTTCAGAGCACCTCAAGCCTAATTCAAAGATAGATGAAAGAATAGTTTGCATGAAAGTTACATCCCTTCCATCTTCTATCCTAAGTAAACCATCATCCACGACTTCCATTTTGTAAGGTAGTGATAGAATCCATTGCCTCATAGCAAGTTCTCCGACAAACATATCATCGGTGGGCTTCTTTCTTGTGATCATCTCCAATAATATTATCCCATAGCTATAAATGTCACTTTTGGTGGACACTCTTCCTTCGAAACCATACTCTATTATGCTCACATTTGTCAAGAAGTTTTAAGTTAGTGATCCACATGCTTGAAAAAAAAAGCACTTTACAATTATGTCCTTTTAATACACCAATATTACACACACACATTTATACATGTTTTTTTTTTTAAATGTGTTTACCGTATCCATATATAGGGGTGTGCATAGGTCGGATTAGGTCGAGTTGAGGGGATTTTTTGACCAAACGCACCATGGTGGGTCAAAAAATTCAACCCAACCCAACCCAACCCATCACATAAGTCCAACCCAACCCAACCCAACCTATGATTGGGTCAGGTTGAACCCATGGGTTGGACAATTTTTTTTATTACTATTATTATTAAATTGAGCAGAAAAAAATATATCACACTTACCACCTGAGTTGATAAACAAAATATACATTAATATATAAACTAATATTCCAACTTAGTTGTAAACAAAATATGTTTAAGTATCCAACTGAATTGATAAACAAAATATAAATGAACTAGTATCCTAATTCACTTATAAACAAAACATACATGAGTTCCTAACTCAGTTATAAACAAAATATATCTAAAATTTTAAATTTTTTTTATTAATTATATAATATATTTAAATATATATTAAAAGAACTAATAGGATTTTATACTATATATGATAGTAGGAACCGAGGAAGTACCCTACAACTAGTTTTTTTTTTAAAATTTATTAAATATATAATATATTTTAAACATATATTAAAATATGGGTGAGTCAGGTCGGGTTTGGCAGGTTTGAAATTTTATAACCCAAACCCAACCCGACCTGCTATAAAAAAAAATTTTGTAACCCAACCCAACCCACTAAGCCCTAAAAACAAACCCAACTCGGTGGGTTGGGTCAGGTCGGGTTTGGCGGGTTTTCTGCACACCCCTATCCATATATACTAGATTCCTTTTATTTATTTATTTCCTATTTTTTATAGTTCGTTATTATTATTGGGGATCCTATTATGTCCTAATGGTTTATCTTTGTTATTTGGATTTTGGAGTAATTATCAGGCTTACTTTATGTCTCCATTTAAGTTAGACTTTGAATGATTTATATTAACTTGGAAGCTTGTCACCATAGTTGAAGCTTTTTTAATCAATTTTAGGACAACTGAGTGACTGTTTGGTAAAGTGGTCTCAAACCACACATTTTCAAAATACATTTTAATTTTTTTTTTTTAAACTTCCATTTTCTCTATGTAAAGCATTTTCAAATAAACAGATTTGAAAAGAAAGAAAAAATTAAAAAAATAAACTATACCAAAAGTGCATTAGTATATAGTCAATAGCTATAAAATGAGCTATAAGTGGGCATAAGGCAGGCCAAACAAGTATTATGATTTTATTAACTAGTCCAATACTGAAACTCACACTATCTTGATCCTATTTAATTAATTCGTATTTCACTAGTCAGCATGGCTCATAAAACAAATAATTTGAGTATAGTGTATAATCCTATGAATTTAATGCAACTACAAATTTGAGCTAATGAAAACTGGGACACATAACACATTGTTTTTCCTGCAAATAGCCATTGTTAAGGTTATTCATGAAATTAGCCTAGTAATTAAATAAGTAGAGGTGAATTAATATACCTGGTGCGATGTAGCCAATAGTTCCAAGGTTTTTGGTTTGTGTTACGTCTTTATTTTTGACTAAAATCTTTGCAATGCCAAAGTCACTCACATGTGCAACCATGTCTTCATCCAGGAGGATATTATTTGGCTTCAAATCACAATGAACCACAGGTTCCGATTGACCATTATGGAGATAATCCAATGCTGATGCAACATCAACCATAATGCTTACTCTTTGAACAAGATTCAGGCAATAGTTGTGAGAGTATAGCCACTTTTCAAGGCTACCATTTGACATGTATTGCAACACCAAAGCTCTTAACTCGGGGTTGGAGCATGTAGTAATAACTTTAACTAGATTCCGATGTCGGATTGCCCTTAACACCTTGCATTCAACATCAAAACTTTTGAAAGCACCCTCTAATTGCAAATTTATAACTTTGATAGCAACAGTAGTCCCATCATACAGTGTCCCTTTGTACACAGAACCAAAACCTCCAGTTCCAAGCAAGTTGCTTTCACAGAAGTTGTTTGTCCCACAACAAAGCTCATGATATGATATCATTCTATAATCCACAGGAGGCAAAGTGATAGGTAAACCTAGAATATGTATGTTACATCTTGGATGTCTTCTCAACATTATGACCACTGATGCAAAAATTATAAATGATGCAATGGCAGGTACAATATATTTGAGAAAAAGTTGTTTCACCTTTAATCCTCGAGAACTCAGACTTGTGCAAGGTGGAACTCCAAAAATTGGATTCCCACAAAGTGCTTCGTTACTTAAAAATGATTTCCTTGTGAAGTTTGCAAAAGGTCCACCAGATGGAATTTCTCCTGATAAGTCATTGAAGGACAAATTCAAATAGTTGAGAAATGGAAGTGCGTCAAGAGACTTGGGAATTGCACCTGAGAGATTATTGTATGAGAGATCTAGTTTTTCCAATCCTTTCAATTGTCCAAAAGATTGTGGAATGTCTCCTTGGAATGAGTTCATTGACAAATTTAGATACCTAAGGCTTTCAAAAGTACCAATGATACTCGAAATGTTTCCAGTAATTTGGTTATGAGACAAGTCCATGTCTACAATAACAACCAATTTTGTCATGTTTGGAGACAATGATCCAACAAGGGAATTCATTGATAAATCCAAGAATATTAGATTTTTAAGACTCCACAAATTCAATGGGATTGATGATGTCAGCTCGTTATAACTTAAGTTTAATTTCTGCAAAAGACTAAGGCTTCCAATGCAATTTGGGATGGATCCAGAGAGACTGTTATTTGAGAGATCCAAATCTCCCAAATTCTTTAATTTACAAAGTTGTTTTGGAATGAATCCTTCAATCCTGTTGTCACCAAGATACAAACTTTGCAAGCTCTCCAATCCCCCAATTGTTGACGGTATTTTTCCGGTCAAACTATTTCCAAGTAATAAAAGCAAGTTCAAGTTTTTCAAGGAACCAATTCCCATTGGAATTTGACCCTTTATTTGGCATTGACCTGCTAAAATGTATTTAAGTGAAACCGAAAGGTTTCCAATGGCATCTGGGATTGTAATATTCAAGGGATTGAGGGATATGGATATCTCCTCCAAAAATCTGCAACTAGCTAAAGATGTAAGGAAACTATGCTCTTGATGTCCAGGCTCCTCTGTTAGCTGATTATTACCTAGACTAAGTATTTTGAGATATTTTAAGTATCCAAAACTTCTAGGTATTGACCCAGATAATAAGTTTTCACCAAAATCTACAATGATGAGATTGGAACAATTTGAAAGATATGATGGGATATGACCATTGATTTTGTTGTAATCAAGAAACAAATTTTCAAGATTGGGGCAAGAGGTCCTAGTACCTGGTGGAAAATTTCCAGTAAAAGAATTTACCGCCAAGCTGAGCTCAATAAGAGAGGTGATGTTGAAAATATTTTGGGGTATTGTTCCGGTGAGATCATTACCCTCAAATTGCAAAATAGCTAAATTTGGGAGACGCCAAAAATCACTTGGAATGCTACCTTCAATGTTGCTCTGGCCAATGCTAAACTTTTGTAACATGGACAGGTTGCTTATGATTGGAGGTATATTTCCAGTTAAGTTGTTATATCCAAGATTAAGAATTTCAAGCTTTTCTAGACTCCCAAAACCTTTTGGAATACTTCCATCAAACTTATTGTATGACAGAGATAAGAGTAAAAGCTCTCTACAATGATTAAACTGTGAGGGAAGCTTACCGCTGAATTCATTGAAGGAAATAAACAGTCCTTGAAGATTAGGACAATGCTTGCAAAGATTCATCGGAAGAGTTCCTGAGATGTGATTTTTTGTAGTAGCAATAGCCATTATAAAAGACAAGTTAAAGATGACAAGAGGGAATGTACCAGAGAGGTTATTGCTTTCCAAATTCAAAATCTTTAATGATGACATATTGCCGAGGGACCATGGAATTGCGCCCATAAGACTGTTAGAACTAAGGTCTAATTCACGAAGCATAGGTAACATGCCCAACTCTTTAGGAATGCCACCACTTAACTTGTTGTTATAAAGATCCAAATATTCAAGCTTCTGGCAATTATGTATGGTTGGAGGGATACTACCTTCCAATAGGTTGAATTGCAAGGTAAGTACCCTCAAGCGGTGTAGACGACTTATCTCATGAGGCAGAAAACCATAGAAGCTGTTGTTAGAAAGATCAAGTGAGACTAGGAAGGAGAGGTTGGCAATATGAGGGGAAATGATGCCGTGGAGACCCACGTAGGAAAGGTTCAAGGCCGTGACTCTTTGTCTGCGTCGACTGCAAGAGACCCCAAACCACTCACAAAAGTTTGTTGTTGCTGACCACTTACCAGCAGCAGTGAAGGCAGTATTGTTTGGAGCAAAAGTGATTTTAGATTTGAAGGCAATAAGATCCGATTGATCAGTAAAGTTGTTGGAAGATTGGGACATGTGAGGTATGCATGGCTGCACTAAGAGAAAAGCCAAGAGCAGAAGTAAGAGAATGGATGGCATTTCTATTAGCATCATGACTTGACTAGTGTGCAAGGGAGACACAGAGAAGAAGGCTTGAGTGTGCAAGAAAGACAGCTTGAGTTTAATTTATAGGTGACGATTCGATTCCTATTGGTGGGTGGTGTTCATATCGTGTGGCAGGGGAATTCAATCATATGTGTGAACATAATATAATTTTATTGCCTTAGAAGTCTTGGCCAACCTCAACTTTATGAACAAATTATGGATAATTGCTCATAGTGTGTTACACATGTTTTTGATGAATGGAGTGTGTTACACATGTTGTGTGCTTTTATCAACTGAAAACGTAATACACGGTCTGTTAAATAAACTATGGAACTGACTGGCAATCTCACAGGAAGTCTATGCTCTATAGTTGCCAATGTCTCAAAATTCCATTCCCGTCAGGTTTTTTATTTTATTTATTTATTTATTACGGAAACATCTATGGATTTTTTTTTTTTTTTTTTTTGGTAACTCATGTTTTCAGTTTTATTTATAAAAACACACAGTGTGTTACATAAACAATGCCTATAAATTATTATGGCTATAACTTGTAAGTTTTTTCTCGCAGAAGTTGGGCCAACCCTTTTAAATGTGTCAACTTGGTCCCTAACGTTTTAGTAGTGTGTCATAATGGTCCCTACCATTAAGTGATAGATGAACAATGCTGACGTGACTAACGTCCAAAATTGAAAAATGATTTTTATACCACTACCATTTTTCCACGTGGACTAAATTAAACTAAATAAAAAACAACTCTCACATGGCATGAATCTGGACTCCGACACCCTTGACAATGCAGTTATTTACTTTTTGTTCTTTTCTCTTTTTCTCTTCGTCCTAATCAAATTTGTTAGGACATATGTGATTCACTTGTTAGGAACATATGTCACTATTTTATATAATTGACTTATCCTTTGACAAAACGCATTTTACTTGTATTTGGGTAGATCTAGGATGTGTTTAATGCTTCAAGAAACTGTGTTTCAAGATCAAGTGTTGAAGACATGCAAGTCTGTCCAAGATTCAAGCTGAAGAAGTGCTGTTCATTAAAGCTCAACAGCTAGCTATCCATCGAGCTTAAGAAGCTGTTCCAGGCCCGTGGCTTGACAGCTGCTCGACAGCATCTCAATAGACAGGTATCTGTCGAGCTTTATGAAAAACAGAATTCCAGTTCTGTTTTGACTCTAATCCGTGATTATGTGTTTGGACTTTCTTTTCTTCTAACCATAGACATATAAAAGGATTATTTTAAGGGCCGTCAAAGTGTACACAAGTTGTACAAGTGTGTTTAAGCAATTTGTAAACAGAGACAAAGTTTTGCGCTAGTTCATCATTCTTGTGAAGAAGTTGCTGTGTATGTGCACCGTAGGGTTTTATGACCAAGCATCTTCTTGATCTTCATCGTTGGGATGAACTGAAGAACTTTACAGCTAACAACTTTCTCTAGTTGGTGATTGAAGTCGCGTATTGGGATCCGCATATTGGTTAGTCACGTACTTGGGAGCTGTGCATCAAAAAGGGAAATTGTTAGTACAGAACAAGTCCAATTGGATATTGGGGTAAGGGTTTAACTGTAAGTTGGTATAAGGTACTGAGATTCCTTTACTTGTAACCGCTTGTTTTGATAATAGTAGAATTTCGGGAGTGGTGACTTGAAAATCACCCGGTGGGGTTTTTGTTGTTAGGTTTTCCCCATTCGTAAACAAATCACTGTGTTATTTATCTTTCGCTGCATAATTAGTTTATTGGTGATTTGTTTGTGCTACCACGCGTTTGCATGTTAATTAACTTAATTAATTCACTTGACTAAATTAATTGGTTAATTTATCACAAGGGGTCAATTCGTTTTTGGCCTATTAAGTGGTATCAGAGCAGGCACACTTTGATTAGGTTTTAATCTTTGTTGTGTTGATCCATTGACCCTTGTTTATCATGGATAGAGGACAGTCGTTAATCATACCTCCTTTATTTGATGGCACTAACTATGCATACTGGAAAGTACACATGAGAGCTTTCTTGCAGTCTTTAGATGAGAAAGTATGGCAAGCTGTTGAGATAGGCTGGACTAAGCCGAAGGAAGCGCCGGCCGACTGGGATGATGCCAAGATCAAGGCAGCAAACTTCAACAGCAGAGCATTGAATGACTTATTCAGTGCGGTCACCAATGAGGAGTTCAAGAAGATATCCTCCACTGAAATTGCTAATGAAGCATGGACCATCCTCCAGACAACCTATGAAGGAACAAAGGTTGTTAAGGACTCAAAGCTTCCAAGGCTCACTACAAGCTTTGAAGAGATTAAGATGGAGGAGGATGAGTCGTTCGATGAGTTCTATGCCAAGCTCAAGGACATAGTGAACTCAGCTTTCAATCTTGGGGAAACCTTTCTTGAACCTAAGATTGTGAGAAAGGTGCTCAGATCTTTACCTGAAAGATTTCATGCCAAGATTACAGCAATCGAGGAATCAAAGGACATTGACAAGATTCCTTTGACATAATCGGTTGGAAATCTGCAGACCTACGAGCTAAGGTTGACTAGGATTGGAAAGATGGGTAAAGGCAAGAGCATGACACTGAAGGCCAAGAACAGTGAGACAGATGAGTCTTCAGATGATGAAGATTCTAAGATGAAGTCCTACATCACCAGGCAGTTCAAGAAGTTTATGAAGAATGCCAATGGAAAGGGCTTCGACAAGGATCGTAGGCAATTCAGTTCTTCTCAGTTTAAGATCTAAGACAAAGGGAAGAAAGATGCAAGGGATGGCGATCAGTACACTGTTCCCGTAGGACCTAAGTGCTTTGGGTGTCAAGGCTTCGATCACATGAAACAAAAGTGCCCTACATATCTCAAGAGCATTGGGAAGAGTAAGGCACTTGCTGCTACCTTGAGCGACACTGAGCCTGAGGATGATTCCGACAATGAGGATGACGAAATCTTGAATGCCTTTACTACCACTGTCAATCCTACTAATGGGATTGTTGAAGATGTGGTTGAAGAAGAGGAACTGGTGGAGTCTAAGTTTGAGAAGATGGATGATCAAGATGATATCCATACAGCCTATGAGAAATTATACAAGCTTTTTGAGAAACATGAGAAACTTTACAGGCTGACCACCAAGAAGCTCAGTGATGTGGAACTTGATCGTGAAGAGCTTTCCACAAAGTTTGATGAGGCTAATCAAACTATTAGAGCACTAAGGTTCGAAAACAATTTCTTGGCTGAGAAGACCAAGAAGCTTGTAGCGGAGCTGTTTCAAGTTAGAGCTTAATTGGAGAGGACTTTAAGTGCAAAGTTTGATGAGATGCTCAGTTTTCAGAAATCTGCTTCTGATTGAACAGGTTTAGGGTATGGTTTCTCTTCCTCTAATACTGCTTCTACTAGTACTACTGTTTTTGTTCCTCCTAGCAATAATGTTGAAATTGAGAACAATGATGTTAAAAGTAATTTAGCTATTGAGAACTTAGACAAAGGTAAATCTATCTTAGGAGCACCCCTTAAGCAAGATAAGAAGGAAGCTAAAAACCCTAGGGCTAAGAAGGCTAACTCTCAAAAGCCTAAACAAAAGAAGCAGCATCTCTGTCATCATTATGGAGTTGCCGGTCATACTCGACCAAATTGCTATAAGTGGCTTGCTACTCAATAGAGCAACGACATGATAGCATCTGGAAGCCAGAATCAGCTTCAATCCTCTCTTGCTCCCCTTGGAGATCTTCTCAAAGCCCTCATGTTCCTTCAAATTTGAACGGTTTTAATTCTTTCCCCTCACCGCCGGTTCAAGGGTTTAATCAAACGAAAGGTTCTTCCAGGGTGTGGAAGGAAAAGGGCTCCAAGTGATTCTATCATTTTTTTTTTCTTCTTGTTTTTGTGTGTGCATTACTTGTGTGTTTTGCTTTCAAGTTTTGAGTCAGTCAAGTTTTTATACTTTGCATTTCTTAAAATATTTTTGTTTGTTTTTCAGTTTTGATTATTTTGTTTTTAATATAAAAATAAAAAATAAAAATTGAAAAATCAGAAAAATACAAAAACAGTGTGTGTTACGTGTACATTGGTACTTGTGTACCTTGGATGGCCATTGAAACAAAGTTTTCTAAACTTTGTATCTCTTTTAGCTTAGATGAGCATTTCTATGCACAACTAAGCAAGTGAGTTTTGTGGCTCGTGTTTGTGATGAGTAAGACTAAGTAATCTCTTGTACTTAACACTCATATCACTCTTTTTGACGGGATGGACTAGAAAATCCTAAGAGAAAGGCATAAATAACCATCTCACCACTGTTGCCTGCCAATCACAATATGACACATGTATGCTTCGGCATAGCAAAAGTGCAATGTCAATGACATTTGTGTGCTTCGACATAGCAAAATTGGAATGTCAAATGCTTATCATCATTGGGTATTTCTTTTCTCCTTCTTATATGCCCATGCATGATTTGCTTAAATAAAAATATGCAAAGAAAACGAAAAGCAAAAAGATCAAAATGCTTTAAATATGATTGCAAGTGTGTATTCTAGGAGATGTGGGAGTTATAGGATGTACCTTGAAGGTGATAGTCCCCATCAAACAGTTATGATTGTGTGTGAGTTAAAGTGATTTTCTCATATCTCAAATCGTTATAACATGTATACACTTATGCAATCTTGCGATGTTTTTCACACACAACATGCAATATTCTTTGCTACTTTTGATGCATGTGCAGGTACAATGTGATTTGGCTATCACAAGGTTTTACATGTGTTAATGTATGCTCACTAAACTGTCTTAACTTATTTTTGAAATATAAAATTGGTTAGATTTGTTTAGTGTGTGTGTGTGTGTGTTTTTGGGATCATTGTGCTTAAAATTTTTGTTGAGAGATGATTTTGAGAGCTTAAAATGTTGATCTTTGGTTGAGTTGCATGCTTGATTGCATTCATATCTGTGTTTTTCCCTTCTTGAAAAATGGTTTTTAAGCAATTTCGACACCTCCTCGATACCTCCTCGACACCTAGCTATCTGTCGAGCTCTTAAGGTCTTTTCCTATTGCAATCTCGACAGATCCTCGATAGCTGGTGGATCGAACAAAAAAGTTCCTAGACCCTCGATAGCTTCTCAACAACTGGTGGATCGATTGAGCTTCTCTTCTTATGTCTTTGCTTTGTTTCTCGACACTTTCTTGACAGCTGTATCTGTCGACGTTGTTTTTCTCGACACCTTCCTCAACATCTCTCGACACCTCTATCTGTCGAGAATTACTGAGGATCTATATATTCCTTCTTCGCGATCTGATTGTCATTTCTTCGATCTCTCTTGACCTGTCCGCACCTGTTCATCTCCCAAACACTATCTCTCTCACTTCAAACCTCTTCCCCAGTGATTTTTCAAGCTTTTTCAAGTTTTCCTTCACTTGGTAAGCTTCTAATCTCCTTCATTTACATGCATTTCATGTTTTGAAACCTAGGTTTTGGGGTTTTTGAAAAATTTTGGGGTTTTTCAAAATTGATGAGTTATCGTTGAAATTTTGGGTTGCGTTTTGCTTACATGATCTTAAAACTTCATGCATTGCATCACACATGCATTATAACTATATTTTCATGCATTTAGATGTGTGTTATATATGTTCAACTGATGTGTGCTGGTAGGATTAGATTGCGCTGAGCCCATGATGCAATTTCTTTGCATATCACATGTTCATGCATTCCCCATGCATACGTACTCTCTTTTCAATATACTTGTTAAATTTGAATTGCTTTGGGACTTTTCTAATTGTCTCTCTTTCTTTCCCTCTCTTTTTGTTTATGTTAGTCGTGTCTATGGCACCTAAACGTAAGTCAGCTCCGTCCTAAAACCCTTTGCGTTCTAGGGCATCGTCTTCTTCTGATCCTACTCCTTCTCATATTCGGTTTCATGATGAGGATGCCCGAAAGGACTTCTCGGAGAACTTTTCTCGATGAGGTGTTCATTCGGAATGCCGAGTCATTTTGGCGGACTTCGCCGACACTGACCTTCCCACTGTCATTCACAATCGTGGATGGGAGTCATTGTGTGACGTCCAAGTCACTTGTCTGACCGTGCTGATCCAAGAGTTTTACTCCAACATGCGGTTTCGATTTTTCAATACCTCTCTTTTCTACTCGCGTTCGAGGTATGCGTATTGTAGTCACACCGCAGCTTGTTGCGGATGCGCTTCATGTTCCGAGCGTAGAGCATCCTGACTACCTCTGTTGTGAGCATCTGAGGACTGTGTCCAAAGACAAGATGATTTCCGCTTTTTGTGAGCGTTTCGCAGATTGGGGTGATCGTTAGTTTACACCATGTAGGCCCTTTGCTAAAGGTCCTAGATTCATGAACATGGTGATGACTTTTGTTTTGCACCCACTCTCTCACTATAACTCTATCACAGAGCCTCGTGCTCGATTTTTGCTTTCTTTGTTAGAGCACCTCACTATAAATTTTCCTTTACATTTTATTCTTTCTATCTTAGATGTGTATAGGGATACGGCTACCCGTGATAAACTCATTTTCCCTTCAGCTATCACGCAGATTCTATGCCATTTTTTTGTTCCTTTTCCCTCTTCCGATCATTTTTCTGTCATGTGTGCCATAGACTACGGTACTGTTAAACGTAGCGAGGCGCAGTTTCGGTTTCAGTAGTCAAATTCAGCAGCTCCTCCCTCCCATTCTGCTCCATCTCGTTCTGCTCCATCCACATCCACTCCCTCCTCTTCTTCGAGCGATGTGACTCTAGGAGACATCATGACGCAGCTGTAGCGCATGGATGCTCGCCTTGATACATACTCTACAGAGTTATATCAAGTGAACATTCGTGTCGGTCATATTGCACGGCGACAGGTGACCATGGGTGGTTATGCTCCTGAGGCTTCTCCTCCACCACCTCCTCCAGTGGCTTCTGATTCTGAGGATGAGGATGATGATGATGATGGTGATGACAATGATGCTTCGGATGATGATGATAGAGATGCTAGCTCTACCGATGAGATGTCTACTTGACACTCTTACCCTTTGTCACTCGTGACAAAAAGGGGGAGTAGTTAGTTTTGGATATGAGAATAGTCATTCTTAGGGGGAGAGTTAGTATAGGACATTTTGTTAGGGGGAGTGTTGATTTTTTTTTTTAGGGATGTAGTGAGGATTACTTGTATCTTTTTCTTTTCTCTATTTTAGATACATTTCTTCTTGTACATGGGTCTTGTGACCATTTTTTATATACATTGTACTTATCTTCTTTATATATGTTGATGTATGTTTCTTTCACCTACCCTTACATGTGTTGTTTCTTTTCTCTCTTTATGCACATGCTTCTTATTACGTGTATGCAATCTATTATTTTTGTTTCACACAAAGATGCCTTGATGAGTTTTGTTTAAAGTGTTTTAGAAATACAAGTTGTTAAAGTCTTCTTGCCATAAACTCTTTTCTTGCAAAGTTTTTCAAGAGTTTGTGTTAGGATAGATTTTATTATATTCAACAAGTGAGTATGAGTTAAGTAATTTATGACTTCTCTCATATGTTCATTTATTTGTTATGGTTTTGTCACGGATTGCCAAAGGGGGAGATTGTTAGGATATATGTGATTTACTTGTTAGGAACATATGTCACTATTTTATGTAATTGGCTTATCCTTTGACAAAACACACTTTACTTGTATTTGGGTAGATTTAGGATGCGTTTAATACTTCAAGAAACTATGTTTCAAGATCAAGTGTTGAAGACATGCAAGTCTATCCAAGATTCAAGCTGAAGAAGTGATGTTCATTAAAGCTCGACAGCTAACTATCCATCGAGCTTAAGAAACTGTTCCAGCCCCGTGGCTCGATAACTACTCGACAGCATCTCGACAGACAGGTATCTATCGAGCTTTATGAAAAACAGAATTCCAGTTCTGTTTTGACTCTAATCCGTGATTATGTGTTTGGGTTTTCTTTTCTTCTAACCCTAGACATATAAAAGGATTATTTTAAGGGCCATCAAAGTGTACACAAGTTGCACAAGTGTTGAGCAAAGTTTGTTCAAGCAATTTGTAACCGGAGACAAAGTTTTGCCCTAGTTCATCATTCTTGTGAAGAAGTTGTTATGTATATGCACCGTAGGGTTTTGTGACCAAGCATTTTCTTGATCTTCATCATTAGGATGAACTAAAGAACTTTACAGCCAACAACCTTCTCTAGTTGATGATTGAAGTCGCGTACTGGGATTCGCGCATTAGTTAGTCACGTACTTGGGAGCCGTGCATCAAAAGGGGAAATTGTCACTACAGAACAAGTCCAATTGGGTATTAGGGTAAGGGTTCAACTGTAGGTTAGTATAAGATACTAGGATTCCTTTACTTGTAACCGCTTGTTTTGATAATAGTGAAATTTCGAGAGTGGTGACCTGAAAATTACTCGGTGGGGTTTTCACCGTTAGGTTTTCCCCATTCGTAAACAAAACACTGTGTTATTTATTTTCCGCTGCATAATTAGTTTATTGGTGATTTGTTTGTGCTACCGCGTGTTTGCATGTTAATTAACTTAATTAATTCACTTGGCTAAATTAATTGGTTAATTTATCACAAGGGGTCAATTCGTTTTTGGCCTATCAAAATTGATTAATTACAAGAAAAATGTTGTAAATTTTATGCAAATGCAAACCAATGAACCATACCCAAATCTTACTATCAAGAAGGATCTCAAAAGAGGAGTTCTCTATTTTTTTCCATTAGATCTCATCTATGTTCTCGACTACAAAAAATCATTCATATGCACAATCATTTTTGCAAAGCTGTTTGCGTCACTAGTAGATTAGCGTCAAGTCGAGTTTTGCCGCCAGTCTTCACCATCAGGTGTCACTGCCGTGAGAGCTAAATCAACAACCTCTTCTATTATTAGGGATTTTATCCCAATTTGAGCCTTACATGTTTGAACGTGAGCTTACTCACTAAGTTGGGTGTTTTTATTTTTTTATTTTGAAAGAAAAAGTTTAGGTAATGTTGATGATGATGGAGAAATCGTCAATCAAGTGGACTCGCCCAGATGAGCCAGCAACCTCGTTAGCTATATCTGCAATTGTCGTTAAGGGCCTTTCTTAGGTGGTCACCGGTGTGGTGCCTGCCACAGAGTCTCCGATAATAAAGTCAGTGTGTGTGAAGGCTTTTTCAGAGAATATTAGAGCAATAGCATATGAGAATATCAAAATGTGTACCTTTTTTGGTCTTGGGTGGTGCTTATATATGGCTTCATTGCTCCTAGCTGTTGTGGCTTTTATTGTGGCTTTAGTGCCTCTTTGTAATGCCTCCAGGCTCAATGATGTAGGTTTTAATGAGCTTCCAACAGTCTGACAACCTGTCTTGTAACTGCCCGAGGCATTAAACCCTTCATTGAATGGCTTGTCTTACTTCGTCCATGACGTGGCAGGACAGACGAAGGTGACTTATATTATCATCTGGGCAAGAAGGTTCGTCGGTCTCATCAGCTGCCCCCTAGGTTCTATGGTCGTCCTTACGTGTCATGACGATCACCAGAAGGTGAAAGGTTTCTTGCTTTGGCATAGCTATTGGGGTTTCGTTCCACATTTAGTGCATAGTGGTGGCGTTTCCACATTTAGTGTGTAGTGGCGGCACTGCACACGTCGTGGCCACGTGGTGTGTTCTGAGTGGTGGATTTTAATGCTCCACTTCTGGTGCCTCTTTGGTTTCCCGCTGTTTTTTTTTTTTTTTTTTTTTTTTTTTTTTTTTTTTTTTCTGTTTTCTGTGCCTAGTTTTTTTAAACTTCATTCCTTTTCTCTTTCTTCTTCATTTTTCATCTTTCCTACGTTGTTACTGCTCTACGATTTCTTTCTTCTCCGAGCTAGTTTTCTTGCAATTGTTTACATTTGGTCCTTTTTGGGGTTGCGTTTCTAAGGTATGGTTTCTTTTTTCTCTCTTTGTTCTACCTACTGCAGTAATTTCGTAAAAGTTTTTGATTTTCCCACTTTCTTTTTTCTGTGTTTTGGTTTTTCTTAGGACTTTGCCCTTTTTTTTTTTTTTTTTTTTTTTTTTTTTTGAGTTTCATGCTTAGTAGTTCTGAGGTTAGGGCACTTTGTCCCTCTGTCTCTTTCCTTTTTGTGCGTTTAGGGGCTTCTCTGAGGATTTCTCGCAATTTCTGCCCTTTAGTTGCGGATTTTGTGTGAGGGGGAAATAGCTTAAGTTTAGTGTTAACCGATTTGTTCCCTTTACTGCATCAATTCGTTGATTGGTTTGAGGACCTAGTGAGTGATTGAAGAGCTATGTCAGAGGTAAGGTCCAGTGAATTAGAGACGAGGTTGTCATCTAGTGACGACCCTGTGGAAGACGATAATACTGTCTCTACCCCGAGAGTGGTTAGGGCTTTTTTTGCTTTGGATGAGGAGTGTGGCCTGGATTCTGAAACCCTTTCTTGATTTAGGGATCGATTTTAGTTTCCTGAGAGGGTTAGGATCCGTCTTCCTCGCAAAGAGGAACGAGCTTGCCATTTTTCGCCCGGAGAGGTGTGTTTTTATGAGGCCGCGTTCTAGAGTAGGCTTAGATTTGTCGTCTACCCCTTTATCATGGAGCTCTTAAATCACTCAATATTGCTCCCAGGCAACTTACGCCTAACTTGTGGAGGATCGTAGTTAGCTGTATGGAGATTTGGCTGGCGTCCACAGAGGGAGATATGATTATGGTGGACGAGTTGGCCTATTTGTACCATTTGAAGGAGTCCAAGGAATACGGGTACTACGAGCTTGTGCCTTGGGACAGGAAGGCTAAGATCGTCACTGACCTACCCTCGTCCTTCAGATACTAGAAGTCCTGGTTTTTCTTTATGTCCGGGGATGATTGGGAGACCCTTCCTGATGAAGTTTGGGGCAACGTCCCTAGGTTACTCCATTGGTGGAGAGCCCCGAGTCTAGGTGCATCATTTCTTTGCAAGTCCTTTCGTTGTCCTTTATATGCCCCCTCTTCTATGTTTTTCTCTCTTTTTCATCGTCACTAACTTTCCTATTCGTTGTGTGCAGTTACGAAGCGTCCAAGGCTCAAAAGCAGATGCAGGGACCGTGTGGAGGCTACTATGAAGTACGCAAAGACAATAGATGAATTTGACGACCTAGTTGACCCGCGAACTTTAGCTCGTCACTTCCTTAATCCAGAGTCTTCCGCCTTTGTTCTTTGTGCTATAGCAATTGAAGAGAAGAGTGAGTGTCATCATACTTTGTCATCCTCCTTTCTTTTCTTTTGTAGAGATGACGACAAATTCAATGAAGACATGTATGCCAAAATGAGGGCGAAGAAGAACGAGCCTCTTTCTGCCCTTGGGAAAAGGGGGGTTCGTGTCGTGGATCAGGGGAGTCCTGCTGCTCCAACTACCACTATCCCTAGACCAACAAGGGTGGCTTCCCTGGCTACTTCGGTGGAAGAAATCATGCCACTCAGGAAGAAGGCTCGCGTGACGGACAAAGGGAAAGAAAAGGCCTCTTCGAGATCATCCAACATTTGGGATGACACTGATCTTGCGCAGACGAGGCCGTAGGAGGTCTTTTTGAATGACGAGCTCAAGGCCCTTTCTAGGGTGCTACCTAACGAGATAGTGGGTCATCATGTTGACTAACTCATTCAGGTAATATGTTCGTCCAGCCTGCCCTTCGTGTTTTTTTTTTTTTTTTTTTGAAAGTTGGATCTTCCTTTCAGGTTCTGGGGGAAACTATTCACATAACCTCGGAGTACTTGAGCCAAGAGGCTAGGGCTTCGTTCGTGGAGGCCAAGGCTAAGGATCTGGAGGTGGAACTTTCGAAGCTGAGGAAGGACCTTATTGCAACCATGGACGAGGCCAATATTGCTAAAGAAAAGGCAAAGGTTTTTTTTTTGATGACTTGAGAGTGGAGAGGCAGCTAACCCTTGAGAAGGACAAGCAGCTCCAGGCTGCAAAGGAAAGGGTGAAGACAATTGTTGTCAAGTCCATCGAGGCCTTTCAACAAACTAACGAGTATAATACTGTGCTCTTCAGTTGGTATTATAAAGGCTTCAAGCTCTTGCGGCGCTTCCTTGTTAAACATCCCACTAGCGTAGACTTGGAGGAATTGGACCTTGAAGCTGTGGAGAAGGAGATGGCCGCAGATGAGGCTGCCCAGGCGTCTAAAGCTGCCCAAGCTGCAGTTGTTTCTCTTGAGAGAAGTACCCCAGAGCCTACTGAGACTGATAGAGGAAAGGCTGGTGTTTAGCCCCGCATATACTTATGTTTTTTTTTTTTTTTTCTCCGAGTGCCCAGTGTGTTTTTTGGGCTATTTATTTCAATGCTAGAACAATATATTTTGCCCAGTGTTCCTGGGTCTTTAATTCTAATGTTGGAACAATATTGGTTGCTCGTGTTTTTGGGCTTTTAATTCTATTGACTACTTTATGTTTTACCTATTTTACTTCTCTGTATCATTGTGCCCGATATATTTTTTGTCTGTATATGATCTCTACCTACCTCGTTGCTTATTTACCCTTAGCTCTTGGCTGACTAGGAAATGACTTGCATCCGTTAGTAGTTTATATCCATCGTCAATAACTTATATCCGTCTAGGTGAAGGTTGGTTACTTAGCCAATTTTTGGTAGACTTACCCTCATGTAGGGGATCTCGTCATTTAGCTTTGTCAGTAACTTACATCCGTTCAAGTAGAATCTTGTTACTTAGCCAATTTTTGTTTGACTTACACCCATTTAAGGGATCTTGTCATATGGCTTCGTCAGTAACTTACATCCGTCTAGGTGGAATCTTGTTACTTGGCCAATTTTTGGTTGACTTACACCATTTAAAGGATCTTGTCATATGGCTTCGTCAATAACTTACATCCGTCTAGACGGAATCTTGTTACTTCACCAACTTTTGGTTGACTTACACCCATTTAGGGGATCTTGTCATATGGCTTCGTCAGTAACTTACATCCGTCTAGGTGGAATCTTGTTACTTGGCCAATTTTTGGTTGACTTACACCATTTAAAGGATCTTGTCATATGGCATCGTCAATAACTTACATCCGTCTAGGCGGAATCTTGTTACTTCACCAACTTTTGGTTGACTTACACCCATTTAAGGGATCTTGTCATATGGCTTCGTTAGTAACTTACATTCGTCTAGGTGGAATCTTGTTACTTGGCCAATTTTTGGTTTTCAGCTTTCTAGATTTGTTTGCATTATATTGGACCATTGGCTGAATAGTTCTTTTATTGCTTTCAAATATGATGAGTACAATTGTCTGTTACATCTATTGATGGTACTTCGTCAAATGCTCAATGTTCCATGGTCGTGGCAGCTTCTTCCCGTCTACAGTCTCTAGTTGATAGTTGCCTTGTCTAGAGTAATGAGTGACCCTGTAGGGCCCTTCCCAGGTTGGGCCAAGTTTCCCTTGGGCCGGATCTTTGGTTGCCGGGGTGACTTTGCGTAGGACAATGTCCTTTATGTCGAGTCGTTTGAGCTTCACTCTCTTGTTGTAGTACTCGGCCATCTTTTGCTAATACTTTTCCTTACTGTAAGAAGCACTATTTCTAACTACGTCGAAGCAATCCAGGTTAACCTTCAGTTGATCGTTGTTGTTTTCTTCGTGGAAGACCTCTCGTCTGATGCTGGTGATTCCAACTTCAACCGGGATTAGTGCCTCGGTGTCGTAGGTGAGTCTGAAGGGGGTTTCTCCTGCCTGAGTTCTCGCTATACTCCTGTACGCCCATAAGACATTGGGAAATTCTTCCGGCCAGGTGCCTTTAGCATCGTCCAACCAAGCTTTGATGATCTTGAGCAGTGTCCAGTTTGTCACTTCCGTCTGTCCATTCGCTTGTGGGTGTCCCGGGGATGAGAATTGGTTCTTGATCCCTAGACTTAAACAAAAGTCTCGAAAGCCCTGACTGTCGAACTGTCACCCGTTGTTCGATACGATCGTCTGTGGTATCCCGAATCTGCAAATTATGTTCTTTCATACGAAATTCTGGATCTTTGCCTCCGTGATGGTTGATAATGCTTCTGCTTCAACCCATTTTGTGAAATAGTCAATAGTGACAAGTAAAAATTTTACCTATCTCTTACCTTAGGGTAATGGGCTGACGATGTCAATTCCCCATTGTGCAAACGGCCATGGGGAGGCTATCGGCGTCAGTCTCTTTGCTAGGAGGCACTGAACATTCCCAAACTTTTGACATTTGTCGCATTTCTTGACGAACTCCCTTGCATCCATCTGCAAAGTAGGCCAAAAGTAACCTGTTCTGATCACTTTGCTTACCAAGGATCTTAGGCTTACATGGTCATCACAAATTCCCTTATGGATCTCTTCCAGAATGTATTTGGCTTCCTCCTCATCAACGCACTTCAGGTAGGGCATGGAGAAGCCTCTCTTGTACAGGGTGTCATTCAAGATCGTGAACCTGGCTACTTTTTGCCTGACTTTCCTGGCCTCCTCAATGTCCTGTGGAAGCCGTTCATCCTAAAGGAAGGACATGATTGGGGTCATCCAGCTGCTTACACTCTGGATTGCGAAGATGGAGACTTCTTCAATGCTGGGGCGCTTTTGGACTTCCATCTTCAAGCCTATACTCGTTGGTCCCGCTTCTGATGACGTCTGCTTGGCGATCTCGTTTGCCACCATATTTTGGCTTCTGGGGATCTGCGTGAATTCCACTAGATCAAATTCCTGTGCAAAATGCTTCGTCAACTTAAGGTATTTTTGAATTCTCTCCTTCTTTACTTCATATTCCTATTTTATCTGCTCCATTACCAGTTTTGAATCACTCTAGAGGAGCAAGTTTTTGGCTCCTAGTGCCTTCCCGACCTTCAACCTCGTCAGTATTCCTTTATACTCAGCTTCATTGTTGGTGGCCGAGAAATTTAGTTGAACTCTGTATTTAAGCATTTCTCATTCTAGGGTAATGATGACTCCACCCCTTTTTCGGGATGACGAACTCGTCAGTTTGAACCGTTCATCTTTCTGCTTCATCATGTGCATCGTCCTCGTCTGGGATAGTAAATTCGGCGATGAAGTTTGTTAATGCATGTGCCTTAATAGTTGTCCTGGGGTGGTACTCAATGTCAAACTGGCTAAGCTCGATTGCCCACTAGACCATCCTTCCTGCAACCTCGGGCTTGTTCATGGACTTCTTGATAGGTTGGTCCGTCATCACCAAGATGGGGTTCGCCTGGAAGTAGGGTCGCAACTTGCGCGAGGCTACAATCAATGCGAATGCAATCTTCTCGATCCATGGGTACTTGGCTTCTGCCCCCTGGAAGGCTTAACTGACATAATACACCGGGAGTTGCGCCTTGTTTTCTTCCCAAATTAAGGCTGCGCTCACAGCTATAGCCGACACTGCCAAATATAAATATAGGTTTTCTCCCTCTTTGGACGGACTCAGGAGGGGTGGATTGCTCAGGTAGTGCTTGAGTTCTTGGAAAGCTTTCTCACATTCGTCGATCCAGGCAAAGGCCTACTTTGGTGTCTTGAAAAAGGGCAAGCATTTGTCCGTTGCTTTAGAGACAAACCTGTTGAGTATTGCTATCCTTCCTGTGAGCTTCTAGACTTCCTACACGGTCTTGGGTGACGTCATGTCAAGTATGGCTCGCACCTTCTCTGGGTTTGCTTCTATCCCTCTTTTGGATACCATGAACCCTAAAAACTTCCCTGACGCTACTCCAAAAGTGCACTTACTGGAGTTCAACTTCATTTGGTACTGCCTAAGTGTGGTGAACGTCTCTTAGAGATCGTCTAGGTGAGCAAACTCTTCCTTGCTCTTGACGAGCATGTCATCCACATACACTTCCATGTTCCTCCTGATTTGCTTACTAAACATTTTGTTTACCAACCTCTGGTAGGTTGCTCCTGCGTTCTTCAGTTAGAAGGGCATTACCTTGTAGCAGTAGAGCCCTTGGCTCGTGATGAAGACAATTTTCTCCTGGTCCTCTTTTGCCATTTTTATTTTATTGTATCCTGAGAATGCATTCATAAACGTCAGTAGCTTATGTCTTGCTATGGAATCCACCAACTGATCTATCCTTTGCAGTAGGAAACTATCCTTCAGGCAGGCTTTGTTTAAGTCCGTAAAGTTTATGCGCATCCTCCATTTCCCATTTGCTTTCTTTACCAAGACGACATTGGCGAGCCAGTCTAGGTAGTAGACCTCCTGAATAAAGTCAGCTGCTAACAGCTTGTTGACCTCATCTGTGATAGCTTGGTTTTGTTCTGGAGTAAAGACTTGTCATCTTTGCTGGACGGGCTTTTTCTCGGGGTCCATGTTCAGCCTATGTTGGATGACCTTTGTGGATATGCCTGGCATGTCCTCGTGGCTCCATGTGAAGACGTCCAAGTTTTTTTGAGGAATTGGACTAGTCGTGTCCTCATCTCGAGACTCATGGTCGTCCCTATCCTGGTCGTCTTTGTTAGTTCTTCATCTACCAACTCCACAGTCTCTAAGGCTTCCAACTTCTCTTCTTCTTTCTCCTCGATCATCCACGTATAGTTTTCCTTTGCAGCTTACACCACCTGGTAGCATTCCCTGGCCAACACTTGATCTTCTTTTACCTCGCCTACACCATTTTCCATAGGGAATTTTACCTTTAAGCAATAGGTGGATGTGGCTACCTTCCAAGGATTGAGCATAGGCCTCCCGATGATCACATTGTAAGAGTAGGGACTTGTTTCGGGTAAGCCCCTATTGTGACCATCAGTGTCACTATACCTTTCGGATACACTCTGTCTCCACTGAAGTTGATGAGTGGGGAGTCAAAGGGATGCAGCCTTTCGGGGGCCACCTTCAACTGTTGAAAAGTAGAAAGGTAGATGATGTCTGCGGAGCTACTGTTGTCTACAAGGATTTTCCTGGTATTGAACCCTTCTATCGTAAGCATGATAACTAGGGGATCATTATGTGGCTGCTTCACTACTCTGGCATCCTCCTTTGAGAACAGGATATCCCTGTCCGTCCGTCTTTGCTTCAGGGGTGGTACTCTATGGATGTTGTTCACCTGCCTCTGGTATGACTTCTTGAGGGATCTGAACGACCTTCCTGTGGATGGCCCTCCTGTGATTATCTTTATTACCCCTATTGCACTCTGCTGACGATGTGGCTTGTGGCCTTCATCTCTTGGAGAGGCTTTGGGCTTGTCCCTGCTATCGTCCCTAGGCCGGTTGGAATCTCCCTTCTTTACAAATTTTAACAACTTCCCTCTCCGTATGAGCTCCTCCATTTGCTCCTTCAGGTCTCTGCAGTCTTCTATGTAATGGCCGTGCTCTTTATGGAAATGGCAGTATTTCCTCTTGTCACGAACATTGGGTGACGAATGTAGTGGCCTTAGCCACTTGAGGTAGTGCTCATCCTTAATCTGTGTTAGAATTTTATCAACGGGCATACTTAAAGGAGTGAATCTTATCGTCCAAAGGGTTTTATCGTCTTTCCATTTGTTCCTGTCAGTATTTTGACAATCTGCCTGCTCCCTTTTTCGTCCTCTCCGATCGTCTCCCTTCCTTTCCTTTTCATTAGGCTTTTCTACGTCTTCGATTGCTACTAAAGCATCCTCAGTGTTCATGTACTTCTGTGCCTTCAAGAGCATTTCTGCCATCATCCGTGGGGGATTCTTCACGAGCGAGACCACGAACTCCCTGGACTTCAACCCGACTTAAAGGCCATCAGCTGCACTTTGTCATCCGCTTCGTCCACCTCTAAAGTTTCTCGGGTGAAACTTTTCACGTACGACCTTAGGGTCTCCTTTTCTCCTTGTTTAATTGTAAGCAGGTGGTCCGCCAGCCTTTTTGGGTGTTGTCCTCCGACGAAGTGGTGTAAGAATGAATTGCTCAGCTGCTCGAAGTCATCGATGGACGAAGTTGGTAACTTTGTGAACCACTCCCTCGCAGCTCCTTTGAGGGTAGTTGGGAAGGAATGGCATAATATCTCGTCAGGGGGCTGTTGAAGACCTATAGTGGTTTTGAAGGTGTTAATGTGATCCAAAGGATCCTTCAACCTGTCAAATGGTTCGAGCTATAGTAGTTAAAACTTTGAGGGCGTTGGGCACTCCAAGACTGCTGTGGTGAAGGGTAAATATGTCCTCCTGACCATACGGTCTAAGTTTCGGTCTGTTTTTTCTTTGATTGCACTCCTTAGCTCGTCCATCCCCTTTCTCATTTCCTTGAAAAGGTTCAAGCTCGGTTCTTGTGGAGTGGCAGGTCGTCGGTGTTCGTCTCTTCTTTAGCTGTCCCCATCATCATCCCGGTTGGTCCCGGACCGGTTCTCCTCTTGCTACAGCCGCAATCTCATTTCTTGGTTTTGTCGAGTAAGCTCTTCCACGCTGATTGTAAAGGTCTGGATTTGCAGAGCTAATGTTGCAAAATCCTGGGGAGTGTTGGGCTCCATCTAGACTTGTGAGTTGAATGGAACTATGTTCTTGAACCCAGGTATGAAAATATCGTCCCCACAGACGGCACCAAACTGATGATGGAGAAATCGTCAGTCAAGTGGACCTGTCCAGATGAGCCAGCAACCTCGTTAGCTGTATCTGCAATCGTCGTTAAGGGCCTTCCTTAGGTGGTCACCGGTGTGGTGCCTGCCATAGAGTCTTCGATGATAAAGTCAGTGTGTGAAGGCTTTTTTAGAGAATATTAGAGCAATAGCGTATGAGAATATCAAAATGTGTACCTTTTTTGGTCTTGGGGGGGTGCTTATATATGGCTTCATTGCTCCTAGCCATTGTGGCTTTTATTGTGGCTTTAGTGCCTCTTTGTAACACCTCTAGGCTCAATGATGTAGGTTTTAATGAGCTTCCAATAGTCTGACAGCCTGTCTTGTAACTGCCTGAGGCATTAAACCCTTCATTGAATGGCTTGTCTTACTTCGTCCGTGACATGGCAGGACGGACAAAGGTGACTTATATTATCGTCTGGGAAAGAAGGTTCGTCGATCCCATCAGTTGACATGGCAGGTGGTAGTCTTATGTGGTATTAAACAAATATTTTATTTTAGTTGTTAGTTACATCAGTATTTTTCATCAATCACTTAATAGTAGGGACCATTTTTACATAATACCAAAAGATTAGGTACAAAATTTACACATTTGAAAGGTTAGAGACCAAATTGAAAAATAGCGTAATGATTAGGGACCAAATACGTAGTTTACCCTTACTTTTTTATGACTGGTAACATGCTAATTTGTAAGCCTAATTAAAATTTGTGATTTCATTAGTATCATTAATAAATAAATAAGTGCACAATCATTAATATACATACATATATATATAATTTCATAAGATTTTGGGCCTTTAATAATCTAGGAGGGGCCCTTTTTCCTTAGAGGATTTTTTTTTTTTTTTTTTTTTTTTTTTATAGTAGTGGGGCCTTAAGCCTATGCCTTGAGCTGGCCCTGACTATTGTACTCATTGGCAATCTCACTTGGAAATCTACTCATGTCCCACCCCCGTCAATACTCTGTGTCCTAAAATTCCACCCCCATCAATATTGAGTCCCCAAATTCCACTCCCGTCAACACATTAAGGAAAAAAAAAAAAAAAAAACTATATTACTGATTGGCAATCTCACTTGGAAGTCTATACTCTATAGTTGCCAATGTCCCCAAAATTCCACTCCCGTCAATGTTTAAAAGCAAAATTCCACTCTCGTCAATCATGTGTGAACATAATATAATTTTATTACCTTAAAAGTCTTGGTCAACTTCGACATTATGGACAAACTAGTAGCAGACCCGCGCGATATGCAGGAAAATTTGATATAAATATGTTTTATTGGATAATTATATAATTAATATATTAGATTTTATATTTTTAAAAGTCAATATGTGTTATTTGAAATTATGTTTTATATTAGAAGTTTTTTTGTGATGTAACAACTAACAAATTAAATATATTTTGTAGTTGGGTATTATATATAGTGAGATATGTATGAAAATACAATGCAATAAATTTTTTATTAAAAAACAATTTGCAGTGTCAGAACTATTAGACCAAGTTCTAACCATATATACTTTGTTTATTACTATATAGATGTATGTGATTCAACACTTATAAGTATATTTTTCTCCAAAACATAGATCCACGTCTCTTTCTTCCATACGATGGAAACTAAGTGAAAAAGTATATAAAGATAACTACGCAATAGATCATATTCAATAAATCATATATTATAAAGTGGAAATATAAAATAAAATAAAATGCAAAGAGCAAACTTTATTTCATCATATGAACATATGAACAAATTCCGCAATATATAATTCTTCAAATTCATAAACCACATGATTACTTAGATTTTATAGTAAAATAAGACAAATCCATCCATCATGACATTGCAGTATAGTCTAGAATATAATTATATAAAAATCACGTTTTGTTGATCATGTTTCATAAACCAAAAGTGTCATCTATACATCCAATAAATATCTTTAAAGAGTAACACGTGAGAATTCTTAATTTGAATAGCCGATAATATATATATATATATATATATATATATATAGAGAGAGAGAGAGAGAGAGAGAGAAACATATGTAGATGGTGGTGGAGGGGGGATGGTGGGGTTTGAACCACAAATAGGGGACACCGTAAAGAATGTTGCTATACTATCACTTAAACCCCCAAAAATTAATTTAAGAGGCTAGACAGAAGGATAATAGGAATTCTAAGAAATAATTAATCAAGTTCCTTAAGTATCTATACATAAAAACATTAATAGCATAATGATGCTCTCGAGTAAATTATATTTTGTCTTAACATTTTGTGTATCATTAATGTTGGGGTATTGGGCCTAGGAGCTCATTATCTATGTATATTTTGGGCCTAGGGCCCAATTCGAGGACGGGATGTCGTCCGAAGAAGAGTAAACATTGTCAGGGGAGTTTGTGTTAGTAAATGGAGAAGTTAGTTTTGGTCATAAGGGCCCATGAGGGTGGTCCGAGGATGAATGCCTCCTCAGCCAACCAAATCTGAGGTTCGAAGATGTTGTCTGCCGTCCAAGGGAACATTCCAAGAAATTCTGTTGATGCGGATAAGCATTACAAAAATATAGGACAGGGAGGAGTCCTAAAATATCTAAGGAGAAAGCTGCTACCACCGCATTGAATGCTCTGCAGCTAACCCTCTGGCCGCATTAATGTGGAAGTGATACCTGAACAGTGGCTTTCAACCTTACAGCCACTACACAAAGACTTCAGGAAGGGGCTGATAGGACAAGTATCAACACCCACCATCTGGCCTGCATGTGGAGGATGGAGATGAAAGGAGAAAATAGTATAAAAGAAGAGGGAGGCAATGAGTGAAAGGGGTCGAAATTAAGAGAAAAATACTGTAGTAATCAAGAACTGAATCTGTAATCCAACTTGAGAGAAATATATAAGAACTTATCTCCTCAAACTTTGCCGAGGACGATTTTCTTTAGTTTAAATCAATCTATCTTCCTTTTCTTATCATCTGAATCTACTTTAGTTGTTGTCCAACTTATTAAAGCCCAGATTTCCAACCCACTCTCTACAAATTCATTGTATTGGGCTTTTTGAGCTTAAGTTCATTCATCACTTGGGTTAGGGACTCAAACTGCATCCTTACAATTGGCGCCGTATGTGGGAACTTTTGGTGTGTTAGTGAGTCTAACTTTCAACTATGGTAGATTCAGGTCTGAACTAGGCAGAATCTGTGGGGTCTCAACGTCAAGATCACTTTCGTAATCTTGAACAAAGAAGAGATCGGGAGGTAAGTGTGCACACTACCCATACTAGAAGCCAGTCTCGGGGTGGAAGCCACGTCTGTCATGAGAAAAATGCTAAGGGCATGTAGCTCGAAATTGATCATTTAAAGAGGAAGTTGCGCCACGAACAGAAAAGGCGAACTCCCTCCATTTCTGACCTCTCTTCTAACGGTGAAGAGGACGGTAGTTATAGATGCAGATCAAGGACTCCTCCTAGTGAGTCTTTCTCGTATGATGAGGAATACCATCATGAGCACAGAAATAGAAACTCAACTTCCAAAGGCTTGGGAAATAACACTATGAGTAGGGCACTCAACCAAATTTCCAAGTCACCCTTCACGCGTAGAATCGAGGGAGGGAGACTTCCTCAGCGGTTCACCCAACCCACGTTCACCATGTCTAACGGTCGAACAGATCCTGTGGAGCACATGAGCCACTTCAACTAGAGAATGGTTGTGCACGCCAAGAATAAGGCTTTGATGTGGAAGGTGTTCCCCTCCAGTTTAGGGCCTGTGGCCATGAGGTGGTTTGATGGCCTAGGTGTAGGTTCCATTGATTTCTTTAAGGAGCTCACCCAGATGTTTGGATCTCGTTTTATCATGTGCAGTAGAGTTCCTCGACCCTTGGATTCCCTGTTATCCATGTCCATGCGAGAAGAGGAGACCCTAAAAATGTACTCGGACAGATATTGGGAGATGTTTAACGAGATTGATGGGGATTTTGATGACGTTGCTGTAAGGACCTTCAAGGTCGGCCTGCCCACCGAGCATGATTTGAGAAAATCCTTGACCAAAAAGTCGGTAAGGAGTGTACATCGGCTTATGGATCGCATTGATGAATACAAGAGGGTTAAGGAAGACTAACAGCAAGGCAAAGGGAAAAGTAAGATTATCCCTCAGGAGATGAAGGATTTCAGGTTGGACTGCTACAACAATAATGGCTCCTCAGGTGGTTAACACTGTGTTCTGAGAACTAGGGCATCAGGTCTTGGAGAAGATCAAGAATGAGCCATACTTCAAATGGCCAAACAAAATGAGAGGAGACCCCTTGAGATGTAACCAGAGTTTTTGTATCGACCCAATAGGCAAGGAGACCAATCAAGGTCAGGGGCTCAGAGGAACGCTTCTTCAAGGCCCCCTTTAGGCACAATCAATGTCATCTTTGCTGCCCCTAGGAGAACTGGCTCTCATCCTTCCAAGGTGATGTTTGTAGCTCGGCTACTAGCCGAGGACTCTAATTTTGAGCTAAAGAGAGTTAAAGTGGAGATCCGACCGGCGCTAATTTTTTCGGACAAAGACAAGATTGGAACCATCTAGCCACACGATGATGCTTTGGTGGTCACCCTTAGAATAGGAAGGTATGATGTGAAGAGGGTGATGGTTGACCAGGGCAGTGGTGCAAAGATTATGTACCCTGACTTGTATAGAGGGCTGAACTTAAAGCCTGAGGATCTGACAGCCTATGATTCACCTTTGGTGAGTTTTGATGGGAAAGTTGTCTTCTCAAAAGGTCAGATTAAGTTACTCGTGCAGACAGGTTCAGAGGTGGTTGAGGTGGACTTCATTGTGATGGATGCATACTCTCCCTACACGGCCATTGTGGCCAAACCCTGGCTTCATGCCCTAGGGGCCGTTTCTTCAACTTTGCATTTGAAGGTGAAGTACCTATTTGGGGACCAGATTGAGAAGATTGTGAGGAGTCAGTCCATGGCTAGGCAATGCCTTGTGGCTGTATTTGTTCATCAGCCTGCAGTTGAGTCCTCAACCTCTGCTAAAGGGGGCTCATAGCAATTAAGGATTCCGGTCCTATCTACAGATGTAGTGTCAGGAGAGGCAAAGTGTGAAAGTTTGGAGGAAATTGCTATAGATGGCAATCCGGAGAAATTTTTTTGGTCAGAGCTCAGTTGTCTCCTCGGGAGAAGGAAGAACTATTAGCGTTTCTTAGGAGGAATATTGATGTGTTCACCTGGAATGCCTATGAAGCTCCTGGGATAGATCCAAAATTTATTTACCATCATTTGAATGTCAACCCAGCTGTCCTCCCTAGAAAGCAACCACCTCGACGCTCATCTAAGGTTGTCAAGGAAGAGGTGAACAAGCTTAAGCGGGCTGGGGCTATTAAAGAAGTGTTCTACCCTGAATGGTTAGCTAATACAGTGGTAGTAAAGAAGAAGAATGGGAAGTGGCGAGTATGTGTAGACTTCACATACTTGAACAAAGCCTGTCCAAAGGACCCATTCCCCATGCCTCGGATTGATCAACTAGTGGACGCAACTATAGGCCATTCTCGGATGCTTTTCAAGGGTACCATCAGATACCTTTAGCCTTGGATGATTAGGAGAAAACAGCTTTTGTCACTCCTACTGGGAATTACCACTACAAGATAATGCCCTTTGGTCTGAGGAATGTGGGGTCCACCTATCAGAGGATGATGACTAGGATGTTTGAGACACAGCTAGGGAAAAACATTGAAATCTATATAGACGACATGGTGGTCAAGAGCAAGTTGGAATCTAAGCATGTTAACGACCTTGGAAATATCTTTGAGATCTAGAAGAGACACAAGCTGCGACTTAATGCTTCTAAGTATTCTTTTGTTGTCGGATCAGGGATGTTCTTGGGGTACATGGTTACACACCGTGGAATTGAAGTCAACCCTGACCAGATTAAAGCAATCAACAATTTACAGCCACTTCAGAATCCCAAAGAGGTCCAGAAGCTAACTGGGATGACCGCTGCTCTAAACCAATTCATCTCTCGGTCAACAGACAGATGTAGACCTTTCTTTTAGTTGTTGAACAAGTGGAAGGGATTTGAAAGGACCGAGGAGTGTGTCCTAGATTTCCAACAGTTGAAAGAATATCTTTCTCGGCCACCTATTATGTCCAGACTCGAGGTGGATGAGGTTTTGTTTGCTTACATTGCAGTGGCCTCCAACGCGGTGAGCTTGGTGCTAGTACAGGTTGATAGTGGTGTACAGAGGCCAGTTTATTATATGAAAAAGTCGCTACATGAGGCCGAGGTCCGTTACCTACCCCTAGAGAAGGCCATTTTGACAGTGGTGCATGCTACACGTAAGCTCCCCCACTATTTCCATTCACACACAATTGTTGTCCTAACCCAGCTCCCACTTAGATCTCTATTTCGGAGTGCTGATTACATAGGGAGGATTGCCAAGTGGGGTATGATCCTAGGGGCCTTTGATATCAAGTACATGCCTCGCACCTTTGTCAAGGGTCAGGTCCTCGCCGATCTGATGGCCAAGTTTGCTGAAACCCTACTAGAAGAGAGAGTAGAGAAGCAGAACATGAACAAAAAATCGGTTAGTGCAATCTCCTTACAAGAACCTCTGTCCTGGAAGGTTTACGTTGATGGTGCAGTGAACCACAGAGGATCTAGAGTGGGGCTAGTTCTAATATCTCCAGAAATGATCACAATTGAGAAATCCTTGAGATTGGGCTTCTTGGCCACAAACAATAAGGCTGAGTATGAAGCTTTGTTGGTAAGGATGACCGTGGTTTAGAAAATTGGTGGAAAAGTAGTGGAAATCTTTTCTGATTCAAGGCTGGTTGTGGGCCAACTCCAAGGAGATTTAGAGGCCAGAGATCTTAGAATGCAGGAATATTTGAACTAAGTTAGACACTTACAATCTGGGTTTGAATCTTTTAATTTGTCACAAATCCCTAGGAGTAGAAATACACATGCTGACTCTTTTGCCACGCTGGCAACCTCCTCGGCGCAAAGTTTACCTCGGGTGATCCTTGTGAAGGACTTACGTAAACCCACTGAGGTAGGGAGAAATGTGGTTCATGTTCATCAAATAAGGGTGGCTCCTAGTTGGATGGACTTTATTGTGCTATTCCTTAAGGAAGATGTCTTGCTTAAGAGTAAGTCCGAGGTCGATAAGGTACAGAGGAAGGCTCCTCGGTTTTGGCTATCCAAGGACCCAAAGTTGTATAAACACTCTTTTTCTGGACCATATTTGTTGTGCATACACCCGAAGCAGTTGAGCTACTCCTAGAAGAGTTACATGAAGGGATTTGTGGAAGCCACACAGGGGGCAAATCTTTGTCTCACAGAGCCCTCACTCAAGGATATTGGTGGCCAAATATGTAGAGAGAAGCACAAGAGTACATGAACAAGTGCGATCAATGCCAAAGATTTGCCCCAAACATTCACCAACATGGAGGGGTCCTTAATCCTTTGTCCAGTCTTTGTCCTTTTGCTCAATAAGGCTTGGATATTGTAGGGCCTTTCCCTAAGGCAACAGGGAATAAGAGATATTTATTGGTTGGCACGGACTACTTCACCAAGTGGGTTGAAATTGAACCATTGGCAAATATCAAGGACGTGGATGCCAAAAGATTTTTTTAGAAAAATATTGTCATTCGGTTTGGAATCCCTTGTACTCTCATCTCGGACAACAGTTTTCAGTTTGATAGCAAGGCTTTCAAGATGTATTGCTGTGACTTGGGCATATCGAATAGATATTCCACCCCGGCATATTCACAAGGGAATGGACAGGCTGAAACTGTCAATAAGGTTATAGTGAATGGGCTTAAAAAGAGGCTAGATGACGCAAAAGGAAAATGGGTAGAAGAGTTGCCACACGTCCTTTGGACATACCGGACTACACCTCGCAAGTCCACTGGGGAGACACCCTTTTCGATGACTTATGGGGCCGAGACGGTTATTCCTCTGGAGACTGGATTCCCACACATTGAGAACGAGTTCTTTCACCCCGAGCAGCAATGATGGGCTACTGGAGAAGATCTTAGACTTAATTGAAGAACGAAGAGAAAATGCCATGGTCCAATTGGCCTATTATCAACACAAGCTCAAGCAAGGGTATGATGCCAGCGTAAAGCTGAGACCACTGGCACCTGGAAACTTGGTGTTAAGGAAGGTTTTGGGTACTGTAAAGAACCTAGCCTAGGGAAAGTTAGGGTCCAACTGGGAAGGACCATATCATATCACATTAGTGGCTGGAATAGGTGCCTATTATCTTGAAGATCTAGAGGAAAAGGCTGTACCATGCTCCTGGAATGTAAATAACCTAAGAAGGTATTATTATTAATGAAAGCTTTCTTCACCATGTTTGGATTTATTATATTGTGTGTCATGTTTTCTACCATTTGTTTGAATATCAAACAGAACATCGGTCATGCCGGTCTCCTTGGACTACATACCTTGGGTAAATTGATATTCTAAATTATTTCTCCTAAGTATCAAATAGAATCTTGGTCATGCCTGGTTCCCCGAACCATATACCTTGGGTAAATTGATATTTTAGGATATCTATCTAAGTATTAAACAAAACCTTAGCTATGCTTGGCCCCTCGAACCACGTACTTTGGGTAAATTAATACTTCCTAACATCTATCTAAGTATTAAACATAACCTTAGTTATGCCTGGCCTCTCGGACCACATGCTTTGGGTAAATTAATACTTCCTGACATCTATCTAAGTGTTAAACAGAACTTTAGCTATGCCTGGCTCCTTGGACCACATGCTTTGGGTAAATTAATACTTCTTGACATCTATCTAAGTATTAAACAGAACCTTAGCTATGCATGGCCCCTCGGACCACATGCTTTGGGTAAATTAATACTTTCTGACATCTATCTAAGTATTAAACTGAACTTTAGCTATGCCTGGCTCCTCGGATCACATGCTTTGGGTAAATTAATACTTCATATGATTTTTCTAAGTATCAAACAAAATCTTGGTCATCCCTGGCTCCTCGGACCACATACCTTGGGTAAATTGATATGGTAAATCATTTTTCTAAGTGTTAAACAGAACCTTAGCTATGCCTGGTTCCTCGAATCATATGCTTTGGGTAAATTAATACCTCATATTGTTTTCCTAAGTATCAAACGGAACCTTGGTCATGTCTAGCTCCTTAGACCACATACCTTGGGTAAATTGATATTCCAAGCTATTTTCCTAAGTATCAAATAGAACCTTGGTCATGTCTGGCTCTTCGGACCACATACTTTAGGTAAATTGATATTCCAAGCTATTTTCCCAAGTATCAAATAGAACCTTGGTCATGCTTGGCTCCTCGAACCACATACCTTGGGTAAATTGATATGGTAAATCATTTTTCTAAGTGTTAAACAGAACCTTAGCTATGCTTGGATCCTCGAACCACATGCTTTGGGTAAATTAATACTTCCTATTATTTTCCTAAGTATCAAACAGAACATTGGTCATGTCTGGCTCCTTAAACCACATACCTTGGGTAAATTGATATTCCAAGCTATTTTCCTAAGTGTCAAACAGAACCTTGGTCATGCCTAGCTCCTCGGACCACATATCGTGGGTAAATTGGTATTTATTAATCACATTTCTAAGTGTTAAACAGAACCTTAGCTATGCCTAACTCCTCGGACCACATGCTTTGGGTGAATTAATACTTCACATCATCTTTCTAAGTGTCAAACAGAACCCTAGTTATACTTAGTTCCTCAGACAACATGCATTGAGCAAGTTCATATTTTCCGTTGTTTATCTAAGTGTCAAGTAGAACCAGCCATGCTAAGTGGAAAAACTCTTTGTTACAATAACATGAACAAATGTGCTCTCATGAGCATCACTTAAAGCATTTGAAAGTATGTCCATGATTCAGTTTGAAAATTGATTATCATCCCCAGTTCCTCAGACTTACTGATAAATGGAAAACTAAGTAAAGCCTGATGTGAATAGGTGCTCTGTAATTATGTATGTTTTAGAGCTCAAGGTTACACTTTGCTGGGGTTATGGACTTAACAGATTCAACTTATCTTGCTTCTAACCATATAAGGTGGGATAACTATGCTACCACTTATGTAGAAAACTAAATGGAGCTTTATCTCATTTCCATGGTAGCTAAGTGTTAGATAAAACATAAACTATGTTAGAATCAACATTTGTATCACAAATATGGAGGAAAAACTTGTAAATTATCATTAATCTGAGCCTTGGAAAAAGGCAAATTGCTTACAAAAGATCAACTAGATTACAAGTTTTGAAAATAAAAACAAGAAGAAAGAACTATACTAAAATCTACTTCTTTTTTATTACAATTTTTCCTTGGGGTGGGGCCTTGGACTGGGGGACTGCAGCCTCCAAGGATCCTTGGTCTGTGCCTTTGGGGTCACCTTTGGTAGGTAGTGGAAGAGTTGCAAGAACAATCTCCATCCTAGGTGCCTCCTTGTCTTTGGTAGGATCCTGGGGAGCAGCTGGGGGCTTGGTGGCATCAGGGGCCACTTCCTTAGTCACCTTAGCCTCTTTTCCATTCACCCCAGGCTGCTCAACCACGTTTGGAGGGCTGCTAAAGGAGGGAGGGACCTTATTGGGACTGCTCTTCCCAGTCAAGACTCAAGAGTTCCCAGATGAATATTCCAAAAGAGAAGACATCAACCTACAAGTGGCGATAACACATTTTACAACCAAAGTGAATGGCAACGGATTTAAAACTTAACATGTTTGATAATCTAAAATAAATGGAATGTAAGTAACCTTATTTGGGAGTAACCTTGTTTGGGAGTAACATAGAGGGAAAGTAATGAAATTATTTTATGACAATATTACTATTAGTATTTTAAAATAAAGGACTGTATATATAGGGGTATTTTGGGAGTTCTAGTAAAAAATTCATTAAACCTAATTTCATTTCCTTACATTCCTCACAATTTTGAGAGAAATGAAAATTTGAGATTTTAAGGAGATAAAAAGGAATGAGTATTCCCTCTTACCTATTCTATTCCCTCATACTTAAACTCTCAAACAAAGGAATGAACTTTCTATTCCCTCAATTAAAACTTCCAAACAAGGGAAGAAAAGAATATTCTAAAATTATTCTTTTCATTCCCTTTCTTTTTATTCCCTTTCATTCCATTCCATTCTCTCCTCTTAAACGAGGGCTAAATGTAAAGTGATGACCTAGGTTTCCAACTATATCTTTAATTCTTTGCAGCTCATTTGGGAAGAGGGAAAATAATGGAATGGAAATGAATGAAAAAAAAAATAATTTTAGAATATTTCTTTCATTCCCTTGTTTGAGAGTTTTAATGGAGTAAATAGAAAGTCCATTCCTTTATTTGAGAGTTTAAGTAAGAGGGAATTGAATGGGTAAGAGAGAACACTAATTTTTATCTATTTCCTTAAAATCTCAAATTTTTATTCTCCTAAAAACTTGGGAGGAATTGGAGGGAATGAAATTAAATTTATTGAATTTTTTACTAAAGCTCCCAAATACGTTACATTTCCAGCTATTTATTTTAAAATTGGGGTCTAATTTTAATATGATCATAAAATGATTTCATTCATTTTCCTCTATGTTACTCCTAAATAGAGTTACTTACATTCCATTTATTTCCATTCATTTATTTTAGATATTCAAATAAGATTACTTAATTCTATTTCATTCATTTATTTTCCATTCATTTCTCTTGCTTACATACTTTATATTCCATCTCATTTTATTCCATTCATATATATGAACTCCCAAACAAAGGCTTAAGTAACAGTGACTAAGACTCTTTCAGTACTTTGTACTTAATTTGTAGTTTTAGTTTGTTTCTAGTTTGATAATAACTAAAGTCTATCTCTTTAGCTTGTAGCGAGGAATTGAGAATGACAAAAATGCCCCACTCTAGTCCAATCCATCTTGCATGCTTTCTTCCCAAGTGTGTTTGTAATATTTAAATTATATATATATATATATATATATATATATATATATATATATAATTTAATATTTTTCCGTAATATCATACTTACAATTTAATTTTATAGATATTCTATTATCATCCCTTAAAACATTTATTTCTCTCTTCAACACTTTCATAGCTATCACTCATTTTTTCTTTCTCGTATCTAGAACTACTAAGTGTTGTGCATTCGATGATAAAGAAACTATAAAGGATGATTAAATAAGGGTCATATTAATGGGTTTCGTTAGGATAATTGTTAATAAACTATTTTAGGAAAATTTTGACACCAAATATAAAAATTTGTCAAAAGAACTAATTTTTTATTTTATTTTTCTAGTAAAAGGTTTCTAAAAATATTTTTTAAACCAATTTTCTTAGGTCATGTGTTAACCTTACTCATTAAATAAAATGGACAAGTAGGAGTATGTATGGATCATGTCAAAAAAATCCCAACCCAACCCATGGGTTGGAACTTTGGGCTGGACAGATTTTTATTTTTATTTTTAAACTGAGCATTAAAATAGTAGATTTATAAGACTACCAACACAAATAACCGCAAATTTAAATTCTTATTATTTGTTAACCTTGTCAACTAAATGTCGCTCATTCTTTCTTTATTATAAGTTTTCTACTTTTATTTGTCCATTGAGAATTAGCACAACTTTCATATGACAACAAAATAAAAGTGTGTTTGATTTCAAATAATAATAATAATAATAATAATAATAATAGCCTGATTCGGTTTTGTGCTATATGTTAAAATGCAGCAATACATAAAAGTTAAAACTATCATTGAACCTCAACATGAATGTAAATTTAAGGGTAAATTACAAAGTACACCCCTGAAGTTTGGGGTTGCTTGGATTTTACATCTTGAAGTTTGAGAAATTTAATTTTACACCCTGAAGTTTGGTTCCATTAACAAAAACACACCCTCAGTTAGTTTTGGCTGTTAAGTGACATGACATATATTGTAAGATATCATGAATTGAACTTACTATTTATAGAAGTGGGACAAATTCATGTACATGCAGTAGAGAGCTTCAAAAGCAATTGAAAAATATGAAGAAGAGAATAAGGCACTCAAGGAGATGAAGATCTGTTTGTTTTAGGGGTTTGAAATTGTATTTTTTAAAAGTCTAGCCAGCTTTTAAAATTCTTACTCTATTTTCAAAATTCTGAAAAATAAATTGTACTAAACAGTTGTGAAATCAAGTAAACGAAGGAAAAGACGAAAAGGAAACATTAAATCGTGGCTTTCCAAGAAACAAGCCCCTTGAGCAATGAGAAGCCTTATAATTGAGTTCATATATCAGAGATTTGACTAAGACAAAGACTTTTATGTAGAGAACCTGATCCCTGGTCTTCCTTTGAAACTTCAAAGAACTATCAAGCGCCATATCTGCTTGGATGGGTTCATGGGGTTTGCTATCAGAAGCCGGTGTTCGTGGGGTAGGGATTTGGGAATAGTTTTTATTTGGGTGAAATGGTATTGTGTGAATAGCTGAGTTTTGTGTTTGATTTTTGGGCAAAACTGCGTTGTTTAAGGGATGATTTGGCAAAAAATAAAAACATGTCAACACGATGTCATGTCACTTAACAGTTAAAATTAACTGAGGGTGTGTTTTTACTAACAGAACTAAGCATCAGGGTGTAAAATCAAATTTCTCAAATATCAGGATGTAAAATTCAAGTAACCCCAAACTTCAGGGGTGTATTTTGCAATTTACCCTAAATTTAAATATTAGACTTTTTATTTGAACATTTAACTCTATACATATTAGATTTGTGATGAATCAAATATTCTGCTCGTATTTTTCCCTAAAAGCTATTTAATCGCATGATCAATACTTTTGAAATGCCCTTTTTACCATGTACATTATATGATTAAATTCGTTGATTTTTAACGGCAATACTAATATAAGGTTTAATTTCTTACAAATCTAATTTGCAGAATTGTTTAAATAAAAAATCCAACGATCAAGTTGACAGTCATGTGAAAGTGCTAATGTGAAGTGATGAGCCAAATTCCCAATTCTAACAAGACTTTGTCCTTTTGGGATATAAGCACAGATATGGCTAGCACTTTTCTGTAGTAATTACAAATAGTATTGGACTAAACTGAGTAGCACTATGTGGCTTGATACAGGATGTGGGTTTTGATTCATCTCTTTAAAACCTAAAACTACTTATTCACTAGATTAGATTATAAGAATTAATTGCATATCGGATGGAGTTTATTTCCAAAACAATAGGAAAATTTCTCCAACTCATTACATGGTGATTTGAATAACCATCCAAATGTACATGTGGCTTGACACACAATGTGGGTTTTGATTCTTCTCTTTACAACCTAAAACTACTTATCCTCTAGATTAGATTATAAGAATGAAATGCGTGTTGGCTATCAACACAAGGGTCAAAAAGGAAACAAACGAAGCATAGTGTTTATTTTCAAAACAATTTGGAGAAAAATAGAAAAATTTCTCGAATTCATTACATGGAGATTCGAATGATCATCCATGTGTACATTTATTTACATGACCTATTTAATGAGTTCTGTAACTTGTTTAAATAATTTAATGAGCCATATGATTTAATACAACTGGATGGATTTATTAATCACCACATAATGATGGGTTGGATGAAGAATAAACCTTGTTCATATCCAAATTATACAAAAGACAAAAAAAAAAAAAAAAAAAAAAAAAGATAAAATATAAAGAAGACAGACATGAAAGCTTGCTTTACAACGTATCTATGTGAGCACACACAAGGAACTTAAGCAATAACTTAGATATCAGATACCCCTATTTCTGTTTCCAAGAAGTGCCAATTTGATTTTGTTAACCTTGGCCACCACGTCTTTGATGTCAAGTCTTTGATCTGGTAATTCTTCAGAGCACCTCAAGCCTAATTCAAAGATAGATGAAAGAATAGTTTGCATGAAAGTTACATCCCTTCCATCTTCTATCCTAAGTAAACCATCATCCACGACTTCCATTTTGTAAGGTAGTGATAGAATCCATTGCCTCATAGCAAGTTCTCCGACAAACATATCATCGGTGGGCTTCTTTCTTGTGATCATCTCCAATAATATTATCCCATAGCTATAAATGTCACTTTTGGTGGACACTCTTCCTTCGAAACCATACTCTATTATGCTCACATTTGTCAAGAAGTTTTAAGTTAGTGATCCACATGCTTGAAAAAAAAAGCACTTTACAATTATGTCCTTTTAATACACCAATATTACACACACACATTTATACATGTTTTTTTTTTTAAATGTGTTTACCGTATCCATATATAGGGGTGTGCATAGGTCGGATTAGGTCGAGTTGAGGGGATTTTTTGACCAAACGCACCATGGTGGGTCAAAAAATTCAACCCAACCCAACCCAACCCATCACATAAGTCCAACCCAACCCAACCCAACCTATGATTGGGTCAGGTTGAACCCATGGGTTGGACAATTTTTTTTATTACTATTATTATTAAATTGAGCAGAAAAAAATATATCACACTTACCACCTGAGTTGATAAACAAAATATACATTAATATATAAACTAATATTCCAACTTAGTTGTAAACAAAATATGTTTAAGTATCCAACTGAATTGATAAACAAAATATAAATGAACTAGTATCCTAATTCACTTATAAACAAAACATACATGAGTTCCTAACTCAGTTATAAACAAAATATATCTAAAATTTTAAATTTTTTTTATTAATTATATAATATATTTAAATATATATTAAAAGAACTAATAGGATTTTATACTATATATGATAGTAGGAACCGAGGAAGTACCCTACAACTAGTTTTTTTTTTAAAATTTATTAAATATATAATATATTTTAAACATATATTAAAATATGGGTGAGTCAGGTCGGGTTTGGCAGGTTTGAAATTTTATAACCCAAACCCAACCCGACCTGCTATAAAAAAAAATTTTGTAACCCAACCCAACCCACTAAGCCCTAAAAACAAACCCAACTCGGTGGGTTGGGTCAGGTCGGGTTTGGCGGGTTTTCTGCACACCCCTATCCATATATACTAGATTCCTTTTATTTATTTATTTCCTATTTTTTATAGTTCGTTATTATTATTGGGGATCCTATTATGTCCTAATGGTTTATCTTTGTTATTTGGATTTTGGAGTAATTATCAGGCTTACTTTATGTCTCCATTTAAGTTAGACTTTGAATGATTTATATTAACTTGGAAGCTTGTCACCATAGTTGAAGCTTTTTTAATCAATTTTAGGACAACTGAGTGACTGTTTGGTAAAGTGGTCTCAAACCACACATTTTCAAAATACATTTTAATTTTTTTTTTTTAAACTTCCATTTTCTCTATGTAAAGCATTTTCAAATAAACAGATTTGAAAAGAAAGAAAAAATTAAAAAAATAAACTATACCAAAAGTGCATTAGTATATAGTCAATAGCTATAAAATGAGCTATAAGTGGGCATAAGGCAGGCCAAACAAGTATTATGATTTTATTAACTAGTCCAATACTGAAACTCACACTATCTTGATCCTATTTAATTAATTCGTATTTCACTAGTCAGCATGGCTCATAAAACAAATAAGTTGAGTATAGTGTATAATCCTGTGAATTTAATGCAACTACAAATTTGAGCTAATGAAAACTGGGACACATAACACATTGTTTTTCCTGCAAATAGCCATTGTTAAGGTTATTCATGAAATTAGCCTAGTAATTAAATAAGTAGAGGTGAATTAATATACCTGGTGCGATGTAGCCAATAGTTCCAAGGTTTTTGGTTTGTGTTACGTCTTTATTTTTGACTAAAATCTTTGCAATGCCAAAGTCACTCACATGTGCAACCATGTCTTCATCCAGGAGGATATTATTTGGCTTCAAATCACAATGAACCACAGGTTCCGATTGACCATTATGGAGATAATCCAATGCTGATGCAACATCAACCATAATGCTTACTCTTTGAACAAGATTCAGGCAATAGTTGTGAGAGTATAGCCACTTTTCAAGGCTACCATTTGACATGTATTGCAACACCAAAGCTCTTAACTCGGGGTTGGAGCATGTAGTAATAACTTTAACTAGATTCCGATGTCGGATTGCCCTTAACACCTTGCATTCAACATCAAAACTTTTGAAAGCACCCTCTAATTGCAAATTTATAACTTTGATAGCAACAGTAGTCCCATCATACAGTGTCCCTTTGTACACAGAACCAAAACCTCCAGTTCCAAGCAAGTTGCTTTCACAGAAGTTGTTTGTCCCACAACAAAGCTCATGATATGATATCATTCTATAATCCACAGGAGGCAAAGTGATAGGTAAACCTAGAATATGTATGTTACATCTTGGATGTCTTCTCAACATTATGACCACTGATGCAAAAATTATAAATGATGCAATGGCAGGTACAATATATTTGAGAAAAAGTTGTTTCACCTTTAATCCTCGAGAACTCAGACTTGTGCAAGGTGGAACTCCAAAAATTGGATTCCCACAAAGTGCTTCGTTACTTAAAAATGATTTCCTTGTGAAGTTTGCAAAAGGTCCACCAGATGGAATTTCTCCTGATAAGTCATTGAAGGACAAATTCAAATAGTTGAGAAATGGAAGTGCGTCAAGAGACTTGGGAATTGCACCTGAGAGATTATTGTATGAGAGATCTAGTTTTTCCAATCCTTTCAATTGTCCAAAAGATTGTGGAATGTCTCCTTGGAATGAGTTCATTGACAAATTTAGATACCTAAGGCTTTCAAAAGTACCAATGATACTCGAAATGTTTCCAGTAATTTGGTTATGAGACAAGTCCATGTCTACAATAACAACCAATTTTGTCATGTTTGGAGACAATGATCCAACAAGGGAATTCATTGATAAATCCAAGAATATTAGATTTTTAAGACTCCACAAATTCAATGGGATTGATGATGTCAGCTCGTTATAACTTAAGTTTAATTTCTGCAAAAGACTAAGGCTTCCAATGCAATTTGGGATGGATCCAGAGAGACTGTTATTTGAGAGATCCAAATCTCCCAAATTCTTTAATTTACAAAGTTGTTTTGGAATGAATCCTTCAATCCTGTTGTCACCAAGATACAAACTTTGCAAGCTCTCCAATCCCCCAATTGTTGACGGTATTTTTCCGGTCAAACTATTTCCAAGTAATAAAAGCAAGTTCAAGTTTTTCAAGGAACCAATTCCCATTGGAATTTGACCCTTTATTTGGCATTGACCTGCTAAAATGTATTTAAGTGAAACCGAAAGGTTTCCAATGGCATCTGGGATTGTAATATTCAAGGGATTGAGGGATATGGATATCTCCTCCAAAAATCTGCAACTAGCTAAAGATGTAAGGAAACTATGCTCTTGATGTCCAGGCTCCTCTGTTAGCTGATTATTACCTAGACTAAGTATTTTGAGATATTTTAAGTATCCAAAACTTCTAGGTATTGACCCAGATAATAAGTTTTCACCAAAATCTACAATGATGAGATTGGAACAATTTGAAAGATATGATGGGATATGACCATTGATTTTGTTGTAATCAAGAAACAAATTTTCAAGATTGGGGCAAGAGGTCCTAGTACCTGGTGGAAAATTTCCAGTAAAAGAATTTACCGCCAAGCTGAGCTCAATAAGAGAGGTGATGTTGAAAATATTTTGGGGTATTGTTCCGGTGAGATCATTACCCTCAAATTGCAAAATAGCTAAATTTGGGAGACGCCAAAAATCACTTGGAATGCTACCTTCAATGTTGCTCTGGCCAATGCTAAACTTTTGTAACATGGACAGGTTGCTTATGATTGGAGGTATATTTCCAGTTAAGTTGTTATATCCAAGATTAAGAATTTCAAGCTTTTCTAGACTCCCAAAACCTTTTGGAATACTTCCATCAAACTTATTGTATGACAGAGATAAGAGTAAAAGCTCTCTACAATGATTAAACTGTGAGGGAAGCTTACCGCTGAATTCATTGAAGGAAATAAACAGTCCTTGAAGATTAGGACAATGCTTGCAAAGATTCATCGGAAGAGTTCCTGAGATGTGATTTTTTGTAGTAGCAATAGCCATTATAAAAGACAAGTTAAAGATGACAAGAGGGAATGTACCAGAGAGGTTATTGCTTTCCAAATTCAAAATCTTTAATGATGACATATTGCCGAGGGACCATGGAATTGCGCCCATAAGACTGTTAGAACTAAGGTCTAATTCACGAAGCATAGGTAACATGCCCAACTCTTTAGGAATGCCACCACTTAACTTGTTGTTATAAAGATCCAAATATTCAAGCTTCTGGCAATTATGTATGGTTGGAGGGATACTACCTTCCAATAGGTTGAATTGCAAGGTAAGTACCCTCAAGCGGTGTAGACGACTTATCTCATGAGGCAGAAAACCATAGAAGCTGTTGTTAGAAAGATCAAGTGAGACTAGGAAGGAGAGGTTGGCAATATGAGGGGAAATGATGCCGTGGAGACCCACGTAGGAAAGGTTCAAGGCCGTGACTCTTTGTCTGCGTCGACTGCAAGAGACCCCAAACCACTCACAAAAGTTTGTTGTTGCTGACCACTTACCAGCAGCAGTGAAGGCAGTATTGTTTGGAGCAAAAGTGATTTTAGATTTGAAGGCAATAAGATCCGATTGATCAGTAAAGTTGTTGGAAGATTGGGACATGTGAGGTATGCATGGCTGCACTAAGAGAAAAGCCAAGAGCAGAAGTAAGAGAATGGATGGCATTTCTATTAGCATCATGACTTGACTAGTGTGCAAGGGAGACACAGAGAAGAAGGCTTGAGTGTGCAAGAAAGACAGCTTGAGTTTAATTTATAGGTGACGATTCGATTCCTATTGGTGGGTGGTGTTCATATCGTGTGGCAGGGGAATTCAATCATATGTGTGAACATAATATAATTTTATTGCCTTAGAAGTCTTGGCCAACCTCAACTTTATGAACAAATTATGGATAATTGCTCATAGTGTGTTACACATGTTTTTGATGAATGGAGTGTGTTACACATGTTGTGTGCTTTTATCAACTGAAAACGTAATACACGGTCTGTTAAATAAACTATGGAACTGACTGGCAATCTCACAGGAAGTCTATGCTCTATAGTTGCCAATGTCTCAAAATTCCATTCCCGTCAGGTTTTTTATTTTATTTATTTATTTATTACGGAAACATCTATGGATTTTTTTTTTTTTTTTTTTTGGTAACTCATGTTTTCAGTTTTATTTATAAAAACACACAGTGTGTTACATAAACAATGCCTATAAATTATTATGGCTATAACTTGTAAGTTTTTTCTCGCAGAAGTTGGGCCAACCCTTTTAAATGTGTCAACTTGGTCCCTAACGTTTTAGTAGTGTGTCATAATGGTCCCTACCATTAAGTGATAGATGAACAATGCTGACGTGACTAACGTCCAAAATTGAAAAATGATTTTTATACCACTACCATTTTTCCACGTGGACTAAATTAAACTAAATAAAAAACAACTCTCACATGGCATGAATCTGGACTCCGACACCCTTGACAATGCAGTTATTTACTTTTTGTTCTTTTCTCTTTTTCTCTTCGTCCTAATCAAATTTGTTAGGACATATGTGATTCACTTGTTAGGAACATATGTCACTATTTTATATAATTGACTTATCCTTTGACAAAACGCATTTTACTTGTATTTGGGTAGATCTAGGATGTGTTTAATGCTTCAAGAAACTGTGTTTCAAGATCAAGTGTTGAAGACATGCAAGTCTGTCCAAGATTCAAGCTGAAGAAGTGCTGTTCATTAAAGCTCAACAGCTAGCTATCCATCGAGCTTAAGAAGCTGTTCCAGGCCCGTGGCTTGACAGCTGCTCGACAGCATCTCAATAGACAGGTATCTGTCGAGCTTTATGAAAAACAGAATTCCAGTTCTGTTTTGACTCTAATCCGTGATTATGTGTTTGGACTTTCTTTTCTTCTAACCATAGACATATAAAAGGATTATTTTAAGGGCCGTCAAAGTGTACACAAGTTGTACAAGTGTGTTTAAGCAATTTGTAAACAGAGACAAAGTTTTGCGCTAGTTCATCATTCTTGTGAAGAAGTTGCTGTGTATGTGCACCGTAGGGTTTTATGACCAAGCATCTTCTTGATCTTCATCGTTGGGATGAACTGAAGAACTTTACAGCTAACAACTTTCTCTAGTTGGTGATTGAAGTCGCGTATTGGGATCCGCATATTGGTTAGTCACGTACTTGGGAGCTGTGCATCAAAAAGGGAAATTGTTAGTACAGAACAAGTCCAATTGGATATTGGGGTAAGGGTTTAACTGTAAGTTGGTATAAGGTACTGAGATTCCTTTACTTGTAACCGCTTGTTTTGATAATAGTAGAATTTCGGGAGTGGTGACTTGAAAATCACCCGGTGGGGTTTTTGTTGTTAGGTTTTCCCCATTCGTAAACAAATCACTGTGTTATTTATCTTTCGCTGCATAATTAGTTTATTGGTGATTTGTTTGTGCTACCACGCGTTTGCATGTTAATTAACTTAATTAATTCACTTGACTAAATTAATTGGTTAATTTATCACAAGGGGTCAATTCGTTTTTGGCCTATTAAGTGGTATCAGAGCAGGCACACTTTGATTAGGTTTTAATCTTTGTTGTGTTGATCCATTGACCCTTGTTTATCATGGATAGAGGACAGTCGTTAATCATACCTCCTTTATTTGATGGCACTAACTATGCATACTGGAAAGTACACATGAGAGCTTTCTTGCAGTCTTTAGATGAGAAAGTATGGCAAGCTGTTGAGATAGGCTGGACTAAGCCGAAGGAAGCGCCGGCCGACTGGGATGATGCCAAGATCAAGGCAGCAAACTTCAACAGCAGAGCATTGAATGACTTATTCAGTGCGGTCACCAATGAGGAGTTCAAGAAGATATCCTCCACTGAAATTGCTAATGAAGCATGGACCATCCTCCAGACAACCTATGAAGGAACAAAGGTTGTTAAGGACTCAAAGCTTCCAAGGCTCACTACAAGCTTTGAAGAGATTAAGATGGAGGAGGATGAGTCGTTCGATGAGTTCTATGCCAAGCTCAAGGACATAGTGAACTCAGCTTTCAATCTTGGGGAAACCTTTCTTGAACCTAAGATTGTGAGAAAGGTGCTCAGATCTTTACCTGAAAGATTTCATGCCAAGATTACAGCAATCGAGGGATCAAAGGACATTGACAAGATTCCTTTGACATAATCGGTTGGAAATCTGCAGACCTACGAGCTAAGGTTGACTAGGATTGGAAAGATGGGTAAAGGCAAGAGCATGACACTGAAGGCCAAGAACAGTGAGACAGATGAGTCTTCAGATGATGAAGATTCTAAGATGAAGTCCTACATCACCAGGCAGTTCAAGAAGTTTATGAAGAATGCCAATGGAAAGGGCTTCGACAAGGATCGTAGGCAATTCAGTTCTTCTCAGTTTAAGATCTAAGACAAAGGGAAGAAAGATGCAAGGGATGGCGATCAGTACACTGTTCCCGTAGGACCTAAGTGCTTTGGGTGTCAAGGCTTCGATCACATGAAACAAAAGTGCCCTACATATCTCAAGAGCATTGGGAAGAGTAAGGCACTTGCTGCTACCTTGAGCGACACTGAGCCTGAGGATGATTCCGACAATGAGGATGACGAAATCTTGAATGCCTTTACTACCACTGTCAATCCTACTAATGGGATTGTTGAAGATGTGGTTGAAGAAGAGGAACTGGTGGAGTCTAAGTTTGAGAAGATGGATGATCAAGATGATATCCATACAGCCTATGAGAAATTATACAAGCTTTTTGAGAAACATGAGAAACTTTACAGGCTGACCACCAAGAAGCTCAGTGATGTGGAACTTGATCGTGAAGAGCTTTCCACAAAGTTTGATGAGGCTAATCAAACTATTAGAGCACTAAGGTTCGAAAACAATTTCTTGGCTGAGAAGACCAAGAAGCTTGTAGCGGAGCTGTTTCAAGTTAGAGCTTAATTGGAGAGGACTTTAAGTGCAAAGTTTGATGAGATGCTCAGTTTTCAGAAATCTGCTTCTGATTGAACAGGTTTAGGGTATGGTTTCTCTTCCTCTAATACTGCTTCTACTAGTACTACTGTTTTTGTTCCTCCTAGCAATAATGTTGAAATTGAGAACAATGATGTTAAAAGTAATTTAGCTATTGAGAACTTAGACAAAGGTAAATCTATCTTAGGAGCACCCCTTAAGCAAGATAAGAAGGAAGCTAAAAACCCTAGGGCTAAGAAGGCTAACTCTCAAAAGCCTAAACAAAAGAAGCAGCATCTCTGTCATCATTATGGAGTTGCCGGTCATACTCGACCAAATTGCTATAAGTGGCTTGCTACTCAATAGAGCAACGACATGATAGCATCTGGAAGCCAGAATCAGCTTCAATCCTCTCTTGCTCCCCTTGGAGATCTTCTCAAAGCCCTCATGTTCCTTCAAATTTGAACGGTTTTAATTCTTTCCCCTCACCGCCGGTTCAAGGGTTTAATCAAACGAAAGGTTCTTCCAGGGTGTGGAAGGAAAAGGGCTCCAAGTGATTCTATCATTTTTTTTTTCTTCTTGTTTTTGTGTGTGCATTACTTGTGTGTTTTGCTTTCAAGTTTTGAGTCAGTCAAGTTTTTATACTTTGCATTTCTTAAAATATTTTTGTTTGTTTTTCAGTTTTGATTATTTTGTTTTTAATATAAAAATAAAAAATAAAAATTGAAAAATCAGAAAAATACAAAAACAGTGTGTGTTACGTGTACATTGGTACTTGTGTACCTTGGATGGCCATTGAAACAAAGTTTTCTAAACTTTGTATCTCTTTTAGCTTAGATGAGCATTTCTATGCACAACTAAGCAAGTGAGTTTTGTGGCTCGTGTTTGTGATGAGTAAGACTAAGTAATCTCTTGTACTTAACACTCATATCACTCTTTTTGACGGGATGGACTAGAAAATCCTAAGAGAAAGGCATAAATAACCATCTCACCACTGTTGCCTGCCAATCACAATATGACACATGTATGCTTCGGCATAGCAAAAGTGCAATGTCAATGACATTTGTGTGCTTCGACATAGCAAAATTGGAATGTCAAATGCTTATCATCATTGGGTATTTCTTTTCTCCTTCTTATATGCCCATGCATGATTTGCTTAAATAAAAATATGCAAAGAAAACGAAAAGCAAAAAGATCAAAATGCTTTAAATATGATTGCAAGTGTGTATTCTAGGAGATGTGGGAGTTATAGGATGTACCTTGAAGGTGATAGTCCCCATCAAACAGTTATGATTGTGTGTGAGTTAAAGTGATTTTCTCATATCTCAAATCGTTATAACATGTATACACTTATGCAATCTTGCGATGTTTTTCACACACAACATGCAATATTCTTTGCTACTTTTGATGCATGTGCAGGTACAATGTGATTTGGCTATCACAAGGTTTTACATGTGTTAATGTATGCTCACTAAACTGTCTTAACTTATTTTTGAAATATAAAATTGGTTAGATTTGTTTAGTGTGTGTGTGTGTGTGTTTTTGGGATCATTGTGCTTAAAATTTTTGTTGAGAGATGATTTTGAGAGCTTAAAATGTTGATCTTTGGTTGAGTTGCATGCTTGATTGCATTCATATCTGTGTTTTTCCCTTCTTGAAAAATGGTTTTTAAGCAATTTCGACACCTCCTCGATACCTCCTCGACACCTAGCTATCTGTCGAGCTCTTAAGGTCTTTTCCTATTGCAATCTCGACAGATCCTCGATAGCTGGTGGATCGAACAAAAAAGTTCCTAGACCCTCGATAGCTTCTCAACAACTGGTGGATCGATTGAGCTTCTCTTCTTATGTCTTTGCTTTGTTTCTCGACACTTTCTTGACAGCTGTATCTGTCGACGTTGTTTTTCTCGACACCTTCCTCAACATCTCTCGACACCTCTATCTGTCGAGAATTACTGAGGATCTATATATTCCTTCTTCGCGATCTGATTGTCATTTCTTCGATCTCTCTTGACCTGTCCGCACCTGTTCATCTCCCAAACACTATCTCTCTCACTTCAAACCTCTTCCCCAGTGATTTTTCAAGCTTTTTCAAGTTTTCCTTCACTTGGTAAGCTTCTAATCTCCTTCATTTACATGCATTTCATGTTTTGAAACCTAGGTTTTGGGGTTTTTGAAAAATTTTGGGGTTTTTCAAAATTGATGAGTTATCGTTGAAATTTTGGGTTGCGTTTTGCTTACATGATCTTAAAACTTCATGCATTGCATCACACATGCATTATAACTATATTTTCATGCATTTAGATGTGTGTTATATATGTTCAACTGATGTGTGCTGGTAGGATTAGATTGCGCTGAGCCCATGATGCAATTTCTTTGCATATCACATGTTCATGCATTCCCCATGCATACGTACTCTCTTTTCAATATACTTGTTAAATTTGAATTGCTTTGGGACTTTTCTAATTGTCTCTCTTTCTTTCCCTCTCTTTTTGTTTATGTTAGTCGTGTCTATGGCACCTAAACGTAAGTCAGCTCCGTCCTAAAACCCTTTGCGTTCTAGGGCATCGTCTTCTTCTGATCCTACTCCTTCTCATATTCGGTTTCATGATGAGGATGCCCGAAAGGACTTCTCGGAGAACTTTTCTCGATGAGGTGTTCATTCGGAATGCCGAGTCATTTTGGCGGACTTCGCCGACACTAACCTTCCCACTGTCATTCACAATCGTGGATGGGAGTCATTGTGTGACGTCCAAGTCACTTGTCTGACCGTGCTGATCCAAGAGTTTTACTCCAACATGCGGTTTCGATTTTTCAATACCTCTCTTTTCTACTCGCGTTCGAGGTATGCGTATTGTAGTCACACCGCAGCTTGTTGCGGATGCGCTTCATGTTCCGAGCGTAGAGCATCCTGACTACCTCTGTTGTGAGCATCTGAGGATTGTGTCCAAAGACAAGATGATTTCCGCTTTTTGTGAGCGTTTCGCAAATTGGGGTGATCGTTAGTTTACACCGTGTAGGCCCTTTGCTAAAGGTCCTAGATTCATGAACATGGTGATGACTTTTGTTTTGCACCCACTCTCTCACTATAACTCTATCACAGAGCCTCGTGCTCGATTTTTGCTTTCTTTGTTAGAGCACTTCACTATAAATTTTCCTTTACATTTTATTCTTTCTATCTTAGATGTGTATAGGGATACGGCTACCCGTGATAAACTCATTTTCCCTTCAGCTATCACGCAGATTCTATGCCATTTTTTTGTTCCTTTTCCCTCTTCCGACCATTTTTCTGTCATGTGTGCCATAGACTACGGTACTGTTAAACGTAGCGAGGTGCAGTTTCGGTCTCAGCAGTCAAATTCAGCAGCTCCTCCCTCCCATTCTGCTCCATCTCGTTCTGCTCCATCCACATCCGCTCCCTCCTCTTCTTCGGGCGATGTGACTCTAGGAGACATCATGGCGCAGTTGTAGCGCATGGATGCTCGCCTTGATACACACTCTACAGAGTTATATCAGGTGAACGTTCGTGTCGGTCGTATTGCACGGCGACAGGTGACCATGGGTGGTTATGCTCCTGAGGCTTCTCCTCCACCACCTCCTCCAGTGGCTTCTGATTCTGAGGATGAGGATGATGATGATGATGGTGATGACAATGATGCTTCGGATGATGATGATAGAGATGCTAGCTCTACCGATGAGATGTCTACTTGACACTCTTACCCTTTGTCACTCGTGACAAAAAGGGGGAGTAGTTAGTTTTGGATATGAGAATAGTCATTCTTAGGGGGAGAGTTAGTATAGGACATTTTGTTAGGGGGAGTGTTGATTTTTTTTTTAGGGATGTAGTGAGGATTACTTGTATCTTTTTCTTTTCTCTATTTTAGATACATTTATTCTTGTACATGGGTCTTGTGACCATTTTTTATATACATTGTACTTATCTTCTTTATATATGTTGATGTATGTTTCTTTCACCTACCCTTACATGTGTTGTTTCTTTTCTCTCTTTATGCACATGCTTCTTATTACGTGTATGCAATCTATTATTTTTGTTTCACACAAAGATGCCTTGATGAGTTTTGTTTAAAGTGTTTTAGAAATACAAGTTGTTAAAGTCTTCTTGCCATAAACTCTTTTCTTGCAAAGTTTTTCAAGAGTTTGTGTTAGGATAGATTTTATTATATTCAACAAGTGAGTATGAGTTGAGTAATTTATGACTTCTCTCATATGTTCATTTATTTGTTGTGGTTTTGTCACGGGTTGCCAAAGGGGGAGATTGTTAGGATATATGTGATTCACTTGTTAGGAACATATGTCACTATTTTATGTAATTGGCTTATTCTTTGACAAAACACACTTTACTTGTATTTGGGTAGATTTAGGATGCGTTTAATACTTCAAGAAACTATGTTTCAAGATCAAGTGTTGAAGACATGCAAGTCTATCCAAGATTCAAGCTGAAGAAGTGATGTTCATTAAAGCTCGACAGCTAACTATCCATCGAGCTTAAGAAACTGTTCCAGCCCCGTGGCTCGATAACTACTCGACAGCATTTCGACAGACAGGTATCTATCGAGCTTTATGAAAAACAGAATTCCAGTTCTGTTTTGACTCTAATCCGTGATTATGTGTTTGGGCTTTCTTTTCTTCTAACCCTAGACATATAAAAGGATTATTTTAAGGGCCGTCAAAGTGTACACAAGTTGCACAAGTGTTGAGTAAAGTTTGTTCAAGCAATTTGTAACCGGAGCCAAAGTTTTGCCCTAGTTCATCATTCTTGTGAAGAAGTTGTTGTGTATATGCACCGTAGGGTTTTGTGACCAAGCATTTTCTTGATCTTCATCATTAGGATGAACTAAAGAACTTTACAGCCAACAACCTTCTCTAGTTGATGATTGAAGTCGCGTACTGGGATTCGCGCATTGGTTAGTCATGTACTTGGGAGCCATGCATCAAAAGGAGAAATTGTCACTACAGAACAAGTCCAATTGGGTATTAGGGTAAGGGTTCAACTGTAGGTTGGTATAAGATACTAGGATTCCTTTACTTGTAACCGCTTGTTTTGATAATAGTAGAATTTCGAGAGTGGTGACCTGAAAATTACCCGGTGGGGTTTTCGCCGTTAGGTTTTCCCCATTCGTAAACAAAACACTGTGTTATTTATTTTCCGCTGCATAATTAGTTTATTGGTGATTTGTTTGTGCTACTACGCGTTTGCATGTTAATTAACTTAATTAATTCACTTGGCTAAATTAATTGGTTAATTTATCACAAGGGGTCAATTCGTTTTTGGCCTATCAAAATTGATTAATTACAAGAAAAATGTTGTAAATTTTATGCAAATGCAAACCAATGAACCATACCCAAATCCTGCTATCAAGAAGGATCTCAAAAGAGGAGTTCTCTATTTTTTTCCATTAGATCTCATCTATGTTCTCGACTACAAAAAATCATTCATATGCACAATCATTTTTGCAAAGCTGTTTGCGTCACTAGTAGATTAGCATCAAGTCGAGTTTTGCCGCCAGTCTTCACCATCAGGTGTCACTACCGTGAGAGCTAAATCAACAACCTCTTCTATTATTAGGGATTTTATCCCAATTTGAGCCTTACATGTTTGAACGTGAGCTTACTCACTAAGTTGGGTGTTTTTATTTTTTTTATTTTGAAAGAAAAAGTTTAGGTAATGTTGATGATGATGGAGAAATCGTCAATCAAGTGGACTCGCCCAAATGAGCCAGCAACCTCGTTAGCTATATCTGCAGTTGTCGTTAAGGGCCTTTCTTAGGTGGTCACCGGTGTGGTGCCTGCCACAGAGTCTCCGATAATAAAGTCAGTGTGTGTGAAGGCTTTTTCAGAGAATATTAGAGCAATAGCATATGAGAATATCAAAATGTGTACCTTTTTTGGTCTTGGGTGGTGCTTATATATGGCTTCATTGCTCCTAGCTGTTGTGGCTTTTATTGTGGCTTTAGTGCCTCTTTGTAATGCCTCCAAGCTCAATGATGTAGGTTTTAATGAGCTTCCAACAGTCTGACAGCCTGTCTTGTAACTGCCCGAGGCATTAAACCCTTCATTGAATGGCTTGTCTTACTTCGTCCATGACGTGGCAGGACAGACGAAGGTGACTTATATTATCATCTAGGCAAGAAGGTTCGTCGGTCCCATCAGCTGCCCCCTAGGTTCTATGGTCGTCCTTACGTGTCATGACGATCACCAGAAGGTGAAAGGTTTCTTCCAAATCTACGATTTCTTTCTTCTCCGAGCTAGTTTTCTTGCAATTGTTTACATTTGGTCCTTTTTGGGGTTGCGTTTCTAAGGTATGGTTTCTTTTTTCTCTCTTTGTTCTACCTACTGCAGTAATTTCGTAAAAGTTTCTGATTTTCCCGCTTTCTTTTTTCTGTGTTTTGGTTTTTCTTAGGACTTTGCCCCCTTTTTTTTTTTTTTTTTTTTTTGAGTTTCATGCTTAGTAGTTCTGAGGTTAGGGCACTTTGTCCCTCTGTCTCTTTCCTTTTTGTGCGTTTAGGGGCTTCTCTGAGGATTTCTCGCAATTTCTGCCCTTTAATTGAGGATTTTGTGTGTGGGGGAAATAGCTTAAGTTTAGTGTTAACCGATTTGTTCCCTTTACTGCATCAATTCGTTGATTGGTTTGAGGACCTAGTGAGTGATTGAAGAGCTATGTCAGAGGTAAGGTCCAGTGAATTAGAGACGAGGTTGTCATCTAGTGACGACCATGTGGAAGACGATAATACTGTCTCTACCCCGAGAGTGGTTAGGGCTTTTTTTGCTTTGGATGAGGAGTGTGGCCTTGATTCTGAAACCCTTTCTTGATTTAGGGATCGATTTTAGTTTCCTGAGAGGGTTAGGATCCGTCTTCCTCGCAAAAAGGAACTAGCTTGCCATTTTTCGCCCGAAGAGGTGTGTTTTTATGAGGCCGCGTCCCAGAGTAGGCTTAGATTTGTCGTCTACCCCTTTATCATGGAGCTCTTAAATCACTCAATATTGCTCCCAGGCAACTTACGCCTAACTTGTGGAGGATCGTAGTTAGCTGTATGGAGATTTGGCTGGCGTCCACAGAGGGAGATATGATTAGGGTGGACGAGTTGGCCTATTTGTACCATTTGAAGGAGTCCAAGGAATACGGGTACTACGAGCTTGTGCCGTGGGACAGGAAGGCTAAGATCGTCACCGACCTACCCTCGTCCTTCAGATACTAGAAGTCCTGGTTTTTCTTTGTGTCCGGGGATGATTGGGAGACCCTTCCTGATGAAGTTTGGGGCAACGTCCCTAGGTTACTCCGTCGGTGGAGAGCCCCAAGTCTAGGTGCATCATTTCTTTGCAAGTCCTTTCGTTGTCCTTTATATGCCCCCTCTTCTATGTTTTTCTCTCTTTTTCATCGTCACTAACTTTCCTATTCGTTGTGTGTAGTTACGAAGCGTCCAAGGCTCAAAAGCAGATGCAGGGACCGTGTGGAGGCTACTATGAAGTACGCAAAGACAATAGATGAATTTGACAACCTAGTTGACCCGCGAACTTTAGCTCGTCACTTCCTCAATCCAGAGTCTTCCGCCTTTGTACTTTGTGCTATAGCAATTGAAGAGAAGAGTGAGTGTCATCATACTTCGTCATCCTCCTTTCTTTTCTTTTGTAGAGATGACGACAAATTCAATCAAGACATGTACGCCAAAATGAGGGCGAAGAAGAACGAGCCTCATTCTGCCCTTGGGAAGAGGGGGGTTCGTGTCGTGGATTAGGGGAGTCCTGCTGCTCCAACTACCACTATCCCTAGACCAACAAGGGTGGCTTCCCTGGCTACTTCGGTGGAAGAAATCATGCCACTCAAGAAGAAGGCTCGCGTGGCGGACAAAGGGAAAGAAAAGGCCTCTTCGCGATCATCCAACGTTTGGGATGACACTGATCTTGCGCAGACGAGGCCGTAGGAGGTCTTTTTGAATGACGAGCTCAAGGCCCTTTCTAGGGTGCTACCCAACGAGATAGTGGGTCATCATGTTGACTAACTCATTCAGGTAATATGTTCGTCCAGCTTGCCCTTCGTGTTTTTTTTTTTTTTTTTTTGAAAGTTGGATCTTCCTTTCAGGTTCTGGGGGAAACTATTCACATAACCTCGGAGTACTTGAGCCAAGAGGCTAGGGCTTCGTCCGTGGAGGCCAAGGCTAAGGGTCTGGAGGTGGAACTTTCGAAGCTGAGGAAGGACCTTATTGCAACCATGGACGAGGCCAATATTGCTAAAGAAAAGGCAAAGGTTTTTTTTTTTGATGACTTGAGAGTGGAGAGGCAGCTAACCCTTGAGAAGGACAAGCAGCTCCAGGCTGCAAAGGAAAGGGTGAAGACAATTGTTGTCAAGTCCGTCGAGGCCTTTCAACAAACTAACGAGTATAATACTGTGCTCTTCAGTTGGTATTATAAAGGCTTCAAGCTCTTGCGGCGCTTACTCGTCAAACATCCCACTAGCGTAGACTTGGAGGAATTGGACCTTGAAGCTGTGGATAAGGAGATGGCCGCAGATGAGGCTGCCCAGGCGTCTAAAGCTGCCCAAGCTGCAGTTGTTTCTCTTGAGAGAAGTACCCCAGAGCCTACTGAGACTGATAGAGGAGAGGCTGGTGTTTAGCCCCGCATATACTTATGTTTTTTTTTTTTTTTTTTCTCCAAGTGCCCAGTGTGTTTTTTGGGCTATTTATTTCAATGCTAGAACAATATATTTTGCCCAGTGTTCCTGGGTCTTTAATTCTAATGTTGGAACAATATTGGTTGCTCGTGTTTTTGGGCTTTTAATTCTATTGACTACTTTATGTTTTACCTATTTTACTTCTCTGTATCATTGTGCCCGATTTATTTTTTGTCTGTATATGATCTCTACCTACCTCGTTGCTTGTTTACCCTTAGCTCTTGGCTGACTAGGAAATGACTTGCATCCGTTAGTAGTTTATATCCATCGTCAATAACTTATATCCGTCTAGGTGAAGGTTGGTTACTTAGCCAATTTTTGGTAGACTTACCCTCATGTAGGGGATCTCGTCATTTAGCTTTGTCAGTAACTTACATCCGTTCAAGTAGAATCTTGTTACTTAGCCAATTTTTGTTTGACTTACACCCATTTAAGGGATCTTGTCATATGGCTTCGTCAGTAACTTACATCCGTCTAGGTGGAATCTTGTTACTTGGCCAATTTTTGGTTGACTTACACCATTTAAAGGATCTTGTCATATGGCTTCGTCAATAACTTACATCCGTCTAGACGGAATCTTGTTACTTCACCAACTTTTGGTTGACTTACACGCATTTAAGGGATCTTGTCATATGGCTTCGTCAGTAACTTACATCCGTCTAGGTGGAATCTTGTTACTTGGCCAATTTTTGGTTGACTTACACCATTTAAAGGATCTTGTCATATGGCTTCGTCAATAACTTACATCCATCTAGGCGGAATCTTGTTACTTCACCAACTTTTGGTTGACTTACACCCATTTAAGGGATCTTGTCATATGGCTTCGTTAGTAACTTACATTCGTCTAGGTGGAATCTTGTTACTTGGCCAATTTTTGGTTTTCAGCTTTCTAGATTTGTTTGCATTATATTGGACCATTGGCTGAATAGTTCTTTTATTGCTTTCAAATATGACGAGTACAATTGTCTGTTACATCTATTGATGGTACTTCGTCAAATGCTCAATGTTCCATGGTCGTGGCAGCTTCTTCCTGTCTACAGTCTCTAGGTGATAGTTGCCTTGTCTAGAGTAATGAGTGACCCTGTAGGGCCCTTCCCAGGTTGGGCCAAGTTTCCCTTAGGCCGGATCTTTGGTTGCCGGGGTGACTTTGCGTAGGACAATGTCCTTTATGTCGAGTCGTTTGAGCTTCACTCTCTTGTTGTAGTACTCGGCCATCTTTTGCTAATACTTTTCCTTACTGTAAGAAGCTCTATTTCTAACTACGTCCAAGCAATCCAGGTTAACCTTCAGTTAATCGTTGTTGTTTTCTTCATGGAAGACCTCTCGTCTGATGCTGGTGATTCCAACTTCAACCGGGATTAGTGCCTCGGTGTCGTAAGTGAGTCTGAAGGGGGTTTCTCCTGCCTGAGTTCTCGCTATACTCCTGTACGCCCATAAGACATTGGGAAATTCTTCCGGCCAGGTTCCTTTAGCAACGTCCAACCAAGCTTTGATGATCTTGAGCAGTGTCCAGTTTGTCACTTCCGTCTGTCCATTCGCTTGTGGGTGTCCCAGGGATGAGAATTGGTTCTTGATCCCTAGACTTGAACAAAAGTCCCAAAAGCCCTGACTGTCGAACTGTCACCCGTTGTTCGATACGATCATCTGTGGTATCCAGAATCTGCAAATTATGTTCTTTCATACGAAATTCTGGATCTTTGCCTCCGTGATGGTTGATAATGCTTCTGCTTCAACCCATTTTGTGAAATAGTCAATAGTGACAAGTAAAAATTTTACCTATCTCTTACCTTAGGGTAATGGGCTGACGATGTCAATTTCTCATTGTGCAAACGGCCATAGGGAGGCTATCGGCGTCAGTCTCTTTGCTAGGAGGCACTAAACATTCCCAAACTTTTGACATTTGTCGCATTTCTTGACGAACTCCCTTGCATCCATCTGCAAAGTAGGCCAAAAGTAACCTGTTCTGATCACTTTGCTTACCAAGGATCTTAGGCCTACATGGCCACCACAAATTCCCTTATGGATCTCTTCCAAAATGTATTTGGCTTCCTCCTCATCAACGCACTTCAGGTAGGGCATGGAGAAGCCTCTCTTGTACAGGGTGTCATTCAAGATCGTGAACCTGGCTACTTTTTGCCTGACTTTCCTGGCCTCCTCAATGTCCTATGGAAGCCGTTCGTCCTAAAGGAAGGACATGATTGGGGTCATCCAGCTGCTTACACTCTGGATTGCGAAGATGGAGACTTCTTCAATGCTGGGGCGCTTTTGGACTTCCATCTTCAAGCCCATACTCGTTGGTCCCGCTTCTGATGACGTCTGCTTAGCGATCGCGTTTGCCACCATATTTTGGCTTCTGGGAATCTGCATGAATTCCCTAGATCAAATTCCTGTGCTAAATGCTTCGTCAACTTAAGGTATTTTTGAATTCTCTCCTTCTTTGCTTCATATTCCTATTTTATCTGCTCCATTACCAGTTTTGAATCACTCTAGAGGAGCAAGTTTTTGGCTCCTAGTGCCTTCCCGACCTTCAGCCCCGTCAGTATTCCTTTATACTCAGCTTCATTGTTGGTGGCCGAGAAATTTAGTTGAACTCCGTATTTAAGCATTTCTCATTCTAGGGTAATGATGACTCCACCCCTTTTTCGGGATGACGAACTCGTCAGTTTGAACCGTTCATCTTTCTGCTTCGTCATGTGCATCGTCCTCGTCTGGGATAGTAAATTAGGCGATGAAGTTTGTTAATGCATGTGCCTTAATAGTTGTCCTGGGGTGGTACTCAATGTCAAACTGGCTAAGCTCGATTGCCCACTGGACCATCCTTCCTACAACCTCAGGCTTGTTCATGGACTTCTTGATAGGTTGGTCTGTCATCACCAAGATGGGGTTCGCCTGGAAGTAGGGTCGCAACTTGCGCGAGGCTACAATCAATGCGAATGCAATCTTCTCGATCCATGGGTACTTGGCTTCTGCCCCCTGGAAGGCTTAACTGAAATAATACACCGGGAGCTGCGCCTTGTTTTCTTCCCAAATTAAGGCTGCGCTCACAGCTATAGCCAACACTGCTAAATATAAATATAGGTTTTCTCCCTCTTTGGACGGACTCAGGAGGATGGATTGCTCAGGTAGTGCTTGAGTTCTTGGAAAGCTTTCTCACATTCGTCGATCCAGGCAAAGGCCTACTTTGGTGTCTTGAAAAAGGGCAAGCATTTGTCCGTTGCTTTAGAGACAAACCTGTTGAGTACTGCTATCCTTCCTGTGAGCTTCTAGACTTCCTACACGGTCTTGGGTGACGTCATGTCAAGTATGGCTCACACCTTCTCTGGGTTTGCTTCTATCTCTCTTTTGGATACCATGAACCCTAAAAACTTCCCTGACACTACTCCAAAAGTGCACTTACTGGAGTTCAACTTCATTTGGTACTGCCTAAGTGTGGTGAACGTCTCTTAGAGATCGTCTAGGTGAGCAAACTCTTCCTTGCTCTTGACGAGCATGTCATCCACATACACTTCCATGTTCCTCCTGATTTGCTTACTAAACATTTTGTTTACCAACCTCTGGTAGGTTGCTCCTACATTCTTCAGTTAGAAGGGCATTACCTTGTAGCAGTAGAGCCCTTGGCTCATGATGAAGACAATTTTCTCCTGGTCCTCTTTTGCCATTTTTATTTTATTGTATCCTGAGAATGCATCCATAAACGTCAGTAGCTTATGTCTTGCTGTGGAATCCACCAACTGATCTATCCTTTGCAGCAGGAAACTATCCTTCGGGCAGGCTTTGTTTAAGTCTGTAAAGTCTACGCGCATCCTCCATTTCCCATTTGCTTTCTTTACCAAGACGACATTGGCGAGCCAGTCTAGGTAGTAGACCTCCTGAATAAAGTCAGCTGCTAACAGCTTGTTGACCTCATCTGTGATAGCTTGGTTTCATTTTGGAGTAAAAACTTGTCATCTTTGCTGGACGGGCTTTTTCTCGGGGTCCATGTTCAGCCTATGTTGGATGACCTTTGTGGATATGCCTGGCATGTCCTTGTGGCTCCATGCGAAGACGTCCAAGTTTTTTTGAGGAATTGGACTAGTCGTGTCCTCATCTCGAGACTCATGGTCGTCCCTATCCTGGTCGTCTTTGTTAGTTCTTCGTCTACCAACTCCACAGTCTCTAAGGCTTCCAACTTCTCTTCTTCTTTCTCCTCGATCATCCACGTATAGTTTTCCTTTGTAGCTAACACCACCTGGTAGCATTCCCTGGCCAACACTTGATCTTCTTTTACCTCGCCTACACCATTTTCCATAGGGAATTTTACCTTCAAGCAATAGGTGGATGTGGCTACCTTCCAAGGATTAAGCATGGGCCTCCCGATGATCACATTGTAAGAGGAGGGACTTGTTTCGGGTAAGCCCCTATTGTGACCATCAGTGTCACTATACCTTTCGGATACACTCTATCTCCACTGAAGTTGATGAGTGGGGAGTTAAAGGGATGCAGCCTTTCGGGGGCCACCTTCAACTGTTGAAAAGTAGAAAGGTAGATGATGTCTGCGGAGCTGCTGTTGTCTACAAGGATTTTCCTAGTATTGAACCCTTCTATCATAAGCATGATAACTAGGGGATCATTATGTGGCTGCTTCACTACTCTGGCATCTTCCTTTGAGAACAGGATATCCCTGTCCGTCCGTCTTTGCTTCAGGGGTGGTACTCTATGGATGTTGTTCACCTGCCTCTGGTATGACTTCTTGAGGGATCTGAACGACCTTCCTGTGGATGGCCCTCCTATGATCATCTTTATTACCCCTATTGCACTCTGCTGACGATATGGCTTGTGGCCTTCATCTCTTGGAGAGGCTTTGGGCTTGTCCCTGCTATCGTCCCTAGGCCTGTTGGAATCTCCCTTCTTTACAAATTTTTACAACTTCCCTCTCCGTATGAGCTCCTCTATTTGCTCCTTCAAGTCTCTGCAGTCTTCTATGTAATGGCCGTGCTCTTTATGGAAATGGCAGTATTTCCTCTTGTCACGAACATTGGGTGACGAATGTAGTGGCCTTAGCCACTTGAGGTAGTGCTCATCCTTAATCTGTGTTAGAATTTTATCAACGGGCATAATTAAAGGAGTGAATCTTATCGTCCAAAGGGTTTTATCGTCTTTCCATTTGTTCCTGTCAGTATTTTGACAATCTGCCTGCTCCCTTTTTCGTCCTCTCCGATCGTCTCCCTTCCTTTCCTTTTCATTAGGCTTTTCTACGTCTTCGATTGCTGCTAAAGCATCCTCAGTGTTCATGTACTTCTGTGCCTTCAAGAGCATTTCTGCCATCATCCGTGGGGGATTCTTCACGAGCGAGACCATGAACTCCCTGGACTTCAACCCGACTTAAAGGCCGTCAGCTGCACTTTGTCATCCGCTTCGTCCACCTCTAAAGTTTCTCGGGTGAAACTTTTCACATACGACCTCAGGGTCTCCTTTTCTCCTTGTTTAATTGTAAGTAGGTGGTCCGCCAGCCTTTTTGGGTGTTGTCCTCCGACGAAGTGGTGTAAGAATGAATTGCTCAGCTGCTCGAAGTCATCGATGGACGAAGTTGGTAACTTTGTGAACCACTCCCTCGCAGCTCCTTTGAGGGTAGTTGGGAAGGAATGGCATAATATCTCGTCAGGGGGCTGTTGAAGACCTATAGTGGTTTTGAAGGTGTTAATGTGAACCAAAGGATCCTTCAACCTGTCAAATGGTTCGAGCTATAGTAGTTAAAACTTTGAGGGCGTTGGGCACTCCAAGACTGTTGTGGTGAAGGGTAAATATGTCCTCCTGACCATACGTTCTAAGTTTCGGTCTGTTTTTTCTTTGATTGCACTCCTTAGCTCGTCCATCCCCTTTCTCATTTCCTTGAAAAGGTTCAAGCTCGGTTCTTGTGGAGTGGCAGGTCGTCGGTGTTCGTCTCTTCTTTAGCTGTCCCCATCATCATCCCGGTTGGTCCCGGACCGGTTCTCCTCTTGCTACAGCCGCAATCTCATTTCTTGGTTTTGTCGAGTAAGCTCTTCCACGCTGATTGTAAAGGTCTGGATTTGCAGAGCTAATGTTGCAAAATCCTGGGGAGTGTTGGGCTCCATCTAGACTTGTGAGTTGAATGGAACTATGTTCTTGAACCCAGGTATGAAAATATCGTCCCCACAGACGGCGCCAAACTGATGATGGAGAAATCGTCAGTCAAGTGGACCTGTCCAGATGAGCCAGCAACCTCGTTAGCTGTATCTACAATCGTCATTAAGGGCCTTCCTTAGGTGGTCACCGGTGTGGTGCCTGCCATAGAGTCTTCGATGATAAAGTCAGTGTGTGAAGGCTTTTTTAGAGAATATTAGAGCAATAGCGTATGAGAATATCAGAATGTGTACCTTTTTTGGTCTTGGGGGGGTGCTTATATATGGCTTCATTGCTCCTAGCCATTGTGGCTTTTATTGTGGCTTTAGTGCCTCTTTGTAACACCTCTAGGCTCAATGATGTAGGTTTTAATGAGCTTCCAATAGTCTGACAGCCTGTCTTGTAACTGCCCGAGGCATTAAACCCTTCATTGAATGGCTTGTCTTACTTCGTCCGTGACATGGCAGGACGGACAAAGGTGACTTATATTATCGTCTGGGAAAGAAGGTTCGTCGATCCCATCAGTTGACATGGCAGGTGGTAGTCTTATGTGGTATTAAACAAATATTTTATTTTAGTTGTTAGTTACATCAGTATTTTTCATCAATCACTTAATAGTAGGGACCATTTTTACATAATACCAAAAGATTAGGTACAAAATTTACACATTTGAAAGGTTAGAGACCAAATTGAAAAATAGCGTAATGATTAGGGACCAAATACGTAGTTTACCCTTACTTTTTTATGACTGGTAACATGCTAATTTGTAAGCCTAATTAAAATTTGTGATTTCATTAGTATCATTAATAAATAAATAAGTGCACAATCATTAATATACATACATATATATATATATATAATTTCATAAGATTTTGGGCCTTTAATAATCTAGGAGGGGCCCTTTTTCCTTAGAGGATTTTTTTTTTTTATAGTAGTGGGGCCTTAAGCCTATGCCTTGAGCTGGCCCTGACTATTGTACTCATTGGCAATCTCACTTGGAAATCTACTCATGTCCCACCCCCGTCAATACTCTGTGTCCTAAAATTCCACCCCCATCAATACTGAGTCCCCAAATTCCACTCCCGTCAACACATTAAGGAAAAAAAAAAAAAAAAAACTATATTACTGATTGGCAATCTCACTTGGAAGTCTATACTCTATAGTTGCCAATGTCCCCAAAATTCCACTCCCGTCAATGTTTAAAAGCAAAATTCCACTCTCGTCAATCATATGTGTGAACATAATATAATTTTATTACCTTAAAAGTCTTGGTCAACTTCGACATTATGGACAAACTAGTAGCAGACCCGCGCGATATGCAGGAAAATTTGATATAAATATGTTTTATTGGATAATTATATAATTAATATATTAGATTTTATATTTTTAAAAGTCAATATGTGTTATTTGAAATTATGTTTTATATTATAAGTTTTTTTGTGATGTAACAACTAACAAATTAAATATATTTTGTAGTTGGGTATTATATATAGTGAGATATGTATGAAAATACAATGCAATAAATTTTTTATTAAAAAACAATTTGCAGTGTCAGAACTATTAGACCAAGTTCTAACCATATATACTTTGTTTATTACTATATAGATGTATGTGATTCAACACTTATAGGTATATTTTTCTCCAAAACATAGATCCATGTCTCTTTCTTCCATACGATGGAAACTAAGTGAAAAAGTATATAAAGATAACTACGCAATAGATCATATTCAATAAATCATATATTATAAAGTGGAAATATAAAATAAAATAAAATGCAAACAGCAAACTTTATTTCATCATATGAACATATGAACAAATTCCGCAATATATAATTCTTCAAATTCGTAAACCACATGATTACTTAGATTTTATAGTAAAATAAGACAAATCCATCCATCATGACATTGCAGTATAGTCTAGAATATAATTATATAAAAATCACGTTTTGTTGATCATGTTTCATTAACCAAAAGTGTCATCTATACATCCAATAAATATCTTTAAAGAGTAACACGTGAGAATTCTTAATTTGAATAGCCGATAATATATATATATATATATATATATATATATATATATATATATATATATATATATATATCTATACATCCAATAAAAATATTTAAAGAGTAACACGTGAGAATTCATAATTTGAATAGCTGATAATATATATATATATATATATATATATATAGAGAGAGAGAGAGAGAGAGAGAGAGAGAGAGAGAGAGAGAAACATATGTAGATGGTGGTGGAGGGGGGATGGTGGGGTTTGAACCACAAATAGGGGACACCGTAAAGAATGTTGCTATACTATCACTTAAACCCCCAAAAATTAATTTAAGAGGCTAGACATAAGGATAATAGGAATTCTAAGAAATAATTAATCAAGTTCCTTAAGTATCTATACATAAAAACATTAATAGCATAATGATGCTCTCGAGTAAATTATATTTTGTCTTAACATTTTGTGTATCATTAATGTTGGGGTATTGGGCCTAGGAGCTCATTATCTATGTATATTTTGGGCCTAGGGCCCAATTCGAGGACGGGATGTCGTCCGAAGAGGAGTAAACATTGTCAGGGGAGTTTGTGTTAGTAAATGGAGAAGTTAGTTTTGGTCATAAGGGCCCATAAGGGTGGTCCGAGGATGAATGCCTCCTCAGCCAACCAAATCTGAGGTTCGAAGATGTTGTCTGCCGTCCAAGGGAACGTTCCAAGAAATTCTATTGATGCGGATAAGCATTACAAAAATATAGGACAGGGAGGAGTCCTAAAATATCTAAGGAGAAAGCTGCTACCACCGCATTGAATGCTCTGCAGCTAACCCTCTAGCCGCATTAATGTGGAAGTGATACCTGAACAGTGGCTTTCAACCTTACAACCACTACACAAAGACTTCAGGAAGGGGCTGATAGGACAAGTATCAACACCCACCATCTGGCCTGCATGTGGAGGATGGAGATGAAAGGAGAAAATAGTATAAAAGAAGAGGGAGGCAATGAGAGAAAGGGGTCGAAATTAAGAGAAAAATACTGTAGTAATCAAGAACTGAATCTATAATCCAACTTGAGAGAAATATATAAGAACTTATCTCCTCAAACTTTGCCGAGGACGATTTTCTTTAGTTTAAATCAATCTATCTTCCTTTTCTTATCATCTGAATCTACTTTAGTTGTTGTCCAACTTATTAAAGCCCAGATTTCCAACCCACTCTCTATAAATTCATTGTATTGGGCTTTTTGAGCTTAAGTTCATTCATCACTTGGGCTAGGGACTCAAACTGCATCCTTACAATTGGCGCCGTATGTGGGAACTTTTGGTGTGTTAGTGAGTCTAACGTTCAACTATGGTAGATTCAGGTCTGAACTAGGCAGAATCTATGGGGTCTCAATGTCAAGATCACTTTCGTAATCTTGAACAAAGAAGAGATCGGGAGGTAAGTGTGCACACTACCCATACTAGAAGCCAGTCTCGGGGTGGAAGCCGCGTCTGTCATGAGAAAAATGCTAAGGGCATGTAGCTCGAAATTGATCATTTAAAGAGGAAGTTGCGCCACGAACAGAAAAGGCGAACTCCCTCCATTTCTGACCTCTCTTCTAACGGTGAAGAGGACGGTAGTTATAGATGCAGATCAAGGACTCCTCCTAGTGAGTCTTTCTCGTATGATGAGGAATACCATCATGAGCACAGAAATAGAAACTCATCTTCCAAAGGCTTGGGAAATAACGCTATGAGTAGGGCACTTAACCAAATTTCCAAGTCACCCTTCACGCGTAGAATCGAGGGAGGGAGACTTCCTCAGCGGTTCACCCAGCCCACGTTCACCATGTATAACGGTTGAACAGATCCTGTGGAGCACATGAGCCACTTTAACTAGAGAATGGTTGTGCACGCCAAGAATAAGGCTTTGATGTGGAAGGTGTTCCCCTCCAGTTTAGGGCCTATGGCCATGAGGTGGTTTGATGGCCTAGGTGTAGGTTCCATTGATTTCTTTAAGGAGCTCACCCAGATGTTTGGATCTTGTTTTATCATGTGCAGTAGAGTTCCTCGACCCTTGGATTCCCTGCTATCCATGTCCATGCGAGAAGAGGAGACCCTAAAAATGTACTCGGACAGATATTGGGAGATGTTTAATGAGATTGATGGGGATTTTGATGACGTGGCTGTAAGGACCTCAAGGTCGGCCTGCCCACCGAGCATGATTTGAGAAAATCCTTGACCAAAAAGTCGGTAAAGAGTGTACATCGGCTTATGGATCGCATTGATGAATACAAAAGGGTTAAGGAAGACTAACAGCAAGGCAAAGGGAAAAGTAAGATTATCCCTCAGGAGATGAAGGATTTCAGGTTGGACCACTACAACAATAACGGCTCCTCAGGTGGTTAACACTGTGTTCTGAGAACTAGGGCATCAGGTCTTGGAGAAGATCAAGAATGAGCCATACTTCAAATGGCCAAACAAAATGGGAGGAGACCCCTTGAGATGCAACCAGAGTTTTTGTATCGACCCAATGGGTAAGGAGACCAATCAAGGTCAGGGGCTCAGAGGAACGCTTCTTCAAGGCCCCCTTTAGGCACAATCAATGTCATCTTTGCTGCCCCTAGGAGAATTGGCTCTCATCCTTCCAGGGTGATGTTTGTAGCTCGGCTACTAGCCGAGGACTCTAATTTTGAGTTAAAGAGAGTTAAAGTGGAGATCCGACCGGCGCTAATTTTTTCGGACAAAGACAAGATTGGAACCATCTAGCCACACGATGATGCTTTAGTGGTCACCCTTAGAATAGGAAGGTATGATGTGAAGAGGGTGATGGTTGACCAGGGCAGTGGTGTAGAGATTATGTACCCTAACTTGTACAGAGGGCTGAACTTAAAGCCTGAGGATCTAACAGCCTATGATTCACCTTTGGTGAGTTTTGATGGGAAAGTTGTCTTCTCAAAAGGTCAGATTAAGTTACTCATGCAAACAAGTTCAGAGGTGGTTGAGGTGGACTTCATTGTGATGGATGCATACTCTCCCTACACGGCCATTGTGGCCAAACCCTGGCTTCATGCCCTAGGGGCTGTTTCTTCAACTTTGCATTTGAAGGTGAAGTACCCATTTGGGGACCAGATTGAGAAGATTGTGAGGAGTCAGTCCATGGCTAGGCAATGCCTTGTGGCTGTATTTATTCATCAGCCTGCAGTTAAGTCCTCAGCCTCTGCTAAAGGGGGCTTATAGCAATTAAGGATTCCGGTCCTATCTACAGATGTAGTGTCAGGAGAGGCAAAGTGTGAAAGGTTGGAGGAAATTGCTATAGAAGGCAATCCGGAGAAATTTTTTAGGTCAGAGCTCAGTTGTCTCCTCGGGAGAAGGAAGAACTGTTAGCGTTTCTTAGGAGGAATATTGATGTGTTCACCTGGAATGCCTATGAAGCTCCTGAGATAGATCCAAAATTTATTTACCATCATTTGAATGTCAACCCAGCTGTCCTCCCTAGAAAGCAACCACCTCGGCGCTCATCTAAGGTTGTCAAGGAAGAGGTGAACAAGCTTAAGCGGGCTGGGGCTATTAAAGAAGTGTTCTACCCTGAATGGTTAGCTAATACAGTGGTAGTAAAGAAGAAGAATGGGAAGTGGCGGGTATGTGTAGACTTCACATACTTGAACAAAGCCTGTCCAAAGGACCCATTCCCCATGCCTCGGATTGATCAACTAGTGGACGCAACTATAGGCCATTCTCGGATGCTTTTCAAGGGTACCATCAGATACCTTTAGCCTTGGATGATTAGGAGAAAACAGCTTTTGTCACTCCTACTGGGAATTACCACTACAAGATAATGCCCTTTGGTCTGAGGAATGTGGGGTCCACCTATCAGAGGATGATGACTAGGATGTTTGAGCCACAGCTAGGGAAAAACATTGAAATCTATATAGACGACATGGTGGTCAAGAGCAAGTTGGAATCTAAGCACGTTAACGACCTTGGAAATATCTTTGAGATCTAGAAGAGAGACAAGCTGCGACTTAATGCTTCTAAGTATTCTTTTGTTGTCGGATTAGGGAAGTTCTTGGGGTACATGGTTACACACCGTGGAATTAAAGTCAACCCTGATCAGATTAAAGCAATCAACAATTTACAGCCACCTCAGAATCCCAAAGAGGTCCAGAAGCTAACTGGGATGACCGCTGCTCTAAACCAATTCATCTCTCGGTCAACAGACAGATGTAGACCTTTCTTTCAGTTGTTGAACAAGTGGAAGGGATTTGAAAGGACCGAGGAGTGTGTCCTAGCTTTCCAACAGTTGAAAGAATATCTTTCTCGGCCACCTATTATGTCCAGACTCGAGGTGGATGAGGTTTTGTTTGCTTACATTGCAGTGGCCTCCAACACAGTGAGCTTGGTGCTAGTACAGGTTGATAATGGTGTACAGAGGCCAGTTTATTATGTGAAAAAGTCGCTACATGAGGCCGAGGTCCGTTACCTACCCCTAGAGAAGGCCATTTTGACAGTGGTGCATGCTACACGGAAGCTCCCCCACTATTTCCATTCGCACACAATTGTTGTCCTAACCCAGCTCCCACTTAGATCTCTATTTCGAAGTGCTGATTACATAGGGAGGATTGCCAAGTGGGGTATGATCCTAGGGGCCTTTGATATCAAGTACATGCCTCGCACCTTTGTCAAGGGTCAGGTCCTCGCCGATCTGATGGCCAAGTTTGCTGAAACCCTACTAGAAGAGAGAGTAGAGAAGCAGAACATGAACAAAAAATCGGTTAGTGCAATCTCCTTACAAGAACCTCTGTCCTGGAAGGTTTACGTTGATGGTGCAGTGAACCACAGAGGATCTAGAGTGGGGCTAGTTCTAATATCTCCAGAGATGATCACAATTGAGAAATCCTTGAGATTGGGCTTCTTGGCCACAAACAATAAGGCTGAGTATGAAGCTTTGTTGGTAAGGATGACCGTGGTTTAGAAAATTGGTGGAAAAGTAGTGGAAATCTTTTCTGATTCAAGGCTGGTTGTGGGCCAACTCCAAGGAGATTTAGAGGCCAGAGATCTTAGAATGCAAGAATATTTGAACCAAGTTAGACACTTACAATCTGGGTTTGAATCTTTTAATTTGTCACAAATCCCTAGGAGTAGAAATACACATGCTGACTCTTTTGCCACGCTGGCAACCTCCTCGGCGCAAAGTTTACCTCGGGTGATCCTTGTGAAGGACTTACGTAAACCCACTGAGGTAGGGAGAAATGTGGTTCATGTTCATCAAATAAGGGTGGCTCCTAGTTGGATGGACTTTATTGTGCTATTCCTTAAGGAAGATGTCTTGCTTGAGAGTAAGTCCGAGGTCGATAAGGTACGGAGGAAGGCTCCTCGGTTTTGGCTATCCAAGGACCAAAAGTTGTATAAACACTCTTTTTCTGGACCATATTTGTTGTGCATACACCCAAAGCAGTTGAGCTACTCCTAGAAGAGTTACATGAAGGGATTTGTGTAAGCCACACAAGGGGCAAATCTTTGTCTCACAGAGCCCTCACTCAAGGATATTGGTGGCCAAATATGTAGAGAGAAGCACAAGAGTACATGAACAAGTGCGATCAATGCCAAAGATTTGCCCCAAACATTCACCAACTTGGAGGGGTCCTTAATCCTTTGTCCAGTCTTTGTCCTTTTGCTCAATAGGGCTTGGATATTGTAGGGCCTTTCCCTAAGGAAACAGGGAATAAGAGATATTTATTGGTCGGCACGGACTACTTCACCAAGTGGGTTGAAATTGAACCATTGGCAAATATCAAGGACATGGATGCCAAAAGATTTTTTTAGAAAAATATTGTCATTCGGTTTGGAATCCCTTGTACTCTCATCTCGGACAACAGTTTTCAGTTTGATAGCAAGGCTTTCAAGAGGTATTGCTGTGACTTGGGCATATCGAATAGATATTCCACCCCGGCATATTCACAAGGGAATGGACAGGCTGAAACTGTCAATAAGGTTATAGTGAATGGGCTTAAAAAGAGGCTAGATGACGCAAAAGGAAAATGGGTAGAAGAGTTGCCACACGTCCTTTGGACATACCGGACTACACCTCGCAAGTCCACTGGGGAGACACCCTTTTCAATGACTTATGGGGCCGAGACGGTTATTCCTCTGGAAACTGGATTCCCACACATTGAGAACGAGTTCTTTCACCCCGAGCAGCAATGATGGGCTACTGGAGAAGATCTTAGACTTAATTGAAGAACGAAGAGAAAATGCCATGGTCCAATTGGCCTATTATCAACACAAGCTCAAGCAAGGGTATGATGCCAGCGTAAAGCTGAGACCACTGGCACCTGGAAACTTGGTGTTAAGGAAGGTTTTGGGTACTGTAAAGAACCTAGCCTAGGGAAAGTTAGGGTCCAACTGGGAAGGACCATATCATATCACATTAGTGGCTGGAATAGGTGCCTATTATCTTGAAGATCTGGAGGAAAAGGCTGTACCATTCTCCTGGAATGTAAATAACCTAAGAAGGTATTATTATTAATGAAAGCTTTCTTCACCATGTTTGGATTTATTATATTGTGTGTCATGTTTTCTACCATTTGTTTGAATATCAAACAGAACATCGGTCATGCCGGTCTCCTTGGACTACATACCTTGGGTAAATTGATATTCTAAATTATTTCTCCTAAGTATCAAATAGAATCTTGGTCATGCCTGGTTCCCCGAACCATATACCTTGGGTAAATTGATATTTTAGGATATCTATCTAAGTATTAAACAAAACCTTAGCTATGCTTGGCCCCTCGGACCACGTACTTTGGGTAAATTAATACTTCCTAACATCTAAGTATCAAACATAACCTTAGTTATGCCTGGCCTCTCGGACCACATGCTTTGAGTAAATTAATACTTCCTGACATCTATCTAAGTATTAAACAGAACTTTAGCTATGCCTGGCCCCTCGGACCACATGCTTTGGGTAAATTAATACTTCTTGACATCTATCTAAGTATTAAACAGAACATTAGCTATGCATGGCCCCTCAGACCACATGCTTTGGGTAAATTAATACTTTCTGACATCTATCTAAGTATTAAACTGAACTTTAGCTATGCCTGGCTCCTCGGATCACATGCTTTAGGTAAATTAATACTTCATATCATTTTTCTAAGTATCAAACAAAATCTTGGTCATCCCTGGCTCCTCGGACCACATACCTTGGGTAAATTGATATGGTAAATCATTTTTCTAAGTGTTAAACAGAACCTTAGCTATGCCTGGTTCCTCGAATCATATGCTTTGGGTAAATTAATATCTCATATTGTTTTCCTAAGTATCAAACGGAACCTTGGTCATGTCTAGCTCCTTAGACCACATACCTTGGGTAAATTGATATTCCAAGCTATTTTCCTAAGTATCAAATAGAACCTTGGTCATGTCTGGCTCTTCGGACCACATACTTTAGGTAAATTGATATTCCAAGCTATTTTCCCAAGTATCAAATAGAACCTTGGTCATGCTTGGCTCCTCGAACCACATACCTTGGGTAAATTGATATGGTAAATCATTTTTCTAAGTGTTAAACAGAACCTTAGCTATGCTTGGATCCTCGAACCACATGCTTTGGGTAAATTAATACTTCCTATTATTTTCCTAAGTATCAAACAGAACATTGGTCATGTCTGGCTCCTAGAACCACATACCTTGGGTAAATTGATATTCCAAGCTATTTTCCTAAGTATCAAACAGAACCTTGGTCATGCCTGGCTCCTCGGACCACATACCGTGGGTAAATTGGTATTTATTAATCATATTTCTAAGTGTTAAACAGAACCTTAGCTATGCCTGACTCCTCGGACCACATGCTTTGGGTGAATTAATACTTCACATCATCTTTCTAAGTGTCAAACAGAACCCTAGTTATACTTAGTTCCTCGGACAACATGCATTGAGCAAGTTCATATTTTCCGTTGTTTATCTAAGTGTCAAGTAGAACCAGCCATGCTAAGTGGAAAAACTCTTTGTTACAATAACATGAACAAATGTGCTCTCATGAGCATCACTTAAAGCATTTGAAAGTATGTCCATGATTCAGTTTGAAAATTAATTATCATCCCCAGTTCCTCAGACTTACTGATAAATGGAAAACTAAGTAAAGCCTGATGTGAATAGGTGCTCTGTAATTATGTATGTTTTAGAGCTCAAGGTTACACTTTGCTGGGGTTATGGACTTAACAGATTCAACTTATCTTGCTTCTAATCATATAAGGTGGGATAACTATGCTACCACTTATGCAGAAAACTAAATGGAGCTTTATCTCATTTCCATGGTAGCTAAGTGTTAGATAAAACATAAACTATGTTAGAATCAACATTAGTATCACAAATATGGAGGAAAAACTTGTAAATTATCATTAATCTGAGCCTTGGAAAAAGGCAAATTGCTTACAAAAGATCAACTAGATTACAAGTTTTGAAAATAAAAACAAGAAGAAAGAACTATACTAAAATCTACTTCTTTTTTATTACAATTTTTCCTTGGGGTGGGGCCTTGGACTGGGGGACTGCAGCCTCCGAGGATCCTTAGTCTGTGCCTTTGGGGTCACCTTTGGTAGGTAGTGGAAGAGTTGCAAGAACAATCTCCATCCTAGGTGCCTCCTTGTCTTTGGTAGGATCCTGGGGAGCAGTTGGGGGCTTGGTGGCATCAGGGGCCACTTCCTTAGTCACCTTAGCCTCTTTTCCATTCACCCCAGGCTGCTCAACCACGTTTGGAGGGCTGCTAAAGGAGGGAGGGACCTTATTGGGACTGCTATTCTCAGGATCTGCCACCTCGAGAGGGGTGTCTGCCTTGGAGCTGCTGAAGGAGGAGGCACGAATGGCTGGAGGGTAGTAAACACTCTCTGCCTTCCTAAGTACAGAAAAAGCCTCAACCCCGGCTTGGTTGAGAGCTTCATTCCATACTTGGAGGCAGTAGTTCCTACATACCCCCAAGACCTCAACCCTAAGGGCTTCCTCGATCTCAGCCACTCCTATGTCATACCCTTGCTGCTCGGCCTCCTCTCTAGCTTTCTCTGCCTCTTCCCTAGCCTTCTCTGCTTGATCTTTGGCCTTTACGACCTCCTCCAATTTTTTCTTCAGGGCAATGATCTGCTCTTTGGAGGCGGCTAGTTGGTCCTCGGCATTGCGAAGAAGCACCCGTTGGCCTTCAGCTTGCCTCTCAGCGTTATCAAAGGTAGCTGTAGCACTTTTTCTTTCCCTCTCCTCCTTTATCAGCTTGCTCTTGAGCTCTTGATTACTTTTTTAGGCCACGTGGAAGGCATCCACGGCCGCTATTCGTCTCCCCTCTTCTTCCTTCATCTTTCGATGGGAATAATTCACCATCTCCTCGGCCCTGAATGTGGCTTGGATGGCCTGGAAGAGAAGAAAAGTACGATTAAAAAAAAAAAAAAAGAGATTACCATGGCCAGGTCCCTCTTCAGGCCAAGGAAGATCTCATGCTGCCTCATAGATCTGAGGTCAGCGATATCCTTGGGCAGTAACAAGAAATGCTCAATAGCATCAGCGACATACCCAGCCGTGCCGTACTGGAAGTCTTGGATAGAGGCGTCGCTGAGAAGAGGAGCTCCATCTAGCTCCATGCGTGGGGCCTAGGCTAGGGCTGCAACTCGGTGCTCACCCCTCTTCTCTCTCTCATTGGCTGGCCTTGTTTGCATGCCTCGGGGCTACTTAGCCCTCCTCTGGGGCTCGTCCTCCTAGGAGGGATGGGCTCTTCCCGTCTCCATCACCTCTTTACCCTTCTGATCCCTCTTCCTTTTGTGGTTAGCGGGATCAACTCGAGTGGATTGAGGGGGTGGTGGGGTGGGAAGCCTTGTCTGAGCTGGCTTCCCCCTAGGTTGGGACTCCAGAAGCTCCTAGAGAGTTGATCTCTACTTGCGCTGAATCCCCATCTCTTCAAGGATAGAGGTGTCCTCTTGGGAGTTGTCTACTTGAACCAAAGGAAGGTGGCTAGAATTGCCGACCTGAGGCTCTAAAGATAGTAACTGGTCGAAGATAGCAAATTCGTCTTCAGAGTTGGTCGCCTCAACCACTTCTTTGTCTTCCTCCTCCTCCTCCTCCTTGGTGGTTGGTTATGATGAGGTTGCCTCCTCGGCAACACGTTGCAAGGGTAGTGCTACCCTTGGTATGCCCTCTAGGATAGGGGTGGTGGCGAAAGTGCCTTCTAGAATTGGACCGGTGATCAGAAAGCTTGGAGCAACAACACTGATTCGTTGTAGTCGAGGATCCCTAGCTTTAATGACACACTTTGGCACTAGGAAGCTCTTGGAAATTGGGATGTAGTCCAAGATTAGATGGGCCACCCTCAGTTGACCTTCTGTGTGGACAAACACTTTGGCCTTCAAGATTTTTTTCCAAGCTTTGATGGTTTACAAGGCTGAAGTTGGGAATGGCAGTGTTCTTATCTACAAAACCGTTGGGAAAGACAAAAAGTATCATTAGCAAAGAATAATGCAAATCAAAGGGAATTTCATGTACAGGCACAAGCAAAAGAAAAAGAAAAATGAGGTAACTTTAAGATAATCATCTTAGGTCTAAAACCCCACCTGGTTACCCCTTTCTCATTGGGTAAGGGAGGCCATCATGCCATTCCCCTAACACGATCAAGAAATCCTTATTCAGACCCTTGTTGGATTCGGGGAGGCATTAAATGAGCCTAACCTCGGGGTACCTAGATTTTATGTAATACCCCTGCCCCTTTAAGTGGTGGAGATTGTAAACCCAGTTGACATCATGGTGAGTCAACCCTAAGCCCATTCTTTCATTAAAGGCGTCTACACTCCCTAAAATTCTGAACATGTTTAGGGCACACTGGGTGGGAGCTAACCTATGAGTCCAAATGTAGTCCCGGTTACAGTGCCCATGGGAATTCTCATCCCACCCTCTATGAAGGCAATCATTGGGATTACCACTTCTCCCTCTTGCCTTTTCTCGTGCTATTCTCCTTCCTACCAATACCTAATGAACACTCCCGGAGGAATCCTATACAGAGCTCTAAAACTCTCTATTCCCTCCTCAGAGTCTACCAAATGAGTGAATCTACCCAAGAAAGACTTAGAAATACTGAGAAGATAATGAGAAGGAAGAAGAGCCAAGGAGGAAAAGACACAAAGAAAAGAAAAGTATATGGAAAAATAAAGTGAAAAGGTCTGTGAAGACTTACAGGAAGAAGAAAAGTATCCTCGGACAGGCTTTGGTATTTGTAAGGGCACAAGTGAGATAGGGAAGTTTGCAGGTTCAATGTATGTGCGCTAAAGTGAAATGAATGCTAAATTGAGGTGAGTGATTAATTTGAGTGGTATTTATATCAAGGGGGGAGTTGTAAGTGGGAAAATTCCCGCTCGGTTCCCAACAAAATCCTCAGCCGTTGGATCTGCATCACACCGTAGAACATGGGGGGCAGAAAACCGTAAAAATTTAATGAAGGTGAGTCTTGTATGCCGAAGCGTCAGGAGCGTGCCTTAGGCAGTTAAAAAGGTACCTACGCAATCAGAGGTGATGTGTAATGAGCACGAGGTAAGTATAGTGACATCAAAATCCTCATTTCTTCCCGAGAAGCCAGAAAGAAGAATCTCGAGGGGCTATTGTAGGGGTATTGGGCCCAGGAGCTCATTATCTATGTATATTTTGGGCCTAGGGCCTAATCTGAGGACGAGACGTTGTCCGAAGAGGAGTAAACATTGTCAGGGGAGTCTGTGTTAGTAAATGAAGAAGTTAGTTTTGGTCATAAGGTCCCATAAGGGTGGTCCAAGGATGAATGCCTCCTTGGCCAACCAAAGCCGAGGTCCGAAGATGTTATCTACCGTCCAGGGGAACGTTCCCGGAAATTCTGTTGATGTGGATAAGCATTACAAAAACATAGGATAGGGGGGAGCCCTAAAATATTTAAGGAGAAAGCTAATACCACTACATTGAATGCTCTGCAACTAACCCTCTAGCCACATTAATGTGGAAGTGATACCTGAACAGTGGCTTTCAGCCTTACAGCCACTACACAAAGACTTCAGGAAGGGGCTGATGGGACAAATATCAACACCTACCATCTGGCCTGCACGTGGAGGGTGGAGATGAAAGGGGAAGATAGTATAAAAGGAGAGGGAGGCAATGAGAGAAAGGGATTGAAATTAAGAGAAAAATACTGTAGCAATCAAGAACTGAATCTGTAATCCAACTTGAGAGAAATATATAAGAACTGATCTCCTCGGACGATTTTCTTTAGTTTAAATCAATCTATCTTCCTTTTCTTATCATCTGAATCCACTTTAGTTGTTGTCCAACTTATTAAAACCCAGATTTCTAACCCACTCTCTACAAATTCATTATATTGGGTTTTTTGGGCCTAAGTTCATTCATCACTTAGGCTAAGGACTCAAACTGCGTCCTTACAATTAAAAAGTATATAAAATTTGGAAATTATTCTTTTAGTTTTAAACAAAGTTTTTCAAACCCAATTTTTCCTACCGTACAATCAAAAACACTAAGAAACATATCAAAAAATTAATAAAATTCAACAAAACTACAATTCAAATAAAAAAGAAAGGGAAAAATAAAACTCACATCAAAGTCAAACTTCTTATCCCGAATATGTAAAACATATCAAACGTGATATGATCAAGCTAAATATCCAAGGCATAATCAAAATTCAAAATTCTTAATAAGGTTTTGAAGTAACACAATAGAAATACGTCATTATTCCCAAGCAAAAGTGTTGAATAAAGTTTTATACATGATGATTGTAATTTTTTTTCTTAATATATATATATAAAACCCAAGAGTACAAAGGGAAAAAAAGTAGAGAAATTTTCTTTGTAAAAAGAATAAGTATTGTGTTAATATTGTCATAATATAATCTAACATCTAATCCAACATGTGAAAAATGAATAGATAAATAAATAATTTTAAACACGAAAATGAATTTGTTTTCTTAAAAAATCTCCAAGAATACACTAATGAGATAAGGAAAATGAGCCATACAAATTATTAATTCGTAAACGCTTAAAACAATTACTCAAGCATCTAAGAACATCATATAATAAAGACATAACAATTGGCTACTAATTTGTTAAACAAAATATTTACAAACAGTGAAAGGAAATTATACAAAGATCATATTCTTCAACTGCACTAACTATTCTTCATCATATTGTCCAGACTATCCTACTATTTTCCAAATAAACTAAAACCTGACAACAATACAAAATATAGACATATTATAATATGATTTTTCCCCAAATCAAGTCAACAAAATTAAAAGTATTTATTGTTGTAAGTAAAATGATAAAAAAAAAAAAAAAAATACTTGCATTAAGGAACACTTGAATTAGTCATAGGACAATGGGAGTACAAGCCTCATAAAAAAAATCCAACAAAAAATGAAAAAAAAAAAAAAAATTAGAGAGAGAGAGAGAGAGAGAGAGAGAGAGAGAGAGAGAGAGAGAAATGATTTTTTGTGTGAGAAAAATTTACATAAAATGGGTTTTCTCTTCCAAAATTTCGGTTTTTCACAACCTTATCTCTCTCTCACTCATACATTGATTATTTATTTAAGTTTTACAGTGTTATATATACCAATGCACATTCTAGATACAATCACCCATCATCTACAACAACAAAATTAGCACAATACTAATTGTTCTCCATATTTTTCAATCAAGTTTTAGTTTTCACCATTTTGAGAAGACATCAATTATATTTGTCTGAAACTTTCAAAATTAAGGCAACAATAGTAAGACCATTGAGGTAAACAAAATGCACAATAAAAAATGATCTTTTTTTTTCTTTTCGTTTTCCTTCCCAAAATTTTCAATGATATTAACTTTTGTTATTTTTAATTGACTTAGAATTGTTAATGCAGTTTTATTTGGCCTATCATTGTTGTGGGAATTTTTTATGCTTATTTGTAGAGTGTCAAAAAGTTAAAATGTATTCAGTGTAGTAATTTTGTTGTTTGTTGTATCCCATGTGTTTCTCAAATTTGTTTGTGATTTTTATTTTGTTCATTCTTTTTACAATATTAAATATATAAATACATTGGTTTTACAAATTCATCTTAGGTAGTTTTAACTTTACATATTTATCTACTTTAATTTTGATGTTATAACTAAGTATTGTCTATATATATTCCTCTTACGCAGTTTTAAATTTACATATAATTTTGCCCTTTTATTTTCTTTTATTTTAGGTATTTTTATTCTCATTCTCTTACTATAAATTTGTCACGGGAGATAAACGAAGAGACACTTAATGCTTAATGTCTTCTCAAAATGGTGAAAACTAAAGCTTGATTGAAAAATATGGAAAACAATTAGTACTGTACTAAATTTTTTGTTGTAGATGATGGGTGATTGTATCTAAAATGTGTATTGGTGTATATAACATTATAAAACTTAAATAAATAATTAATGTATGAGTGAGAGAGAGATAAGGTTGTGAAAAACTAAAATTTTAGAAGAGGAAACACTATAACGGTAGATAGATAAAGAGACTATTGAAATGTTAATTTTATCCACTAAAAAGATAATGAATTATTCAATTTTAAAAATGACATGAAATTAGAAAGAGGAAAACGAAAAGTTGAAATCAATTTAGGTAGCTGAATAGTCAAATATTTGTATCTAATGAATAATAATGTTTGTGCATGATTTGTATTTAATTATTTTATATAAAAAAAATTAAAAAATCATAATGAGAAAAATTATTTAAAAAGAAAAAGAAAAAGAAAAAGAGTATGATGTGGCTGATAAGGTGGCTCAATTGGAGCATAACAATACTAAATTTTTTGTTGTAGATGATGGGTGATTGTATCTAAAATGTGTATTGGTATATATAACATTATAAAACTTAAATAAATAATTAATATATGAGTGAGAGAGAGATAAGATTGTGAAAAACTGAAATTTTGGAAGAGGAAAAACTATAACGGTAGATAAATGAAGGGACTCTTGAAATGTTAATTTTATCCATTAAAAAGATAATGAATTATTCAATTTTAAAAATTACATGAAATTAGAAACAATAAAACGAAAAGTTGAAATCAATTTAGGTAGCTGAATAGTCAAATATTTGTATCTAACGAATAATAATGTTTGTCCATGATTTGTATTTAGGCTTTGTTTGGATACCGCTTATTATTGAAAACTAAAAGCACTATAGCAAATAATTTTTAAATGTGTGAATAATACCATAAGACCCAGTTTTAAAGAAAAATTTGCTGAAATCCGTACTTGAAGGTCCCGTGAACAATGCACGAGACCCACAAAAAAACGTTGACGCGCCTTTTCAGTGGAATCCAAACCCAGCCTTATTTATTTTATATAAAAAAATTAAAAAAATCATAAAGAGAAAAATGATTTAAAAAGAAAAAGAAAAAGAGTATGATGTAGCTAATGGGGTGGCTCAATAGGAGCATAGCAACATTAAATACTAAGTCTCACCTTTTAGATATATATAGAATAGATATGGATTATGGATAATGGCTCATACTGTGTTACACATATTGTGTGCTTTTATAAACTGAAAACATAACACACGGTCTTTTACATAAACAATGCCTATAAATTATTATGGTTGTAAGTTTTTTCTAGTAGAAGTTGAGCCATCTCACTTAGAATTATTGATGTTAACAATATAAAGAGATGACAATTGAAGTTTAACTACAGAACTGAATGGCAATCTCACATGGAAGACTATGCTCTATAGTTGCCAATGACTCAAAATTCCACTCGATCCCGTCATGTTTTTTTTTTTTTAAAAAAAAAAAAAAAAAAAAAAAAGAGAGGATTGCACAAGAGACTTCCAGTACGCAATAAATTTACCCTCTACCCATTTTTTCTTTACCCAAAAAAAAAAAACTTGTAAGTTTTTTCTAGTGGAAGTTGGGCCATCTCACTTGGAATCATAGGATTAATGGGTAAATTTACAAACGCACCTGAGGAGATGCCCTTTGAAGTTGAACTATAGAACCTTTTTTCTTTTCTTTTTTTCATATGAAAACATTCACTTTCATTCAACATGAAATTGAACAACAACAAAGATGACAACCAGCAAAAAATACACCTAAATACAATCATTTTGGATCATTTGAGAGATCAAGGAAGGATAAGTCCCTTTCCAGACCTTCGATTCTTCTCTTCTTCTGGCCTCCTGTGCTAACTCGTGTGCAACTCTGTTGTAATTCCTTTTCACATGGTTTAAGCTCCAGCTAATAAAGTCCTTAAGGATGAGAATTATACCATGAACTAAATGACCAAGGCAGCCACCAATTTCACCCTTGTCTATGCTTTGAATTATTGCCAACGCATCAGACTCAATAATGATATTTGGTATCTTCAACTCTTTTGCAAGAAAAATACCTGTTTCAACAACCAGCAACTCCACTTCCATCATTGAGAACAGACCAGCGAGATATTTAGAGCAAGCAGCGATAACCTTTCCTCTAAAGTCCCTAATGACCACGCCAACCCCAGAATTTCTTCCTTGCTCAGAAGTGGCTCTATCAACATTGATTTTAAAGGCCCCACGAGGTGGAGTTTCCCACTTTCCGCTCTCCACAATTCGATGTAGGAGATGACTTCTCCTATTTCCATGTGATAGTTTTTAGACCCCTTAAAAACACAATTGGATTAACCTAGGTAATTAGCCAAGTTGTTACTTAGTCCAATTTAACAAAACTAGGTTATCACAATCACAACAATCATATCATGCAAAGCAGCAGAAAGATAAATAACACAAAGATATGATCACCCAGGAAACCAAACTGGTAAAAACCTGTGTAGGATTTAACCTAGCTATCCTCAAGGTAAACCTGAATCCACTATATTGAAAGAATCGAAGTTCATACAACAAGACTTACAAGCCCCCATGCTCAACTTCTTATTGCTACCCACCAATAGAACTTACTGACACGACCACGTGCAAGCTCCGAATCCACGAACTCCTTCTTTCTTAGATTCACCACCAGATACAAGCACACCTGCTTATGTTTCTTTAAGCTTCAATGGCAGCAACTAAATTGATCATCAAGGTGTAGATAATATCTCCTTGAAAATCCTAAGTTTGTGTAAAGGAAAGCTCCTCTAGATCTCACAAGAGATTTACACAAACAGCAATATGAGCAACACTAAAACGTGGCTAGGGTTTGCCTTTTATACTTAGGACAAATTAGAAAACCCTAAACTTTTTAAACAAACTAAGGCTAAGTTGGAATTCTGCAGAAAAACGCTTCTGACCCGATTTTCGATTGATTGAGCCTAAGCCTCGATCGATCGAACCAGGCCAAGAAGCATAAAAGCCTTCTGCATCAACTTATTCCAACTTTACATAAATGATACAACTTTGAGCAAGTCTAAACACTACTAAACATATTGTTTTGATCATGATTTGCCAACAATACACATTAGAGTTCTAAATACATAAAAACCTAAGTCTTTAGAACCTAACAAACTCTCCCTTTGGCAATCCATGACAAAACACAACTAGAAGCTCAAAGTTTACAAAGAAAAGCCCTTTACAAAACAAATGCTCATAAAACAAACTCAATCCTAACTACTATCCATCAGTTGCAAGTGTAGACAGCAGCTCAATTGAATCAACCTGTATATTTCCTGAAACACTAAACAAAATGCATAACCGCATGTGTGACAGAAAAACAAAAACATGAAATCAACAAATATGCAAACTAACTCTCCCCCTAAGTTAGATACATCAAAAACAATGTTAACTCCCCCTAAACAGAACATTCTTGCATTTTCCACACATATTCCCACATTTCATCTAAATCTCCCCTTTTTTGTCACGAATTGACAAAGATAACTCAAACAAAGAGTAACAAAGCTCAAGAGAAAAGAGACAATCAAGGGAACACAAAACAATTCAACTCTATAGAAAATAGAGACAACTCCCCCTATGAACAACAAAGGTTAAAAACAAGCTTCTCCCCCTATAAAAATAGGAAACACAAAACAAGCATTGGGAAAAAACAGTGTTGGGGAAAAAGAGGAGGTGGGGATATATAAAAAACACACAAACCTAACTTAAAAACTAAGTTGAGGATACACATGAAAAAAATATTCTCTCGTTCAATAAATGCAAACTTGACACTATGTGACCCATAAACAGTTGCATGAGTAGAGAAAATATTTGCACATTGATTATCCATCATATCTCTTAAGAAAAAAAATTTGTGAAAACAATGAGAGATATGACTGCGAAACTGCAAGATGGATACAGAAAACAATGCAATGCATGTGAATCCTAAACATAAATGATGCATGAAAAAAAATTGGTCAAATACTTAAAAACTCCTCAAAGCATAGTATTTCATGAATAAAATGCATGAGTATGAGATTAAAAATTGGGATAATTACAGTAAACTCACCTAGGGTATGGCCCATTTTCACTTTGCCTACCCGTGGTTCAAAACTTTACATTTTGCCCACTTGAACTTCAATTCGTTACCCATCCGTTACCCACCTCACCCTCAGACATTAGAAAAACACCATTTTATTAAAAATCAAACATAACACGGATAAAAAACATGAACCATTGAATCTTTTCATCACGAACACAAGAACACAACATTTGTAAATATATTTCAAAATTTTTAGTTACACATCCAAAACCAATTAAATCCTTTGAATCCAGACCAAAAATCACTCTCATTTTTCAAACCACTAGCAAGCCAAAATCAAATAAAACCCACAATCCAAAAAAAAAAAAAAAATTTGAAACCCACAAAGCGTTGCCACCCACTCCACCACCACCTCGCCCACAATCCACAACCACCACAAGCCACAACCCATAACCCCACCATAGATCATTATCAAACCCACAACCTAAAAGCAAAAAAAGAAAAGAAAAAAAGAAAACCCATGAAGCAAAGATAGTGATCAATCCGAGATTGAGCTCCATTTTGGCCGAGACGGAAGCCGAGACCTGGACGGAGGCCAAAATGGGTTCTTGCCTCTGGGAACCTTACAGATGTGTTGCTGAGCACATTGGAACAGAATGTCAGTTCAATTGTTGATAAGAAATCTACGAAAGAGGAATTGATACAGAAGATCCATATGATTTTGAAGGAGAAACGATACTTGGTTGTGTTGGACGATTTGCAGACACCTGATGTATGGAAAAAACTTCTTGATGCCTTTCCAGACACAAAAAATGGTAGCAGAGTCATGCTGACTTAGTAATTATTGCGTTGCTTTAAGAGCAGATACAAGAGGAGAGCCTCATCAGCTCAACCCGCTAAATGACAAAGACACCTAGGAATTATTCTTAAAAAAGGTACGCTTACCAAACAACAAGCAAGTCCAATTCTCAAATATTTTGGCCCTGAGTTACAATGATCTACCCTTCCACTTGAGGCCTTGCTTCCTCTATTTACGGCTTTTCCCAAAAGATTATGATATTCCTGTGAGAAGGTTGCTACGTTTATAGCTTGCAGAGGGATTTGTGAAGCAAACCCCTGGGATGACTCCTGAGGATACAGTGGAAATATACTTGGAAGAACTTGTGAAAAGAAGCATGATTCAAATATCCAAACGGAGAAAAGATGGGAGTCCCAAAACATGTTGTATGCTTGTTGTGTTACATAATGACAGTAAATTTGGTTGCCCAATTCTTAATTTAAAACCCTTACTTTTTGATTCTTGTTATATTTGTTTTTGTCTAAAAATGTGTTTTTCTAACGACAAACAGAGAGATGGGTTACGGAAGGCTAACGGAACTAATTTTAGGTAGGCAAAGTGTAAAGTTTTGAACCACGGGTAGGCAAAGTGAAAACGGGCCATACCCCAGGTGGGTTTACTGTAATTATCCCTTAAAATTTTTTCAAAAACACTTGAATTCAACCCAGATCTTCCAAAAACAAGTTTTTCAACCAATTTGTCTCCAAAACTCAACCATTAAAGACATTTTGCATCAAAATCCAGGAACATGTAATCTTGGATGGCCAAAACAAATTCACACACAATATAATGTACCAAGTTTAGCAAAGAGTAACTTGTGTAGTGTGTGCAACTAGCAAAAGCTTGAGATACATGTGAGGTGATATGTAAATAGAAATCAATCACAAAGTCTACAAAATTCATCACATAGAATTTGAAAGAGACTATTACCAAAAGAGTTACATCATATAACTCTCACATCACCTAGATCATAAGCTTGCAATCATGTAAGTTTCTTGATTTTGCCTCATATTGTACACACAAATTTTAATTATTCAGAAACTTATTAAAATAGCCGGGATAATGTACACACCAATTTTATTTGATTGATTTAACATTAAGTCCAATAATATACACACCAATTTTAACAATTAAACCGAGACTACACCTTATGATCTTTTTGTGCATGTGCTACACTTTTTCGAGCACAAAATCTTACGATATGCACTAAGGTGTTCATGATTGGCTAGTGAACAGTGGTGAGATGGTTATTTATGCCTTTCTCTAAAGGTTCAAGTCCGACAGTCAAAGACATGTGACTTCAAGATCAAGACAAAGTGATCAAAACCATAAACATCTTTCTCACACAACATGCACTACAAGGCTTCAACTAGTAAAGTGCAATAAGTAAGCTCATCAAAGCTAAACAAGGTACAAAAACATGTTATGTAAAGATAATATGGCCAATCCTTGATTATAAATCCAAGATGTGAAATACAAAACACAAAAATCTTTTTGGTTTAAAAAAAATTTATGACCAAAAACAAAAAGCACACATTATGCTAAATGAACAATGCAAATGCAATGCATGACAGTGCTTAACTAAGATATGGAGGGTACACAAACAAGAAATATCAATTTCTTAATTAACTCATGAGTACATGTACAAACTAGTACATACTCATACAAAATCAAAAATAGCTTAGCACTTATATAACACATACTATTCAAGTTTCTCCACAATGTCAAGCATGTTCTAAATCAAGAGAGATATCATAATTCATGTAATCCTCAAGAAAAATAAAAACTAGACACAAAATAAAATATTTTTGTCTTTTTGAAATTTTTCAATGTTTTTGGATTTTTTTTTATTAAATAAAAAAAAAACATTCTAAAAGAAACAAAACAACCAAAAACAAAAACAAGACATGTCCACAAACAATTGAAAGAATTAAATCAGGGACAAGTCAGCAACACTCACCTTAGAGAATCTTTTCTCACCCATCTAGCACGAGTCTTCGGCTTTGTAGGTGAAAATCCATGAGAAGTAGAGTGTATTTGAGGGATTACACCAATCTTCTGAGAAAGACTAAAATCCTGCAAATTCCTTTTACAAGCCAACAAGCTTAAAATTTTCAAAATAATATGAAACAATTTATATAGGCTTATGGCAGGAGAAATATCATCACATATCCTAGATTGAAACACTGAATGCTTAAATTTCAATTTATGACAATTAGGACGAATGTGACCGAAGACACCACAAAAGTGACAAACAGGAACAAATTTAGGAACATCAGTATTCCTAACAACAAATCTCGTCTCAGATTTTGGTTTTTGCCTCAACAAAGAACAATTTGGTCTAATATGACCAACAACACCAAAAAGGTGACAAGTAGGCACAAAAACAGATTTATTATGCTCTCTAACAGTAGGTTTAGACATAGGTTTAAAAACTTCAGTGTCTACATCATAACTTTTACCTTTGTCTAACCTAGCAAAATAAGCATTTTCTTTATTATTCCTCTTGAAAGGAGGGATATAAACTTTCTCAGTTTTAGGCTTAAAAGAAACAGAAACACTTCTATTATCAATAGCAGGCTTGGTACTAGTCAAATTTTCAATTTTAGCTTTAGATTCAACTAACTCTTGTTCCAAGCTTTTCATCTTCTCATCTTGAGAGGAAATTTGATTTATCAAAAATTCATTCTTTTTATTAGATTCATCTAATCTAACAATCAATTCCTCTTTTTCAGGATTAGCCAATTTTAACTCTTCCTTGAATTTCTTAGCAATTTTCATAGTTTTCAATAATTCCATACGAAGAGTTTCACAAGCATAAATAAAATCAACAGAAGCATGAGCAGAAACATGATCAAAAAGAAACTTCAAATTCTCCATGACAACAGGGGTCAAGGATCAGCTCTTAGATCAAAAGATCTAAAACAAAAGAGCTACCTGCTCTGATACCACTTGATAGTTTTTAGACCCCTTAAAAACATAATTGGATTAACCTAGGTAATTAGCCAAGTTGATTCTTAGTCCAATTTAACAAAACTAGGTTATCACAATCACAACAATCATATCATGCAAAGCAACGGAAAGATAAATAACACAAAAATATGATTACCCAAGAAACCAAACCGGTAAAAACCTAAGGAGGATTTAACCTAGCTAACCTCAAGGTAAACCTGAATCCATTATCTTGAAAGAATCGAAGTTCATACAATAAGACTTACAAAGCCCCACGCTCGACTTCTTATTGCTATCCACCAGTAGAACTTACTGACATGACCACATGCAAGCTCCGAATCCACGGACTCCTTCTTTCTTGGATTCACCACCAGATACAAGCACACCTGCTTGTGTTTCTTTAAGCTTCAATGGCAGCAACTGAATTGATCATCAAGGTGTAGATAATATCTCCTCCTTGAAAATCCTAAGTTTTTGTAAAGGAAAGCCCCTCTAGATCTCACAAAAGATTTACACAAACAGCAATATGAGCAACACTAAAACGTGGCTAGGGTTTGCCTTTTATACTTAGGACAAATTAGAAAACCCTAAACGTTTTAAACAAACTAGGGCTGAGTTGGAATTTTGCAGAAAAACGCTTCTGACCCGATTTTCGATTGATTGAGCCTAAGCCTCGATCGATCTAACCAGGCCGAGAAGCATAAAAGCCTTCTGCATCAACTTATTCCAACTTTATATAAATGATACAATTTTGAGCAAGTCTAAACACTACTAAACATATTGTTTTGATCATGGTTTGCCAACAATACACATTAGAGTTCTAAATACATAAAAACCTGAGTCTTTAGAACCTAACACCATGGACATCTTTCAAATAATCCATGGCAAAATTCCATCTCTGATAGGGGAGTTGACAAGTGTATTCAAACACAATCTAATTCCTATTATACCATATCACCCAAGCCGCCACAAAAAAAGTTTCCAAATCCGTGGAGGTCCCAACCGCAATAATTTCAAGAGCTGAGTCAGAAACATCCCAGTGATTAGACACCAGATTTATAGGACAATCTTTCCAACAATCCCACACTCTTTTAGCCACCTCACAATCAATTAAAGCATGGGAAATGGTTTCTGGAACTCCATCACAACTCAGACAGAGCACACCATCATTAATTCCTCTCGTCTGCAAGTTAACCTTTGTTGGAAGGCCATTAACACAGGCTTGCCAAGCAAAAATTTTTATCTTCTCTAGTATGTTTAAGTGCCAAATATTTTTCCAGAGAGAGGCCCTACTGTCCCCATCCGAGCATTCCCCTTCTTCTTTAGTTTCAACCACACTTAGTGCTATGTAGTAAGCACTATTCACTGTGAAGTCTCCTTTTCTGTTGCCCACCCAAATAATCTTATCTTCAGGTAAGGTGTGACTTAGGGGCATGTTTAATATTGTCTTTGCCTCAAAAGGGAGGAATAGGGATCTGATCAACTCAACTTTCCATCTTCTAGTATCTTTATCAATAAGAGCGAACACCATTGGAAAGTCATCAAATTGCTCTGGGGGGGAAATAACCTTATATGTTGAGGGAGTTGGCAACCATATATCTTCCCAAATATGAATTAAATTTCCATTTCCTACTCTCCATCAGGTTCCTCTTTTTACAACTTCTAGCCCATTCATAATACTCCTCCAAGCATATGAGGGATTGGAGCCTAACTTGGCCTTGAAAACATCCCCATGCTAATAGTATTTTGCCTTATAAATTCAAGCCACTAGAGAGTCAGGGTTCAACACTAACCTCCACCCCTATTTTGCCAACATAGCTAGGTTAAAAGCCTGCAAATTCTGGAATCCCATCCCCCCTCTGAATTTTGATTTACACATCTTTTTCCAACTGACCCAAGCAATCTTTGATTCTTGTTGTCTCTACCCCCACCAAAATCTTCTCATCATTCCTTCTAAATCCTCACACAGGCCCTTTGGGAGTTGGAAGCAACTCATGGTATAAGTGGGAATTGCTTGGGAAACTGCTTTAATAAGAATTTCTCTTCCCCCCATAGACAACAACTTCTCCTTCCACCCTACTAATTTTTTCCCCACCCTTTCCTTAATTTTCGCAAAGACTTCATTTTTTGATTTTCCTGTAAGTGTGGGCAGCCCAAGATATTTATTGTGCCGAGACCCTTGCATAGGCCTAAGAATGTTCAACACTTCCACTCTCAGCTGCTGAGGGGTATTATGGCTAAAAACAAATAGAAGATTTATCAACATTAATTTTTTGGCCTGAAGCCTCTTCATAGAGTTTAAGAATTTCAACCAGCTTCTGACATTCTTGAGAATTAGCCTTACAAAATAGGAGGCTATCATCCGCAAAAAACAAATGGGTCACCATTGGACATCCTCTACATATCAAAACACCACTTAGCATCTACCTCCTAGTGGCTTGACAAATCATGGAGGAAAAGCCCTTTGCACATAACAAAAACAGATAAGGAGACAAGGGGTCACCTTGACGAATACCTCGAGTAGGCTTTATACACCCATAAGAAACACCATTAATAAGGATAGAATAGGAAACAGTAGATATACATTGCATGATCATGTTTATCCATTTTTCATGAAAACCCATTCTCTCCATTACTTCCTTAATAAACACTCATTCCACCCTATCATAAGCCTTGCTCATGTCTAGTTTAATTGCCATAAAGCTCTCTTTTCCTTCTCTTTTATGCTCTAAGTAATACATTAGCTCGAAAGCAACAAGCACATTGTCAGAAATAAGCCTTCCAGACAGAAATGCACTTTGATTCTTAGAGATAATATGGGGCAGTATTTTCTTTAGTCTATTAGCAAGGACTTTTGACACTAGTTTATAAATGACATTGCATAGGCTTATCGGCCTAAACTCAGACATTCTGGATGGGCATTTTTGTTTTTGGGATCAGAGTTATATTGGTTTTGTTAATTTCAACTAGAGACATGTTAGAATTTAATACATTCAGGATCATGCTAGAGATATCATTACCAACAACATCCCAAAATTTTTGAAAAAAGATAGCTGACATACCATCAAGACCCGGGGCTTTTGTTGGATGCATCTGCTTCAAAGCCAATTGCACTTCTTCTTTGGTAAATTCACTAATCAGGTCAAGGTTCATTTCCAAAGTGACTCTGGATTGGATAGTGTCAGTGACCTCCATTATGTTGCAAGGCTGTGACATAGTAAAAAGCCTTTCAAAATAATTTACAGCTACCTCCGCTATATTATCCTCTGATTCATACCAATCCCCATTCTCATCCTGAATTTTATTAATGGTATTCTTCCTTCTTCTTTCTGAGGCTTTGGAGTGAAAAAGTTTGGTATTACGATCCCCGGATGTCAACCATTGAACTTTAGCTCGTTGTTGCCACAGAATCTCTTCACTATCCAGGAGGTCATTAATCTTCTTTCTTAACTTGTTTATCTCCCTTCCCAGGCTTCCATTCCTTTCCCTTCTCACCATCTCACAGAGAGCTTTTCTTTTATTCTGAATTTGCCTAGGAACTTGCCCAAAGGTGGTCTTGTTCCACCTCGTTAGCTTATCAGCACACTGCTTCAGCCCCACGGCAATACCATTTGGAGTATTTAACTCTGCCTCACCTTCCTAAACTTCACTAATGATGCTCTTGCAATCTTCTCTTTTTGTCCACATCTCTTCAAAGTGGAACCTTCTCCTCTTCTACATCCTCTGGGGGACCGAATCCATAACCAATAAAGCACAATGGTCAGAAACAAAGTCCACAAGATGATGAACTCTCATATTACCATACTAATCAATCCACTCCGATGTGGCTAAAGCCCTATCCAGTCTAAGATAAATCCTCTCCTCGCCTTCTTGCATATTACACCATGTGAAGTCAGGTCTATTATATCCTAAATCTTTGAAACCACACTTGTTAATTACATCACCAAATTCCTCCATTTGCTTCTGATGTCTTCAAGCACCCCCCATCTTTTCCCCCATAGTTAAAATTTCATTAAAATCTCCAAAGCACAACCATGGAAGAGAGTACCTTCTGATTAGCTCCCTAATCATATCCCAAGACTCCTTTCTTCTGTGAGTTTTAGAGTGCCCGTAAAATCCAGTGATACGCCATTTGAAGCCAAAGGACAGATCAGTAACAATTGCATCAATGTAATGATTCGAATAGCCTTGAACCTCCACCAGAATATCCTTCTTCCAAAGCAGCGCTATTCTGCCACTTCTCCCAATACTGGGGACAATTAGACCATTTTTGAATCCTGCCTTCTCCTTTTTCTTTCCATACTTCTCTTCTTTAACTTTGTTTCATATAAGAATACTATTTTGGGATCCCATCTTTGCGCATATTTGCGCAAAACTCGAACTGTCCGAGGGTTCCCAAGCCCTCAGCAGTTCCAAACTATAAGATTCATTGCTCTCGGCGAGGCTGCAAGGCAAACACCGCCGTTTCAAAATCACCATGGTTTCCTCCACTGTCTTTCCCTTCACAGAGACATTTTTTCTCTATGCTTTCAGCTTCTAATAAAGCCTCTAAATTACCACCTCTTTTTCTTCCAACCTCATGGGCTTGTGCATTCATCTCCATGTCTTGGGCTTTCCCCTTCTCCCTTGCTAGCCTCTTCCAATTGCCCTTACTTAATCCTTTTCCTTCATTATCTGGGCCTACTTTTTGGTTGCTATTGTCTTCATTTGCATTTATTTTCTCCATGGGCTTTATTGGGCTGATTGATACAAAACACAGCCCACTCCCTTTATCCATTGAAGCCACGTCATCCTTATCTTGAATACAATGCTCCTAACCAGATCAAGTTGAGTCTCCTTACTCTGATTACCCTTTTTCAAATCATGCTTCAGATCACTCCTCCTCCCATCTGCGTTGTTCCATCCTTGTGGGCTGTTCTGGTTTCTTAGATTTGACGTGCTAGTTCCCATCTCATCATCCAAAGCCATCTGCCGCCCCAAATTTGTACAACTGTACTGCCCATCTTGTTTTTCTCCTATTGATTGACTTGATGTTTCCGGATTTTCTGCCATGTATTGCGGATTGAAAATCATACCATCATTGCCTTTGGACTCCGGTTTTCTGAATTCTATGAAACCACCCTTTCACCTCTGGTTTTGGCTGATCCTCCGGCTCTCATCCACTCTCCATATTGCCTATCTCCCATCTTCTCCACTGGACTTAAATCACAGTGCCTTTCATCGTGCCCGAGCTTTCCACACATAAAGCAAAATACTGGAAGTCTCTCATACCGAAACAAAACCCAGCTTCACTCTCCATTCTCTGCAGAAATATATCCTCCTTTGCGAAGGGGATTGTCTATGGGTAAGTCAACTCTGATTCTCAAAAACTTTGCTTGATCAGCTTGCATGGATCTCTTATCAACATCAATGACATTACCCAACTTTCTCCCAAGTTCCTTTCCTACTTCTTCATTCATATGCTCAAAAGGTAGGCCCCAAACTTGGACCCAGAAAGGAGAGTGGGTGAAGTTCATATTTATGGAAGATAGTCCCTGTCTCCACCATGTTAATAGAAGGAGATTATTTTCAAAATTCCAAGGACTATTTCTTTCCACCCAGTTCAGCTAATACATGGAACTAAATTTGAACTGGAGTATATTATTTCCAACCTCCACTATTCGAACATCAGATCCCATCTTCCATGCTGCTCTTAAAGTACTTTTGAGCACTCTCATGTTCTGATGCCTAGCTGATAGCAAGCGTCCAAACAGACTGAGGGTACATTCTTCAATCAGCACTGGCTTATTACACTAGGATATAGAAATATCTTCCTCCTCCTCTTTTGTCAACTGATTGGCAATCTCGCTTGGAAGTCTATGCTTTGTATGTGCCAATTTCACAAATATAGAGGGATTTCACAAGAGACTTCCAACACAAAAGAAAAAATGGCCACATCATTCTCAGTGGATTGTAGTAAGCCTTGGCTGATAATTTTGAATTATTTTCCAACTGTACTGAATCTTTAGAAGAAACCCATGATTCTAGGACAAATTGCTACATTTTAAAAAAAAAAAAAAAAAAAAAAAAAAAAAAAAATCTTTCTATGTTAGGAACCTAGTGGTTCCTAATGGGATTGGACAGGAATTATAGGAAGATTGATGGAAATTGTTGGAAAATTGACTTAATTTGAGGTAGTCACTCTCCATAGAGAAAGATAGAGATTAAGAGAGAGAGATGCACTAATACACTAAGAAATTAGTTTATTCTTCAATATATAACTGTGATTACAAGTAGATATTTATAGAACCATAAAACTATTTTATTGGCTCACATGGCCTTATCCTAATGGTCCTATTATTCCCCATGTGCATTAATAATTCCAACATCTGTTAAATGTGATTAACATGCTTGGAATTGTAACTAACTAGCTAACGAACTAAATGCATTCTATACTCAAATGTGGGTTCCTAACATTCTCAAATGCCTTCAATGTTTGAGTGATGAAATTTTGGTCATTTACAAATTATCAATGGCAATATTGGGTTCATGACCAGATCAGCTGCGCTCTGCATAAACTACCAGAGATCGAAATAAAAGAATAGTATGAACTATGAAGTAATCTTTCTATCTCATAGAGAAAAAGAGAGAGCTACAAGCTGTTTATACAGCAGTGCATGACCATTAGAAGCTTGACAAAAAAAATTACAAGCTCAATCGAGGTCTTGCCTGTTACTTGGTGACTTAAAAAGTATTTGAAACTAAACCACATTACAGGCTCTTTTACTTTCACAAACATCAGCCTCTGCCTATACACTGATGTATCACACCGGTGACTGCAAAAACACCACCTGGCGTGACCTACCCTTATGAAGGGTTATGTAATCATCAGATTAAACACGACATTGGACGGTAAAATATAACCACGTCCCAACATGCCCTGCTCTTGGTGCTCCAACAGTATTTACAAACAAGATTTATAGTTCAACCTAGGGCTTAACTTCAGAGTTGTCACTTGATGTTCAGGGCTGCTGACATGGTACGTAGCTCCTTTGCAATCTCTGAGAAAGCTGGTCTAGAGTTAGGATCAGATGACCAGCAGCTCTCCATCAATGATCTCCATGCAGGGTCGCACCAGTTTGGAATTTCAGGTCGCAGGTTGCCTTTGATTATACCAGCTGAAATTTATCAACTAGATTTGCATCATCATCCTTTAATATAAATGGATAATAAGCAAGTATATATATCAAAATCATGCACTTTGGGTTAATTGTTGTCCAGTTTACACATAAATATAATGCAATATTATATATGTTCAAACACCACTTGATTTATACTTCCCAGTCTTCAGTCCCATGTATAATTAAAAACCCTAGGTTATGACATGGCAAGTAAAAGTATTAGATGTAGCACTGATATTAACATTATTGAGATTCTGTTAGAGCTAAACGATCTATGACATTGACCCTTTCAATAGCATAGAATTTATAGATGATGTGCAGACAAAAAATATTATCAATTGGATAAGATCCTTCAGAGGATTAAATCTTTAGAGAGAGAGAGAGAGAGAGAGAGAGCACACGCAAAGAGCACCAACAATTGGGAATTGAGTTACCAGAAAATACAGGGCAAAAGGGTTGTAAGAAAAGACTGCCAATTTATCTTAAGTGGAGGTATTGCTCCAGATATAATGTGATGGCTAACAGTTTTCAGATTCCTAACTTATATAATTTGGACTGTGGAGAGACAACACTATCATGAATTCATGACGGTTATGAAATTACCGATATATAGTCTGAAAATTATTCTAAGTGTCTCAATTACCAATGAAAATAAGGGTTTTTAATATACTCACTTTCCATTTTCAAATTAAACTATACCTATTAATTCCTCCGAACGCATTTTCGCAAAGGGTTCCTCCCCAGTCAAGAGTTCCCACATGACTATTCCAAAAGAGTAAACATCAACCTACAAGAGGCAATAACACATTTAACAACCAAAGTGAATGGCAACAGATTTAAACTTAACATGTTTGATAATCTAAGGTGGGCATGCTCACCTTTTCTGTAACCATGCTGTCCTTACTATTCGAAAGTTCAGGAGCCATCCATGGTAGGGTCCCTCGTACTCCACCAGAGACAAGTGTCCTCTGTTTAATTTTTGATAAGCCCAGATCACCAATCTGAAAGAATGATTGAAAAAGTTTCAAATTTGTTTAATTAAATTGATGAAAGATTCTGAAAACAAGAAACTGAGGCCAGGGACAATGGACCACACAGTAAAAAAGGACGTATACGATAAGAAATTCTAATCAAAACCAGCGATGGCTCTTATCAAGTTGATTACCTTGCACACTGGTCGATGAGGGTCCCTCATATTCAGAAGGAAGTTGTGAGATTTCAAGTCAAAGTGGACAATGTTCTTCCCATGTAAATATTCCATACCAAAAGCTGCATCCATGGCTATAATAAGCCTCTTCCTACGATCAATTGTCCTGTAATTGAGAATTGGCATAATTCAATATAGAAAATGAGTTCCTACAATAGTGTTCAACAACTTAAGGCCCAAAAGAATGACAGAAAAAATGATAGATGTAGCAGGAAACATAGTCAGAAAATGCACAACTTCTAGCTAGGGGTATTAATGTGTATTGTATAAGCTAACCTTAGATGATCTACGAGACTACCAGCAATGTGTAATCTTGCCACGTCTGAATTTTCAATATGATAGTGGTGATGGTCTCACCAATGGAGGATTCTAGATGTGATCAAACTGATTGCACAACCAACTCCAGAACGTGTAGTTAGACATTTGAGGTGTTCATACTCCTTGCACGATAGATTATGGTACACCACCACTCACACAACTCATACCTCATAGCAAGTTTGACATGACCATATATATAACTGGAAACCAAATTGCATTGCACATGCTTGTTTAAGTTCCTTCTCACTCCGTAATATTTTCTTATTCCCATATGATTAAATCATGATAGACGTTTGATACTTGATACATTCACATGCAATATATTAATAATACCCTAAATATTTGATGGACAGATGTTATCTAAAATTCTTTTCTTTTCTTTTTAAATTTTTTTTTTTTTTTTTTCTCTTTTGTGCACGCAATCAAGAAACAAAATAAAGCACATGAATATGCACTATTATAGCATAGCTGAATATGAAGGTTAGCCTAAAGAGATATATAAGCTAAATCCAGGATCCTCAACATTTTGGAACATTTTTACATATTATGGTGATCCAAAAACTCATGGAATTCTTCCATAAACGTCCATTTTCAGATAGATCAATATATAAATCAAGCTCAGTTTAACATCCATTTAAGATGATCACATAAAAAAGAAGAAGCAAAGTGTCTATTGATGGAAAACAATCAAACACAATTTGCAGTAAAGAGTCGAACTGAATGAATTATAGATAGAACCATAAAACAAGATTGGATACCATACCGATCTTTTCTTCGCAAAACTTGTTGTAGGGAGCCATTGACCATGTACTCTGTCACTGTTGCCAAATTTGTCACAGGTCCGTCCCTAACTACACCATAAAATGCCATAATATTTGGATGGTGAAGCTGACCTAGTAAGTGAGCTTCCCTCCAAAAGTCTGCAACCTGCAAAGGAGTAGATAGAAACAATTAAGTTAAGATAATATGCAGGTATTCATAGTGCTGACAATAACACACAGCCATTTCCCTATTTCCTCTCTAGTGCTTTCTTCCCTGGAAAGCATCAGCTTTAGGGTTTCATTATCACCATCCTATGCACATAATTTCCTTCTCTTCAGATATTTAACTGATTTTAAATTTATGCAAACTGTTGATGTAGGAAAAATAAAGGACATGAGTTGAAAGCTTCAAAACTAAGAGAGTAGGACATATCCAAATCAGCAGCTCAAAAGAAAAAATAATCTCCTTCTCAGGTATCAAAATACAAATAAGTTCAGCCAAAAAGAAAAAAGAAAATAAAAAAATCCAACAAACTTTTCATGAAAGGTAATTTAGAAGAGAATGGTCACCATTCGATAGGTTAGAGCAATATTTAACTCAAAGATCAAACCACTCAAGTGAAAATGAAATTGTATGGATTATAATTGACAGGTGATTGTACATGACTAAGCAAATCAATGTAATCAGATGACAGAATAAATTTAACAGTGAAACTGTGGGAAGAAAATATGAAAATTACCAATCGGTCCTCCTCCAATGAACCTTCAGTGAAGCAACTTGGCTTTATCCTCTTAATGGCAACATCAGACCCCTTCCATTTTCCATGGAAAACAGTTCCCAATGTGCCCGAACCAAGCTCCTTTATATATTCAAGGTCAGTATTTTTAATAGTCTGCAGAACAAAGCAATAGGAACATTTTCTGTTATACTTTGCTCAGCTCAACCTCTACCAAGTTAAAAGACCTAAAAATCGTATATGTTTAACAAATTACCTGCAGCTCTCTAGCGGCTAGATGAGTATAAAATGCATTCAGGTCACTAGGCATTCCACCAATTAACTTAGAGCATTTAGAACTTTCATTATTGTCAGCCTGAGAAAACAGAAAAATCATTAGTAAGTCAAAGGCATCAAAGTTCAAAGCCAACTATCAGCCACTGAATCTAGCAATATTTTTCTTAAATCTTCTAATAAAAGAAATAAAATATCTGTAGTTAGTACCTTTTCATCAATGCTTAAACCACGTGGAGGGTCTTGTTGTAACTCTTCTGCATGCACGTCATCATTTTCCATTTTGGTTGTGTTCTGAGAGGAAGGATTGGGTGCAACTTCATTGGATTCATCAACTTGGGGCCCTGTGCTGAATTGCTCTTCATCCGTAGGATCCACAGGTTTTGATTGAGGTTTTAGCATAGCATCTGCACTGTTGCAGGTAGCAAGAGAAGACAGCACAGGAGGTCCCACTTCTTTGGAGGATGACAATGAAAGGCTATACAAAGAAACATCCACTGAAGATGCAACTCCATCTTGTGTGTTATCAGTGCCATTTCTATAACAGCTCAACGAGTTAATGCCTGGTTCCACATCTGACTGCTTACTATTGCACCTGAATTCTGTTCCATTGCGATAAACCATATTATCTGAAAACCCTGAGATGTTAATTGCCTTCTTTTCATCAATCAGGAGCGGTTTCTTGTCAAGATCACTGTGAATGGGCTCACAATTGATGGATATTCCATGAAAATTCTCATATAGAGCATGATATGGAATTTTGGGTGTGTCACAATTAGAGCTAGTCAAGAGATCTTCCTGAGTATCCACTATTGTCGTGCGTGACAAATGTCTCTCAATACCCACATATGGACCATGGTATGCTAAACGACATTCCTCAGGATTGGAATATCTGTAATGTGAAATTTCAGGGCGAACCTGCTCTCTTAATTTCTCATTACCATATTGAACATCAAGAGAGGAAGTACCTTTATTCAAGGAAGAATCCATCATTCTCACCCTTCCTTCCAATGCTTGATCAGGCAAACCAGACCACAGTTTCCAAAAATTGGGATAATAAACCCTCATAGACTGACCCTGCTTTAATATGTTCGAATTTGGCCTAAGCCCGTGGTCAAATTTCCCCACTGAAACCCTTCCATCCAGCCTAACAGTCCTATGGTTTCCCATCTTAACCGGATTGTTCTGATGGTTATCTACATGATTGGAACAAATCCGCTGATTCCTATGGTTGCGGATGCCACTATGTAAGCCACCCCAAATCCTTTCATCTGTACATGAAGATCTTGGCAGATAAGCATACCCAACCAAATGATCATCACAAAAATTACAATTGGGACCCCATGGCATAATGTTCTCCCTATTCAGTCTACTCATTGATGCCTGCTCAACATTTCTGAACTCCCCCTTAACCTCACAACCATTACACATCGAAACCATATTAGAACCATTCAATTGCCTTGAAAGCTGCCCTGCTGCTGTTGCAGCAACTGACTGACCAAAATTCCCAACATTCATCCCAACCCCATTAGACACAACCTGACCATACTGCCCTGACAAACATCGCAAAGAACTATTATTCTCCACACATAGATTCCCATCCCTCGGATTCAAAGGATTCAAATTCCTGCAACTCTCACTCCCTATCTTATTACCCAACACATCCACTCTACACAGGTTCTCTAAACCATGAGTTACATTTACACCATTAGACCTCACCGAAACCCGGGGTTCAGGGACCAAACCCACAACTGGGTGCTTACCATATTTCAATTTCTCACCAAAACATGGAATTCCCATCTCAGTCCCAATAATCCCACCTACAAAACCCGGTTTTTGCTTAGCCAAAAATTGTTGCTTTAACACCATTTTCCTTAGAGAATCATCCCCATACTTCACTAAATTCTTGGCCACCTTACTCTCAAACTGACCTCCATTAAAACTCAAATGGGTCTCACTCAAAAACCCATTTGAACTCTTATCCCTCCCCACACAATTCACACACAATTCACCATTTCCAACACAAGTACAACAAAACACACCAAAGCTACAATCTTTCTTGTTGTCATTATCATTAGAAACAAATTGATTGGCACAAACAAAAAGCCAGAGCCTAGCGTTCTTACCGTGAAGCTGATCAAGCTCATCGACCATGCAGCGAACGTCGTCGTCTGAGGCAATAGAAACAAGAGTAGGAGTGTCATCATTATTCTCTTCGGAATTACAGGCTGTATTGTGTTTTTTGTGAGGATGAAGAAGGAGCTGGTATTTGAGAGAGAATGAAAACGAAGGAGGAGACGACGTGGTGGTTTGGAAAAGATCCGAAATCTTGGAACGGAGCTTCGAGAAGGTGATGGAGCGGTCTACGGAGATGATTCGGGTCTCTCCCCCAACGTATCGGAGCTTTCCAGAGAGCGGTCTTGGCTGAAACGAACCGTTGAAGCTACACACCAGCTTGAGCTTCGTACTCGGCCTCTTGCGCCGGCCCACAATAACATGTGCTTCTTTCATGGCAAAATGGCATGGCATTGCAGAGAGAAAGAGAGAGAGAGAGAGAGTGTCTCTTTGGTGAGTGAGACTGAGTGTGTATCTGTGAGAGAGAGAGAGAGGGGGAGAGTTTATATAGTTGCGTGGAGGGTTGGGGTGGTTGAGAAATTGGGCTTCAGGTTGGGTGAAATTTGCGAGTTTGCCATTTGTCTCAGGTGGTTTTTTCTGTTTAGAAGTATGCGCGATATCGTGTAGATTTAATGCACTCTCTTCCCATATAAAGATAGACGCTCACGTTAATCAATATCCCTTTTTTCTTTTCTTTTCTTTTCTTTTTTTAATATTTTTTTATATATATTTTTTTATTTTAGCATAATCTATGTGTATATATGTGTATGAAACTTTCTATTAGAAATTTTAACTTCAACCCTTACCCCTCACACCTCAAAAGTACTTATACTTGTAGAAACATTTTTATGATTGTAGAGTGACCATCACGTCAAGGGTGCACTGTAGTTAAACAATGGCTTTATCAAGTAGCTTTTTTTTTTTTTTTTTTTTTTGGTCAACAAAGGAATATCATTAAACTTAGGAATTTATAAGTCTATTACAACGAACGCAAGCTTTATCAGCCACTAAGAAACTATCCACCACAGGCGGCGGGTTCAAAAAAATAACAAAAGAGTCTTAAGCTATTAGCACCAAGTTTGGCCAACGCATCAGCACATTGGTTGGCTTCCCTATCGATGTGAACTATCTGCTTGTTGGGAATCTCTCTCACCAGGTTCCTGCAATCAGTAAGCAATGACTCCATTAACAAATTGGCGGTATTGTTATTCATAAGTACAACAATACTTAAAGCATCTAGCTCAATGATGAGGTTATTTAACCCCATCTCCTTAGCTATTAGAAGACCATCCCTTAAAGCCCACAGCTCAGCCATGCAACTGTTGGTACACCCAAGAGGCCTTGCATAACCTTTCAACCAATGCCCATCATGGTCCCTAATAATGCCGCCACCACCTGCACGTCCAGAGGAACCAATAGCAGACCCATTTGAGTTAAGCTTAGCCCATCCCATTGGAGGTTTCTCCCACCCTACTGCAATGCGATTTTTAGCTTTAGGCATCTTAACATTCAACCCAACAGAGAAATATTCAACACCATCTATATGTGCATTAATAAAGATAAATTATGTTCATGTATTTAATGTTAATAAATTATTTGTTTAAGAACTATTTTTAGAAACATTTTTATGGAAAAATGATAAAGTAAATTTTTTGACAGCATTTTATATTTCCTACGAAAGTGGTGTTAAAAACTTTCCTAATATGATTTATTAACAATTGCTCTAAGGGCACCCGTTAACATAACCAATATATTATATGTCATACATCTAAATATCATAGTTAGCAATGAATTAAGTTAACTCAATTGGTAAAATTCTCAACATTCAATGAGTGATATGAGGTTTAAATCCCGACACACAAAAAATCAAGTAGTGTCTTAGCCTTTTTTTTTTTTTTTTTTTTTTTGATGCAATTAGTGTCTTAACCTAATGATTGATGATAAAAACAATTATCATAGAATGGACGTCATGCATTGAATTTATATCATATCTAAAAACAAAATATTTAGTAAGGTACACGTATTACTCTATGTATTACACATACGTACTAGTATCTAACTTTTGGTATTATATCAAACAATGTTGTTGATTTCGTTTTAGAATGAAATATTTCAATACAGATCAATTTTAGTGTATCGTTTTGAGATTGCTCTAAATAGCATAGTTAGTAGTGGATTCTAGTTAGTAAAGTCTCTAGTCATCCAATAAGATATATGGGTGTTTTAGAATAATAATAAGAGCAATCTTCATAGAGCAGATATCATACAATGAATTTCTATTATACCTATAAATAAATAAATAAAAACATAGTTAGTGTAATAATAAAAAGATAGTTTGTAAAGTATACATATTATACTTTGCATTACATATATGGACTAGTCCTTAAATTTTGGTATTGAATCAAACAGTGTCGTTAATTCTATTTTAGTGTTAGTTTTGGAATGGAATATTTCAGTACAAATTAATTCCAATGTATAGTTTTGAGATTTGTGTTGATATAAATATATATATATATATATATATATATGCAGTTAAACCCGAGGTAACATTTGTAAAATTAGACCTGTTTATACACCATATATCTCTAAGGGTGTGTTTGCTAGAATGGATTTTAGGGAGAATGAAAAAAAAAAAAAAAACTTTTTGTAGAGTATTTGGTTGGGAGGGGGAGAGGAGAAGATGATAATGAGATCCAGGTGTTTTCTACCCAAACCCATCAAAAATTTTCTCCCCAAAATGGGAAGAAAACTAGGTAGAGGAGAGTTTGATAGGTAAATGACGAAAATACCAATGTGCACTTGCACATAGGCTTCATCCACTACATTAAATTTTTTTTTTCCTCGACGTTGCCTCTTGCCTCTTCTTCTTCTTCTTCTTCTTTTTTTTTTCTTTTTTTTTTTCCACGTTGCCTCTTCCTTTTCTTTTTTTTTTTTCTTTTTACTTTTGATTTCCTGGGCAAGCTTCGTCCAGTACGCTCTTCTTCATCTTTTTTCCTTTTGCTTTCTTTTGTGTTTTTTTTTTTTTTAGACATGATTTTTTTTTTACATGAATTTAATTTTTTTAATAAATTTGGATGATTGCTTCTTTTTTTTTGTTACTTTTTTGTTTTAATTGGACATCATTTTTTAACAAGGGTATATGAGTAAATTTATACAAAATCACTTTTTTCATCCCTCCACTTTTTCACTTCCAACCAAACAAAAAGGAGTAAAATTAAAATTTTTTCTATCCCTACCTCAAAAAAAAAAAAATTTCTATCCCCCCTCACTTTTCCGTCCTCTCACAATTTTCTATCCTCCCACTTTTTCACCCCTCTCACTTTTTCACCCCTCCAACCAAACGGATCCTAAGAGAAAATAACATTAAATACTTATTGTTTTTCACTTCATTACCAAATTAATAGTATTTTTTTCCTCTCTCTTTATTTATTGCTTTCTAGTTTCCACATTTAATGTCACAAATAAAAGCGGTAAAAATAAACCCAAGATTGGCTTTAGATCCTCTTCAAATTCAATCCCAACATAGAGAGAGTGAGATGAGAAAGTGAGGAGGAGAGGAAAACGTGGGCCTTCAGATATGCAGGAAACCATACCACACACCACATACGACCCAAAAACTGACCCACCACCTTGCCGATCCCACCACCGATGAACCTTACCGATCCCACCACCGATGAACCTTGATGAACCCATTGACTAGGAGGATCTTACCAACTTGATAGCTGTAGTGGTGGCAGCGAATGAAGGAGATGAACGGTGGGAGTTTCGGCCAAGGGGTACTGAGAGAGAGAGAGAGAGAGAGAGAGAGAGAGAGAGAGAGAGAGAGAGAGAGAGAGAGAGAGAGAGAGAGAGAGAGAGAGAGAGAGAGAGAGAGAGAGAGAGAGAGAACACCGCTGGCGGTGGTATTGATGGTGGCAATAAGCTTCCACCATAGGAGCTACCGAGCTAGGGTGAAGCGATGTTGGAGGTGAGAGGGAGGAAGTTTGAGATTAGAGGCATCTGCGAATCTGAGATTAGAGAGAGTTGTAAGAAAATCTATTCATATTTTTAAAAATATTTTATTTTATTTTTAAAATTGAGAAATTTAAAAAGAAAATGGTTTTGATTATAAATTCATTTTTAAATGCTGACATGGACTTTTTAAATGTCAATTAAAATTTTTTATTATTATTTTAATGGCCATGTAGGCACTCTTTTGCTAACAATGCCATTCCGTCTGCCACATAGGATATTTCCGTTACAGAGATGACAGTAAGGACCAAAACGGAATGCGTTTTTCAAAATAGGGACTAAAAGTGGTAAAAATAAAAAGTATGGACTAAAGTGGAAATATAGTGAAAATATAGAGACGAAAATAGTATTTCCGCCTTAAGACTTTCATTGTTAAGTCATTAAATTTGAATTTTAAATATTTATGGCTTTTAAGTTTTAACTTTTAACTTTCTAGAAAATATTTTGTCATTCAATGCATTATCTCATTTCTTATAGACCACTGCACATCCTTGGCATCATTGGCATGATGGTCACATCATAAATATAATTACTTGTGGAGGTAGGCTGGGTAAGACTTGGAGTTTAGCCTCCAAGAGAAAATTTTACACATACATTTAGATTATCTATAATAGAATTCTATCTAAAAAAAAAAAATCTAAATTTCTAATCCTTCAAGGGAAGGGAATAATCGGTATTTTTTTTTTTTTTTTTTTTTTTGAGGAAAGGGAATAATTGGTAATTAATAAATACTTTTGGTATTTTTTTATTTTATTTCTAAGTGCCCGATTTATTTGTAAGGCTTGTAGCCATGACATTGGCCTCTGTGGCCAGCTTGTAATGTTCTCTGTTTGTACTGTTGTTTTATTATTATTAATATCAAGCCTTTTAACCAAAAAAAGTATTGAGTCATTTTGTATATTATGCAAAATAAGGGTATTTTAAAAGTGAAGGAAAGAGCCCTACTTTCTACTCGGTACTCTGAATTTTTTATAACATTCCGATGTGGATCCGTTGTCTGCTAACTAGGACAAAAATTTGGTTTGCACTTTGCATACTAAATGCATAAACATTATATTATTTTAATTCGATATGCTATCTTGCCGCCGAATGTGCACGTGTCCTCCTACTGGTGATTTTTGGAATTTATAGGAAATAAGACCGTAGAAGAAAGGAGAGGGAAATAATAAAAAATAAGAGAAAATGAGAATAAAAACATTTTTTTTATAATAAATTTGGGACATGACTAATACACTGAACATAAGCTTAACTTAGAAATTTGAAGGACAAAAACTTTGGTTTCTCAAAAAAAAAAAAAAAAAAATTTGACGGACAAACATGCTGGCCATATAGCAAATACCATCTCATAGATTCTTGAAAGTAATCGAGTTAGATAACTTTGACGCGTTCCTTATCTTTTATTGACCGAAATTGGAATAATTGAAATCACGATTTTAGTTATTTACACGTAGTGCGTGCAAAAATCACTTCCCATAAACTAAAGAGCTACTTTTAAATTTTTAATCTTATCAAAAAAAAAGAAAAAAAAGAGAGAGCTACTTTTAAGCAATAAAGTTGCATTAACCTTTATTATGTCATGTCGATAATATAAACTACAGGTTTTATTATTATTATTATTATTATTATAAATACTACCTTCTAAAAAAAAACTTTTATCATAATGAACTTTTTTTTTTTTTTTTTTTTTGAGAAACTTTATCATAATGAACTTGATAGTGCACAGTGTACGTGATTGGAATTCCACCTCCTCATTTTCCATTATTTATATATCTTAAAAACCATTATCATAATCATTATAGGTGTTTTAATGAAGTTATCAACACTATAGAATAAGAGTAATTATTCGATACTATATGAGCACAATGTTGTTATATTCATAAAGTACTCAATAATTAATTATAGGGTAAATTATAACTTACCTATTTGTGATTTGGTCGAAATTTTAGTTGTCTACCTGTGGTTTGAAATTTGACACTTTACCTACTTGAGGCTAACTTAGTTAGAGTTTCATAACCCACTTCTGTTAAAAATATGCCTAAATATGTAATTTTGCTCTACTTTTATGTATCTCTCCTCAAAAATTACAAAGAACATAAAAATACAAGATCAAATAAGATAAAAAAGAATCCAGCAAAACACTTGCATCATGGGATTTCAAATCACAAGTATACAACTTAAATTTTGGTCAAACTTTAGGTGGGTAAAGTGTCAAATTTCAAACCACATTTAGGCAACATAAATTTCGGTCAAACCACAGGTGGATTAGTTGTAATTTACCCTTAATTATATTTGAGAAAATATAAGATTTAAATGCTTTGATGCATAATTACTAAACTTTTATATATATATATATATATATATATATATATATATATATATATATATATATATATATATATATATATATATATATATATACCTATGTCGTCTGCTTCATGATAATTATCATGGTTTAAAAAACTGAGTTGGGGGCAATTTGATTTTGACTGGTTTTTGACAATTTTTGGGGTTTTTTCGGAACCAGACTAGTGGCTGGTTCCCTGTTGAACCGATCGAATCGGCCGGTCTGGTCCATTTTTAAAACCATGATAATTATTTATACCTATGCAGTTTGCTTCATGTTGCACAATACACAAGCTAGTGGAAATGAGCATACCGACTTCGGTGAGTTATAGAAGCTGGTGGCTATATCTTAGCCCTCCGTGTGGACAACTTTGAGTTATAGAAGCACGGGACTTCGGTGAGGGAAGCTACGCCTTTGGCTCGTGTTAATGGCGTGAATGCCATTGGAGGAAGAGAAATGTGTAGCCTAGCATGGACACCGAGCACTACCATGAGAGAGAATCCAACCCCTGTTGATCAGATGCTCCAAGACACCTCTCATTGGTTAGTACAAGTTGGGACCACTGCCAAGGACACATGTAACATTCTCAAGCCTCACACTTTCCTTCTCCTTCTCTCTGCTTGTCCTTCATGATAGTACAAAACCGCCCTTCAACCCACCACCTTGAAAGATATGGTTTTTCTCTCTCTTCCAGCTATGGAATGGTACTAGTGGTAGTTGTATTCGGGTTTGTAGGGAGCAATGAGAGTGAGACACCTATCCTTGTATAGCCAGCAACATTCCTCAATGTTGCTGAGCAAAGAGAAAACAACATGGAGAAATCTGGATAGAGAAAGAGAGCAGAAAAGTGTAAGGGTTTTGGGGGAAGAAACACTGTGAAATCCTCAATTTTTCTTAATATTGCATAGTCTTTAGGGGATATGGATACCCCATCCTTCATCCTACTATGGTTTTTTTTTTTTTATCCATATTCATAGGGTTTTTCCACGTACACACCCTATCTTTCATTGCTATTCTGTTCTACCATTTTTCGTTTTTATGTTTTGGTGTTAAAGATGTCATTTTTAATACTTAACAAGCATGACACCCAAATGTACCATTAGGATTTAGGTCACAAAGCATTTGAGTTATTCTTAAATATAACTTGCAAGTATACATGATAATTATTTTTATCACTGGCCAAAACACTAATTAATTTTTGATATAGACTGAATTTGAACATAGGGTTTGTCCCTTATCTGACGACAATATACTTTACCAATTTAACTATTTGAAACCTAGCTATTAAACCCATATTGGAACTTGACATGATGCAGGTTTTAGATTATTGGGCCGTTGAATGTTGTACATTCAATTAAGAAAAAAAAAGTAGATTAGCAATATGTATACAAAATAAATAAATGGTTAAAATTTAGTAGGTCAATTAACAAAGAGTCATATAAAAGATTCAAAAGTATATAATGGCATAATTACAATGCTATTTAATTTTTTATTTAAAAAAAAAAAAAAGTAAACATCACAATTCACAATACTAATTACTAAACTTTCTTTATTCGAGTTAGAAAAAAAAAGAGAGCCTCTATTACGAAATAAGTCGGGGACATATATTAAAAAAGTCAATTTCTTTACAGAAAAATATTAAGAAAAAAGAAACTAGGAAACTAAAACGAAAATACCATTTTAGGACTAAATTGATTGCTATCAAAATGCATGTAGGGACCAAATTGACAGTGAGCCCAAAATGTAGTGACCAAAGTGCTATTTTCCTTTAAAAAAATGGTAAACATCAATAGTTATTACTATACTTTCTTTCTACAAGTTAGAAATAAAAGGAAAATTATTAGGGACTCTCGGAATACCATAAATGCGTATTCCCCTCTCTCACATGAATGGTGGGTCCTACCATCCCACCATGAATTTAATTAGTGGGACCCACCATTCATGTGAGAGGAGGGAGTACGCATTTATGGTAATACGAGAGTACATAATAATTTCCCGAAATAAAAGAGTCTATCGTTTCTCTAAAAATATAAAGTAAATAAATAAAAGAGAGCTCTATTATAAAAGAAGTCCAAAACATATTTTAAGAATGGTAAGACTTAGGTACAGTACTTAAGTGTTGTTTTTTAGGTTCTCATCTTAAGATTCAGCTATGTGGATTTTTTCTCATGGGATAAAAGTGTATTTTTTAGTTAAGTAGCCACATGACTGAATCTTAAAAGGTAAATCAAAATAATAGCACCTAAGGTATTGTACCTAAGTTTTGTCCTTTTTAAGTATGTATATGTGTATATATATATATATATATATATATATATATATATATATATATATATATATACACGATAAAAAAAAGAAATTGAAAAGAAAATAATTTAAAATTTTCTTCATAAAAAAATTTATTTAAATTAAGAGAGAGAAAATTTTGAAAATAAATCATTGAAAATATAATATTCCTTTATTTCTTTCTTTAATATAGTAATTTTTTTTCTTTCTAGTATACCAAAATTTGAATATCTTATTTAGAACAGAATTTTAAAAGTTAGGCAAATAAGTAATTCGAAGTACACTAAATCATTAAAATGGTTCTACAAAATCTTTTCAATTTGATTAGGTTATTAAAAAACCCTATTAGACTTGATTGGATTTAATTGAGTCATATACTTAAACAATCTAATTAAATACTCAAATTGATCTAGACATCATATTACCAGTTCATTGGTATAATTGGTAGAGTTAATTTGAGTTTAATAATAATACTTTAAAGATCAATTTGGTGAGATTAATTAAAGCTTTCAATTGACATGAAAAATTGCATCTGCGCCAAAGATGTTGTAGTTCAAGTAGCACTTTTAGTGTTTATTTTTAACAAAAATATCTAAGGTTTAAATACCTCCCCTTCCATTATAATTATGGAATTATAGAGAAAAAGGAAAATTGAAAATACCATATCAAGTAATAATTGTATTAGATTCAAAAATTAATTATTGTATTAAACTTTTTATCAAATTTTGGCAAAAGATAAAAGAATGTTTCTTCCCAAAACAAGGCTATCCTATAGATGACTCATGCTTTTTAAGATATGCAGCATCCTTTGGTAAAAAAATATATTGGCGGGTGGTGTTTTTCTTTTTCTTATTTATTTCTAATGCACTTATGCATGTAAGGGAAAAAGGGAAATTTAGTTTCACTTAGAACACTCACAGCAGTGATGCTAAATAGTTATATTGCTATTTTTTAGCACCATTGAACACAAAAATCACGCTGCAACACTGGAGGAATAAGTAAAAAATTTAGATGTTCAACTACAGTGCACATCTATCTATAGATGTGCACTGTAGCGCAAAGCTAAAAAAAAAAAATTTATTTAACTTCTCTCCCCCTTTTCCATTAAAATATTCTTTCTCACTCTCTCTCTGCCTTCTCTTTCTTTTCGGCTCAGACTCAAGAGTCTCAGCCTCTCTCTTCCTTCTCTACCTCTTCGCTATCTTTTCTCTCTTCTTTTCGCGTGATCGGCGATGGCATGGGTCAGTGGGTTTCGTGAATGGTGTGATTGGCGATTGGGTCGATGGGTTTCGTGGATGGCGTGGGTCGGTGGGTTTTATGGATGGCGTGATCGGCGATGGCGTGGGTCGGTGGGTTTCGTGGATGGCGTGGGTCAGTGGGTTTCGTGGATGGCGTGATCGACGATGGCGTGGGTCGGTGGGTTTCGTGGATGGCGTGGGTTAGTGGGTCGGTGATGGCGTGATTGGCGATGGCGATGGCTAGTCTTCTCTCTCTCGATCAAGCTCAAATGGTGGGTTTGATGGTGGTCTGGGTTTGTGTAGTTGTTGGTAGGTGGTTGTTCTTTGGCAATGGAAAAGTGGATTGTGCCGTTTGTGTAGTTGTTGTTGGGTGGTTGTTCTTTGGCAGTGGTTGTGGATTGTGTCGTTTGTGGTTTTTTTTTGTTGTAGTATGTATTATTTTTTTAGAGTGGATATATTATTTTATTGTAGTAGATATATTATTTTATTGTGATGTTTATATTATTTTATTGTGTTAAAAGCTAAAATAGATTCACTGCTGCAGTATGTGTGTAAGTAAAATAGATAAAGTAAGTTTTGGTGATGCTAAATAGCTAAAATTATAAATCCATTGCTGTGGATGCTCTTAAAGCATGTTTGTTACCATTTGATTTAGCTAATAAAACAGTCAACACATGCAATGCATGTGAAATTTATCAAAACATATTTATAAATAATGCATGCTTACATACATACATACATACATACATATATATATATATATATATATATATATATATATATATATATATATCTAAACAAACAACAAACTATATCAAAGAATTAGTATGAAATAATCTACATAATTAAATGCAAAACGTAGGTTAATTAGAAATTGTTTAGAGACCTGTTGCTTTATTAGATGCAATATATGTATGAAATAAGATTTTGACAAAACAAAATTCAATAAATTTTTTTTTTTTTTTTTTAATGTTGGATTATTTATTTTAATAAAATAGTAAGTTCTAATTGGTTTTGGATTGACAAATAACCCCAACCAAGTTTTTTTTCAAAAAATTATAATTATGATGTGAAAAATGTTGACATCCAAAAATTTATGTGATAGCATAAAAAAGAGCCAACTATACACACACACATATATAAATAATATAACCCTGCATATTTTAATGTCACCAAAATAAGTTAAACCAAAAACACACTAATTATAAGACAACTATTTTCGTAACCTAACATAAAGGCTTCATGTTTATGCAATTTCTTCCATTTCCCATAATGAAAGTAGAATGATAGAGATATCTACCATTTCTTCCATTTCCCATAAGTGATTGCAAGGACGGAGCTAGAGCTTTGAGTTAAGAGGGGCGGTTTTACTGTTGGCTATGTGCAGCGGTTTTACTGTTGGTTATGTGCAGCGGTTTCAACCTTTGACTCTGTTACTACTTAGCTGCTGAGATTTTTTTTTTTTTTTTTTTGTCAGTAAGAACAAAATTATTTTTGTTTAGAATTTTTTAAATGACAGGGTTGTTTATTTTAAATAAAATTGATTAATTGAGTTTAATTTTTTTTTAAAGTTTTACTATTGGTAATTTTTCTTGTTGAGCTATTTTTTTGGGACTTGTATATTTTGTTTTAAATTTTAGATCTATAAATTTTTTTTATAGTTACTAAAATGAGGAAAATACTAGCGCTACAATAAGTGGTTACTAATAAGTAAAAAAATAATGTGAGTGGTGGATCCATGTGCGAACCAATAAGAATTTGTTATCAAAACAATTTGTAAAAATATTGTAAAAAACTTTGTGAGTATAACATTACTCTCAAAAGAATCAATAATATTGTTTAAGGGAAAAAAATATAATTTTATAGAACAAAATTACTAAAATTAGTATATATATATATATATATATAATATTAAAAAAAAAAAATTAGGAACAATCCAAAGCTAGATACGTCTCTGAGTAATTGTATGTCAAATATCTACAAATTACTCACTGTTTTTTTTCTAATGAATAATTGTCTATTTTGATTTTGTACAGGTAGTACTATACGTGGCAAACATAATATGGACTAGAAGTTCCGTATACATTCTTAATTATGATTCCATGACAATCATAAATGCTTCTGACATTCAGCAAAAATAAAAAAAATGCTTCTGACACTTACATTGATCATGAGAGGTGAAGTGTACTTTCAATGTGAAGAGACCACCACTGATATAATTTTCTATTATAATAATTCAAAGCCTCCATAAGCAAAAATCAGTCTCTTCATTTTAGATAAAATTAGAAATGTATTCCAAACACATCACGAATATTTCCTGCTTGAGAATGGCATCTAAAAACCGCCCTAAACTATGAAATGCCAAAAAAAAAAAAAAATCACACAATGGTAATATATTTTTTGATGGAAAAAAAAGGGTATATAGAGAGAGAGAGGATCTAAATTGCCGTTTTTCACCTAAGCGTGATCATAATGATACCCTATCTACTGGACTCGAGCTTACAAGAATAGGGAATTCGGATGAACCATAATACCATATAACATGCAAAAATGAAAAAAAAAAAACATAAATGGAAGTGGTATCCTCATTCTTTTTTTCCTTAAAAAATTGAAGTGGTATCTTTCCAAGTGTAAAAGGGATACAAGCATACAACTATTTAACTTTAGGCAGGGACCATTCGGATTTGGGAACTTAAATTATGCTATGCTTTTCAGCACAGAAAGATAGGGAAAAAAAAGCACAACAACAATAAATACATGTGCTTGAGAAATGAGAATGTACATATTGAGGAATTGAGGTTGACATTCTTCATTGGTTCACTTTAGCATGTCGACCCCATTATAGTGTCCTATTCTATATATTCCAATACTTCAGCATCAAGTTAGGCATAACTTCCATCTTTAACTTTGTTCGGCAAGAAAATTGAGTGCATACGTGGGCCACTAATTAAGATCCATTTCCAACTCATTCTTGAAAACAACAAAAGGTGATTATATTGATACTCCTTAGTAGTACTCGACAAGTGACAATTGGGCCGATTCCATTGGGTTTAGGTGATAAGGTGGGAGTAAATGTGTGCCAAGTAAATAAACTAGTCAGTAGTCAGTCTCGAAACCATTTCTATACTGGAAGATGCTAAGTTATTAAATTTTTTATTATAAAAGACTTATATATGAATTTATGTGATAATGAATATAATTATTAATTAATGCCATTTTAATAATTAATACATAAAAAATTGAATCACTTTTCTGTAATTGATAACACATCATCTTACTTAGTTAAAATTTTAGTATTTTCAACATCCTTCTTCTTCTAAATTAAGGATAGAAATATTTTTCTCAATTTTTTTCATAATAGCTAATATGATTGTTTCTAAGAGAAATTAGTCTTTTTATTTGAGTCTAATGTCAATACTACTTTTATCATGTATTAATCACAATAAATTATATTTGAAACAAAATTATGAAAAATATGGTGTTTCAAATCTTATTATTCTAAAGAGTAATGCTACATATACAAAATAATTAATATTTTTTTTTATACTAGTTGAGTTGAATTTTTTTTTTTTTCCTAGAATTTTTCTATTCCAACCCTCCCATAAGAATTCAAGGGCGGGTCCCTTGGACTAATTTATATGTGGAACCAAGAAGCAAACCAGTGAGATTTATGCATGTGTTTGATTTGATGCCGAACGTTAGGAGTTAAACTTAGCTAGATTACTCATGGAAGTGCTTTGTGTCAAATGCTGGCTGGTTTCACGTATTTTATCGTTTTGGGTTGTGATAAAATACACACGTTAAGCTCATGTGGCTCACATATTTGGACTAGAATCATATTTAAGAAAATATTTAAGGATGACAATAATTCAAAGGAGAATCCTTTTTTTTAGATGTAGAAGTTGTCTCACACTTGTGTTCCCCTTCATTCGGATGGATGGGTGACACCTAGACATGAAGAGACCTGTATCAAATCATATTCACATTTTAGAATACTTAAAAAGTTTCAACTGCGCAATACGATGAATGTCACTTCTATTAAAAAAAGAGAAAACGAGAAAGAGAACTTTCAAGTAAATATGAAGAGAATCTTGCAACTTGGAGAACCTAAATTCAAGTCTCTTCCAACATTAAGAAATAAAAAGTGAAGTTTTCATAACATTATCAAGATTTTAAAATATATATAGAGTTTTCATGTGTCATTTATTGGAATTTGGAATCTTATGCATAACTAGCACACTAGTCTTTGGAATCCTCCTTTTGCTTATGCTCGCATGATAGGAACTCTTCGGATTTTAAGATTATTTAAGATTATAATTAATTAAGTATTTTAATTCAATAGTTACAACAATGAGAGATGGAGATTCAAATTTTAGTTCTTATAAAGAAAAGCATTAAATATCACTAAGTTATAAGATTCTTAACTAATTATAAGCTTTCTACTATGATTATTATTTGAAACAACTTGCTGAGACAATCACCTAAAAATTACATATTTCAATTGTAATTATTTTTTTACCTATTGATGTACCTAATTTGATAATACATAGACCAATGTGGGAGGTTTTGGGGTTGGTTGGGCAAACCATGGGACTTATTCTATTTTACAAAGATTGATGTGAATGCTCATAACTAGATAAATGAAAGTGATCGATAAGAGTGAAGAGTCCGAATTTGGTAAGGATGGAGTGTAAAACTCATGTTTTACACCATCCAATAAAAGATTGTCACATCAATATTTTATTTAAAATTCAATACATCTTATCACACCTAATAATATCTCAATAAACTCCTAATTTGGTTGGATTTATATATATAGGTATTAGAAATTGGGTGTGATTGTGCTTATTCTTAAATATATAATAAGATGATGTGACATGTTGGGATTAGAGGGATAAAACATAGGTTTTACACTACATCTTTTTAGAATTTAATCTCAATAGGGAATAGTGATTGGATACTAGTGATTGAATTTAACATATTGGTTAATGTACTTCAAGGGCAGCGTTACATTGATAGAAGGGGGTCCAAATGAACCCCCTAAATTAAGGTGAATTTTTTTTATATGATATATTTTTATTTTTTATTTTTGTTTTGACCCCCCTAAAATATAAACTTGAACACCCTGACCTCAAAAAAAAGAAGAAGAACATGAAGATGATAATATAAAAGATTCACAATGCAAGATTAGAGAAATGTCCATTTTGCAGTGGAGGAGATCAATTTTTCGTAACTTTGCAGCAAAAGAGATCCCTCTATCACGGTGGCTTGTAGTGGTGGCCATACTATATGTAGATGGCAGAGGAAACAACACTTATGGCTTGTTGGTGATCTCCAGAGACAGAGAGAGAGAGAGAGAGAGAGAGAGAGAGAGAGAGAGAGAGAGAGAGAGAGAGAGAGAGAGAGAGAGAGAGAGATATATGGAAATGGATGGATGATATGGCTACTAATATGTCTCAATATGAGCGTAGTAATAATAAATGTTACCTTTTATCTATATATAAATTTGTTACTATGTATTATTTTGATTTAACTCCACTACTACTATACTAGAGTCTAGTAATGTGAGTGAAAAAGTCAAATCTTTTTTTTTTTTTTTTTTGTAAGTGCGAAATAGTCAAATCAAATGAGTTTTGGATTTGTGTGTGTGTGTGTGTTTTAGAACTCTTTTTCCTCTCCCTTGTGTGTGAAATAGTAATGTGGTGTGCTCTTGTGTTAAAATCTTTTTCCCTCTCCCTCGTATGTGTTTGTTTCTCAAAAAAGAAAAAAGAAAAGAAAAAAGAGTTTTGGATTTTAATGCTTTTGCCTTTTGTATTTTTTTTTTCCTTTTGGTTTTTAACTTTTAGTTTTAACTATTTTTTTAAGAAAATAAATGGAGGCATGACCACTAGCTAGGCAATGTAGTGCTTTGTGCCTCTACGAATCTAGCACCTAGTCAGGCGTGTAGTCCAAATTTTTTTTAGGAAATTTTTTTGTAAAAAAATGGGTTTGGTCAAGGGTTAGTGGGTTAAGTCATGGGTTGACCTGCAAAAAAAAAAAAAAAAAAAAGTCAGGTCACATGTCAACCTGTTTTTTCTTTGGGACAAAAATTTCGGGTTCAAGTTGGGTATTTTCCTTCAGGTTCACATTGGGTCAGTGAATCCCAATCCGTTTTGCCATGTCTAAATTTTATACACCAACTCAAGTATTTTCTTCTATTTGAAAAACTTATTTTAGATCCTTGAATTCTAAAAGTAAATATAAACATAAATATCATAATAAATATCATTCTTTGAAAAAAACAAAATTTGAGATTGAGATTGATACTTTTTTTTTTCTTCCAATCTATCATCCGTACGTTTTTTCTTTTTTAAAATAAACTAGTCACAAATTCACACTTCGCGTGGAAATATATCATTCTCTACAAATACATCATTCTATTATTTTGAGTTTTTTTTTTTTTTTTTTGGAAAAAATTGGGTGTGTTTAATTGATATTATTGTTTTCTTTTTTTTTTTTTATTTATTGAGAAGAGCTATTATTCTTTTTTGAAGTGATCTATATTCTTCAAACTTTTGTTATAGTGTGTTATGTTTTCATTTTTTATTTCTACAACTAAATATTTTTAAGTTTCAAATTAATTATTTAAATTTCTCATTTTCTTAAGGAGATTGTCATGTTAATCAAATCTCATCACCAATTTAAAATTTATATTACTCAAATAATTGATAGGCACATTCAAATATTACAATTGTTCTCTTTGATTGTTAAATGTTATCCTATTACATTATGAAGAATTAAAAATAGTATATAAGAATTTTTTTTTTTTTGTTCTCTTTTATTGTTAAATGTATCCTATTCTATTATAAAGAATTAAAAATAGTAGATAAGAATATAATATTATTCTATTACATAACATGATTTAGATAATTTGGTGTTTATTATTATATCTTTTTTTTTTTTTTTTTGCTTCTCATCTTATCTTATTCACCATTTAAATTCAACCACATCCTCCATATCATTAAATTATTTATATATTTTCTCATTTTTTTTTTTTTTTTAAAAATTAAACATATAATATTTTACTTAAATTCAAGTAAATAAAATTGTCAAATTCTCACTTCCAACATATCTAAGAATTAACTCAAACCAAAATTATATGTGATGAGAAACTCACAAAACATACCACCAAAATGCATCGATCCAAAGTATCGAAAGTAGAGTTGCAAGAAGGAATATATATATATATATATATATATATATAGAGAGAGAGAGAGAGAGAGAGAGAGAGAGAGAGAGAGAGAGAGAGAGAGAGAGAGAGAATAATCACATATTCTAGGAGAGAATATGAGAGAAATAGAAAAATTATATAAAATAAGGTGAGCAGAAGAATATTCAAAAGAAAATGTATAATTGTAAACAACAAATTATCCAAGCTATGCTACGTAGTAGAATAACATTATATAACCAAATTAAAATGAAAAAGATAACAAATTAAAATATAACCAAATGCATCAACCCAAGGTAAAGTTCAAACAAAAAAAAAAAAATTCAACCAAAATTAGATGTGCAATAAAGAATTAAAAATTCACCAAAAGAAAGAAGAGAGAGAGAGAGAGAGAGAGAGAGAGAGAGAGAGAGAGTATTCACATGTTTGTGTGGGTAAAATATAGATAGAATGGAAGAGAGAAAAACAAATATTTATAGTAAAAAAAAAATGAGGAGAAGAAGAGTCAAAATAAAAGGAATATGAAGGGATGTAGGAATTGTAAGGTTAAGGTATAGAGTAGTGGGGAAATAAAAAGTTAAAAGTGGGGAAAATGTTGGAGGAAGAGTAATTGTAAGATGATAAATTAATAAGGAGAAAAATACTTAAAAAGGAGAGAGAAAATGTTAGAAGTAAGTGAATAATGTGGCCGCTGATGTGGCTCAATAGGAATATAGCAACAATAAATATTAAGCAACTTTTAAATATAATATGATATACATAGATAACATATATCCAATGAAATAAATAGAACAAGCATTTTTCGAAGGGGGGAAAATCTGAAACAAACGGAGCATTAGCTCTGCGGCTCCTTTTAAGATGATAGAATTTAGACTTTATAGTACTACACTGCTACATCAGTGTGAGAGATCTTTTGTCAATTTTTGTTTCTTTGTTCTGTAAAAAAAAACAAAAAAACAAAACAAAAGCAGAGCCTTTCTCCCAACCAAGTTCTTTACCAAATAGTAAACACTATCACACTAACAACTCCATAGCCCAGAGTACAAACTAAAAACTGTAGTATCAAGGCCCCAATTGGATGTTTAGGAGGGGGAGCTTGTATATCTATCTCAAACACACACTACTCGCATGCTATATTGCGATCACTTTCACCACTTTGGTCAAGAACTTAAAAGAAAACGATCATATTGCGTATCTGTACATCAGTTTTCAACCAATGTCTATCCATCCCGTGTCACTTGACTCACTTCCTTCGTCTCAAGCTCCCCCACTGCTGCATTCCGATTTTTATTCATCATACGTGAAATCTCTGTCCAGCATCTATCCCAGCCCTCTGGTGCTTCCCATGTTTGACACTGCTCCATAGATAATGTGAAAACATCTTTGTTTTCGTTATTAAGGTTAGCAAGGCCGCCAACAAGGTTGTTCACAGCCTCTAGCACGTCTTGCATTTCATCCATACTAAAGGAGGAAGAGGATCTTGGACGCCAACAAAACTGCATAGTAACATGAGAAAGATGAACTACCAAACATAATTAGACATTGTTAAAAATTTTGAAGGGAACTCCAGTTATGGCATTTTATATTGTCAAGCACATAGACTCACAAAGCTATGTTCAAAAACTATAGGCATATGCTAATACTAAAAAGCCCTGCACATATTACTTTCATGAGCTTCATGCTATGATGCTGTTAGGGAAGGCTCACATATGGCAAAGAGTGAAGATTCTTAGTCAAACAAATTAACCAGCTATTTCCCTTTTATGATATTTAATGTTGGATATGTATAATAAGTTCAATCCATATCATATCCTTGATAGAACTGCTAACTAAATTCCAACCCCATCCCTCCAAAAAAAACATGGATCTTAATGATCAAACAAAAATGAACAAGGGGTGTTAAGTAGACAGACACCAAGCTTAATAAGGGTTAAACCTCAAATAAATTTTAAAACAATTTGGTATCAAGAATCTCATGACCTAAAACAATGGAAGAGTTAAATAGGCAGATAACTGTTTGTACCTTGTACTTTTACTGAAATATCCTTTTTTTTTTTTTTTTTTAAATTTTGTTCCATTCACACGATATTACTAAGGGTCTGTTTGGATACCGCTAATTATTATTGAAAACTAAAAATACTATAGCAAAATAATTTTTAAATGTGTGAATAGTGCCATGAGACCCAGTTTTAAAGTTGTTTTTTCTGAAAAAAGTACTTGCGGATTCCGTAAACAGTGCACGGAACCCACACAAAAAACGCAGACGCACGTCTGCTTTCCTTTTCAGTGCAATCCAAACGTCCACTAGTTATACCTGTTTAAGTTTCCTCCTTGGAATTTGACACAGTAGCACCCCAAAGAAGGACCAAATCATGACTCGCCCGACGTCCGTTTCATCAGATATAGCTGCAACATACCTGCGGAAAGGGTTGACATAATTATACAAGTAAAATAAATTGTATTTCAGCAAACTACCAACTGATAGAAGTCAATTTTAGCAAACAAGAATATAACTGACCCCAACTTTCTTAAAAATAAAGATGGATAATGTATCCAACAAAAGGAACTATAACGGTAGATGATTAGGATGTGTTCAAAACCAGAATAAATGTTGCCAGACTGCTAACTATTTTAAAAAAAAAACAATATACAATATGATGCTATTGAAGTATGCATCACTTACCCTCCAGTAGGAGACCACTCAATGTTTGCTGCCGCAAAATGCTCAGTAGCTAAGGTTCCAAGAGCAGCAGCATCATAAAATATCAAGTCTCCACCACAACCCTTCATTGCTGCTACTACAATGAAACGCCCAACAGGTGACCAGTGAAGAGATCCTGCTTGCTCAACTTCCAGAGTCACAAGCTTTGAGAATTGGAGCCTATTGTGAGCTTTCAAAACCGAGTAAAAACTCACATTTCGCCTTTCACCCAAAGCATGGATGACTGCAAATCTTTGGCCTTTTGGCTCCCAAGCAAATGCAATAATCATATCATTGTTATTCTCAAGTTCGAAGTCCTCAATGGGGATACCTGGATCTTTGATACCAAAGATCACAAACCGTTGGTAAGTGGTACTCCTTGTTTCATTTAACTGGTTAAACATAACAGCAAGGTATTCCCCATTGCTTTGCCAAAACATTTTGCAATCTCTAACACCATTAAGATTTTTCCTCCTTAACTCCTCTTTACTGGGAACCTGTATCAGACTCACCTAAAATAGAAAGAACAAAAAGAAAAATGAAAATATAATGTGTTTGTGTGTGTATAGAATTTGTTAAGGCATTATTTAAGCTTTCCAAAAATATGAGTTTGTTGGGGTAGGAGTTTTAAATACGCACCCTGGCAGGCTGCACCTCATCATCATCTGTAGGAACAAATAGAGTTATTATAGGATCGGTAGGTGACCAACAAAAATCCATTACATTTTCAGCCTTTAAGGGTTCATTGTCAATGAGGCCAAAGGTCTTGGTTTCATATATGTATATTGCATTTTTTCCGATTCTGGCGAAGTACCTGTCATCATTTCTACCACTCCATCTACAAAAGATGCCTATAATTTATGAAGACCGAAGCTAATAAACAATGCTTAAGAACATCATTTTTTTAAAACAAGAAGTTAACTAAATTAAAACCTGAAAACAGGCCAGGATACTTGAGATATGGCTTCGATCCCCCCAATTGCGTGCTCAAAATTACTTCTATCGATAACCATCTTTACTTCTCCAGTTTCAACATCAAAGATTTTAAGCACAGCTCCCTAATAATGAGTTCACATTAGAATTAGCTTATAATTCATTCTACTAACATACAACCAAAAAAATAAGAGAATATACAAACTCACATTTATTTCATACTTGCTGTAGCTAACCAAATATTTCTCCCCAAGTGAGATATCAATCAGCTTAACCTGCAATACTTGATCAATGTCAAATCATTACAGAAGGCGAGTACAATTTTATAGGACAAATATGAAAATAAAGCTCAAGAAGAAAACCATTTTGTGATCGTAAAACATTAATGGGCTAAAGAAGGTGGTGCCTCCCCAAATAATAGATCCCTTCTTGAAAGTGGTGGCCAAGTAAGTCCCAGAAGGAGACCACATAACAGATTCTGGATAAACCTGCAATGGAAGGGACAAATTTTATCGATTGTTATTTGTATGTTTTCATTTCCTTTCAGGAGAAAATTTAATTGGAATAACAAGGAATGAAAAAGGATCGGAATAAAACTACTCCAAATTAATTAAAAATGAAAAGACATTTTGGTTCCTACAGAAACTTCAGTTGCTTTTCACCATAAATCTGCAAATAACAAGATTCTTTGCTTGTATTCCTTATCTTATTACATTACTTGTTTATCTAAGTAATTATTTATGTTTAGTGTGGAAGAGGACCATCCGTGATAAAATTTCTCAATCTGCATATACTCATTATCAGATAATTCCTTCTCTCTAGTTGCATCACAAAATTTGAAACTGTAATCTTAAAATCAAGCATGAGGATGAGGATGAGAATGGGATAACAAGGCATACATGCGAGTTTTTTTTTTTTTTTTTCAAGATAGTGCATCTACTATTAGAAACTCCCTTAATGTCTAATAATTTAATCATGATGCATCAATGTTCTCTACTGCAAATAATATACGACAAAAAGAAAAAGAAAAAGAGAGGATGCAGGTCAATAGCTAGAGTTTGCAACTTGCAAGCAAGAGTAATAGGGAGGTAAGAGTGTTCTCCCTTGGATTATGTATAAAACTTACCATACGATAGTCAAAAAGCTCGGGCTTCAACTGTCCTGTACCAATGTTCCAATAAACCTCAAGCTCCCCAAAACGGTGAATAAGAAACTGATCTCGAACTCTTTTGTCAGTAAGCCAATTTTGAAGATGTACCTATACAATACTCACATGTGTAACTAACCACATAAAGCACCATCTTATGTGTCAATTTGTATGTGAGAAATAGAGAGGAAGTATGTAATTATGATGGGGAATGGACAAGTCTATACCATCCAAACAATCTATCAAGCTTAGAATACGAGCCATTTCTACAATTTTCACATTTTTCTCAAATAAACGACGCAAGACATATATACTAATACAAAGATGTTGATCCAACTATGCAAATCAATGACAATCAATCCATGTTGCACAAAAATTCCTAAAAGATTAAGCTCCAAAAATACATAATTCCGATAGGAATGAGTACTTTTAAACTGTCTCATGCATTTACATCATCAGATATAAATTTGGATTTCAAAAAATATAAAAGAATATTAGGGAATGTTGAGAAAATTACCCCAAAAGAGGATGAACTAGAGTCTGTAGGAACTTCCATGATGATCCTGTTTAAGTTTAACTCTGTCAAAAAGGGGGAACAATATGGAATTGGTTATACTGTTGGCTAGGATTAATTAGTCACCACATATCAAGTCACAAAACATTTTTAGAGATCTCACATCATCAGATAAAGTGAAATTTCACAATTTCGAAATCACATGTCATCACACTTAAATTTCGAATACTTGATTCACAAAGTGATTGATCCCGGGATGAAAGTGATTAAGTTTCTAATTAAGATTATCACACAAGTAAAACTAAAAACTTTCCAAAACACATAATATAAAGTTCATTGGCTTCACAAAAAATTATTAAACTCTAACTGATATTAAAAACATTGTAGACTTGAAATCCACATACAGCATCTTTATAATGCATCTAAAATTCTACATATATATGCATAACACAACACCAGCGAATTGAGAATTGAAATCGTTCTGTAGAGTAATCTGTTTTTTTGCAATTTCGCTTTTACCTTGTTCTTCGTAAATAATCTTTGTCTAGATAAATCTTCTTAGGAATGAAACCTATCCCTAATTCTTTCTTTCTATTATAATTTATAAAAGAAAAAATCCCTAGTTCCCTACTTGACTGCTTAGCGCCTTTCAAATTTTTTTTTTTTTAATCTATAAAAGTTCCTAAAAAAAAAATTTATAAAAGTGGGGGAAAAGAGAGCATGTCATGATTCATGAAAGCATATTATGAACACATTTAATTCTTTTTTGCATGAGCTACGCTCGTGCTTAGAGCTTTTATTTTTCTAATTTAATGTTAATTTTTTATTTTTTATTTATTTTTTATATAAGATAAGATAGAAATTCTACTCTAACCTAATCTAAGTGTATATGTGTGTAAAACTCCATTTTAAAGACTTGAACCACGGCTTTTGCCTCCCACATCTCACAAGCAATTATATTTATGGAGTGACTATTGTGAAAAGGGTTCACGGTGGTCAAAATTTATTTATTTAAATGTTGGGGGGGGGGGGGTGTTGAGTATATCATGCACATATTTAATTATTTTTGTTTGAGATTTTTTATTTTTTATTTTTTATATATATATTTTTTATATTGAGATGAAGACTCAAAAGTGGATTGGGCTATTAAAAGTTGAAGGGACAATTTTCCTTAAAAAAAAGGGTTCGATTAATGAGTGCCCTTAGCGCATTTATTATTAGACCTAGGGGTGTCCCGCCCACTCGACCCACCAACCCAACCTTCGCCAACCCGTTGCCACCCAATCTGACTGCTAGAGGCGGTCAGACACAAACACAGGTCTCAACCTTCAAAAACCCAACATCAGTGGGTCGGTTACGGGTCTCCTCCTCTAAAACTTGTGAAACCAAACCCAACAGAAATACATTAATTCCTACAATTTTTCAAGATTTTTTTTGGCAACTTTTTCCAGCTAAATACTACAAATTTTGGCGACCAATGCAACTAAATCTAGTGGATATACACTAGATTCGGTGAGTTCTCTACACGATTTGCGAAAATCTCTCCAAATTCGACAAGATCTCTATTAGATCTGGCTAGATCTCACCAAATCTTGTAAGATCTTGCCAGATCTGACGAGATCTCGCTGCTTTTCAGTAGATTTCCATGGTTTTTGGCTTTACCCAAAACCAACCACCACCCAACAGTAATTCGAATTGACCAACCAAATATCCTTAAGGGTTGACTACGGGTTTGGAAATTCTCCACTTGATCTGATCGAGTTGGTTATGGATTGGATATACACCCAACTTGAACCGACCTATGAATAGCACTAAATAGACCATTGTTGATACCCATTTTTACGATATATTGGGGAAATTGAGGAATGTGGTTTGGAGGGTATAGGTCGGTTTCATACGAACATTTTGCATAAGCCCAACCTATGTGTGTTACCAAGTGAGCAAGGGATACTAGTAGCACCTCAAACTCATGGAAGAGGTCTTGTACTTGAAATTTCCACCCCAAAAGAGCTTTTATGCACCTGTTGTCTGTGATCCAACTTTTTTGCTTTACCTTTTTTTTGGGGGGGGGCCTAAAACACATAATTGGCCCTAAGTGGCTAGCCTTGTCTATTGGAGCGATCAAATGTGGCCTCTAAGGACCTACCATGTCTAGGAAATATTAGCCCATGAATTTAGGCCACTTCATTTCCCAAATTATGCAAAAAGCAAGTCAACCCTCTTACCCAAATAAAGTAAATCTTACCATATCCTTTTTTATTGAAATCCTGGGGTTCAAAGCCTCTTCTATTAACCAAAAACTAGTCACTTAGAACACCCCAAAATCAATACAAAAGACCTCAATTAGATTCAAAAGGAGCTAGCCATGTTTTACCCATGGAGCCAAACATTCAAAAAATCTGAAGTTTGGGGTGGAAATATTGGTACAAGGAAACCTTTCATCTCTTCCTCACAGCTTCTCTCAATTTTCTCTTCTTGCTATTTGTGGGTTGAATTTTTGGACTTGTTGTTTCTAAACATTTTTATGCATTTTTAGTTATTGGCATTTTTTTTTTTTTTTTTTTTTATATACAAGATAGAATTTTTACTCTAACCTAATCTAAGTATATATGTGTGTAAAGCTCTCTCCTGAAAACTTGAATCCTAACCCTTACCCCCCACAACCCACAAGCACTTATACTTGTGGAGTGACCAACGCACTAAGAGTGTGCGGTGGTAGTTATTGACATTTTGATTTCTCTTGTAATGCACCATTAATCTCTATTCACTAATTATTGGAATTTTGGGTTTGGCTCTCCATAAATAATCACTTCTAAAGAACCTAAGAGGAGATTTGGGTCATTCTTGCATTTTTTGCCCTTGTTGCAAAACATCCCGACAACTATTTTTGGAAAGTTTTGATATCACTTTTGTGGGTGTTAGGACATATGTGTTTCACTTGTTAAGAACATATGTCATGATTTTATGTAATTGGCTAATCCTTTAACAAAACACACTTTACTTATATTTGGGTAGATCTAGGATGAGGTTTAATACTTCAAGAAACTATATTTCAAGATTAAGTGTTGAAGTCATCAAGTCTATCCAAGAAACAAGTGAAGAAGTGCTGAGTTTTAAAAGCTCGATAGTTGCTCGACACCTCTCGACAGCTAGGCTATCTATTGAGCCTCTTAAGGTGTTTCTTATCGCAATCTCGACACCTTCTCGATAGTTGTTCGATCGATCGAGAAAGTTCATGTCCCCTCGATAGCTTCTCGACACCTGGTGGATCGATCGAGCCTCATCTCTTGTCAGTGGCGGAGCCAAGAATTTTGAGTTAGGGGGGCCGAACTATATATTCTTTCAAGATAAACTCAAATAAAAAATAGACAGTCCCTAAAAAAATCCACATAATATATATATATATATATATATATATGTGTGTGTGTGTGTGTGTGTGTGTGTGTGTGTGTGAAAATATAAAATATATAAATTGTTTGCAAAACTTCATCCATGTTTGACAAATCAATATCATAATGTTATAATTGAAGTATTATATGAGCTTTTTCATTTCTTGATAAAATCTAGAGAATAGGAAATTTCAACCAAATTGCATATATTATCAATGTTGAATGATTTGAACATATTAATTGAAATTGAAATTGAGCTAAAAATTAGGGTTCCACACTTCCACTATTTACTCACAAAACTTACTACCTAACTATTTCATTCTATTGCAATTGAATATCAACTCTAAACTCTCTTTTTTTAGGAAAAATTACTAAATTATTTGATCTATGCTTTCTTTTGGGGGGCCAACTCTTATTTTTTTTCATATAACCTTTAAATATTTATAAAATATACTTAAATTGTAAAAAAAATTAAAAATTTTGGAGGGGCCAAGGCCCCCCCAAGGATACATGTGGCTCCGCCATTGTCTCTTGTGTCCGATGTTTTAATCCTCGACACCTATCTCGACACCTACTCGACACCTTATCTATCGAGCTTTACGAATTTCAGATTTTCAATTTTGATTTTCGGCCCATGCTTATGTATTTATTTAGGGTTTCTTTTCTCACAACCCTAGACATATATAAGGCTTATTTTAGAGGCCGTCACATAAGAGAATATAAGGAGAACATATGCAAAAGGTGACCGATGCCTTATTCTCTCTGAAAGAAGCTACTGCGTCTTTTGCGCCTTAGGGTTTTATAACTAAGTGCTTCTTGATCTTCATTATTGATGAAGTGAAGAACTTTGCAACCAACATCTTCTTCTAGTTGGTGATTGAAGTCATGTACTGGGATCCGCGCAATTGATTAGTCACGTATTGAGATTCGTGCATCAAAGGGTGGCGTTCATATATTGAAGAGTTCAGAGATTCTGAAGCGGTAGAAGGTTTCTGTTGTGAGTTCATCTACGAGGATTGTAGAGTCTAGGGACAAAGGTTTTGTACTAGATTTAAAACTTCTCTTTACTATAGTGGATTGCTTTTCAGGAAGGTTTCCCCCCAGATTTTTTACTATGAAACTAGTTTGTTTCATTGGTTTTCCTGGGTTATCATATCTTGTCTTATTTATTTTTCTACTGCATGATTTTGACATGATATTGATGTTTGTTTGTTTTAACAAGTTTTATTAATAATAAATCTAATTAACAACTAGGATTTAAAACTTGTTAATTTTATCAACCGGGGTCTAAATTTCCCAACAGTGGGAAATATAAAAAGCTAACAAAAAAATTCAATTGCATTATTCTTTTCCCATAAAGTTTCTAAAAATATTTCATAAATCAATATCTTTAGGGCATTCGCTAAATTTTTTCCAAAAAAAAAAAAAAAAACTTGGTTTAAATTTAAATCTTTTTGTTTGAGATTTTAATAAAATAAAAACGAAGGACTGAAATGAGGGTTTTTTTTTTTATTTATAATTTTTATTTAATAAAGACTCAAAAGTGGGTTGGGCAAATAAAAGTTGCAGGGAAATTTTTCTTTAAAAAAAAAAAAAATTCTTGCTTGAGGTGTTTTATTTTTTCTTTTTTGGGTGCAAAAATCGTTCTTGAGTGGGAAAAGTCTTTTGTGGTTACGGAACTATTAGTAGATAAAAATAGAAGTCCAAAGCTTTTTTTTAATTATTATTTATTTATAAAGAGATAGCTCTTAATCATCAAATTATGACACTAATTGGTTTTTAGTGTAGGTAGGAATTGAGCCACAGATTTCTTATTCAACCATCAAAAACTTTACCAGTTGAGATTAGAATTGTATTTCCTGATTTTTTTTAAAAATTCAAAATTGATTTACTTAGTTGACCCTATTCTTTTAAGACTTAATATGGTGTGAGAGGGTATTTTTGGACAACAGAAAAGTGAAACCAAAGCAGGAGAATCTTGTTATTAATAATACTATTGGTTGGCCTATCCTTTAATTTGCATGGATTTTTTTATTTGTAAATATTAGTGTTTAGATCTCAACTAATGTTTTTTCTTTACATAAATTTCATAAGAAATAATGGTATTATATCAAATGATTGTATTTCTCTACTTAATAGAACTTTACATTTGAACTAAATTAGATAATGACTATGTTGATGTTCTTTTTTTTGCAAGTTCATCTTCAATTAAATGTTACTTTTCTATTGTTATTTAACCAAATAGTTAGTGAACACTTTTAAACACATAAAATACATGTATGCGTATGCAATTTCTATATAGATAATTAAAATATTATATATATATATATATACACACACATTATTCAAAATTAATACATGTGATGAGTAAATGGTTGAACCATTTTAGTTATAAAATTCCTTAACCTCATAGATATTCTCCACGATATTATTTAATCCAAAACCTTTGTTTTTCCACGATTAAGATCTATTTGCTAATTAATTGATATGAACAAATGAAAATTAAGAAGAAAGAGAGTTAAATATGAAAAAAGGAGATAAAGAGAGAGAATTTGCTTTAATGAGATAACCATTATACTAACTAGCTTGTAATCTCATGCATATGCATGGATACACTTAAAAATATACAATAAGATGCATAATATAATTTCTATTTATATATATATATATATATATAATTTAAATACTATTGATAGTCATTTTTATATTTTGTTGACTCTTTAAAAAATTTTGTAAGGATATTATTAGGTATAAAATATAAATTGTCCATGTTTATTTATTTATTATTGTGAATCACTTTTTTTTTTTATTTTTTTTTTTATGATTCATTTATTTTAGACTCTTTGATTTTTGTACTTAATAACTCATTTAGATGAATATTTATAACGTGGTTTCACATTTGATTCTAAAATTAAGAAATGAAACTCTTTAAGAATAAATAATTTAGGACACATGGTGCAAAATTGAAATTTTAATTTGAGTTTCTCTCAACTTCACCTATTATATATATATAGATTTTCATTTTGGACAGCTAGAAGAAGTTTTGATTAAGGTGGTCGATATCATACCGTACCGGCTGGTATGTACCGTACCGGTACGTGTACTAGTATTGAAATGTCAACATTTCGTAACGGTTTAAATACTGGCCGATTTCGGGCGCTTCGGCCGGTACCGAAATAAACTTTTTTATTATTATTTTTTATTTCAATTTTGTAATTTTTGAATTTTTGTAAGGGCAAAATGGTAACTTACTTGCATTAACTTATTATTATTATTATTATTATTATTATTATTTATTTATTTATTTTCTTAGTATGCTAAAGTTTAAAGTCTAAAATCATGAATAATTTGTTTTGAATTGAGGTAATGTTTGTGGTAAACTTTTATATATAGAAAATAGTGGTAAACCCGAAACGGTACACCGATATTGACTGGTACCAAAATATATCATTCCATTGGTCAAATCGATACAGCATTCAGTATGAGATTGACTCCCTTAGTTTTGATACTGATTATGTCAGTAAATTAACCCAAAACCCTAAAAACTTTCATGAACACCCATAGTACCATTTTTTTTTTTTTTTTTGGAGAGAGAACTCCTATAGTACCATTAAAACCATACTTATAACTACTCGTACATTTTTGTATATAAATGCATATAATCTTCCTTTGATATATTGTTGTATATATATTTTCTTTAAACAAGATAATATTTTAAAAATATTTTTGGATGAATTTGAATTAAAAAGAAAAAGAAAAAGAAAAAAGAACTCAATGATATATTAAATAAAGCCCAACACAGAGAGAGAGAGAGAGAGAGAGAGAGAGAGAGGGGTTACCTTCTAAAAGATTGAAGCAATCCACTACCCACACACCAAGAAAGCTACCACAAGTAGCTGTTGCGAAGAAAGCTTAAAAGGAAAAAGAATAGGATGAAGAACACTGAGGTGAGCATTGAGGAAAAAAAATTGGGATATAATTTCTTCAAGAATTAAAGATATATATATATATATATATATATATATATAGAGAGAGAGAGAGAGAGAGAGAGAGAGAGAGAGAGAGAGAGAGAGATTTTCTGTCTTTTTGTTATTAAAGATTCATAGTCTCTATTTTGGCATATCTTATGAGATAAACGTTAGATTTATTAATGAATTTGTATTCTAGATTTCAGGAGATGATTTAATGACTTTGATTCCTATTAATTTAGATTTTAATTTTGTTGGGAGTTTTTTGACTAATTTTTTTCTCTTTCCCTTCTTAATCTTCTATGTTTTGGGATTTAGTGAAACATTTTTAATACACAATGCATTCTATTGGCCAATAAAAGGACTTTATATTTTTTTCTTGGGGTTATGCATAATGCAACCTTAATTAAAATATGAAGATAAATATATTGTATTATATTAGTTAAAAGTGGGGGGCCTTTTTTATTTGGAGGCCTTAAGCCATTGCCTCACTTGCCTATATGCTTGAACCGACCCTGACTATAGTTTCCATTACAATAGATTAACATTAACCAGTCTATGAATGTTATAGATTAATTATACCAAGAATATCACTTTAGAAGCTTTAGAAGATTAAAATAACAATATAGCTATTGTATGTTGATTATTGATTAGAACAAATAAAAAGTTTAAAATAAAAAAAAAAGTGCAAAGCAAAAGCATAAATCAAATATGAAGATGAAATGTGGAGAATCAAGAAAGGGAAACAAACATTTCATCAAGAAAGGGAAACTATATATATCTTAAATCATATGGTGAGTCTCAACAAAAACATATAAAATAATATTCAACCATTATTTGGGAGGTTGCACCCGCACCCGCACCCGCTCTTGCACTTGCAAAAATGCAATAAAAAATTGAAATCACCCACTAATCAAAATTTAACACATTCAAAACCTATTATAGATTAAGCTAGCTAGAGTACACCAAAATTAAAAAAACATTGGAATTAATCTCAAAATAATATCAAAAATTAACCAATAAAATAAATGAATCAATCTTTGGCCTCAAAATCATAAAATCTATCTATGAAGAAAGCAATCTATGAAAAAAAAAAAGACATTAAAAAAAAAATGAGATTAGGAAGAAATTGAAAATGCGAGAGAGAGTGAGATGTACCTTTGAAGGTGGATATCAAAAATAAAAATGCAATTATAAATCTAAAAGAGAGAGCATATTTAAATATAAAATATGATCATGAAGGTGGGTTGGGGGTGCGGGGGCGGCGTATATGGAAGGTGAAAGGTTGGGGGAAAGAACCCTGACACTTTTAGAAAAATAAAATAAATATAACCATAATGGCAAAAATAATGATGTTATGGTAATAAAAATATATCGTATTATTACCCTTGTGACAAAAAAGTGAAAAAAAGAAGAATTTTCTAAGTTCAGCATTGCGTTTTTTTGGTATAACAGCATGGTTAAGACAATTAGCTGAATTAAGTTTCCTGCCAGTTTGAAGAAGACTTTTTTTTTCTTTTTTCTTTTATATATATATATATATATAGGGTAAATTGCAAATTACACTCTTAAAGTTTAGGAATGATTGGATTTTATACCTTGAAGTTTCAAAATCTAGATTTTATCCCCTAACTTTTTATGGTGTTTGGATTTTATACCCTGACATTTCAGAATTTGGATTTTAGCTCCTATATTTTAGAAGTGTTTGGATTTTACACCCAAAATTTTAATTTTGGGGTGTAAAATCCAGACATTCACAAACTTTAGGAGGTAAAATTTAAATTTTGAAACATTAGGTTGTAAAATTTAAACACCCTAAACTTCAGGGTGTAAAATCTAATCACCTCCAAACTTTAGGGGTGCAATTTGCAAATTACCCTTCTTTTATGATGTATCTTGGATTATGTCATTTATATCTTGTTGGTCTCCTTTTTGCTATGTATGGATTTATGCATTAACTCCATAGTTAATGTCATAGATATATGGTCCTAGAGCAAATGGGTTGGGAAAATAGCATCCTTTTCAAATAAGTTTTCAAAAATGTTTTCTTTAAGAATGATGGTTTTCAAAAAAAAAACTTTTTCCCAAAAAAATGGGATTTCAATGTTTTAAAGACTTTTAAAATAAATAAAATTCATGGGGATTTCATTCTTTTTCAACTTTTCAAATCAAAATTCATGAAGATTTTTATCCTTCCTCGTTTAGGGAACTTTCCAAAATAATTGATTTTCATCATTTCCTTTCTTGGTAATTTTCTAAAAATCAAAACTCATGACAATTTTAACCCATATTCCTTTTAGAAATTTTTTTCAAACTAACATTTCGTGATATTTTTGTTAGATCCCTTCTAGGAAATTTTTCTAATTCAAAAACTCATGAGATTTTTACAAAAATATTTTAAGGAATTTTTCTAGATTAAAAACTCATGAGAATCATATTTTGGGTGTTTTAAAATATGATGCTTTGCCCATGGCTTAATAAATTCATTAAGTCCATAGGTTCCCTAAGAAAAGCCAAACATAAATCCCGACCCATTTTTAAACTAATGTCTTACTTTATTTGTTTTGACATAGAATAAATGTGATTTATTTGGCTTTGTTAATTTAAAAGGGTGACGTATATTTTCTTGCATTCTTGCTTTAGACTAATCATGTCTTTTACCTGTTATCCTTATATGTCATCCTAAAATAGATTATACATGTCTTTTCAAATGTCATTTATCCTAGGATAGATTACATGCCTTCGCCGTTGTTTCATCCCATTTCACATGTACATGCATATCTTTTTAGTTCCCAAAAATGCAAATGTTTAGTTAATATTAATTTAAAGGGTAGATTACATGCCATCACCTTTGTTTCATCCCATTTCACATGTACATGCATATCTTTTTAGTTCCCAAAAATGCAAATGTTTAGTTAATATTCAAAGGGTGATATTTTAAAATTAAATTTGAAATGAGGTACTATCCTTTTGGATAGGCGTTGTAGGGTGCCTAACATTAACATTTTTCCCACACGTAACTAAACTTTTGAATCAATAATTTCTTATTCAAGACATTCTTATATATATTTTTTATTTTAACTTAGGAGCCCTAGGAATTTCATAGTTAATTTAGAAAATAAAATTGATTAAACTTAGATGATCAATCACACCTTAGAATTCCAATGGTTGGTGGCAAGTTTTTAAAATAAATATAGGTTAAAATATTCACTCTCACACACCTCACTCTAGTGTTATACACATGTCACATAGTTGTTTATTTTTAGAAAAAACACATGTCACCAAGCCAAAAAAATTCCCAAGCCATGGCAACTCGTCGTTTAATGCAGTGAGAATCCGGGTATGACAGTCCCACCCCACTTGAAAAATGTCGTACCATTGTTCAGTTAGTCACATAGACATATAAACTAACGACAGTTAACATAATTGCAGAAAGACCAATAGCACTTGTTTTTAAAAGTTCTGACACTAATAGTATGCATTTAAAACTTTAGAGATCAAAAGTGCTCACCTAGTACACTTCAAAAACCAATATAGTATTTTTGCCTTTATTTATTGTGATGATATGTTATGCAACGTTTCAAAAAACATTGCCAAGAGTCATATAGTTTCTCTTCCCCCATTAATGTAATTATTGAATTATAAAAATATAAAAGTAATTTTGAAAATTGTTTTTGCCAAATTAGTCTTATTTTTCATAGACCATAGAACATGCTTTCCGTTGACTTGCATTTTCCATTGTACCAAACACCATGAAAATGTGGAAATGCTCGGGGTGTGAGTATAATCCAATTACTTGGCTGCAACGCAAATTGGATCATTTTCATTTCAATGAGTTTTACATTAAACAAAAAAACAAAATTGTGAACACGTGAACATAGCACAAATAAGTTAGCATTGGACTATATATAAAGTGGTTATAGCATTTAGGATTTAGCAATAACAGATCATATATCATCCATAGGTATCACCCACATTTTCATCTTTTGAGAGAACCTCCCAAAAAACTTTTGCACAGCCATGGACATTGATGCTACGGACAGAGATAGGACTTGTTTTTTGTGTGCCGAAATTCCTCACAATGCAGTTAGGTTGGATTGCTGGAGGAGACAAAATGGAAACAAATTCCCAATTCCAGCTTGTAGGACCTTCGTTTGTGCCTACCCCAATACCAAAGGAAGAAAAAACTGTGTCACACAATTCCTCTCTAATAATGGGGCAAAAGATTACTATAGTTTTGTTCGTTGGAATGATAGTCTAAGGACACTGGAGTACTTGGACGAGCGAGAACCGGAGTCTAGTAATTGGATTGTTGGCAAATGTCCTATCTGCCAGGGACATATCCGAGGTGTTGAAGTCATTGATAACGTGAGACAATACTACAATGCACAAGTAAGAGAGTGCTACTATAATGACTGCACATTTGAAGGAAATTTTATTGCTATGCAACATCACGTGCTAGAATATCATCATGACCCACCTCTGGAAGAGGAGGAATGGGTTATACCGCAATAGGTAATCTACTTTCTCACCAGCTATATATTTACATATATAACTACATAATAAGTAGGCCATGCCAATGACTTCTTATCGATTAGAAAAATATATACTTCTTTAATTATTTACAAAGATATCGAAGATATCAAGATATCATAAATCTTTCAGAATCATTATGCCAATCCCTTAGATGTTGGGATTAAATTTGCATAAATACTTGAAAATCCATTTTTCTAATGTTTAAAATGTGGTTGAAATTAATGCCAAGTCTTTAAGCCAAGAATCATTATGCCAAGTCTTTAATTTAATTTTTTTTCTTTATGAAAGATTAGAAGAGTATTGGAAAATTTGTCATTTAGAAGAGTATTGGAAAATTTGTCATTTGTAGTATGACTAACATAAAAGATTCATTTTAATATATTTTTTTTTCTTGATAACAGATTAGAAGAATATTGGAAATGTTATAGAATATAATAATGCTAAGAGCAACTAAGATAGAGTAGTTTCAAAGCATTGTTTGAGTTTTGTTTTGTGTTTTTAACTAGGAAACACTAATTAATTTTTGGTTAGAAGAATAAGCCTCATCGAACATGCAAGACAGATGCTTGGAAACTTTTCTATTTTAATTTAAAGTATTAAAATTTGTCATTAAACCCAATTCTGGATTTTTGGAGTTTGTCTAGTAAGATTTATGTGTTTTATAACCACTTATATAACCGCTTAACTTTTTGTCATCATTGTCAAGGCCGTCCCTGATGGAATCCTCCTTTGATGCAAGTCTGAGCAAGGTGCATCCACCGCCAACTACAGTCTACAAGCAGCCTGAAAATCAATGAAATTGTAAACTGATAAATACTTAATAAGTTAATAATTACCTTTAAAATATAAAACCTGTCTGTTTTTTTTTTTTTTTTTTTGAGAATAAACACCTGTCTGTTTGTATTGGTGTATTTGTTTTTAGTTGTAATATACTAATATGCAACATATATGGAACTTTTTCTTTTTTACTGTCACATTCAAAGACACTCGTAGCCCATTCTCTAAACAAAAACCTCACAGTGTGGATTGCTTCCAGCAAATAGGAATCTAAAAACTGCACGAACGTACCCTGCAAAGACATTTTGATATTTTAGTTAAACTCAAACCCGTTCCATACCAACTTCTAACAACCTTGTTTCCACAAGGTACAAAACATTAATTGGAAACTTGGGTACCACACACGTAGGGGTTTTTTTTTTTCTTTTTTTTCGTTAATTTTTGTTCCATACAACTTGTTGCAATTCATATGAGATACGAAGGAATAGGCTATTTAAAAAAAAAAAGTGTAATTAAGCTAGAAACAGAAAAAGTGATAAAGCACAAACAAAAACAAAGGAAAAATAAAAACACCAAATACAGGAAAGGAAACAAAGATGAAGACAAAAAGATAGAAAATATAGAAAAACAAAAACCAAGAATATAGAGAAGCAAAGCAAAGTGATTCCCACTGACGAAGCAGGCTCAACGCCTCAGCATATAAAAAAATGGAGCACCATTGACCATTGTCAAACACCATCTTCAGTAACTTCTCTATTTGGAAACGTAAGAGAATATATAGCAGAAACAAACGCGTACGTTCCCCCATTTACATATTACTTTTACGAAGAGTGAATGTGATAATGGGGGTCGATCCAGGGACGTAGCTAGCTTTGGACTAGGGGGCCATGGCCCCCTAAATTTTTTTAAAAAAATATTATTATATATTTTTATTCTATAAAATTATATATTTTTTCCATAAACAATATCATTGATTTTTTTTAGAGTAATGTTATACTCACAAACTTTTTTCCAACTTTTTACAAACTGTTTTAGTAGCAAATTCTTATTAGTTCGCACATGAACTCACCACTTACATCATTTTTTTACTTACTAGTTACCACTAATTACATCAATAATTTAAAAAAAAAAAAAATTGTAGCGCTAGTATTTTCCTCATTTTAGTAACTATTAAAAAATTATGGATCTAAAATCTAAAACAAAATATACAAGCCAAAAAAAAAAAAAAAGCTTAACAACAAAAATTACCAATAGTAAAACTTAAAAAAAAAAATTTAAGCTCAATTAACCAATTTTATTTAAAATAAACAACCCTGTCATTTTAAAAATTATAAACAAAAATAATTTTGTTCTTACCAACACAAAAAAAAAAAAAAAAAAAAAAAATCCTCAGCAGTTATATAGTAATAGAGTCAAAAGTTAAAACAGCTGCACATAACCAATAGTAAAGCCGCCCCCTTAACTCAAAGCTTTGGCTCTGTCCCTGGGTCGATCTTTATCGATCAGTTTTTCCTAGTAGAATTTTATTGGTTTGTGAATGATGTGATCATTTTGCATGGCCACTCTATGCATTTTGAAACTTAGAGGCAAGAAATTTAAATGGGATCTTTTTTAATATTTAAATATATGTCTAATAAATATTTTGAAGCAAATATTAAATACAATTCTTTAAACAAAATACGTACTTACGTTGTATCAAAAAAAAAAAAAAAAAGGTACTTACGTAGATATCTATTAGTAATTCTTAACTAGATAAATGGAAGAGATAAGAGTGAATATTGTTTCAGTGGGTTATTTCCCTATAGGATTTTTGTTTGATCATTGTGATCATTTTTCTATAGTGAGCTCACATGGGTTATTTAGAGACCCACTAGAATTCTTAACGTGCAATTTTGTTCCTATTAATTATAATATGAATGTAGCATTACTCGAATGTTTTTTTTTTTTTTTTTGAGACCATTACTTGAATGTTAAATATGCTCAATGTTCACTTCTTCCGGCAAATTAGGATATGAATATTAAAATATTTTATGCTCTTTTATCTACCTATTGCCCCACTTCCAATTATATATATATATATATCTCTCTCTCTCTCTCTCTCTCTCTCTCTGTGTGTGAGATATCTGAACTGCATGTTTGATAAAGTCAAATCTCATACCTCTAATTATGGCCGAATAGGCAATCTTCGTTATTTATAACTATTTTACTTGTAATATAATACATTATTATGCAACGCTATTTTTCATATAAAATAATATTCAACCGTTACACATTGTAGACTACTTTTGGCCACACAATCCAACATGAGGCCAAAACAGGCTAGTGTACGGCACGGGACCCTCGAACCCATTTGGGCCTTGGAACTTGAACACCAACTTTACATTACGGTCCACGGGCCCAACCCACTTGC